>CAWUFW010003068.1:0-1200000 GCA_963921515.1 Calotriton arnoldi | reverse complement strand
ACAAGCACTGTCTGTGTTTTTCAACACCAGAGAGCAAGCTTGTGAATAAGGTAGAGATTTCAATGGCATCTCAGTTTTTCATTAATTGAATTTGAGTAGGAGATGTTGGTGTGACAAAATGAATTATGCTATGGATTAGGAACTTATATTTATTATGAGTGGAATATCTCTTTTTCATATGCATCACTTAAGTGTGGGAATGTCACACCTACAGATACATATATGGATCATGTATAGCTCATAAGGCAAAAATTCAATACCAGCCCACTTGGCACTACATTACTCTTTATCATCAAGAACAATGATTATATTACAAAGCCCAGTTGGATTGCATGGTGAGAGGAATCACAATTTGTTCCCGGACCCTGATGATTGCACTTTATAGCGCATTCATACTAATGAATTTGCCTTTCAGAGACACACTCCTCTTTTCTAGAGTTTGCTAAAGATTTTTAGCTAAACTAGGGCTATGACAGTCTGTTTTCTTTAAAACCACATTGTGTCTATTATACAGCATCAATTAAAGCCACATTTACTATGGCAAAAAATTCCAGGTGGTAATGACTAAAGCAGTGGATAAAGACCCTCTCCATGTGTTATATCCCAAGCTGCAGGCAAGAGAAGGGGACAGAAAAGACAGGTATAGCCCTAGGCAGGATGTAAATGGCATGGTTTTTGGCCATGCTGGCTATTCAGGTTACCACCACCAGTACTGCTGGGTACATGATATGGCCTTTGGTACTGGTCTAAGCCCTGGCCTGCTGGCCAGAATAATAAATTGCATGTTCATTTGCTGTGCACAGAGAATGCTGGAAAGACAGCGTGGGTCATTCCCCTCTGGCAAGTACTGACCCTGCTAATCATTGGAAAATGGTTGTTCTTCTGACTTAATTGGGAATAATAATTGGAAATGTACATTTTGTGATACCAGTTTTACTCCATGCATTTTGACCAATCATCAACCAACTTGCAGGACCTCACATATTTTGTTTTCGGAAGGTTTCTTGCACATTCATAATACAACACCAACATTATAAGCTACATTTTTTTTCTAAGTCTGGAAGCAAGACCATTATGTATCATTACTAACTAGTACTAGAAACATGAGACAGCCATATGTAGTATATTGGCACCAGTGTGGAGTTCATGTTAGTACTAGGGATCAGTAGCGGTCCGTGGTAGGAGTGCCGGCCGGGCGGTGACGTGGGGTGGGGGGTAGTAAACCACGGATTACGGCCGAATACAGGTAAGTAAACATTTAAATAAATAAAACGAATTTCGTTGTGAGTGCTGCATCGCCAAATGCGATGCAGTGCGCGCAACGAAATTCGTTTTGGTGGTTGAAGGGGTCAGACTTTTGTCTCTGCTTCGCTTCAATGGGCCACTTTTAATTGTTTCGGAGGGAACAAGCAGAGAAGATTAGATGAGAGGAAGATGTGGGTTCACTTTTGGTTAGAGTTGCCATTTGCAATCTAACCTAGTATGTGTAACCAGAATTGGATGGGCAGTGGGCTGCTTCCTTTTGGTGGCTTTTAGGGGTGGGAGAATGATGTGGCGCCCCTAAGTTGAGTGGGTGCCTCATCAGTCACAGGATCTTCATCTCCTATCTTAAGTCCTACCACAGACTCAGAAAGGTGAGTAACAGTATGGAAGAGCAGAGAAAGAGCTGGCCTACAAGGAGAAACCCTGTCTGGAATTAGGGGTGCTCCTACTCAATACTTGTACTCTGGACCTTTAGAATTCTCTCCATGGATAGTCACATCAGCTACCTGCCTCTTTCCTAAGGCCAATGTAGAATGAACTTGATGGGGACTACACAGGAGGGGGTCTCTTGGATGTCTGTTGAATTTACCCTACTGTGGTACCTCAAGAGTGGAAAGTGTGGTCTCTTGATGTAGCATACAGTCACCCTGCAAGTGGCACAAGGCCTGGGTAACCTAAGAGCTAAGGAAAGGAGAATAGTCTGCTGTGGAAGAACTACAGATGCTGTGGAGGAAGAACCTAGATCGGGAGACCACTGTGGCTGGGCAGGAAGTCAATCACTCTCTCCATTCACTGGTGCATTGCTCTCTTAATTATTGAGATTTCTTAGTGCCATTCTGGTATACTGCCCCTAGTAAAAGGGGAAACTTAGCCCAGTTTCAATGCAAACATAGACGTGACAATACTAATTGACATTTCTCACAAAGAAGGTAAATTGATGTTATCAAAAACTATCAGATGTGAAATAGACATCACATTTGTAAACCGTTATCTTCCCTGACAACTACCCACAGCACCATTAGACATAATTAAAAGGGTACAATTTCACTACAATGTACAAATATATTTATGGAGAGAGATGTGTAGTCAAACTGCAGATGAAATGTAAGACAATTCTGCTGCTTCTGACTGATGTGGATTTTGATAGAAAAACAATCTAACAGTTTTGGAAATCATTAAGTTAAACTGACCATTGGGCATGCTTACATACCAGAGTGTGAGATTATGCATTTTTACTTCAGCTCAAAACTGACTTTATACTACTGGTTAAAACAATGTTTGACTCTCTCCTTTCACCTAAAATCCATGACATCATTGTGCTGGACCCTGCAACCATGGACATTGTAATATGTCCTGGGCAAGATGCAAAGAATATTACACCTAGAAAGAGCATTCTGTGTTGTAAGATGACACTACATTCAAAGCATGAGTTAGAACTGAGATAAATGGCTTTTTAAATATTAACTCTGGCAGCAGGACAGGCATCTCCATACGATGGAACTGTGTCAAGTCATTTGTAACAAGTCCATGTAACAGAGAATTGTCAGAAAACAAGAAACAATATAAGTTAAAACTGGTTCTACTACTTTTAAGTGAGAGCTTCTTTTTGTCGGCAAAGGAATACAAAAATACTAGGCTATTTATTAATAGAAGGTTAGAAAAATGTAAGTATGAACTGAATTATTTATTCTCTAAAAATCAAAGATAGCCAGCCCTTCTGCGAACTAAGGGGGATATTACCAAGGAATTGCGATAATTATCGCAAAGCGCGCTTAGCGCTGTTTTTTTTATCGCCGGCTATCGCTGGATTTCATCGCGGAGATAACGCGTTATTATCAACGCTTATCTCCAAGGCGATAATAAATCCAGTGATAGCGGCAAAACCCAGCAATAGCGCGAGAAATCCAGCGATAAATTCAACGCGCTAATGAAAAGCTTGCTAATAGGCAGGTGAGGACTTAACCTTACAATCCACCTCCCATTGACTAGAATCGTTAAGTCAGGTTTTTAGCAGGTGTTAGATTCCAGCGATAATCGCGGTTAGCGAGAATTTTTTTATCGCTTCGCGGGCATGGCTAATAGGGGGAAGTTGTGTTTGCGACTGTTTTCAGTCGCTTTTAGTTGGGAACGCCTACTTTGCATGTCATTAGCGATATATATCGCTGACATGCAAAGCGGCACCAAAAAGGTTGCTTTCGCCATAAAGCTGTCGCTAACAGCTGTTAGCGACATCTTGCTAATAGGGCGATAGAAATATCGCCGCTTTAGCGGCAAAAAGTGCCGCTAAAGTGGCGATAAGGCCCTTGCTAATATGCCCCTAAATCCACATACTGGAAAGGCAGTGACAAAAACAGTAAACTGGCACATAAAATGAAACCTCTAGAAACGAACTGCATCATTTCCTCAAGAACAGATGCAATATGTAACTCAGTACAGAAGAGCAAAGAAATGAATAACATTTTCAAAACCTTCTTGCCGGATTCGTATTCCAAACAAAATTGAAATGGCTAAAAGGAATAGATTCCTGGACGCTCTCCACCTACCATCTCTGAATGCCAAAAGTAAAGACGTGTTCGAAAATCTAATTTCAATCAAAGAATTAGGCAGCCACCTTGACCATGTAACGTGGTTAATCAGAAGCCCCAAATGGCCTAACTGTAGAATTTTATAATACAAGATTGAGAAAATGACAAAAATCCTAAAATAATGTTAATAATAAAATAACCACGCCATCAACATTTTCGAGCAAGATGAAGCAATGGCCGGTAATCATTCTACAGAATCGAGGAAAGGATACACTTCAGTGCACAAGCAATAGGGTAATGTAACTAGTATACTCAGATCCCAAAATCTTAACTAAAATATGGACTAAAATACTAGATAGTATAGTCAATGAGCTGATTCAAAGGGCTCACCGTGGATTCAAAACTAAAAATTCGCATCAGACAGCTCTCAAATATTATTCATTTAGTAGTGAATATGAAGATTGTGCTGTGATTGGACTAAATACCGAGAAGGCCTTTGACAACCTCAACTCGAAATGCCAACTGAGGTAGTAAAAAGAGTGAACTTTGACTTGAAATTTTGCAGCAATCTCAAAGCCCCATATGAAAGATCAATAGCTAACAGCAACACGAATGGCATTGTGTACACAAAAAACAGCAATTGAAAGGGGAACAAAGGAGGAACACCCACTCTCTCTTCTTTCTTGTTCACTATGGCTTGTCAGCGCTTAGCAGTCATGGTGGGTTCTCATGATAATATAGAGGACATCAAAATAGGCCCAGAGACATTTATGTGTCTATTATTCGCAGATAATATGCTACTCACTGTTTCCAGCCCAAGATTGTCTTTCTAGAAAAAAATGGCAAATTCTTGGATTATAAAATAAACTGGACTAAATCAGTCAAAACTAGCCATGACAAATTAGTATGTCTCACTGCCACTGGAATGTGAAGCAAAACAAGTAGAATAGCTATGGGTTATTATCATACCTCATGTGATATAGAAAACGTCTATCAACAAACAACACTTTCAATGTTGGCAGGATCTGGATCTACGTTTTTGCTGCAATTAATACAATAAAAGGGAACTTACTGCCTAAAATAGTATACATTAGCCAAAAAATAGCTCACCCTTCTACAAACCATATGTACAAGCATTATGAAAGCATAACAAAGAATGCATATTGTCTCCTTAGACAACAAATGGAATCAGCATAGATGAATTGAAAAAAACACTTTCTAAGGTTTTTTTGGCTTCCCGACATATAGAAATACCGCAAAGCATTCACACTTTCGAAAGCTTCCCAGTGGTTACTAAATATTTTGCCAGACACCCCAGATGAGTATTTTTAGAGGAAAAGAGGGTTGAAGTCAAATGTTTGACATCTTCACTAAGTTCCGAACAACTCAAGTTAACACACACCAAAACAAAGACTATGCTTTTCGCTACAAACTCTTTAAAAGGAAAAGGCAAATTTTATATGTATCCTTAATGGTACAATTAAGGGAAAACCCTCGCATTGAATTGAGAACAAACCATATATGAATATAGTATGAATATATACCTCCATTAATATTCTGAGGTACCCATCTAGTGGAAGGTAATGAGGTTTTCATTTCATTCGTGACTTTACACACGTTAAGCCTTATTCAGAAGGGGAATGCGCACTCTTGGCTGAGGCCCCACAGTGGTAGGGGAGTTTCCGCACTTGGAGCGAATCTCTGCAATCAGAATTCTTATTGCGGAGTAATCCCATCAATCAGGGGTTATTAAGCGCGCTACTCACCCGTGAGGGTCTCAAGGCGCTGGGGGGGGGAGGGGGGGCGTTTGCAGATCCGTTAGCCGAAGAGCCAGGTCTTGAGGGCCTTCCTGAAGGTGTTCAGGGAGGGGGCGAGTCTGATGTCTACCGGGAGCTCATTCCAGGTTTTGGCCGCGGTGTGAGAGAAGGATATTCCTCCTGCTCTGGCTCTGCAGATGTGTGGGGTTTCGGCCAGTGCGAGGTTGGCAGGTCGGAGGTTTCTTTTGGGTATGTGGAAGTTGATTCTGTCGTTGAGGTATTTGGGTCCGGTGTTGTGTAGGCATTTGTAGGCATGGGTGAGGATTTTGAAGGTGACCCTTTTCTCCACGGGGAGCCAGTGGAGTCTTCGTAGGTGTTGGCTGATGTGTTCGTGCCGGGGGATGCCGAGGATGAGTCTGTCGGCGGTGTTCTGAATCGTCTGGAGTTTTCGGAGTAGGGACTTGTTTATGCCGGCGTAGAGAGCGTTTCCATAGTCCAGTCTGCTGGTGATGAGTGCGTGGGTGACTGTTTTCCTTGACTCGGGGGGGATCCATTTGAAGGTCTTGCAGAGGATGTGGAGGGTGTTGAAGCAGCTTGAGGTGACAGCGTTGATCTGTCGGTTCATGGTGAGGGATGAGTCGAGTACGATGCCGAGGTTTTTGGTGTGGTCCGAGGGGGTCAGTGGGCTTCCGAGGGCGGTCGGCCACCAGGCGTTGTCCCATGCTGAAGGGGTGATTCAGAGGATGAGGACTTCCGTCTTCTCGGCGTTGAGCTTAAGGCAGCTGTTGGTCATCCCGACTGCGACCTCCTGCATTCCTTTCTGGAAGTTGAGTCTGGCGGTGGCGGGGTCTTTGGTGAGGGAGAGGATGAGTTGGGTGTCGTCGGCGTAGAAGATGATGTTGAGGCCGTGTTGTCGGACGATGGCGGCGAGGGGGGCCATGTATATGTTGAAGAGGGTTGGGTTCAGTGATGATCCCTATGGGACTCCGCAGGTGATCTCAGTGGGATCGGAGAGGAAGGGCGGCAGTCTGATTCTTTGGCTTCTTCTGGTGAGGAATGATCAGATCCAGTCTAGGGCTGTTTCTTGTATGCCGGCGTGGTGTAGTCTGGCGATTAGTGTGCGGTGGGAGACGGTGTCGAAGGCTGCTGATAGGTTAAGTAGGATGAGGGCTGCGGAGTGGCCTTGGTCTAGGAGGGTGCGGATGTCATCTGAGGCGGCGAGTAGGGCGGTCTCTGTGCTGTGGTTGCTTCGGAATCCGGATTGGGATGGGTCGAGGATGGCATTGTTGTCGATGAATCTTGTCAGTTCCTGTTGACTGTTTTCTCTGCGACTTTGGCCGCAAAGGGGAGGAGGGAGATGGGCCGGTAGTTCTTGAGGTCAGTGGGGTCAGCTGTCGGCTTCTTGAGCAGGGGCCTGACTTCTGCGCGTTTACAGTTGTCTGGAAGGTGCCTGTTTCGAGGGTGGTGTTGATGGTGCATTGTAGTTCGGGTGCAATGGCGGTGGCAGCTCTGTGGTAGATGTGAGGGGGGCAGGGGTCGGTGGGGGCCCCTGAGTAGATGCCTTTCATGGTTGAGGTGGTGTCTTCAGCTGTGATCAGCGTCCAGGCGGAGATGGTGGGCTCGCTGGTGCGTCTGGGGGGCCGGCCGGCCGGCTGTGGCATCAGGTGGAAGGTCAACGAAGTTGTCGTAGAGGTTTTTGATCTTGAGGTGGAAGTAGGTTCCAAGCTTGTCGCAGAGGTCTTGGGACGGGGTGATGTCTGTGGCTTCGCTGCGAGGGTTGGTAAATTCCTGGATGACAGTGAAGAGTTCCTTGGAGTTGGTGGAGTTGGTGAGGATTTTGGTGTGGATGAAGGTCCTCTTGGTGGTTCTGATTTGGTTGTGGTAGTCTGTCCCATGACACTGTATTATGTAAATTGAGGGTCCATGCACTGAATTTCATAAAAATGGGCTGCACAAGCATTGTCAGCCACGTCCAATGTCTGTGCCACGCGTCAACACGCAGTGTCAACAGAAAACGTACAGGCTGTTTGGGGTAGAATGACATTTTCTTGGCTACTCAGTGATTTTCTTTTTGGACATTTGAAAGGCGCTATTGGAAAATGATTATGAGGGTGTGGTCAGGCCCCCATCCAAGACTAATATGGACAAAAACGAGACATTTATAAGATTTATTTCCACTATGGAAAGTGTCAAATCTGTAACAACCACTCCGAAGTGACAGGTGATATTCAGCATTTTAGAAAACTCTTGTAGTGAAACAATAAGCGTGCTGCACGCAAATCTGTCTGGAAAATAACTGGTATTTCTCTTACACACTGGAATACAGTAAGGGCAATTTTATATATACATGGGGCAGATTTACAAGCCCCTTGCGCTGCCAGTACGTCACTTGTAGTGACGCACTTGCAGCGCATTTCACTGTCCCATATTTACAAGGACAGGAAAAGCCACCCAGCGTGGCTTTTCCTGTCCTTGTAAATACGGCCCTTTACACGCAGCACTTTGCGTGAAAGGGGCGTTCCATGGGTGTTGCTGTGGGTGTTCCCACGCAACACCCATAGGACAAGACACATTTCCAGATTTACGAGGATTCGTAAACCTGGAAATGCGTCAGGGGTGGCGTAGCGAGGCGCAACGAGGAGAAATGTTTTAATTTCTCCTCGTTATTTCCTCTTTTAATGCGTGCTGCATTCAACAGCACGCATTGAAAGAGGAAAATGCCTGAAGTGATTGTTTTTGTGCAGGAAGGTGCCCCTTCCTGCACAAAAACAATCTCCCCATGACGCAGGCATCCTTGCACCATGGTGCAAGGGTGCCTGCGCCTGCGCATGGCAACTGTTTGTGCGCCATCGCAGGGGAGAGCGCAGGAATGCGACATATCATTGTAAAAATGTCGCATTCCTGTGCTCTGAAGGTGCCGCAGCGTGGTGCAGCCAAAGGGCTTGCGGTGCCCTGCTGCGGCACCTTCTTGTAAATCTGCCCCAAGGTGCTTTTAGAAATCCCCCACCGGCCAATCGAATTTCTTTTGGGCAAAATTAACTGAGTTTATTGCAAGCAAGGGGCTCATTCTGATTACCGCACAAATCACAATTTGATGACAAAAGCGATTTTGTCCCCCGAATTTGGATTCTCTGTTTAGGGGTATTTAGTGCATTCACAGTTTTTCTACTGCAATATTTTCACCGGGTCCAATTAGGCTGAATTTGTGCAGTGGAAAAAACGTAAACATCAGATTTTCCCTCATAATTCCAAGGTCTAACTGCGTAATCCCTCATTTTCGACGCAAAACTCAACGATGCTGTAATACCGGAACAGATACTGTCCGTGTATTCTGGGTATCGGCATTATCACCTAGAATAACCCCGAGATTTTAATGAAGCCCCTAGTAAGGAGAATTATTTCCTCTTCTTGTTCCTTGTTATTTTAGTATAGAATGCATTCCTGCAACCCTTCTTCCAAAGAAAGAGATGAAGTGACTACTAGAGTTAGCGCCCTGGAGTTCCTTATTTCGAATAGTAGTGACGATGGTAAGTGTACCAATGGGAGAGTTTTACCTGAGGCTTTAAAAAAATAAGGGGGCAGATTTACAATAAAGTGCTGCAGCGTGGCACCGCAAGCCATTTGGCTGCGCCACGCTGCGGCACTTTCAGAGCACAAGAATGCGACATATTTACAATGATATGTTGCATTCCTGTGCTCTCCCCTGCGCTGGCGCACAAACAGCTGCCATGCGCCGGTGCAGGCACCCTTGTACCATGGTGCAAGGATGCCTGCGTAATGGGGAGATTGTTTTTGTGCAGGAAGGGGCACCTTCATGCATGCAAACAATCACTACAGGCATTTGTCTCTTTCAATGCAGCACGCATTGAAAGAGGAAAAAAATGAGGAGAAATTAAAACATTTCTCCTCGTTGCGCCTCGCTACGCCACGTAGCATTGCGACGCATTTCCGGGTTTACGATTCCTTGTATATCTGGAAATGTGTCTGGTTCCATGGGTGTTGCATGGGAAGACCCACAGCAACACCCATGGAACGCCCCTTTCACGTAAAGTGCTGCGTGTAAAGAGGCCGTATTTACAAGGACAGGAAAAGCCACGCAGTGGCTTTTCCTGTCCTTGTAAATATGGGGCAGAGAAATGCACCGCCAGTGCATCACAAAAAGTGACGTACTGGCAGCGCTAGGGGCTTGTAAATCTGCCCCAGGGTGTTTTGCTCTGCACCTGACTTGTAAAAATACTATTGCACACATTTATTTTTAATTAGTAATTAGAAGGGCAGGAAAACAATATTTTGCCCAGGTTATAACTTTGAAAGGTCACTTTGCTGAGTTTGTAAGATGAAATGTTCTTTTATCCTACGCATTATTACGAATGTCTGAATTATACATTGTACCAGAGGTATTGTCGTAATTCTGTGAATTATCCCGGCTGCTGTAAATTTATTTCACCAAATTCCCTTCCTTTTCAAAAATGTATTGTCGCCAAATATAAAGTAGGGATAGGACTCCAAACTGTTGAAAATATTGTAATTTTTCACGGACCTATGCCGCATGAAAGTTGTGATTTTTCATATGGCAAGCGAATAAACAAGAAGAGAACACTGATGTGACTTGATCACCCCCTCAAAGATAATAAAACATTTTTATAAGAAGGTGAAAAGCCCACGTGGCGCACTTAATATATTGTCGACAGATTGCCTGGCCCTTTGGCAAATATTGTGTTTTTCGCCTGCATTAAACGGTAGAGGACATTGTGCCGGAGCATCCTTTTCTGCCAGGCATGTCACATATGCTGTGGTTAGATAAGAGAAAGAAGAATTCATTAACATATAAATGCTGCAGATGTTTCAAACGGTAATTACGCTTTTATTAATGTATGAATATGTTATCATATATAAGTTTCACACTTCACCAGTCTGCCACACTGATGTATTTTTCCTTTTGCCTGTGATTAATGCATACTCTTACAACAGGCGAGTTCTGCTTCTATTTTCCATTTTATCCTATCTGTAATGCATCAGTCTTAATTTTGTTAAAGTATATCTCACTTATCTTAACATGCGACTGTCATTATAATAAGTGCAGAAAACAATCCTATAGAAATATAAGTACCTAATTATCTACGCCCACCCTGCACTGCACTCAAGCTCTCTCTAACGTGAAGCAGATTCAGCAGCGGAAGTGCTATTTCTGCATCATTGGTTCAAGCTCAGATTGCTGGCTAAAAGATTGCTCAGTGAAGGTCCCAGAAAACGCCCTTAGATCAGTGCTTTATTTGAGTCGGCGGTTGTAGGTGAGGGCCACGAGTACTAATTTTTGGGGACCAGAACTTATTTTTCCTCATCAGACTTGAACCCTGAGCAAGAGAGAATCAAACACAAAAGGGGGAAATAAAAAGAAAGAGAAAGACGGAAAAGCAGAGACAAAGGGAGAAAGCAAAGGTAAAAAAGAACCTGCAAAGGTGAGGTAGTGAGTGTGTGGTAGTGGACAAAGGAGGCATGAGGTGGAATCAACACTAGGTAGCCTTGGCAATCGACACTGAGATAATCGTAGTGCGAGCCACAGGCTTCTGAGCAACGCTGTGGACCCTAACACTAAGGGCTTAATTATGAGTCAGGCAGTCCACGGACTGCCAGACTCATTTGTTGGGCGGCGGTGGCCTTCTCCCGACTGCCCTATTATGATTAGGGCGTTCGGACTGGCACAGCCCAGCCGCCCGGGAACCGCCACTCCTTGGTGGTGTTGCGGTGGTGTAGAGGCATCAATATGCTTGGAAGGACCGCTGCAGTCCCGCCAAGCATATTTGGAGTTTCCTCTCTGCCAGGGTTTTCATTGTGGTTCCTCCTCCATGAAAACCCTGGTGGAGAGGAAACAAAGGTGGCCCTACAGGGCCCCACTGGTGACTCACACCCTGTGGATGCACACACACAAATTCCTGCACGGCATGGCATTTTTTAGTCCATGCTTTGCAGGAACTGTTTTTGGTGTTCCCATTGCGGTGCTCATTTTTAGAGGCATCACCGTGGGAATGCCAAAAAAAAGCCCACCAGACAGGAGGAAACTCTTAAACTGGCTGGCGGTCAGACCACAGCTTTGGCGGTGCAGAGGCGGGGCAGACACAGCACCGCACCGCCAAAGTCGTAATCAGGCCCTTATTGTTTTACAAGTTTAGCTCTGCTGTAGAAGGTTGCAAAGCCATGGAAATTTCTTTCACCAAATTGTCAGGGGTATCTGAAGTGACACTCATTCGAACGACTGACAACATCACAAGATTAATCATTTCCCTAGCCATAGTGGCTCAGCAGCCTCCTATTTGGTGCTTTATGGCTAGGGGAAGGCAAGCATTGGAAAATAGGAAAGAAAAGAGGGTTTTAGAGGCTTGCATGCATTTTGTTCCTTCAGATGTCTTCATGACACGAAGGGTAGCAAAGGCAGGACATGGGGTCCCAAATAACAAGGCAAGAGCAGTAGCTGCTGTCCCTAGATAACCACCAAGTGCAAATCACAAGTCTTTTTCCCTCACACATGCAGATTTCCTTTTGAAGGACTATACCTATCTAAAATTCCAAGGGCGGCCAAGGAATGATCTCCCTTAAAGTTTAGCAATGTTTACGACGTCTCCCATCTCTTCATTCATCTTTGTCGTAGAAAATCATTTTTAATGACAGATTTTTTGCAAAGTATTTTCAGACTTTTCCTTTTACTATTTCAGAAGGTTCTTGGGTATCCATTATCTTGTGGTGAGGACACTGATTCACCTGGTAACCTCTTACTCAACATCTTGTAAACAAAGCTTCAAATGCTTTCTTTTCTATCGATGGGAGGAAAAAAACTTAAGGAGGTCCCCTCTGTTTTTATGAATTTTGTGGTAAAATAACTAAAGCAGCATCCCTCCGTTATCTGGAATTCGTATTGAGATACCCATAAAGAAAATCTTAAGATTGGGAAAAGTGTTGATCTTTTGTTTCATTTGTGCCTGCAGTCTCATTGGAGAACTAGCTATTTAGGGCCTTGTTTATAGCATTTTGGCATAGGGCAGTGCAGCAAGGCACCTTGCTGCGCTGCCCTATGCCAAAGTGAAAGGACAGTAATGCACTGTATTTAAGCAATACAGTAAATTCCTGTCCTTCTGCCTGCGCTAGCACCATTTTGGCAGCCCAACACCAGCTTAGACACCCTTGGACCATGGTGCAAGGGTGCCTCCGTAGCAGGCAGTATTGTTTTTGTGAAGAAAGGGGCACCTTCCAGCACAAAAACAATCCTAACAGGCATTTTCCTATTTCTATGTGTGCTGCAGAATGCAGCACAAATGGAAAGAAGAAAGAACAAGAAGAAATTAACATATTTCACCTCATTACGCCTCACCTCAGGAGGCATACAGATTTGATGCTTCCCCATGTTTACATCACTTTGTAAATCTGGGGCAGCATCAAATTCCATGGGTGTTGCATGGAAAAACCCACTGCAATGCCTTGGAATGCTCCTGGGAGCAGAGTAAAGCGATAAATCGATTTGCGCTGAGTTGCCTTACTCATGATTTATGAGGCCACTCAAAGCCACACAGAGTAGCTTTGCATGGCTTCATAAATCTTTATGAGAGCCATGCGTCACCCATGTAACACTTTATGTGGTGCAAAAGTGATGCAGGGCTCTCATAAATAAGCCCCTTACTTTATTACTGAGCGGCAAAAAAGTCATGGGGACAATAATGACTACGGGCTGAGTGAATTTCCATCATGTGACCTACAGTTTGAGGAAACACAGTTAATGCCACTGCTGCTATGACAACTACTCCAAAGATGGGTTTAGTTTTCCAACATAACACTCCATGGATTACTTTGGGTTCTTCACTGCAAAAATTCACTTTAACTCAGTGTTCCTGTCCCCCACCATATGGAGATCACATGACTTGGGCTAAAACGCCATCGTTTTTCATGCTCTACGATTCAGTAAAATTGCTATGGCTTTATGGATACCCTTTTGTTAATCTCAAGATTCAATCAACTCTTAATTGGTACCAAACTTTCTAATTTTTCAACAGTTTCAATATGTGGCCTAGAACATAATCGTCACTGTCAGAAGTGTATATTGAGCATTCCCTGTGCTCTCCCATGCCCGACCGTGAGCAGGCCCCGGCCGAGTTGACGGAGGGAGGAAGGTACTGTAATGGCGGCAGGAATTTTGGTTGCTCTGGACAGGGGAGTGTGGGGTTAGCACTGTCAATAATATTTGACAGACTTCCTGATGGTGGGATAGCCTTCTGCTCCATGAGTAAGCCTGTGTCTGACTGCCAGGGGGCATCAGTGCAAGATGCAGTCATGACAGTGCATTGCCAGGAGCTGTAAACAGAAATAGGCAGAGTATGGGACTTGTGACAGCCGAGTACGGGTAGCAGAGGGTTCAGCACATATGGCCCCTTGTACACCGCAGTGGTGGGATCAGCAGCAGTCAGCGAAACTGACCATATGCGTGATATCCCAAAGCACTACAAGCCAACACAGAAGCACATACTCCCCTGAAACTGGGTATGTAGAACTTCTCAGCTCTTAGTGGCTGATCACATTTCAGAGAGGGAGCTCCTGGGCTACAGTGAGACAGAGCCTTAGCAGTGTTTTTTTCACCGGAGCAGTTTGGGGCTAACTGGGGCTATGACTGGCATAGGGCTACACTCATACAGATCCTTAGCGGTGCTCTCCTTCACTGCAGCAGCGCGAAGCTGTGGGCACTCTGCCTGGCACACTCTTATGCAGACACAGATTGGGGGAAGTGCCTCTTTGATGAAGCAGTGTGAGGCTGTGTGAGCTATGTCTGGCACAGGGTGACACAAGTGCAGATCCTTAGCGGTGCTTTTTTTCACTAGAGCATTGTGAAGCTGTGGTCGCTATGATTGGCGCAGGGCTTTGATTAGAAGGGGAAAGGACTCAGAACTCTGCCCGCTCACGGAACTGCACGGAAAAACACTGTTTTTTATGAACTCCGCGAAATTGGTTGACTGGGGTGTTAACCCTGGTCAAGCAACAGCCACAATCCCTGTAAGGGTGAACCACAAAACTCGCTACATTAACATAAGCTTTAACCCTCTGGTAGCTTGGTACAAAAGCAGTCAGGCTTAACTTAAAAGCAATGTTTAAAGTATTTATGCACACCAAATCAGAAAAATAGAGTAAATTGTAATTATCAGTAGACCAGAGTTATGAATTTTTAAAGCTTAAGGTAAAGAACAGTGCCTAAAAGATCAAAGCACCAACCATAGACATCTAGATGCGAAAGACAGAGTCAAAGTAAAAAAAATAGTAGACTGCGATGGAGCGCGAGTCGGATACAGGAAGTGGATTGGGCCTGGACAGCACTTACCTTTAAACTTAGAAGAAATTTCAGGAATTTTTTTTCTGAGAAGATAAAGTTCAGCGTGCAAGGCTGTAGGGGATGTCTGAGGAGGAGGTGTCGCCATCGGGGGCCGCTGGACTAAGTCACAGTAAAGATTTCTACGTTCGGATTTAGGGCCTTATTATGAGTTTGGGGGTCTTCAGCTTGGACTGCAACTGCCGCGGTCCCAGGATAGCTGCCAAGACCATGGTGCACGCACCCGCCAGATAAGTTTAATCCAGGGAGGGTGGGAGGTGCTGCAGCAGTCTCATGGTGGCACTATGTTAGACTCATAGGAGAGCCTAACAAGCATACCGCTGCCGTGAGAGAGCCTGCAGAACATTCCTGCACGGTGTGGCATGCACCATGTTGTGCATGCCACACCGTGCAGGATTGAAGGTGCAATACCAGGGAGGCACAACATGTGCCCCCTTGCACTCACCCCATGGCAAGATTTGGCTGGGTGCCCTGTTGGGGCCCCCTTACCTGCATTCCGCCACCCTTTTCATGGCGGGGTCCCCATCATGAAATGGGCAGTGAAAATGCAGGTCGTAATATGGTCGGCAGTGCTGGCATTGGCATCGCCGGCATATTCAGGCCCTTTGAGGACCGCTGCTGTAGTGGGATCCTTGATCCCGGCAGAGGCAGCGGTCTTGTGGGGGTCCCTCTGCCACACTTGTAATAGGGTAGATGGTTGGTGGTGGTCAGACCACCACCACGAGTACAGCGGTCCTAGGACAACTGTACTCATAATAAAGCCCTTAGTATCATTTTTGGTAGTCAAAAATCTCCAGCAGGATGAAGCTAGAGGCTGTAGCTGCCGAGAGTGCCAGGAGGCCAGATAACCCTTTAGCGAAGGACCGCTGAAAACAGAATTTGCTGCTGCAGAGAAGATTGTAGTGGAATCCCTCTATTGTGTGGCTGTCCTGGAGGAATAAACAAAGTCCATCAGCTAACTACACCCAGTCAGGTGACCCAGTAACTGACTGCAGGCATGAAATATTTATGGCAGGAAAAAGGCAACTTTCTAAAAGTGGCATTTTTAAAATTGCAACTTAAAATCCGAGCTTACCACTAAAGAGGATTTATAAATGCAAATAAGTATAATAAGGTAACCCAATGTTATCCTACGGGAGATGTAGTGTTATATCCTGCATAGATGCCCTAATGTAGATCCGTTTGTACATGCCCTAAAATGGACGTATTCATATTTACCCTAATATGGTCATATTCGTACTTGCCCAATTATGGTCATGGCCGCATATGCCCAATTATGGTCACAACTGTACATGTCCTATTATAGTATGATTCCTTATATAGGCATGATCTTTCACCTACATTGGTCCCAGCTAGTACACAACGAGCTCTGAGGGCTGAACGTTATCTATCCTGTGGTTTTGAATGCAGAAGGGTTCTTCCAAACACAGGCCCACACTGTACTCATTAATTATGCATGGCTTTCTAAGAATACACCACCAGCATAATGTATGTACAAAGTTCACCCCTGACATCTTCCTCATGTCCAATACAAACCATACTGAGGACCGAGACTCTTTAGGGTATAAATACACCACATCTTGCCCCGGTAAACCAGAGGGAACCGAGACTTCCATGCTGACACACTGACCAGAGACGCTGAGGCTCCTGCATGCAGTCGCCCAAGCTGACAGTGGTCTGACACAACCCGGACGGGGGGTCCAACTCGAGACCAGGACGGGGTCCCACACTCTCTCTATTCAGGTATGGGGGTTCGACTAAATCCTAGGAGGATTCTTGGCTCTTAGCTTCTAAGACCTACACACATATGCTAGGTACACACAGGTACATCTAGGTAGGCATCGTAGGAGTACGCGCACTTGCATAATGCTTTTATATTCATGTATGTACTCATGATTATCGCAATATGGTAGAACTGTTCTATCACTTTGCTTTTATCGTACTGCTGATCATCAGTAGCGGCCCGTGGAGGGAGTTCCGTGGGGCGGTGAGGCGGGGCGGGCGGGGGAGGGGCAGGGTGGGGGGTAGTAAACACGGAATATGGATGAACGGAGGTAAGTAAACAATTAAATAAATAAAACGAGTTTTGTTGCGTGCGCTGCATCGCATTTTGCGATGCAGCGCTCGCAACGAAATTCGTTTTATTTATTTAATTGTTTACTTACCTCCGTTCATCCATATTCCGGTGTTTACTACCCCCCACCCTGCCCCTCCCCCGCCCCGCCCCGCCTCACCACCCCACGGAACTCCCTCCACGGGCCGCTACTGCTGATCATATATCTCTGCTATTGTCTGCTGGTTACCGCAGCACATATATTTTACACTAGAATAACAACTGTTCAATAAATACTTATTGAAACGCCCGACTGTTTATTCTGTGTAACTCTCTGAGACAAACCGAATAAGTGAGCATGAGTGACTGTGCTAAAGGTAGTACATTGTTTCCACAATTCTGAGGTAATCAGGGTTGTATTGTTCTAAGGTTGCCAGAAACTAATCTCTCCCCGATAAGAGGAGACACTAGTGGCACTGCGAGCTAGCTAATGCAAACCAGGCTAACATACACAGTGGGGGTGCACGGAGTCAGTCTGCCACCAAGCCCACTGTATATGTTATCCAAACGCGCAGGTCCTGCTGGGGTACTATAGGAACTACACGACATGGCGCCACCAACATTGATTGGGTACTTATTTAACAGTAGAATCTGAGTAGTTCAGTCGTGCTATTCTCAGAGAACCTACTCACAAAACCCCAGAGACGTCTGGAGTGGGTGGGCACAAAATCCGCCGCAGCTGAGTAGTACAAGAATACTATTTATTGGTTGTTGCTTACTCAAGCTTGAAGGTCATATAGTTCCTACAATTGTGCATTTACACCTTATCTTAAAAACTCTTTAATCTCCCTTCTTTCAATTAAAAATGGTGGAAGAAACAAGCGCAACAGGGAGAGTTACAACAAACCTCTTTGGTTTATAAGAAGACCCTGAAGAAGCAATACAAATTGCACCAAATTTCAGAAGGGCAGTCACCATAAAACTTCTAGAACATGGCTTAAGAGCCAGGGGTGGTACAGTAATTTTCGTGATTGAGGCACACGAATCCAATAAAACAGAGGTGTTCTATTCTTGGGTTACATTCCCAGCAGTAAATGCAATTATAAATGTATTTCACTACTACCTAGAAGGTGAAACACCAGCAGACTATACTCTTTTTGAGGAAGTAGAGGTCCCGCTCAATTACCAGGAGCATAATTACTGGTTTAAAGGCGCCCTACCCCACGTACATGGAAGAGCAAGATTAGGCCCGCTCGGAGGAGCAGGAGCCACATGGCCCATATTAGCGGCATACACACCGCATCCTGACATTAACACAATGACACAGCCAGACTTACTCATAGAACACAGAGATTTAATTAAAATCTACAGAAACCTCACACAATTTGTGATGAGGACTTTAACAGTTCAGCCTGCACCAGCTGCAGCACAAGACACTCCAGTCCAAGGTACAGTTAATAAAATTACTCCACAAACATTACACGCGGTAATGGGCAAAATGCCAGCAAAACGCGAACAAATCCCATTCTGGATAGCTCAGAAAATAACTCAGCTTGAAGCAGTATTCCCGAATACTACAACCAGTGATAAACACAGAATTCTAACAATCTGCTTGCCCATGTGTCTCACACCACAAGTAGAGGACTGCACCTCCTGGGGTTCAGTCTTTTCTGCCATATATACCAGAACACATGGTATCCCGTCCTTAGCAGTAGTACCTGACGTTTTGAGACAGATACAAAATGAGTACGGAGCAGAGCCTGCCCTTAACTTAGGGATGAAGTTGCTAAACAACTTTGAACAGGTCTCAGCCATAATGCTAGCTAACATTAAGGGGGAAGCAGCTTCTGTGGCGATCCACCAACGCCTAAGGGAGTTCAGTCCAGATGACCAACAACACGAACTACCCAAAATAATCGAAACTGCATATGCAGAATTAGGCAGAGACAGTCTAGGTGGGAAAGCATTGAAACCACAACTGGTGGGCAGTCCTGAAAAGGACACTATAAAGCAGACACCTACTTCTTTTAAAAAGAAGTGGGAAAATAAAAAACAACAAAAGTCTAAAGACACCAGATCTCAGTCCAGAGGTAGGTCTCCTCAACAGGAGCCCTCTGAAAAGAGGTATAACCTCAGGAATAGGGATAACATTAAAAAACCTGACAGGTATCAGGATACTGATACTCGTTCCTCTCGTTCCTTTCAGGGTTCATCACGAAACTCCGAGAGGGAAGGACAAACAAAGGAGCGTACAAAGTCCAGAGACACGCAACACGCTGCGGACTACGCACCTAAAAAAGAGGATAAACAAAAATCAAAACCTCAGTTCAAAAAGAAGAAAGTAGCAGGTCTCAAGATCAGACATGCCCAGAATTCTGAGGACACAGCTTCTGAACGGGGAATGGGCTCTGACGATGCTAGACAGCGCGGCAGAAGTAACAATAGCTCGCCAGAACCTGAAGGAATTTCTGGTGACAGCGGAGTTGAGTGAGTATATCACGGTGGAAACACACGATACTCGGGTAAGTGTCCCACATACGTTACATGAGATAACACTCCGGATGGAGGGGGACAAACCCAGAAAAGTTAAAGGTCTCTTTTGGAAAAATCTGTCATCTGGTTATGACATTCTATTAGCGGAACAGGACTGGCCGCCAGCATTTGTCATGGAGTGCCCTAGGGGAGAAACGATAATTTTTCCAGCCTTTTCCGACCTCGTTCCCATTCACCTAAAACATGCATATGTGCAGGAGTGGGCCGTTGCCCTAGCTCCAGCATTGTACAAAAATCATGCTGGTTGGGATGAGGATTCAATCCACCACGTGATCCCGTTAAAAGTTTCCCCAAATGCCCAAAGGCAATACCCTATAAAGCAGGAAGCTCAAATACAAGTCAGGGAGATTCTAGATCAACTTGAATATCAGGGGGTGATAGAAAATTGCACTTCACCTATGAACAATCCTTTGTTCCCCATAGCCAAACCTGACAATACATATCGTCTAGTTTTAGATTACAGACATTTAAACACTTGCACAAAGACATTTGCAGTTCAAAATGCACACAGTGCCGCATTAATGAATAACATTGTGCTGAAAAAATACAAAACGACACTTGATATCTCAAATGGATTTTTCTGCCAAAATGTAGTGCCTGAAAGCAGGTATCTGACCGCATTCAGTGCGTTAGGGTCACAACGGCAATTTTGACGACTCCCCCAAGGGTACAAGAATAGTCCGGGGTTGTTTTCAGCAAGGGTGACAGAGTTACTCCAAAATTTGGATGAAGAAGCATTGTCCTATGTGGATGATATTTATCTGACGGACGATGACTTAAAGAGGCACTTGACCAGGGTGAGCACCATTATTATGGGATTCGCCTCTGAGGGCTATAAATTTAATTTCAAAAAATCAAAAATTGGCCACCTCAATGTCCTGTTTTTAGGATACGAGCTGTCAAATGAGGGAAAAAGCCTGGCAGTTAACTTTTTAGAAAAGTGTGCGCTGCTCCAACCTCCAAAATCATTAAAGAATTTACAATCAATTCTGGGATTCCTAAATTTTGGTCGAACATACATTTTGGATTACGCAGAAATGGTAAAACCTTTCTAATACTTAATAAAACCTGACTTTTCTGTCAAACAATGGACACAGGAACACACAAATATCCTCCGTTCCCTACAGGAAGACATGATAGCTTCTAAACATTTACAGACACGCGTAAACGCACAGAACTTAGTCATCCGAGTCATAGCGGGTCAATGCGGGTACACTTATTTAACTTTTAATGAAGGTGAAACTGTACCAATCGCATACAAATCACACCTGAACACAAACGCAGAAATGCATTTCACTTCAACAGAGAAAATCCTGACAGCAGTGCAGACCGCTGTAGCAAGAGAAAGAGCTCTGGCTCAGGGAAAACGCATAATTGTCGTGACCCCTGTACCAGCTTTAGAAGCTGTTACAAAAGCTAGCATTCCAAATGCTAAAGCCTTACATCTGAGATGGATACAATGGCTAATTATCTTACTGCAACGGATGTTGAATACAGATTTGATCCAAGTTTAAAAACACAGGCATTCCTGCAATACGAACAAGAATATCCTCTACCAAATGAAATTTTGCCTCTAGATCAGTATGAATAAATTATCTATACTGACGGTTCTGCTCAACCCACCACAGAAAGTAAGCAAGCTTACAGCGCAGCGTGTGCGATTGTCAAAGGTCGCATGCACGATGGAAAGTTCCATCCGAGTTGCACTAAAACGCAATCTCTAGGAGACTGCACGTCTCAGTTGGCAGAACTCAAAGCACTTATACTGGCACTTATAAATACGGATCATGAATTCCCCACACTTCTTGTGCGTGATTCTTTTTACTGTGTACAGTCGTACAATGAATATCTACATCATTGGGAACAAAACGGGTTCAAAGATGCAAAAGGTGGCACAATTAAGCATAAAATGCTATGGGAACAGGTAGTGGAGTTGAGAAACGAACTACCAAGGGCTCACGTGATACATACACTGAGACATCAGCGTGATGGCATTCACGTTGAAGGGAATTCATTGGCTGATGAAGCCGCAAAGGGGGCTGTTCGCACAGCCGCCGTAGCTGCAGTTACTCGTTCAAAGACGAGGGTAGACGGCGAGATTATGGTAGCTGTCAATGCTTCACGCAAAGGCAGCACATCAGTACCTAAAAAATTTCCACTCAACTACTCCTACAAGTTAGATGCACAAAACATTCCATATGCTCAGATTCCTGGAGTGGGGGATAGAGTAATACCAAATATGGATCGTAGGCTAGGCTTGATTTTAGCAGCACATGAGGGTGTGGGTTCTGCGCATACAGGCGTTACAGCAACTATTTCTTTATTGAAACAGCGCTACTGGTGGCCAGGGTTAACAAAGTAGACTAAAGACAATGTCTTGAAATGTGACATCTGTCAGCAGATAAAAGGCTCCAGAGTAACACGCCCAGCACAGACACCATTGCTGAAATCAGATAAACCTCTCACATGTGTGTATTTGGACCACTGTGGACCCCTACAATCTGATGGGTCCAAGAAATATATGATGGTTGCAGTGGATTCCTGCTCTAGATTCCTATGGATTTGGCCTCAGCGCTCGGCTGACGCTCAAACTGTTATAAAAGATTTGCGAATCTTTATCGGCACATACACAGTTGGCACGTTACATTCTGACCGTGGTCCGGCATTTATCTCTCGGGCTTACAAAGAGGCCATGGAAGGAATGAGCGTAGCATTGCGGTACTCCTCTCCGTACCATCCCGAGGGAAATTCTGTTGTGGAGAGGAAAAACCGAGTCTTAAAGCAATCTTTAACAGCTAGGGTATTAGGCAAGGGCGGTAGATGGGTCGATCACCTTTATGGGGTACAGCGCGCGCTCAATAATCAGCCAAGAAGCTCTCTAGGAGGTGTCACTCCTTACGAGGTCCTATTTGGGACAAGAATGTGGGTACCTGATCTTGATTGTGAAGGCACAGTGGCGGATGAAAAACCATTTGATATCCATGATCGTTTGGCTGTTTTAAAGGATCTAAATGAATCCAGGACACAACAGAGTAACGTGCTCCAGAAACAGGCCACCACTGAGGAAGTCAAGGCAGTAACGGCAAGACCTATCTGGATCCCAAAAATCGGGGATCTGGTCAGAGAGAAGATTGCTGACAAGAAAGAATTTGGGCCATCTTAGAGAAAGCCTGTACCGGTCCTTGCAATCCACGGCACAAGAACAGTACTTCTGCCGCCTCTTGCCGGAAAAAAGGAGAAAAGATTTGTCTCAATTGACTTAATCAAACCACACTATGTGGCCGATACTAAACAGTAGGCCTCGTGGACTCCACAGTAGCAGACGCCCTCCTCTCGCTACAATCCAAGAAGTCCAAACAGAAAGACTCATCACGTTTGAAGAGCCACCTGTACGGAATGAAGGACTAAGCAACAATGCTATGGAACTTGTTCCACTTCAACAAGAAATTCATCTTCAAAATGAAAATCAACTAAACAACCAAGTTGCAATCAGACCTAATACAGACATCTACGTCAACATGCCTCGTCAAGAGCAAAATCCGATGTCAACAAATCCCGATGCAATTCCAACAATTGATCTAACTGCTTCTGGCTATTTCATGAACTTTGATACATTTTCACTGGATCCAAGCGAGCCGGAAACGACACCAGCCAAAAAATCACTCCAACAGAAACTCATTGACTTTTTGAACTTTTTTAGATAGACTTACCTGGTGTCACCTTGGATAGAACTATGGTATATCACTGGGATTTTATTTTTCATTTTCTGGCTAGGTTTAATAATAACTTTTAGTATGCTTATTAATGGACGATACCTCCAACCAAGCTCTACAGCCCAAAGAGTCAATTTGATTTTAAAACCACACCAGTCTTCACATCGTGAACCTAGAGACTTGTCTTCAGTGAACATCACAGCAATTCCTATACCGGACGTTATAGTATGGGACAAGATTGATTATGATATATTAGGTCCGACTGAACTTTTAAAACTAAAACATGTATTTAAAATTTCTTTAAGTGATTTCATTACCTCCAGTACATTTTCTGATGATTGGGACACTGAAACTGTAAATGCTATGATGTCTGATTTAGAAAAAACTGCAGCATTTCCGAACAATGAAATGTTAGAAGGTACTTCAGACTATGATACATTGTACTGTTACCAACATTTTGGTGATCATTTCTTACACAAGTCTATAACACCTAGAAATGTATTTGAATACCACCAGTGGGAACACTGCCCAACACCTCCAAAAGGTAGTTCACAAACATTTGCACAGAAATTCACATACTTCTCAGGGTTTAACAAATCCGACCCAACGTCATTTTATTATAAAATGGAGAAAATTTCAGCTCAGAAAATTATGTTAACAAACACCAAACATATTTACTCTGCATCCTTTCTGAACCAGTTGTCTAAACAGGGTTTCGATCTATGGAAAGACACAATAGAATCCAAATCAATCTGGGGTTCTAGGGACTGGCAAGTCCAGGGAATAGAAGCACTTTTTAGAGCATTCATCATTCCGCAGCAGATTTTATTTCTGAATGAGACTGTGCAACAAACAACCTGTCTTGGATATATGCCAAAGGCAAGGAAATGAACACACCGGGGTTTCCAACACCATCGCAGATGGGTGGGGGGCAGAACTCAACTACACAAGGGGTAGGATTAGATGCCATTTTCCAATACAACAGATCAGATCCTGAATGGACAGAATGGCTGGTTTGGCCCATTGACACAAACAAATGTCAACAGAGGTTTATGAATACAACCAGAGAGTTTAGTATCCATAGGCCAGATCCACGCTATGTACAAAGACATCACCCAGGGGTAGTGACATCGTATAGTGTTGGGAAGTTGTGCCTTGATTGGCTAGAGACCTCAACACTGACAGATGTAAAGCACCACTTGACCTTACTCACACCTGACATGGATCTTAGAGATTTTCTACTGGAACCCAAGAAACAGCATCAGAAACGTTTCATATATGCAGGCCTTTATGCCTACTATAATGAAAACTGGAAAATATCCCAACAAGAGGCCGCAGAAAGAATACGAGAAATAGAGACCGTATTAACTTAGAAAAAGCATTAGCAGTGGTGGATAATGGGTTAACTACTTTGACCTCCAGGATTTACTCCTTAGGCAACATTGTGTCCTCAGCAATCGACATATTAGAACAAGATCTGGCCTTGTTACAACACGGGCAATCTCAGCTACGTTCTATTATGATGTTAAGCTGGACGCTGCAATCTTTGCGTACAGGCTATGTGCCATGGCGTTTTATAAACACCACGTCTCTGTTCTCAGAATACAATCTAACAGATAAACAGACAGAAATGGCACGAAGGGGAGCCAAATATACAATGCTGCGTATTGAGAAACTGGAAAGGTTACCATTCACTGTAGCCGAATCACCATCAACAGAATGGCTCATTCATGGCCAAATCACTCTGCCGGTCACTACATTTCAGTTTCAATATTGCCTTGAGCAAAGGCAGGCAGGCAAATATGTAAACATGGGTAAGGGATACATCAAGGAAACTTGGGAGTTACCATATAGATACCGATGCTGGAATGGGGATCGAGAAGTGTATCTGAGTGGTACTAACTGCAAGAACGCTTTGAGCGGTTCTCTCATGTGTCAGGATATTTCTCTACACGGAGCCTGCAGTGGTTCAGTGGCGAACTTATCTTGTCACATGTCAGGGACCCCAGCGGCCATGATCACGCCGGTTTTCCAGCTGCTCTCGAATGGGAGTTACTTAATGCTAAATGATCAAGGTTGTTGTGGGATGCTTCCGGGCGTCGCATATCTAGTAACTGTTAACTATAGGGTTACTTGCTGTATGCAAGTATTGTTTCCACCACTGAACACAGTCAGGGAGGCACCGTTATGGCCTTCGCTGAATGTTTCTTTTATACAGTTTGATACTCTGAGCAGATTGAAAACGCCATGCTTTTACAGCAACCCGTGCCCTTAACCTCTGCTCGAGAAACCTATGAACTTCAAGTTGCAAGGACCTCGACCGAGATACAGGCACTCATACGTACAAACTGCCCCATTCATTTAGCAGAAATGGTGGGACGTATCTTCAATATGTCTGATACGAGCGGAATTGTACATCTATTTAAGACCATAGGGTCCGGACTGTTAAGCACCTTTCAGACAGTCCTCTGAGTAATCCCAAATTTTATACACTCCGTATTGGGAAGCGTATTTGGAGGATTCCCGCTCATCCTGTTCCTAATCGCAGGAATCCTGATTGTAATATTGCTGCTACGCAATGGACGGCCCACTTCCCGAGGGAATGGTGAACACGCTCCTGGAGCGGAAATATCGTGAACGTATGGTACAACTTCTGGGCATTTCTTGCCTGCGAGAACTCAGTGCCTCCTGGTTTCTATCATTTAGACCAGTCTGGATAGACTGCATCTTACCTGTGCTTCGATGCCTGTTCTGCGGAGAAGAAGGCACATTGGATCTTTGTCTAACATTTCCATCAGATGCCCCTCCGGACACGGATGCAATGCTGGACCCCATAAAGGCCCATGCTCTGCGTTGTCCCCAGCGGCTTCCAATTCTGATGAATGCATTCTTGGAGAATCCACAGGTGCCGTTCGCTCCTGCTGGGTTAGGTGACTCCTCCACAGGCACCCAGGTTACAACTGCCACACAAGCTGCCGCAGCACCGACTGTTGGCAGTACTACATTCCATCTATGTGCGATTGACGTTCTCTGTGAGGCGTTGGATTTGTCATCTACAGCAGCTGACCCCGATAATATTGAGCTTCCCAGCCAGGACGCGTAATCTTGAATTGGCTCATCGTGTCCTGGGAAAGAATTCGGCTTCATCACTCGTTTAAAAATAAAACAATCTAAATTTGGAACATTTTCTTACATTGACACTTTCGCTTGAGAAAAGTATGGCCTTCTCCTGCTTATGGTAATACAACTTCTATAGAGAGACGACATTGACTTTTAAGTGGCAACTAGAAAAAGCTGAAACTAAACAATTTTTTTTAAGCACCAAAATTTTTTAACGATTTATTACAACCATGTTTTTACTTGCTTTTAAAAATGTTTTTAAATTGTCCAGATTTTAAGTATGGTCATTTATTATCCAGTTCGGAAGTGGAGTGGGTGTTATATCCCGCATAGATGCCCTAATGTAGATCCGTTCGTATATGCCCTAAAATGGACGTATTCATATTTACCCTAATATGGTCATATTCGTACTTGCCCAATTATGGTCATGGCCGCATATGCCCAATTATGGTCACAACTGTACATGTCCTATTATAGTATGATTCCTTATATAGGCATGATCTTTCACCTACATTGGTCCCAGCTAGTACACAATGAGCTCTGAGGGCTGAACGTTATCTATCCTGGGGTTTTGAATGCAGCAGGGTTCTTCCAAACACAGGCCCACACTGTACTCAATAATTATGCATGGCTTTCTAAGAATACACCACCAGCATAATGTATGTACAAAGTTCACCCCTGACGTCTTCCTCATGTCCAATACAAACCATACTGAGGACCGAGACTCTTTAGGGTATAAATACACCACATCTTGCCCCGGTAAACCAGAGGGAACCGAGACTTCCATGCTGACACACTGACCAGAGTCGCTGAGGCTCCTGCATGCAGTCGCCCAAGCTGACAGTGGTCTGACACAACCCGGACGGGGTGTCCAACTCGAGACCAGGACGGGGTCCCACATTCTCTCTATTCCGGTATGGGGGTTCGACTAAATCCTAGGAGGATTCTTGGCTATTAGCTTCTAAGACCTACACACATATGCTAGGTACACACAGGTACATCTAGGTAGGCATCGTAGGAGTACGCGCACTTGCATAATGCTTTTATATTCATGTATGTACTCATGACTATCGCAATATGGTAGAACTGTTCTATCCCTTTGCTTTTATCGTACTGCTGATCATATATCTCTGCTATTGTCTGCTGGTTACCGCAGCAGATATATTTTACACTAGAATAACAACTTTTAAATAAATACTTATTGAAACGCCCGACTGTTTATTCTGTGTAACTCTCTGAGACAAACCGAATAAGTGAGCACGAGTGACTGAGCGAAAGGTAGTACATTGTTTCCATGATTCTGAGGGAATCAGGGTTGTCATGTTCTAAGGTTGCCAGAAACTAATCTCTCCCCGATAAGAGGAGACACTAGTGGCACTGCGAGCTAGCTAATGCAAACCAGGCTAACATACACGGTGGGGGTGCATGGAGTCAGTCTGCCACCAAGCCCACAGTATATGTTATCCAAACGTGCAGGTCCTGCAGGGGTACTATAGGAACTACACAACAGTAGGCCTCACAGTAGTGAAAAACAAATGTAGGAGTTTTTCACTATCAGTACATGTAAAATGTAAAAGTACATGTCCAAACTTTTAATTAAAATACACCCACCCTATGGGCTACCTAGGGTACCTTAGGGGTGACGTATAAGCAATAATAGGGGAGTTTAAGGCTTGGGAAGGTGGTTGTTTTGCCAAATCGAATTGTTAGTTTAAAACTGCATTCA
Source organism: Calotriton arnoldi (assembly GCA_963921515.1). NCBI lineage: Eukaryota > Metazoa > Chordata > Amphibia > Caudata > Salamandridae > Calotriton > Calotriton arnoldi. Next base: position 1,171,929 of record CAWUFW010003068.1, on the reverse strand, counting down.
GGCTCCAATGGCAATACATGTTTTAAGAGGCTACTTAAGTGAGTGTCACAATAAGTGTTGCAGGCCCTCTAGTAGCATTTAATTTTACAAGTATGGTATACTACACTTCAAGGGACATATATGTAAATTAAATATGTCAATCAGGTGTAACCCAATTTGACGATGTTTAAAGGAGAGCGCACAAGCACTTTAGCACTGGTTAGCAGTGGTAAAGTGCACAGAGTCCTAGAGCCAACAAAAACGAATTCAGCAAAAACAGGTGGTTTGAAGGCAAAACATTTTGAGGTAACCCTGCAGAGAGGACCAAGTCCAACAGTAAGTAAATGGCAGGCATTAACAACGGATGTCCTTTGTCCTGGTGTAATCATGTTTTCAAAGTCGCTAAAGTATTTGAACTAGCCTATTGGTTTGTGTTAAAATAATGTAGAGCACCTAGGTTAAAACACAATTATTCAAAGTAGTATTACTATAAGCCAAAATCATGTTGCCCACTTCAACAGTCACAATTTTCTTTGGACGCATAATCCTGAAAAATATGTTAATCATGCCCTTCGGTGTTAGTGCACATCAATGCTCCTGAGAGGCACTAACAAGGAACTTGTGACACAGTCTACTAAAACCCGGATGAATCTGTTCTCAGAAGCAAGCCTCAAATTTGAAAAAAACCTTTCCCCAATGAAAGGGAATCAAGGGTGCTTAAGTTAGTAACATCTACAGCTGGTAAAATGACAAGAGAGCATCTCTGCTGTCCTTTTTACTCCAAGAGGTCAAGTTAATGGCATTTTATAGCTATTCACGACACTTGTGAATCGATGGCACCACCAACCTCCTAGAAGACCCACAAACAAGGGGCCTAGTCTCAACATACTGGAGATCATTGAGCTCTTTAAACCACAGATTGCATTAGAACATGCCCATTTCGCTGCTGCCTGCTTGTGCAGACCTTTTAGGGTGGCAGACACCCTTTACGTCTTGCAAACATCTGCCTGACAAGTGTTTCCACCTTTCTGTATTGTAACCAGCTCATGCAGTCAGTCTAGCTGATGAACTATGCCATTTTTTCTCATTACCATCTCTGGTAGCTCTTCCTGAAGAGCAGACTTCAATGTGGTGAAGAGACTGTTAATTGGATGCATTGTGTGCCTATTGCAGCTGCTGTGGTGATGGACCTTAGTATTCAGACTTTAAGCTGTCCCGTAGTGGTGTGGAACGTAATCACCATAATAACCACATAGCATCAGCCAAGGCATTTTGTTAAATATACAGTAAGATCAAATCAAAGTATACAAATAGTCTCCTGTCTTTGATCACCTTTCCTAGAGGTTTGCTCGTATTCCTTGCCCCTTAGCAAGGCGTCACCACACACACAGGCCAGAGATTTAAAACAATTTTCCACCTTTGCCTCCTAGAGCATTGCATCCCTCTTATGGGTTGAATCCCAGACTTCCCACATAATTTACCATGACAGTCCGACATCATGTAGTTGTAATTTTCTTCATAGGAGTGGTAAGAAAATAATAAGAAGAACATTGGCCTGATGAGTATATAATCTGGAATCTGTGCTGATAGTGTGTTTCTTGCAGTTATTTTGATTTCGTTTTTGCTGTTTGGCACTTATTCGTAGACCCCAGTATTTTCTTCACTTTCAAGTACCACCTTCTGAACTTGGATGTTCACAAAGCTGTCAGCCATACATGCCAGCATTCTATGGTTTGTGTGCTTGATATCTTCCGAATGCTGCAGCAACTCAGTAACACAGCAACCCAAGACGTGTTTTGTAGGCACAAGGTAAATCAAATGTTCAAATGCTTCAACTGTTGATTTTAACATGACAAACATAATTTATGAATGCAGTGTTCATTCAGATTTCTATATGCTTGATGTGACTTTGTAGCGCTGGTTGCTGGTTTTAAAAGAGCTCAAATACTGTTATGGAGTCTTACGATATTGCCTAGAAACACGTATTCCTGTGTTAGAATAATATTTTTTATTTTTGCTTGAAATCTAAAATTGCTCATGTAAGATTAATATGTAGTTTACTCATTAAGTGATCCTCTGGACTTTCTGACCAATGGGGTATGTCCCCAAACTATGCTCACAAGCAGTGAGGCATTTTAAAAATCATCATATAACCTTAACTACTCAGAATCAATTTATAAATACTAGGGGGCAGATTTACGAGCCCCCTGCGCCACCAGTACGTCACTTTTCGTGACGTACTGGTGGCGCAGGGGGCGGCTCCATATTTACAAGGAGAGGAAAAGCCACCCTGCGTGACTTTTCCTCTCCTTGTAAATACGGCCCCTTCACACGCAGCACTTTGCGGTGAAGGGGCGTTCCATGGGTGTTGCTGTGGGTGTTCCCACGCAACACTCATGGAACAAGACACATCTCCAGAATTACGAGAAATCGTAACTCTGGAGATGCGTCTGAAAGCTACGCCACCCTAGAGGTGGCGTAGAGAGCGCAACGAGGAGAAATGTTTTCATTTCTCCTCGTTTTTTCTTTCAATGCGTGCTGCATTCTACAGCACGCATTGAAAGAGGAAAATGCTTGTAGTGATTGTTTTTGTGCAGGAAGGTGCCCCTTCCTGCACAAAAACAATCTCCCACGACGCAGGCATCCTTGCACCATGGTGCAAGGGTGCCTGCGCCGGCGCATGGCTGCAGTTTGTGCGCCAGCGTAGGGGAAGCACAGAGATGCGACATATTCTTGTAAATATGTCGCATCCCTGTGCTTTCCAAACTAACGCAGCGCGGCGCAGCAAAGCAACTTGCTGCACCGCGCTGCGTTAGTTTAACGTAAATCTGCCCCTAGGAACGCTTGCGCAATTAACGTAATTTCGGGAATTTCACATTATGCTTCTGTGAAATCTCCCAAATTACCCCATTATGCCACGCCACATAACTACACTATAGTCCGTGCCAAAATTACAGCGTGGGAACAACATAAGCACCAGAAAGCGAGTGGATTTTGTTTGCAGCAATTGTAATTGTTGCCCTATTTTTTTTTATAGCACAAAATGCGTCCTTGTGTCAAAAATAGATGAAGGGGTGCATTTCTCGTTAAAATATAGTGCAAAATGGAGAGTTTGCATTTCGTGTAACTAAGTATAATTTTGCATACATTTCCTAAAATGTTGCATAATTATGCAACAGCAAATTAGGCAAATTTCGCACACCTCTATACTGGGTCAAGAGTGGGACACATATCACTATCTAACCTGCTGTTGTCAGTCCTACCATTGTTGTACCATTATATCAACTCGTTTCACTTGATTCCTCCATTACCTCATCAGCCTATTTTTATTATAAAAACTACCATTAACTCAACTTTCCTCATTTTGGCTTTTATCCTACCACTAGTACCTTACTGTAACTTATCCATTACCAGCATTATTTAGTTATTAAAGTATCAATTATTAATTATATTGTTTTGCTAAACTAGATAATGGAACCTTATCCTAATGGTATTTGTTTTCAAAATTCGACCCAAAATACGTAATTATTTGTATTCAATTAAACAGTTTTTGAAGCAAATTAAATGGTGTACATCAATGTTCTTGTCCCTAAACCCTCGACTATCACCAATGAAATTAAACAAATATTTTGATTACATTCATTTAGATAAAACTAAGTAACGACCCAATATCCTAATGTTATTGCCAACCTGAACAATGCCATAACCCTAATCCTAACCCTTACACTTATCCGTTTGCATTATTTAATTGCATTATTTGTATTAAAATATACTATAACATACCCAATTGGTTTTACTAAATAAGATACATTAATAAAACCGTAGCCCATACTGAACCCTAACAGCATAAAACAGCAGGTTTTGTTTTAAAATTCATGCAATTAAACTTAAATGATCAAATATGTGGTCAAATATTTACACACAAATACACCCTTCCCATAAATGCTAGCCCTAAGACTTACCATGACCAATGGTAATTATTGTATTATATAAATTGTAATTATAGTTTTTCCATTATTAAATATATGTAGGTACATATATTTAAATTAAATGAATGAGTGTTAAGTTCTTTAAACATTTGACGAGGTAATAGTGCACAGTGTAATGGTAAACAAGGTAATGGGGTTGTGGCAGTACTTTAATGACAAGACAAGAGACTGCTTATTTAACAAAATGCCTTTATTACTACTTCAAGAAATGATAAAGGTAAACATGAGAAACACATTTTGATATCATCTGCGACCTATATCAGAACCAGAGGCAAACCAAAGACATCTTTCTTATTACTGTTACAGGAAACCAGATTCTTATTATTGTTACAGGAAACCAGATATGTCCTGATGCTGCTTAACTCTCTATTTAACCAATTTTACTGTTTATATATACCACTCTAATCTGAGATCAACTTAATGGCTAAATTTTCTTTAATCTCTCTCACTCTTTTGAGACATTTTCTCACAGCCACTTCTTCATTTCTTCTCCTTTTGTTGTTTTCTTTGTAAGGTTCTGTTATTCAGTCTCTCTCTCTCTATCTTTTCATCTAACCAACTTCCAATTCCCTTCTTTTTCACAAGTTTGTCTTTGAAATTCAGCGCACTTTTTCAGCTCAGCACATACTCGTGAATATGCACTGCATGTGCTAATGATTATTACCCCCAGGTCCCTCCTGTCCTCGTCCCATTCCTGAACATAGTGGAGATGACCATCTCCGCGACAGAAAAAAAGAACAGGAGCATGCTGGGATACCTAACCCACTCCCTCCCACTGGGAGTACATAAGCGGTACCAGCCCAGCACGCAGCCTGTTCTTTTTTTCTGTCTTCCGACAGAATGGGACATGTTTGCTGACTTACCTGACTTACCTGATTTTCTTCCCTGGATGTCTCGTCGGGCTGCTGGGCTGTCCCCGACGTCCTGTTCCGCGTTCTCCTGGCCTGCCGGGCTTGGTGGGAGTCGCGTTGATGGGCACCCGGCCCTTTGTGGCTGGGGCGCCGTTCCTCCGGTTTTCTTCCGTGTTACAGCGCGCGTCTTCCTATGGCTTGGCCGGACTGGAAGATGCGCAGATGCGGCTGTTTGGTGGGTCCGGGGGCTGCGCTTGGCGGTGCTCCTGGGCTCCCTGCCTGGTTTCTGGAGTCCTGCTGACCTTCTTTCCTTCCTGGCGCCCCTGCTGTTTGTGGTGTCTGTGCAGGGGCGGGCTATGTTGGGGCCTCGGTGGCTGGTTGATGCAGTCCTCTCCTCCGCCCGGCGCTGGTGTCGTGGAGGGCGCCTGGGCTGGCTCTTGGGGGCAGAGAGCTTGTGGTGCGCTCTTCCTGCCCCTATGGTGAGTACCGTGTAGCGGATCCACTTTTCTTTACTTCGTTGGTTCCTTCAGTTTGTTGCTGGTGCTCTGGGACCCGGCGTTCTCGGGTCTCTCCCTGTGCCGGTTGGGTCCTGTTGGGCCTTTCTGTGCTGGCTTGTGGCGCTCCCTGTCCCTGTGTGCTGGGTTGGGGCTTTGCGTGGCTTTTTGCGCTGTGTCTCTGCCTTGTTTCCCGGTGCTGCAGGGGGGGGATCCTTCGGGGGCTTCCTCCACAGGTTGTGGGTTTCTGGGCGTCCTGGCTTTCCGCTTGCTCGGCGCTTGTTGCTGGCTGGCGTCTGGGCGGGGGGGGTTGGGGGACGGTCTCTGTGTGGTGGTGTTGGCCTGTCCCCCTGGTAAGTACCGCATAGCGGTTTCTTTCTTCCCTGTACTGTGCTCTGCTGCTGTGTCCAGGGCATGCCACCCTGAACGCTTCTGTTCTCATGTGTCCTCCGTAGTTCGGCAGCGTCTGGCCTGGTTAGTGTCTGGCTGGGTCTCTGCCTGTGGTTTCCAGGTGCTCTACGCTTTTCTGGCCTGCGGTCTTGGCTCCCTGTTCTCCCCTGCTGGGGGTGTACCGGGGCTGGTCAGCTGCTGTGGGCTTCCGCGTACCCCTGTGCACGCGTCTGCTCTAGTGGGCTTTTCCTTTTTGGGCGAGGTCCAGCCTGGTTCGATCCTCTGGCCTTTGGGCCTCCGGCCATCCTGCCCTGCGTACTTCTGCCTGGTCGGGCCTGGTTGGTGCCTGGTTGGGTGTCCGCCTTGGTTTGCCTGTTGCTCAGACTTTCTCTTCCTTAGGCCGCCTGCTGCCTGTCCACCCTGTTGGTTCCTGCCCGTTCTTGTGGGTTCGGGCCTGGTGCGTGCCTGTCTGGGTGCCTGCCTGCGGCTCCCGGTGCTGGGCGCTCCTTGTGTCCTTTCGGGGGTGTTTGCTCGGCCCGTGCTCGGGGTGCCTTGTTCTTCCTGCCCCCCTATGCCTATCCAGTGCTCTGGGCTTCGCAGTGTTTGTTTTCCTGGCCTGCGGCCTTTCCTCCCTGCTGGCGCCTGGTCGTGTCTGCTCTCGGTTCCTTGGGTAGGTTCCGTCTTGGTTCGGGCCTGTTTGGCTGCCTGCCTGGGGCTTCCGGTTGCTGTGCGCTCCTTGGGTCGTTCCGGGGGTGTTTGCTTGGCCCCTGCTCGGCTGTGGCTGGGTCACTTCTTGCGTCCTGCGTCGGGGCCCTTGGGGTTTTCGGGCCTCCTTGTCTCTTGGGTTCTGTTGTTTTCCAGGGGGTGGGGGGGTTGTTGTGACCTCCCTCTGTCCTGGCGGGCCCTTGGCCTTGGTTGGCTGTTGGCTCCGGGGCTGTGCTGGTTGGGCTCCTGGTGGGCTTTCTGGCTGGCGTTGCTACTTGCCTCTTGCCTGGTGCTGAGTTGTGTTGCACTTGGTTGGCTGGTGGGGTTTGGTTTCTTGTTGTGGTTTCCTTCTCCCCTCTTGTGTTTCTTTTTGTGGCTTGGTGCGCTTTGGGGTCCTTTGCCTCTCTGCTGCTGCTCCCTTTGCCGCCTGTGGTGGCTGGGTGTTGTGGGTCTTCCTTGGCTTCTGCCTGGGTGGCTCCTTGGTTTCTTGGGTGCGCTGCTCCTGTGCCCCGCCCTGTCTGCAGGTTCGGGCTGCCCTGTGCCTTTTTCCCTGCTTTGTGGGTGCCGGTCTCGGTGTCCTTCTCGCCGTGCCTGCTCTTGGTCTTGGCCGGTGGGTTTGTTGGTGGGGCTGCCGGTTGTGGGTCTGGTGTCGGCCTCCCCGGTGTGGGTGGGTCGTGTTGCTGCTTCCCCGCTCCTCTCTCTGGCTGTCGCTCTTTGCTGGCTCTGCGGGGTTCATTCTTCCCTTTTTGGGTCTGTTCCCGCGCCCCCGGTGGGTTGTGCGCCTTTGGTTTCTCCGGGCTCCTCTCCTTTGGTTTGGTGGTGCCTGGGACCTTCCGGGGTACTGTTGGGGCCTGGGCTTTGCCTCTGTTGGGTTTTGCCCTTGCAGTCCCTGTGTTTGGCCTCCACTTTGCTTGTGCTTGGGGGTCGCTGGTGCCTTCCCGCCTTGGGTGTGTTGGGTTTGTTTGGCTGTGGGGCCCTTGGTTGCTTCGTGGTCCCCTTTGGGTCCCTGCCTGGGTCCTTTCCTGGCTGCTCGTTCTCTGGTGCTTTTGGGCCTCTTTTTGGGCCTCTTGGTGGCCGGTGGTTCTGGCCCTGGTGGTCTGGATACTGGGTTGGTCCTGTTTCCTTTCCTGTGCCGCTCCTTTGCGCCTGGCTGGTGCGCTGGGGCCTTTGGGTGGGTTGGCAGTTGTGGGTTGCCGGTCTCCCTCCCTGTCTTCCTGCTGCTTCTCCTCTCTTGGTGACGTGGCGATGGCTGGCTCTGGTGCCTTTCCCTGTGCCCCTTCTTGGTTGGGGTTTTTTTGGGGTTGGGTCGGTTGGCCCTTTACCTCTCCCTCCGGGTTCTGGTGGCGCCATGTTGGGGGTCTCCTGGCTGGCTGGCCTGTCGGTTGTCCGGTTGACTTCTTGGGTGTTTCTGGGCCTCCTGCGTTGTTGGCCTGTTGGCCTCCTTGTTGGTCCTTCCTGTTTTGCCCTTCTTGGGGTTTGCCGTGGGTGGTTCCTTGGTGTCCTCTTTTGTCCTCCTGGCCGGTGAGTCGGCTCTTGGTTGGTGGCGGTTCCTTCCTCCCGGTTCTGGGGTCTTGTTTCCCCGATTCCGTGTTCGGCCCTCGGTTGTTCTCTCTTGGTTGTGCCCTGGTCTTGTGTGGGGTCTGCTGCGGGTTGCACTTTGTTGCTCTCCCTGGCCTCGATTGGGCGGGTTCCTGGGTTCGTGTCCCTGTGTCTCCTGCTTTTGGGGGTTTGCCTCGGGCCTGGCCGCTTGGCGGGTTCCTGTGCCCCAGGTTCTTCTCCCGGTGTGGCTGCCTTTGCTGCAGCTGTCCGGTGTCTCTGCTGGGGTTGGCTGCTTGTGTTTCCTGCCTTTTGGCCTGGGTCTTCTGTGGGCTTTCTGTGCCTCCGGTTCCCTGTTGCAGCTGTTGTCGGCTGTAGGTGGGGGTGCGGGCCTTGCTTGTGTTCCTTGGACCCTTTCTTCCTGGTTGTTGCTCTGGGTCGGTGCCTGTTTTCTTGTCTGGTTCCTCCCTCTTCGGTCTTTGTGGCTCTGCTGGTGGCTTCCCCTGGTGTGTTGGGGTTGGTCCTGTGGTTGGTCGTGTCATTTGTTGTTCTCTTGCTTGGCGTGCCTCTTCGGTCTCGTCTTCCTTCCCTTCGCCTTTTGGTGTGGTCGTTTGTGGGTTGGTCCGGCTGGGGGTCTCCTTCTTCTCTGCTCTGGGGGTTCGCTCTCTGTCTTGCCCCTGCTGTGTTCCTTCCTGGGCCTTCGGCTGTGTCACCCTGTGCGTTCTGCTTTTGTGCGCTCTCGGGCATTGGGCCGGGTTGGCCTGTTTTGTCCCTGGTGGGGCGGCTACTTGGTGGTGCCTGGTGCTGTGGGCTTCGCCCTTGGCAGTTTTTCTCCCTGGTCAGTTGTCCTCCCTGGCTGGGTGGCTCGGTTGGGGTGCTTCCGCTTCTCCAGGGCTCCCTTCCCCTGGTGGTTCGGGGGGGGGGTCTTTGTTTCTGCCCCTCTGGGTGTTCCCTTGGGGCTTGGGTCTGGGTGCGGGGCCTCCTTCGGGCTTGCCTGGGGGGTCTTGTGCTCTTTTGCGGTCCTTTCTTGGTCATCCCCCGCTTGTTTTGGGGTCTCGGCTCTGTCGGCTTGGTTGGGGGTGTGGCTGGTTGTGTGCTCCTGCCTGCGTTTTCTTGTGGGCTCTCTTCTGCTTCGGTTGGGTGCCGTTTTTTTCGGTCTGGTGCCCCTGGCGTTGGTGGGTGTCCGGAAGGCCAGGTTATTTGCTTTGGTATTCTCCACTATGTTCAGGAATGGGACGAGGACAGGAGGGACCTGGGGGTAATGTCCTATTACTTACCGGTAATCTTCATTACTCCTGGTCCCGTTGTCCTCGTCCCATTCCTTATGCCCCTCCCTCCCTCCCGGGCGGCCGGCCTTTCGGTTGTTGGCTTGGTATTTTCAGGCTGCGTGCTGGGCTGGTACCGCTTATGTACTCCCAGTGGGAGGGAGTGGGTTAGGTATCCCAGCATGCTCCTGTTCTTTTTTTCTGTCGCGGAGATGGTCATCTCCACTATGTTCAGGAATGGGACAAGGACAACGGGACCAGGAGTAATGAAGATTACCGGTAAGTAATAGGACATTCGCCACATTTGGCTGCCTATTAATGGTGAGCTTCCTCACATCTGGCTGCTGAAGGTGTGCGTGCTCACTGTCAGCATCCCACTTGTGCCCACACCCACAGAGGTGAATAGTACCTGGTCAGCTGCTTTCCTCCTTAGCCACACTCAGTGGCTTACATTTTTGGATTGCGGCATCCTTTGGTCTTCGGTGCTACATCTCATAATGATTTGATGAGCAATGTGCTTACCCTTATTGTGCAACTAATAATTTACTCTGCAACCTTTAAGCAATTATATGCTGTCATCTTTATCACACTTTATTCACTTCCTTTATCATTGCACATGTCCTCTGGCTGGCACTGCAGAAGAGCTGCAAAAGTGCCCCCACATCCTGCTAAGTGTTTTAAGCATTCAAGTATTCTCTAAAAAAAAAAAAAGACAAATGGGGGAATAGAACTGCAAAAGACTACTTCTAAGGAAGTAATGAAGCCTATGTGGCAACTAATGAAACCCTGTGCCCTCAACACCCTTACACCCAACTCTTTCTGTCTTTTGCCAGACTGTGAGGCAAAGCAGCCTTGTGGTTTAATCTTATTTTCATTTCTATTTTTATTGTTATTCTTTATTTGTTTATATTTTATACTTAACTTTATTCTTCCTTCTTTACATTTTCTATCTCTTCATTATCCACCATATTTGTCTTTGATGATGGTGCTAATGGGTCCTCCCCTCATTGTTCCTCATGCCTTTGTCCCATACCAACCTCTCCTGAGCTATCAATGACTCCAGTGCTCTTCTTCATATCTCCATCAAAGCTTTGCTTGAAAACTGATCTGCCACATTGTGATCTTCTGTTTCAGAAGGGTCTCGACACCTCTGTCACTGCTAAGTCCTTCTATTAGAGTTGCCTCCTCCAGTAGGTGTGGTTTAGTTGATTGCAAATGCAGGCAGATTCAGAACTCTTCTCACATTTAAAGAGGTATTGGTCTCTAGGAAAGTTAGTTGAAAGGCCCAGCGAGATATCCTTATTAATATTGGTGGCCAACCCACGCACGGCTTGTTTTTAGTGTGTGAGTCCTCTTCCTTGCCGCATACCAGTGATGGAAATGATTTTACCGGTGAGCTCACTGGATCTTTCACAGCTCTTCCTAACTACCCAAGCATCTCCACCCTCTTCCTCGTCTATCCATAACCTTCAGTGCAAACAAGCTTTCTGATATCATGACCTATGACAATCATGGCATACCTAAAAATTCATCAAATACTCAAATAAAATCACCCCAACAACAATGAAAGAATTCTGAAACTCATTGTAATCTACCGCTAGTTTCACAAGCAGATAAAAGTAAGACCATGGAATTGCCCATGATCTAAACGGACTGAGACAGACTTAGTGGACAATATAACACTTCAGATAGCAGTTTGTGCACATAGATCAGTGGAAGAAATCCCACTAGCCCTGGCACACCTCCTGAACAGACAGCTGATTAACAAGTTTTATATCCAATCAAAAACACAGTTTTCAAAGAGGTTCCACCCAGGCTAGGAGACAGTGAAATTCTGGAGGGTCCAGCAACAAACTGCCAAGAGTGAGACAGCTAATCAAGTTGACCTATATTCTACTACATGGAGTATATTACCAACAGACACAGCCCCAATGAAATGAAGATAAAATTTAGTAAATAGCCCAAATACTATGATGAAGAGGGGGAAAACACTGAAGAAGCTTTAAAATCCCACTCTGATATGCACAGTGATAACAGCTGGAGCAGGAGGAGATCCCAGGTGGAACTTCCCCTACATGCATGAATGCCTGAGAAGATGGGAGAGCTGCATTGGAGAAAAGCCAGCGGAGCGGCTCAAAGCCAAAATATGGCTGTTGTTACAGAAAGGCACGACAGGGACCATCTATGTGCCATGGGCTCTGATGGACAAAGAAGGGCTCAGGACCAAACTGCCCCATTGATGGATGGGGCGGGAAAATGGATCTCCTGTTTTGAGAAAAACACACTGTGATAAACCCAGCAATAGGTGATGTCAAGAGTCTGCTCAGCAGCCTCAGCAGAGAGCAGACTTACACTGTGTTTTGTTTCAGAGCCCAAATACCAGCTGACATGCCTACAAAAACCGAGTATGACGGGCCGTGTTTAATACATTTAGACACCAGAAATGGACGGCCCTGAGGGAAATGTTCCCTGACCACCTAGACATAGGAGAATTGATCGCAGAGAATATGACGCCTGGGAAAACCATGACCGACTTTCTGGACAGAAAGAGGGAATGATTGGGACAGGAGGCAGGACAGCCATGGACTGACACAGGCTCCCAGTTTACATTCTTTACAGCATCTTCAAAAAGGGGCTGCCCACTGAAATACAGAGTGGACTGGACAGCGTAGTAGGATTAGACGCCAAACCTTGGCGGGAAATACGGGGCCTACATATTATTTCACTATAGGAAGAAACAGGAAAAGGACAGGGAAAAACAGGAGCAAGCCATAAAGGGACACCGCTAAGCTGGTCCACCATAAATTAAAAAAGACCACACTTGAGGGTGCTGCACTGGCTGCAAGCAATGGCACCAGTCTTGAAGGAAGATCTGCCGCCGAACCCCAGAGGGTTTTCACCCAGTCCTAGCGGCAGAGGTCGGGGGGTTGGCAGCAGCCAGACCTCAGAGAGTGCTACTACTGTCACCGAATGGGTCACATGGCCGACCTATGCCACCTGAAGGCATACCATAAGCAAAAATCAATAGACCTGGGCCAGGCCCTGCAAAATCCCCATCCAAAAAACCAAGCCCAGATCAACCTGAGTGCCCAGCACATTCAGCCACAAGGAAATAAGTCAGCAAATACACTACCGCAACAAGGACCAGGTGGTTGGCCAAACACATGGCAGCAGCAGGCAGATAACCCAGCAAGCACCGGGCCACAGCAACAGCAGGGAGGGGTGACTGTCTGGGCAGGCAATACCTTCACGCAATCGCCCAATCCAAATACGCGGTAAATCCAAATGCCTAATATGACCCATCCACTTCAAACCAACTCCAGGAAACTCACCACAACAATGAAGACTAGTGACACAGCAGTAGGAGAAGACATAAGCCTTTACTTGCGTCCAGGAAACTTAGGACTGCCATATGTTTGGTCGATCGGGAATCCGTGCTATAATCCACCATTTGGGTGCCTGCAGAGGCCTAGGCCCCACTCTGCTGCTAGTCCCCCAGGACGGGTCTGGCTGGCCATGCCCCAGGGGGAGGGCAGTCTGACGAGGGGGCAGGGTGGCCCCCAACCAGTGCATAAAAACAGGCACTCAGGTCCTGTCACCCAAGTCACTAGGATGAGCCCCAGATAGAAATTACCCCATTCTCCAACATTTTTAGGGCTCCAGCTAGTGGAGGCCCCCTTTCAGTTCCAAAACGAGGCGATGCTTCGGTGCCAGAAGCCAGGTTTTCTGTGCACTTGGGATAATGGTGTCCCCCATGGTACTCCGTATTCCACACACAAATAAGCGACAATGTGACACCAAGTCAGTAGGGAAATTCACTAGGGCAGTCAGACATCTCAGTTCGTTGCTCGCAGTATGACAAGTCTCAGCCGCGCACCTGACTCCTGGTGTAAGCAAGATATTTTGCCTCCTCCTCTTCCCTAAGGCTTCCAAACAACGAAAGTCTGTTCATTGGATCATGTCCCTCTAAAATCGTGGGAGTATTGTGTCATCGGATAAGAAGTCCCTCACCCCACCAAGGGCAGCAGACCCAAAGCATCCTGGATCCGAGGGAGAGAGGGGTGCTGGGAGGGAAAGGAGCTCTGTAAATGACCATTGCAGCCCCCAAACAAGATGCAGGGATATGCTCACCAGCTGCACCCAGGTTGCTCAATGAAATAACACAGTGCCTCACGAACATCATCCAAGAGAGCAATAGGCCCGATCTCAGTCATTGTCACATCTGAATCATACGTGGCCACAGATCACCTTCTCAACCCCCACTGGTATGCCACAATAAAACTAACACTATATGAGACCCTAGGAAGGCACCCAATGACCTGCAGGAAGCAGCCCAAAAGGAACTTAAAAACGAAGCTTCCAGAAAAAGGGCGTAGTCAAAATACCCAACTCCATTAGAGAAAACCTCATTACAAACCACATGCAGGGACCAGAGGTGCATACATGTGTCCTCAGGACACGTTGATTTTACCCACAACCCCCAAATTGATTCACGCCCCCTTCCTTTCACAGTATGTTGCACGTGTGTAGGCCAAAAGGTCCCATCCGCATCAATAAAACTACACACACACATTAGGGGAAATAGGGTATTAAAGGGCTGACAACGCCCATAAAATGATAGTTAGGTATAAAGAGTCATCCACACACCCACAAAGATCCCCCCACTAAACCACTCACCTCTTTCATGGATGGGGGAGGACCAAAAGACTTATAAAATAAAACGAAGGCGACTCATGACCAAAAACTCACTGATTTCTAAAATGACACCTGTTAGAATTGGGGGTCTCTAGTTGGCACAGGTAGGTACTTGTGACAAATAGGGACCCTCGCCTCTAGTCAGGGTAGGGGGGTACACTCCTAAAATAACCCCTGCTCACCCCCTTGGTAGCTTGGCACGAGCAGACAGGCTTATCTCAGAGGCAGTGTGTAAAGCGTTTGTGAACACATACAGTAATCTAGTGACAACACTACAGATGGACACCACACAAGGTTTATATCAAAAATAAGTATTCTTTATATAGTTTTAACACAAGACCATAAACGACAAAAATCCACAATACTGTACTTAAAATGGTAGGTTTAGCTTAGTTCTCTTAAGTTCTTAAAATGCGACACTTTGAGTCAATGTACCTTATAATGCGTCACGTTTCTACAACGGAAGTGTTGCAGAGATGGATATGCGACAAAGTTCTGGTGCAAAGAAATAAAGACGTCAAGTTCTTCCTGATGCGGCACGCTTCTCCGATGTGGCGAGAAGTCTCGGCTCGATGCGTCAGCTGCAGCGGCGACACCCTTGTTCCGTGATGCGACGACAGCGGCTTTGGCGGCGACACTCTTCTCCGACGTTGCGAGACGCTTCCGCTCGATGCGACAACTGCAGCGGCGACACCCTTGTTCCGTGATGTGACGGCAGCAGCTCCGACGGCGGCACGCTTCTCCGTGGATGCGAGGCGCTTCTCTTGATGCGGTGCAATGCGACAGCTACAGCGGCGACATCTATGATGCGACGGCAGCGGCTGCGACACGCTTCTTCCTCGTGGCGAGACGCTTCTCTTGATGCGGTGCAATGCGACAGCTACAGCGGCGACATCTACGATGCGACGGCAGCGGCTGCGACGGCGACACGCTTCCCCCTCTCGAGTCGCGCTTCCAGCTCCTTGCGACACGCAGTCCCTCAGAAGGCCCAAAACAGCAGCAGGCACTTCCAAAGAACTCTTGGGGAGCTGGGGGTTGAAGTCTGTTGTCCCTGAGACTTCAGCAGGAGGCAAGCTCTTTTCTCAAGCCCTTGGAGATCCTTCACAAGTTGAATAAAAGTGCACACAAAGTCCTTTTCTCCTTTCTTTGGCAGTCAGGCAACCACTGCAGGCCAATCCCCCAAGCAGCACTTCAGCTTAGGGATAGTCTCTCCTCAGTTCCTTCTGGTTCCTCTCCTCAGCAAAGGTTTCTTCTTGTTTCCCAAAGTGATCTAATCTCCTAGGGGTCTGGGTCCCCTTTTATACACAGTTTCTCTTTGTTCTCTGAAGGCAGAGAGGCCTCTGCCTAGCCCAAAACCAGTTCTGGTCAGTCCTGGAGCACTTTGTTTTCTGACTCCTTCTTTCCTTTCAGAATGTGGGGCAGAGTGCTCAGCCGCCCGGCAGGAGGTGGTGCCAGCATTGTGGAAGGCAGGCACAGTCCTATTCAGACCCAGGTGCAACTCCTCCCTCCACTCTGGATGCAGATCTTTCTATTCAGCCCTGTGGTGACTCACCCTGTCTCCTGTAGCCACCCCCAGCCCCTGTCACTCAATCTCCAGACAAGGAATACACAACCTAGCAGAGGCAGGCTTGGAAGTTTAGGCAAGAAAATACCCACTTTCTAAAAGTGGTATTTTCAAACACAGAATGTTAAAACCAACTTCACTAAAAGATGTATTTTATCATTCTGAGTTCAGGCATACTAAATTCGTTTTTCTACCATGTTCCCTGGGTCAGTTCTGACTATAAGGTGTAATAGTCAGTCTGCCCATTCTGGCCTATGGGGAGCAGGTAGCCTTGCAATAGTGAAAAACGAAAATGGCTGTAATTCACTATTAAGACATGCCACACACACCAGGGCATGTCCTACCGTATACTTACAATGCACCCTGCCCTAGGGCCTACTTTAGGGGTGACCAACATGCAGTAAAGGGAAGGTTTAGGGACTGGTAAGTGGGTGTACTCACCAAGTCGACATGGCAGCCCTAGGCTGCACACAGGCTCTGCAATGGCAGGCCTGAGGCACATTTTACAAGCCGCTTCTGTGGGTGGCACAACCAGTGCTGCAAGCCCACCAGCGGCATTGGATTTACAAGCCCTGGGCACACTCAGTGCACTGTACTAGGGACTGACAAGTAAACCAATCATCCAATCATGGAGTCACTAATCCATCACATAATTTATCATAGGGAGCACTTGCACTGTGGCACTGAATAGCAGTGGCACAGTGCCCAAAGCATCTAACACCAGCAAAAACAGATCAATAACATAGGAGGCATCATAAAAAATGGAAGGGAGACCCACGCCAAGGATGCCAGGTCTAACACGTGTCCCCTCCAGCTGAAATGTGGGGAGAACTACCCTACCTCAGGGGAGTTCTCTTCACTAAGGTGGAAAAATCTGGACAGACCATCAGCATTGGCGTGTTCTGTACCAGGGCGGTGTTCCACCGTGAAATCCATCCCCTGTAGGGAAATGGACCACCTCAACAGCTTTGGATTCTCACCCCTCATCTGCATCAACCATCTGAGGGGCCTGTGGTCTGTCTGAACCCGGAAGTGAGTCCCAAACAGGTATGGTCTCAGCTTCTTCAGTGCCCAGACCACAGCAAATGCCTCACGCTCAATAGCACTCCACCTCTGTTCCCGTGGTAGTAACCTCCTACTGATGAAGGCTACGGGTTGATCTAGGCCCTCCTCATTCATCTGTGACAGAACAGCCTCCACACCATGCTCTGAAGCGTCTGTTTGTACTACGAACTCTTGGGAGAAGTTGGGTGCTAGGAGCACGGGCGCCGTGCACATGGCAGTTTTCAGGGCCTCAAAAGCTTTCTGACAGGTGTCAGTCCAAATCACTTTCCTGGGCTGCTTCTTGGAAGTCAGCTCTGTCAGGGGTGCAACGATGCTGCCATACCCCTTGACAAACCTCCTGTAGTAACCCGTGAGTCCTAAAAGGCTCTCACCTCTGTCTGGGTTTTGGGGTTTCCCAATTCAGGATGGTTTCAATTTTGGGTTGCAGGGCGCCACCTGGCCGCTCCCCACCTGGTGTCCTAAGTACACCACGGAACCCCTCCCCGATCTGGCACTTACTCGCCTTGATCGTGAGGCCTGCTCTCCGCAGCGCCATCAACACTTCCCAGAGGTGGTGCAGATGTTCTTCCCAACTGGCGCTGAACACTGCGATGTCATCCAGGTAGGCGGCTCTGAACGAGTCCAGTCCAGCCAACACCTGGTTGACCAACCTCTGGAAGGTGGCAGGGGCATTCTTCATCCCAAAGGGCATCACCCGGAAGTGAGAGTGCCCATCTGGTGTGGAGAATGCTGACCTCTCTCTTGCCCCATCAGTCAAGGTGATCTGCCAGTACCCAGACGTCAAGTCAAACGTGCTGAGGTACCGGGCAGCCCCTAGCCGATCTATGAGCTCATCAGCTCTGGGGATGGGGTGCGCGTCAGTCCTGGTGACTGAATTGAGCCCTTGGTAGTCCACACAGAACCGGAGTTCTGGTGTGGCACCCGGTGCGGCAGCCTTTGGGACCAAGACCACTGGGCTGGCCCAAGGACTGTTAGAGGACTCAATCACCCCTAACGCAAGCATTTTGGAGACCTCCTCCTTGATGCAAGCTCTCACCCTGTCAGTCACCCTGTAAGATTTGTGCTTCACAGGTGTACTGTCCCCAGTGTCCACATCATGGATGCACCAATCTGTGACACCGGGAACCAGGGAGAACAGATCAGAAAACTGTCCCAGCAACTGGCGGCAGTCATTCTGTTGCTCAGGGGTCAGGGTGGAAGAGAGGTTGACACCATCCACTGACCCATCTTGCTCTGTTGCTGACAGGAGGTCAGGAAGAGGCTCGGTCTCCTCCTCCATCCCAGCATCTGTCGCTAAGAGCATGCCCACTTAGGACCTCTCCAAGTGGGGCTTCAGGAAGTTGACATGCAGGACCCTCAAGGGGTTCCTGGGAGACCGCAAGTCCACCAAGTAGGTAACCGGACTTCTGCGCTCTACAACCTCAAAGGGTCCGGTCCACTTATCTTGGAGCGCGCAGGGCTCCACTGGGGCCAAGACCCACACTTTCTGACCAGGCTGAAGCTCTACCAGAGTGGCATTCTGGTCGTACCACCGATTCATCTCCTCCTGGCTGGCTTCCAGATTCACCTCAGCGAGTTGCCTGAAACGCCTAGTTTGGATCCTAAAGGCCAGCATGTAACTGTATACATCCTGGGGAGGTTTCCTGGGAGATTGCTCCCAGCCTTCTTTGACCAAACTTAGAGGTCCTCTTACTGGGTGTCCATAGAGAAGCTCAAAGGGACTGAACCCTAGAGATTTCTGTGGCACCTCACGGTAAGCAAAGAGCAGGCATGGTAAGAGGACGTCCCACTTACGCCTCATAGGTTCCTCAAGACCCATATTCATGCCTTTGAGGGTTCGGTTGAACCTTTCAACCAATCCATTTCCTTGGGGGTGGTAAGGAGTGGTAAACTTGTAGGTTACCCCACACTCCTGCCACAGGGACTTCATATACTTAGAAATGAAGTTGGTCCCCCGGTCAGACACTACCTCTCTAGGGAATCCCACTCGGGAGAAAATTCCCATCAGTGCTCGTCCCACCACGGGGGCCGTCACTGTCCTCAGAGGTATGGCTTCCGGGTACCGGGTGGCATGGTGCACCAAGACCAGGATGAACCTGTTCCCCATGACTGTCTTGGGGTCCAGTGGCCCCACAATGTCAATACCCACCTGTTCAAATGGGTGCTGACTACAGGGAATGGCTGGAGAGGAGCCTTGCGCTTCCTCCCACTCTTTCCACTTGCCTGGCAAGTCTGACATGTCCTGTAGTGAGTGTCTGAACTCCTGCGCATTTGGGGCCAATAAAAGTGGGTGACAAGCCTCTCAAAGGTCTTGTCCTGCCCCAAATGTCCTGCCAATGGAACATCATGAGCCAGCCCCAGTAAGAAGGCTCTGAGGCACTGGGGTACCACCAGCACACGGGCTGACCCAGGCTCAGCAACCTTAGGCTCAGTATACAGGAGATCATTCTCCCAATAGACCCAATGTGACCCAGACTGATCACCTGTTGCCTGGTCTGCAGCCTGTTGCTGCAGACCCACTAGAGAAGGGCATTCTTTCTGCTCCTTGCAGAATTCTTCCCTGGAGGGTCCTCCTTCTTGCTGCCAATGGGTCAGCTCAGGCAGGTCTCCCAGTTCAGCTACCTGTTCCCCTGTAGGCTCCAGGGCATCCCCCTCAAGGTCTGCCTCCTCCTGGACCGTGGGAACTTCGGGGGCCGGTTTCTCGCGCCCCCTGCCTCTTCTCGTGATGGCAGGTACCTGGGACTCCCTCTCAGGCTACAGGTCCTCTTGAGCACCTTTACTTGCTGCCAAGGACCGGGTGGTCACACACGCCCAGTCAGGCAAACCCAACATCTCTAAATGAGCACTTCGCTCCACCTTCGCCCAAGGTGAGCTCTCCAAGTCGTTCCCTAACAAACAGTCAACAGGTATGGCGGGCCTTACAGCTACCTGAAGAGTACCAGAGACCCCCCACTCAAAGGGAACCTGAGCCACTTTGCAGTGACTCTCTGTGTTGTCAGCGGCAACAACAGGATAGAATGCATGGGGGACAACCTGCTCTTGAGACACCAGGTGACACTTGACAGCTGTCACACTGGCTCCTGTATCTCTAAGAGCCTCCACCCTATGGCCATTGATGGTTACCCACTGCCTGTATTTCTTAGTGTTGTCAGGCAGCGGGGTCCTGGGGACCACCTCACAGTCTCCTAATGAGACAAGGGACATCTGTGCGAGACCCCACCCCTCTTGGGCATCCATCTCCTCCCCCAGGGCTACACTAGCCATCTGCCGGGGGGCTGCACCAGGGGGTGCGGTCTTTCCAAACTGGCGGCACCTGGGATCACTCGCTATATGACCCAGGTCCCCACATTTGTAGCATCTCAGGGGTCCCCTTTGAACAGGTGGACCTGTCGGGGCCCCTGAGGGTTTCTGGGGGGGAGGCTGGGAACCTTTCCCTTGGTTCCCTTGGGGACTTCTTTGGGGCCTTCTTTGGAACTCCCTCTGTTTACCCTTGTCCCCCCCACTCTTCTGCTGGGGACCCTGCCCACCCTTGGCTGAGTCTCCCACGTGACCCTTGTGGACCCTGGTACTGACCCAGCGGTCCGCCTCCTCAGCAAGCTTCCTAGGGATAGTCAGCCTGCTATCTATCAGGTGCTGGCATAGCTCTGGAAAACAGTTACTTGACAAGTGCTCCCATGCAATCAAATCAAGGAGCCCCTGAAAATCATCAACTTTGCTACTCTTCACCCAACCATCCAATGCTCTGCAGAAAAAAGTGACATATTCAACCCAGGTACTGTTCTCTATCTTCTTGCAACCCCTGAACCTCTGCCTATACAATTCAGGAGTTAAACCATACCTAGACATTAAAGCATCCTTCATGTGGTGATATGAATTATGGACATCAGAAGGCAAATCTAGCAGTGTGTCCCGCCCCTCACTAAGGAACCGTCCCCACAACCCCGCTCCCCAATCCTTCTCAGGGACCCGGTGGGAAGACATGGCTACCTCATAGGCCTTGAACCACTGCCCAATGTCATCATTTTTTAAAAACTCTCTGACCACATCCTTAGGAATATACACTCTAGATTCCACAGGCATTGACGGTGTGCTGCCACCAGAGGGAGTAATTTCTAAGCTCCTAGCTTTCAAATCCAACTCCCTCAAACTTCTATCATGCTCAAGGTGTATCCTCTTTTCTTCCAGGGCCAGTTTCCTAATTTCCAATTGCCCATTCATTTTGGCCAGCTCCAACTCATGCATCCTATTTCTCTCCCTGTCCTCCAGCTCTTATGTGGACAGACCTTTGGCAGAAACACTGCTACCTGCTGGGGAAGGTGCCTTCCTTTCCCCTGGACCCAATGGCCCTTCCAGCTGCACATCTGCATCATTATCCCCTTCCTCATTCTCAGGGGTTTTGCTTGATTCTACCCAGGCCCTCAGCGCCTTATAGAACTCATCCCTCTTCGTGAGCCCGGTAATTGCAACATTAAATCTTTTGCAGAAGTGCTTCAGCTGCTTTGCATTGTAGCATTCTAGTTTCTCCTCTTCCCAATCAAAATCAACAGATGCTATAGATGCTGGTTTCATGATGGCTGAACTTGGCTAAAAATGGAAAGCCCCAGAAAAAAAATCTACCAAATGTATGTGGTCGCGTTTTGGTCTGCACTCACTAGTAGTGTTCACCAATCACTGTACATGAGTCACAAATGCAAGTCCAGAATCCTCACCGCTGACCACCAATGTTAGATTTGGGGGTCTCTAGTTGGCACAGGTAGGTACTTGTGACAAATAGGGACCCTCGCCTCTAGTCAGGGTAGAGGGGTACACTCCTAAAGTAACCCCTGCTCACCCCCTTGGTAGCTTGGCACGAGCAGACAGGCTTATCTCAGAGGCAGTGTGTAAAGCGTTTGTGAACACATACAGTAATCTAGTGACAACACTACAGATGGACACCACACAAGGTTTATATCAAAAATAAGTATTCTTTATATAGTTTTAACACAAGACCATAAACGACAAAAATCCACAATACTGTACTTAAAATGGTAGGTTTAGCTTAGTTCTCTTAAGTTCTTAAAATGCGACACTTTGAGTCAATGTACCTTACGATGCGTCACGTTTCTACAACGGAAGTGTTGCAGAGATGGATATGCGACAAAGTTCTGGTGCAAAGAAATAAAGACGTCAAGTTCTTCCTGATGCGGCACGCTTCTCCGATGTGGCGAGAAGTCTCGGCTCGATGCGTCAGCTACAGCGGCGACACCCTTGTTCCATGATGCGACGACAGCGGCTTTGGCGGCGACACTCTTCTCCGACGTTGCGAGACGCTTCCGCTCGATGCGACAACTGCAGCGGCGACACCCTTGTTCCGTGATGCGACGGCAGCAGCTCCGACGGCGGCACGCTTCTCCGTGGATGCGAGGCGCTTCTCTTGATGTGGTGCAATGCGACAGCTACAGCGGCGACATCTACGATGCGACGGCAGCGGCTGCGACGGCGACACGCTTCTTCCTCGTGGCGAGACGCTTCTCTTGATGCAGTGCAATGCGACAGCTACAGCGGCGACATCTACGATGCGACGGCAGCGGCTGCGATGGCGACACGCTTCTTCGGGGTTGCGGGACGTTTCTTGAGATGCGGTGCAATGCAACAGCTACAGCGGCGACATCCACGATGCGACGGCAGCGGCTGCGATGGCGACACGCTTCCCCCTCTCGAGTCGCGTTTCCAGCTCCTTGCGACACGCAGTCCCTCAGAAGGCCCAAAACAGCAGCAGGCACTTCCAAAGAACTCTTGGGGTGCTGGGGGTTGAAGTCTGTTGTCCCTGAGACTTCAGCAGGAGGCAAGCTCTTTTCTCAAGCCCTTGGAGATCCTTCACAAGTTGAATAAAAGTGCACACAAAGTCCTTTTCTCCTTTCTTTGGCAGTCAGGCAACCACTGCAGGCCAATCCCCCAAGCAGCACATCAGCTTAGGGATAGTCTCTCCTCAGTTCCTTCTGGTCCCTCTCCTCAGCAAAGGTTTCTTCTTGTTTCCCAAAGTGATCTAATCTCCTAGGGGTCTGGGTCCCCTTTTTATACACAGTTTCTCTTTGTTCTCTGAAGGCAGAGAGGCCTCTGCCTAGCCCAAAACCAGTTCTGGTCAGTCCTGGAGCACTTTGTTTTTCTGACTCCTTCTTTCCTTTCAGAATGTGGGGCAGAGTGCTCAGCCGCCTGGCAGGAGGTGGAGCCAGCATTGTGGAAGGCAGGCACAGCCCTATTCAGACCCAGGTGCAACTCCTCCCTCCACTCTGGATGCAGATCTTTCTATTCAGCCCTGTGCTGACTCACCCTGTCTCCTGTAGCCACCCCCAGCCCCTGTCACTCAATCTCCAGACAAGGAATACACAACCTAGCAGAGGCAGGCTTGGAAGTTTAGGCAAGAAAATACCCACTTTCTAAAAGTGGTATTTTCAAACACAGAATGTTAAAACCAACTTCACTAAAAGATGTATTTTATCATTCTGAGTTCAGGCATACTAAATTCGTTTTTCTACCATGTTCCCTGGGTCAGTTCTGACTATAAGGTGTAATAGTCAGTCTGCCCATTCTGGCCTATGGGGAGCAGGTAGCCTTGCAATAGTGAAAAACGAAAATGGCTGTAATTCACTATTAAGACATGCCACACACACCAGGGCATGTCCTACCGTATACTTACAATGCACCCTGCCCTAGGGCCTACTTTAGGGGTGACCAACATGCAGTAAAGGGAAGGTTTAGGGACTGGTAAGTGGGTGTACTCACCAAGTCGACATGGCAGCCCTAGGCTGCACACAGGCTCTGCAATGGCAGGCCTGAGGCACATTTTACAAGCCGCTTCTGTGGGTGGCACAACCAGTGCTGCAAGCCCACCAGCGGCATTGGATTTACAAGCCCTGGGCACACTCAGTGCACTGTACTAGGGACTGACAAGTAAACCAATCATCCAATCATGGAGTCACTAATCCATCACATAATTTATCATAGGGAGCACTTGCACTGTGGCACTGAATAGCAGTGGCACAGTGCCCAAAGCATCTAACACCAGCAAAAACAGATCAATAACATAGGAGGCATCATAAAAAATGGAAGGGAGACCCACGCCAAGGATGCCAGGTCTAACACGTGTCCCCTCCAGCTGAAATGTGGGGAGAACTACCCTACCTCAGGGGAGTTCTCTTCACTAAGGTGGAAAAATCTGGACAGACCATCAGCATTGGCGTGTTCTGTACCAGGGCGGTGTTCCACCGTGAAATCCATCCCCTGTAGGGAAATGGACCACCTCAACAGCTTTGGATTCTCACCCCTCATCTGCATCAACCATCTGAGGGGCCTGTGGTCTGTCTGAACCCGGAAGTGAGTCCCAAACAGGTATGGTCTCAGCTTCTTCAGTGCCCAGACCACAGCAAATGCCTCACGCTCAATAGCACTCCACCTCTGTTCCCGTGGTAGTAACCTCCTACTGATGAAGGCTACGGGTTGATCTAGGCCCTCCTCATTCATCTGTGACAGAACAGCCTCCACACCATGCTCTGAAGCGTCTGTTTGTACTACGAACTCTTGGGAGAAGTTGGGTGCTAGGAGCACGGGCGCCGTGCACATGGCAGTTTTCAGGGCCTCAAAAGCTTTCTGACAGGTGTCAGTCCAAATCACTTTCCTGGGCTGCTTCTTGGAAGTCAGCTCTGTCAGGGGTGCAACGATGCTGCCATACCCCTTGACAAACCTCCTGTAGTAACCCGTGAGTCCTAAAAAGGCTCTCACCTCTGTCTGGGTTTTGGGGGTTTCCCAATTCAGGATGGTTTCAATTTTGGGTTGCAGGGGCGCCACCTGGCCGCTCCCCACCTGGTGTCCTAAGTACACCACGGAACCCCTCCCCGATCTGGCACTTACTCGCCTTGATCGTGAGGCCTGCTCTCCGCAGCGCCATCAACACTTCCCAGAGGTGGTGCAGATGTTCTTCCCAACTGGCGCTGAACACTGCGATGTCATCCAGGTAGGCGGCTCTGAACGAGTCCAGTCCAGCCAACACCTGGTTGACCAACCTCTGGAAGGTGGCAGGGGCATTCTTCATCCCAAAGGGCATCACCCGGAAGTGAGAGTGCCCATCTGGTGTGGAGAATGCTGACCTCTCTCTTGCCCCATCAGTCAAGGTGATCTGCCAGTACCCAGACGTCAAGTCAAACGTGCTGAGGTACCGGGCAGCCCCTAGCCGATCTATGAGCTCATCAGCTCTGGGGATGGGGTGCGCGTCAGTCCTGGTGACTGAATTGAGCCCTTGGTAGTCCACACAGAACCGGAGTTCTGGTGTGGCACCCGGTGCGGCAGCCTTTGGGACCAAGACCACTGGGCTGGCCCAAGGACTGTTAGAGGACTCAATCACCCCTAACGCAAGCATTTTGGAGACCTCCTCCTTGATGCAAGCTCTCACCCTGTCAGTCACCCTGTAAGATTTGTGCTTCACAGGTGTACTGTCCCCAGTGTCCACATCATGGATGCACCAATCTGTGACACCGGGAACCAGGGAGAACAGATCAGAAAACTGTCCCAGCAACTGGCGGCAGTCATTCTGTTGCTCAGGGGTCAGGGTGGAAGAGAGGTTGACACCATCCACTGACCCATCTTGCTCTGTTGCTGACAGGAGGTCAGGAAGAGGCTCGGTCTCCTCCTCCATCCCAGCATCTGTCGCTAAGAGCATGCCCACTTAGGACCTCTCCAAGTGGGGCTTCAGGAAGTTGACATGCAGGACCCTCAAGGGGTTCCTGGGAGACCGCAAGTCCACCAAGTAGGTAACCGGACTTCTGCGCTCTACAACCTCAAAGGGTCCGGTCCACTTATCTTGGAGCGCGCAGGGCTCCACTGGGGCCAAGACCCACACTTTCTGACCAGGCTGAAGCTCTACCAGAGTGGCATTCTGGTCGTACCACCGATTCATCTCCTCCTGGCTGGCTTCCAGATTCACCTCAGCGAGTTGCCTGAAACGCCTAGTTTGGATCCTAAAGGCCAGCATGTAACTGTATACATCCTGGGGAGGTTTCCTGGGAGATTGCTCCCAGCCTTCTTTGACCAAACTTAGAGGTCCTCTTACTGGGTGTCCATAGAGAAGCTCAAAGGGACTGAACCCTAGAGATTTCTGTGGCACCTCACGGTAAGCAAAGAGCAGGCATGGTAAGAGGACGTCCCACTTACGCCTCATAGGTTCCTCAAGACCCATATTCATGCCTTTGAGGGTTCGGTTGAACCTTTCAACCAATCCATTTCCTTGGGGGTGGTAAGGAGTGGTAAACTTGTAGGTTACCCCACACTCCTGCCACAGGGACTTCATATACTTAGAAATGAAGTTGGTCCCCCGGTCAGACACTACCTCTCTAGGGAATCCCACTCGGGAGAAAATTCCCATCAGTGCTCGTCCCACCACGGGGGCCGTCACTGTCCTCAGAGGTATGGCTTCCGGGTACCGGGTGGCATGGTGCACCAAGACCAGGATGAACCTGTTCCCCATGACTGTCTTGGGGTCCAGTGGCCCCACAATGTCAATACCCACCTGTTCAAATGGGTGCTGACTACAGGGAATGGCTGGAGAGGAGCCTTGCGCTTCCTCCCACTCTTTCCACTTGCCTGGCAAGTCTGACATGTCCTGTAGTGAGTGTCTGAACTCCTGCGCATTTGGGGCCAATAAAAGTGGGTGACAAGCCTCTCAAAGGTCTTGTCCTGCCCCAAATGTCCTGCCAATGGAACATCATGAGCCAGCCCCAGTAAGAAGGCTCTGAGGCACTGGGGTACCACCAGCACACGGGCTGACCCAGGCTCAGCAACCTTAGGCTCAGTATACAGGAGATCATTCTCCCAATAGACCCAATGTGACCCAGACTGATCACCTGTTGCCTGGTCTGCAGCCTGTTGCTGCAGACCCACTAGAGAAGGGCATTCTTTCTGCTCCTTGCAGAATTCTTCCCTGGAGGGTCCTCCTTCTTGCTGCCAATGGGTCAGCTCAGGCAGGTCTCCCAGTTCAGCTACCTGTTCCCCTGTAGGCTCCAGGGCATCCCCCTCAAGGTCTGCCTCCTCCTGGACCGTGGGAACTTCGGGGGCCGGTTTCTCGCGCCCCCTGCCTCTTCTCGTGATGGCAGGTACCTGGGACTCCCTCTCAGGCTACAGGTCCTCTTGAGCACCTTTACTTGCTGCCAAGGACCGGGTGGTCACACACGCCCAGTCAGGCAAACCCAACATCTCTAAATGAGCACTTCGCTCCACCTTCGCCCAAGGTGAGCTCTCCAAGTCGTTCCCTAACAAACAGTCAACAGGTATGGCGGGCCTTACAGCTACCTGAAGAGTACCAGAGACCCCCCACTCAAAGGGAACCTGAGCCACTTTGCAGTGACTCTCTGTGTTGTCAGCGGCAACAACAGGATAGAATGCATGGGGGACAACCTGCTCTTGAGACACCAGGTGACACTTGACAGCTGTCACACTGGCTCCTGTATCTCTAAGAGCCTCCACCCTATGGCCATTGATGGTTACCCACTGCCTGTATTTCTTAGTGTTGTCAGGCAGCGGGGTCCTGGGGACCACCTCACAGTCTCCTAATGAGACAAGGGACATCTGTGCGAGACCCCACCCCTCTTGGGCATCCATCTCCTCCCCAGGGCTACACTAGCCATCTGCCGGGGGCTGCACCAGGGGTGCGGTCTTTCCAAACTGGCGGCACCTGGGATCACTCGCTATATGACCCAGGTCCCCACATTTGTAGCATCTCAGGGGTCCCCTTTGAACAGGTGGACCTGTCGGGGCCCCTGAGGGTTTCTGGGGGAGGCTGGGAACCTTTCCCTTGGTTCCCTTGGGGACTTCTTTGGGGCCTTCTTTGGAACTCCCTCTGTTTACCCTTGTCCCCCCACTCTTCTGCTGGGGACCCTGCCCACCCTTGGCTGAGTCTCCCACGTGACCCTTGTGGACCCTGGTACTGACCCAGCGGTCCG
Organism: Calotriton arnoldi; assembly: GCA_963921515.1. NCBI lineage: Eukaryota > Metazoa > Chordata > Amphibia > Caudata > Salamandridae > Calotriton > Calotriton arnoldi. Next base: position 1,144,429 of record CAWUFW010003068.1, on the reverse strand, counting down.
CCTCCTCAGCAAGCTTCCTAGGGATAGTCAGCCTGCTATCTATCAGGTGCTGGCATAGCTCTGGAAAACAGTTACTTGACAAGTGCTCCCATGCAATCAAATCAAGGAGCCCCTGAAAATCATCAACTTTGCTACTCTTCACCCAACCATCCAATGCTCTGCAGAAAAAAGTGACATATTCAACCCAGGTACTGTTCTCTATCTTCTTGCAACCCCTGAACCTCTGCCTATACAATTCAGGAGTTAAACCATACCTAGACATTAAAGCATCCTTCATGTGGTGATATGAATTATGGACATCAGAAGGCAAATCTAGCAGTGTGTCCCGCCCCTCACTAAGGAACCGTCCCCACAACCCCGCTCCCCAATCCTTCTCAGGGACCCGGTGGGAAGACATGGCTACCTCATAGGCCTTGAACCACTGCCCAATGTCATCATTTTTTAAAAAACTCTCTGACCACATCCTTAGGAATATACACTCTAGATTCCACAGGCATTGACGGTGTGCTGCCACCAGAGGGAGTAATTTCTAAGCTCCTAGCTTTCAAATCCAACTCCCTCAAACTTCTATCATGCTCAAGGTGTATCCTCTTTTCTTCCAGGGCCAGTTTCCTAATTTCCAATTGCCCATTCATTTTGGCCAGCTCCAACTCATGCATCCTATTTCTCTCCCTGTCCTCCAGCTCTTATGTGGACAGACCTTTGGCAGAAACACTGCTACCTGCTGGGGAAGGTGCCTTCCTTTCCCCTGGACCCAATGGCCCTTCCAGCTGCACATCTGCATCATTATCCCCTTCCTCATTCTCAGGGGTTTTGCTTGATTCTACCCAGGCCCTCAGCGCCTTATAGAACTCATCCCTCTTCGTGAGCCCGGTAATTGCAACATTAAATCTTTTGCAGAAGTGCTTCAGCTGCTTTGCATTGTAGCATTCTAGTTTCTCCTCTTCCCAATCAAAATCAACAGATGCTATAGATGCTGGTTTCATGATGGCTGAACTTGGCTAAAAATGGAAAGCCCCAGAAAAAAATCTACCAAATGTATGTGGTCGCGTTTTGGTCTGCACTCACTAGTAGTGTTCACCAATCACTGTACATGAGTCACAAATGCAAGTCCAGAATCCTCACCGCTGACCACCAATGTTAGATTTGGGGGTCTCTAGTTGGCACAGGTAGGTACTTGTGACAAATAGGGACCCTCGCCTCTAGTCAGGGTAGAGGGGTACACTCCTAAAGTAACCCCTGCTCACCCCCTTGGTAGCTTGGCACGAGCAGACAGGCTTATCTCAGAGGCAGTGTGTAAAGCGTTTGTGAACACATACAGTAATCTAGTGACAACACTACAGATGGACACCACACAAGGTTTATATCAAAAATAAGTATTCTTTATATAGTTTTAACACAAGACCATAAACGACAAAAATCCACAATACTGTACTTAAAATGGTAGGTTTAGCTTAGTTCTCTTAAGTTCTTAAAATGCGACACTTTGAGTCAATGTACCTTACGATGCGTCACGTTTCTACAACGGAAGTGTTGCAGAGATGGATATGCGACAAAGTTCTGGTGCAAAGAAATAAAGACGTCAAGTTCTTCCTGATGCGGCACGCTTCTCCGATGTGGCGAGAAGTCTCGGCTCGATGCGTCAGCTACAGCGGCGACACCCTTGTTCCATGATGCGACGACAGCGGCTTTGGCGGCGACACTCTTCTCCGACGTTGCGAGACGCTTCCGCTCGATGCGACAACTGCAGCGGCGACACCCTTGTTCCGTGATGCGACGGCAGCAGCTCCGACGGCGGCACGCTTCTCCGTGGATGCGAGGCGCTTCTCTTGATGTGGTGCAATGCGACAGCTACAGCGGCGACATCTACGATGCGACGGCAGCGGCTGCGACGGCGACACGCTTCTTCCTCGTGGCGAGACGCTTCTCTTGATGCAGTGCAATGCGACAGCTACAGCGGCGACATCTACGATGCGACGGCAGCGGCTGCGATGGCGACACGCTTCTTCGGGGTTGCGGGACGTTTCTTGAGATGCGGTGCAATGCAACAGCTACAGCGGCGACATCCACGATGCGACGGCAGCGGCTGCGATGGCGACACGCTTCCCCCTCTCGAGTCGCGTTTCCAGCTCCTTGCGACACGCAGTCCCTCAGAAGGCCCAAAACAGCAGCAGGCACTTCCAAAGAACTCTTGGGGTGCTGGGGGTTGAAGTCTGTTGTCCCTGAGACTTCAGCAGGAGGCAAGCTCTTTTCTCAAGCCCTTGGAGATCCTTCACAAGTTGAATAAAAGTGCACACAAAGTCCTTTTCTCCTTTCTTTGGCAGTCAGGCAACCACTGCAGGCCAATCCCCCAAGCAGCACATCAGCTTAGGGATAGTCTCTCCTCAGTTCCTTCTGGTCCCTCTCCTCAGCAAAGGTTTCTTCTTGTTTCCCAAAGTGATCTAATCTCCTAGGGGTCTGGGTCCCCTTTTTATACACAGTTTCTCTTTGTTCTCTGAAGGCAGAGAGGCCTCTGCCTAGCCCAAAACCAGTTCTGGTCAGTCCTGGAGCACTTTGTTTTTCTGACTCCTTCTTTCCTTTCAGAATGTGGGGCAGAGTGCTCAGCCGCCTGGCAGGAGGTGGAGCCAGCATTGTGGAAGGCAGGCACAGCCCTATTCAGACCCAGGTGCAACTCCTCCCTCCACTCTGGATGCAGATCTTTCTATTCAGCCCTGTGCTGACTCACCCTGTCTCCTGTAGCCACCCCCAGCCCCTGTCACTCAATCTCCAGACAAGGAATACACAACCTAGCAGAGGCAGGCTTGGAAGTTTAGGCAAGAAAATACCCACTTTCTAAAAGTGGTATTTTCAAACACAGAATGTTAAAACCAACTTCACTAAAAGATGTATTTTATCATTCTGAGTTCAGGCATACTAAATTCGTTTTTCTACCATGTTCCCTGGGTCAGTTCTGACTATAAGGTGTAATAGTCAGTCTGCCCATTCTGGCCTATGGGGAGCAGGTAGCCTTGCAATAGTGAAAAACGAAAATGGCTGTAATTCACTATTAAGACATGCCACACACACCAGGGCATGTCCTACTGTATACTTACAATGCACCCTGCCCTAGGGCCTACTTTAGGGGTGACCAACATGCAGTAAAGGGAAGGTTTAGGGACTGGTAAGTGGGTGTACTCACCAAGTCAACATGGCAGCCCTAGGCTGCACACAGGATCTGCAATGGCAGGCCTGAGGAACATTTTACAAGCCGCTTCTGTGGGTGGCACAACCAGTGCTGCAAGCCCACCAGCGGCATTGGATTTACAATCCCTGGGAACACTCAGTGCACTGTACTAGGGACTGACAAGTAAACCAATCATCCAATCATGGAGTCACTAATCCATCACATAATTTATCATAGGGAGCACTTGCACTGTGGCACTGAATAGCAGTGGCACAGTGCCCAAAGCATCTAACACCAGCAAAAACAGATCAATAACATAGGAGGCATCATAAAAAATGGAAGGGAGACCCACGCCAAGGATGCCAGGTCTAACAACACCCAAACTGGGGCTCTCCATCCAGTATCTCTCCACAGATTGCGCAAAATGGATGCACAGAAATGCCCCAAAAGGGGCAGGTAAAGGAATTTCCAAGACTGAATAAGGATGTATGTTTTTCTAAAAGCTAACCTACAACACACAGCTCTTATCCAACAGGTCTCCAATTGAGTCTTAAGTGCACCACCTTTACTCTGGTCTGCCACCTCTTCAGTAACAACCTCCAAAGTCCCAACAAGGCCTGAGGGTTCAATCCAAAAAGAACACAGACTATTTATTACAGACACTTTTTACAAACAGACTCTGTGCCAAGCAAAGACAATGTAGCAAGCAAAGACACCCCAAGATGCCAGAAAGTGGCATATGACCCCTCCAGACATCATCCCAAGACCTGAAATTTTCCAAAAGTTATATATTATTGCACCTTTGTACATCATCTGCTAAGCATGGGTGTGGCTGGATCCATCCATAGTGAGAAATCTGCCTAGTCACATGGAGCCTATCTCTACATTTCTACAATGCTTGTGTATGGACCACTCGCACCTCACTTGCATTTACACTGAACCGAACACTAGCATATCACACGCACCACACAGCGCACTCTTACACAACACATAGGGGCATATGTACAAGGAGTTAACGCCGCCTTATCTGCACTTTTCAGACAGTTTTGCTGCGAGATTTTTATCGCCTTATGTACAAGCTGCAGCTAACCTCTGTTAGCGGCAGTTTTACGGCGAAAACGTTCATTCTAAAGATCGCCACTTCTGTTTGCGATTATGACATGCAAAGGAGGTGGTCCCGTGCAAAAAGGGCCGCTAACCCCACTTCGCCATATTTACAAGGGGATTCCTGAACTTTGGAGGACCAAAAACACTGCTGCTAACTGCAGTTAGAGGCAGGTTTTTAAGACCAAAAAATAGCTGGTCTTAAAAATGGAGATAACACTTGGGGCCTCTTTTCAGCAGGTTTTGGTGCTGGACAGCGCTGCAAGCAATGTTGCCGCGCTGCCCTGCAACAAAACTACAGGGCAGGAATGCGCACCATCAATAAGATAGTGCACGTTCCTGGGCCTCAGTCATGAAAAGTGTTGCAGCGCTGCGACAAGACAGCGTTGCAACACTTTTCACTACCCCCTTCTTGCGACACCATGGATGAGCTGTATTCACTGGACAGCGCTCCATGACGCAAGTAATGACAGATACGTCTAGAATCCTGACGTATCTGTCTGCGCTAAAGTCACGCATTGCTGCAGTCATGTCACAACCATGATGCAACTCCAGCAATGCATGGGTCCAGCCTATCCCTGTGGCACTGCGTCACCCTTACGCCTGCCATCAGGCAGGCGTAAGGTCCTGACGCAGTGCCGTTCTTGAGGGGTACCAGGGTTTCGGCGCAGTTGGAGATCCGTCGGTGGCGGTTGCGCGCTGCGGTGTCATCGTCTGTAAACATTGGCAGAGTGGTGGCGCTGAGGGAGTTGACAAGACGTTCTTCGGTGGCCTTGATCCAGCTGCGAGGGGGGATGATGATGGCGGTGGTGTACGGTGGGCATGGTGAAGACGTGATGTATACAATGATGGTCGGTCCAGGAGAGTCCAGTGGTGTGGCTGTAGTTGAAGTTCCTGCTGGCGGAGGAGACGTGCTCGACCGTGCATCCTGCTATGTGGCCTGCTGCGGTAACTAGCTGCTTGAGTCAGATGTTGGGGAGCTTGACCAGGAGGGGGTGGTGTTCTAGTCACTGGGGTTGTCCAGGTGGAACTTGTGTTCACTGAGTAGGATGTCTTCGGTGGATGGGAGAGCCTGGGGTGCAATGAGGTCTACAATGGTATTGGAGAATGGAGATCCATGGCCCGGGGGGCCTGCAGATGAGGGTGCCGCAGAAGATGGGCTTGGGGTTGGTCCGGATCTGGAAGTTGAGGTGTTCCATGGTCACCGTTGCGTCATTAGAGTGCGTGGTCAGTCAGAGTGTGCTTCTGTGGGTGATGGCAATGCCTCCTCCTGTACGGTCGGGGTGGTCCTTGCGGGTGATTTAGTAGCCGTCAGTGATGGCAATGGCAATGTCCGGTCCAGAATAGAGGTTGGTCCTGGCAGGCGATGTGGCGTCCAGGTTTGATGGCGAGGAGGGTGCTTGAGTCATAGCGGTGGAGTGTCCGAGAGGAAGGATGCTTGGTGCTGAGTGCGTTCCAGGGGCAGACGGGCTTGCCTTTGGCATGGGAGACGTCCATTACAATGCAGTCATTACATCATAATGCCTTTACAACGCAAGCCCAACAACGCAGGTGCCTTTACATTGCAGTCCATTACAACGCATTGTGAGGTCAGTAATGGGATATTTTGAAGTTTTAGGGTGGGTATGGGTTTCGGGTGTCAGAGATGAAATTTGGGGTGTATTATGGGGTAAAATTTGAAATCTGGGGGGTGTTTGGGGTCAATTATGAAAATTGGGGTGTGCATTTGGGCCAAATATGATTTTTAGGGTGTGTTTTGGGGGCTCAAACAGGAATTTTAGGGTTCAGGGTTTGCTTCGGGGTGCAAGGGTTAGTTTTAGGGTTGCACTCACTGAAGTGGGAATAGTAATATTTACATTTCCGCTATCCAACACCTTCCCTACTGTTGCAATATGCCTAGTATTAGTATGCATTGTAATGGAATGCGATGTAATGGTATGTGTCGTAACTTCATATATACCTTTGGCACACCAGTGGTACGCCCGCTGCGCATGGCCGCACAGCGGCCGCCATTGAGAAGTGCTGTGGGGGGGACTGAACGGCTGGGAGGTGGGAAACGCCGGAAAGGACACTGGATGGGGCGTGGACGTGGGGGGGTGTGTGTGAGCGGGTGTTGTTAATATCTTACCTCGAGGCCAGGTCCCGTGTCTTCGTTGCTCCTGCTCTCCTAAGTCTGCTTCCAGGAACAGGAAGTAGGCAGCCAGGCTCCCTTCCCCAAGCCAATCACAACGCAGCAATGCGGCGTTGGGATTGGTCATTGGCGCTGGGACAAGGCATTCAGCCAGGGGCTGGAGGGGTGGGCATGTTCTCCATGCAGGCAGTAATGCAGCCTGCATTGCGAACAGGACAGTGCGCATGACTGCTTTGGGCGGCCGGAGTGGGCCGACCAAACAGTCATTGCGCACTTGATTGTGTGCATGCCACTCCGCCCCTGCCCTGCTCCGTGACTGGAGCAGCCCTAGCAAAGGAAACATAGCACGATTACATCAGGAAGTTATCATCATGTAATGATTTTTCCTCTTCTTGCACTGCTTGAAAGCAGTGGGACGGTGCTCTTCCACTATAGCGGATGAGCTGCCACTGGGGGTGCGTCATCTACAGGTGCTAGGCCTGGGCGACTCGACCCCCGGGCCTCCTCTGCTACGCGTCCCACCTTCTCCTTACCTGGACATTGACACCGTGGCGAAATCTGCAGCACTCTCTCCAAATCTGTGACTCAGCCAGCAGGAACCTCAGCCAGGTGGGATTTCACAAGCCTGGGTACAGCAGTCACCGACAAGTCCGCTGGTGAACCTCCCGATGCAGTTGATGCTGCAGGGCCCCCTTAGGCGTGAAGTTGCAGCACTCCCGCCACACAAGTTCAGCACAGCTCAGGGGCCTCACCCTCTACAGTGTCCGGCCAGCGCAACATCATCCGGCCTGTGATGCAAAGAGGCGCCGCCCACCATTGGTAATCCCCTCCGTGCACCCCGGTGTAGTGGTTGATCGTAGTATGCGATGCAGACAACCCAACGTTGGTGCGCAGGAGGTCCTCTACCATTCACAGCTTCAAGGGGCTCAAGGCGGTCTTCTCACACAGGTCAGCAACGGGTCTCCATGCGACCTGCCAGACTTCACCACCAGGTGCGGGCGATCGCTACACCTCAATGTCTACCGCCACGGCTCATCGACTCCACAGCTACTCCACATTCCACTCCAGGCTCCAAACAGGGTCCAGCGAGGCATCCAGGCTCCAGGCGCAGGTCCTGCGAGGCATCCAGGCTCCAGGTGCAGGTCCAGCGAGGCATCCAGGCTCCGGGCGCAGGTCCAGCGAGGTATCCAGGCTCTCATCCTGGTCATCCTGGATGTTGGGTGGCTTGAGGGGGTTGTTGATGTGTGCTGCACTTGGCCCTGGCTGTTCCATTCGGCATTTCATTGTTTTTTTTGCCTATTTTCTATTGGAGGTCGACTGATAGGCTATTTTTTCCAATAGAGGCAAAAAAAACTCACGCTGGGCTGACTAACGTGCATTTTTTTGCCGCTAATGGGCCTTTCATTGGTTTTCACCCGCTAACGCTGGAATTCCTATTGCCATCACGCTAATGTTAGCAGCAGTTTTCACCGCCAATCCCTGAAGCTATCGCCATGTAGCGACGGCTTGTAAATACGTTGCTAACATGGCGATAGTTTTCAGCAGTACACGGGGGTAAGAAAACTGCAGCTAACTAACGTTAGCGATAGTTTTCGCCAGTCCTTGTACATATGGCCCATAGTGTCAGCATATGACCGCTGTGGGTGCCCAGACTTTGGCTTAGTCGTGCCATGTCTGTCTGCTCACTGATACCCCATGCCGTGGGTGCAGACTTTACTTATCCCATGAAATAGCCCCAAAAAGCTAAATGTCTCAACCACCTGTACCAGTGTAGGATTAGGGCCAAGATACAACCTAATAGAGTAGAACCCCATAGAGCAGTGATAAACATCACCCGGTATGAGACCAACCCCACTGCACTGTACCTTCTCACCAAGCCTAGTAATATTCAAACTGAGCTAGACAGAATGCGCAGGCGGGGTACCTTAGGCGAGGACACTATTTTGCCCAGAGACTTTCAAGAAAATAGGCTCTTGGAGATAGCAAAATCACCCCGCCAGTGCACAAACACGTCTGCTTACGCCTCATTCTGTGGTCCCAGGGTGGCCCTCAGCGAGTCTGAGGCAGTCTTCTTTAATATCAAATGGACCCCAGGTATGGAGCTCCAGTGCAGGGACATCCACCTCGACGATACAACTGGAAATGAGTCCAGAAGGGAAGGGTTGAATGCCAGCATTGATATTTTGTGTCAGGAAATCTGGGACACTTAAATAGATAGGCACACGTGGCTAGAAAGGAAGGGGCAACCCCTTACTGTAGGGAAACTTACACTGTGTTCCTTGTGTTTCAGAGGCAAAGGAATGATCCCGCTTGGTGCACATGAAAATTGTAGGTCAATAGTGCACGCACCAGACATGTAATGGGACACCTCCGTGCTGATGGATATGTACTGGCAATGTGGGGAGTTTGCCTACTCTCAGCTTGTCCCCGGATGGCGGGGCCTCTGCGCCCCCATAACCATACACCCCCCCACCCTGGTCATCACTGGAGAAGGGCTTTCCGCGCACGGAGGGAACTGATGATGCCGGTCAAATAGGAGCTCCTTCCAGTGATTAAAAGAAGTAGGCACATGTGGTTACAAGCCTCAACTTCTTTAATAAACAGTGACCTCTAAATCCTTGGCCATTATATAGAGGAAAATCTCAAAAGAAACTCCCATAGTGATGGATGCATTATTTCTACACAAATGAGGACCGGCACATGAAGATTTCTGACTGACTAGCGGGGTGCACTGATTTTAAAATCACCTTCCAAACCTTCTTAGGTGGGATACAAAGTGATTTACCTCTTGTGGGATAACCTGAGAGGTTTTTAACTAGGAACGATTGCTGATTCTTCCAAAAAGTTGAGAACAGCCAAAACAATTGTGAATATTGGTCTCACCTTTATAGATTAGGCGAATCTCCTAGGACATTCGTTAAGAGGGATAGATATATTATTATCCTGAGAAAGGTGGCTTCATCCTGTTTGTACCACTGAAATGCGTCGACGCTTGTTATTTATGAAGATAATGAAACAATGCCAATACTCTGATTGATTCCTTCAAACTAACCGTTACCAATGACAAATGTATATGTCTCATATTGTGTCTCTCTTTGAGGTTTTTAACATTATGTGTAATAACTATTTGGATTGTTTTTACTTGTTTTATTGTGACTTTGTGTACTTATGTATGAGCAAAAATATTTAACGATATAAGATTACATTTGGATTACTTATAATTGTTTTGCCCTTCCCTTTCAAGATTGATGGAGTGGAATTTTTGAGTGCTTCATGGTGTGTGAGTTGAGAAACTGAATATAAGCTTTCCAAGAGTAATTGAATCTTTAAGCCATCACCGGAGAAGACCTGTCCGAGTTGTTCAAACATCAGCTACAGAAGAAAACAACTCTATTGCATCAGGCTCGAGAGAACTGCTGATTATTTTGGCTGGGTACAAGGACATTCCGGAAGAATTGAGACTGTTTTCTGGCACTCAAGTAAATGCAGGATGGTCCATACCCTTCTTCACCCTGCAAACTAAGGCAAACGCCCACTGGTTACAAATACCCAGGTGGGACTTACTAAAAATGATCAACAATACTGAGTTCAGCCTAAATGCTATCAAGGAAGAACTAAGAGCCATCCGCCTTATGGTGATGCAACACTGGTATTTGCTGGACTTGACCGAAATGGAGGGTTGGGTGACTGCCATGATTGGTGGGTCCTGCAGTACTTTTATCCCTGGAAATGATATGGACAATAAGACCCTGATTCTTGCCATTCAAGCATTACATCGTCTACAAGCTGACATGAAGAAGGAGGGAGGTGCCTCTGAGCAGGACTGGTTCATTGATTTGTTCTCCTGGCTCCCCCATGTGTGACCAGACTATGCCCGTCATTGCTCCCGATTGTCATTTTGGTGCTGTTTTTGTATGGTTTCCTACAAGTGAGGGTTTCCTGCTGTAAAAACACAGTCCTCAAATTAGGCAGAATGCAAGTAACTAGGAAGGTAGTAACTGACACAACAGAAACACACCAAATCTCAAATAATGTGACTGTCATGAAGTGTGGGGCAATTGATGTAGTTGAAAATTCAACTAGAGGGGGGAATGTTAATATTGATAAATATGATGTCAATGTATTCCATGATATATGTATGTATAACAACGAACTGCATCGCTGTTGTCGAATCCACCCGATATGACCTCCACATCAACCCAGAGTCAGAAGTCCGTGGCCAGGCAGGCCCTGTGACCTAGGCCTGAAGCAACTGATTGACAGATCACAGGTGGGGTGACACGTAACGCTTAGAGAAACGTGCAAACAGGCAAACCCTGATCGATCCCACAGATAGACAGCGACAAAAGAATGGTCTTAAGAGATTGTCCCCAATACAACATGTTTGGCTGGAGGAGTCCGCATTCCCAAAACACCATAAAGTCAGATGCCACACTAAGGGGCATATTACGATGGCGGGCAGAGGCACCACTGCGGTGCTGGCGGAAAATTTCCTTTTCCGCACTCCATCGGCGGTCCTTGCGTCCGCCGAATTACGATGGGCAAAGATATCCCATTTCCCGTCCGCTGCGGTGTGTCGGGAACCGCCAGAAATCCCCCTCCGCAGCGGTGGCAGACGGAGCCAATAGAGAGGGACCGCCGTGCGGAACGCGGCTACGACCGCCGGTCGAATCACGATGCCACAAACAGCCCATCACACCGCAGCGGTGAATCCGGCTATGCGAGGACGGTGGAAGCAATATTGCGGATAGCGAAGATCCACTCCCGGACACTCCTGACCGCAGTTCGGACGGCGGTTCGGGGTGTTACCGCTGCAATTCCGACCGCCGCAGAGGGATTTTCAGCTTTTCCGCACGTTCCCAGCGGTGTATCCTGTAATCCGACTGCCGCGGTAGAGAGTTTATGGCGGTGCATCCTAATATGGCCTGCGGTTTTGCCACGGTACCTGCGGGCTGAAATTTCCCGCTAGCACGGCGGTCGGAATGCTTTTCCGCCCGCCATCGTAATGAGCCCCTAAGTTAGGAGCATTCAGACAATCAGAACACAGCATGCACACTACAGGCAGTGATCATGCCCTCCGCATGCCGAACATCTGGACACGTACCCAGTGGCCCCACATTGTGTCCACGCAAGTTCAAGACCCACCTATGCTTCTTAACAAATGACTAAATTTATGGCCCTGTGACTAGTCCCAGATTTCTGTCTCCAAAAAATGTACAAATTGTTTCTTGATGCTTCATGTAATGTATAAAAAGACGGCCAAGAACAATGTGTTTTAACAGAGTCTTCAGACCCCCGACTCTGTTGCCTGTTCTCCCGGCCGCCGCGTTTAATTAAACTAACTGTTCCTGTTTTGCCAAACACCTCTTGTCTTTCATTTTCTCAAGGTAAACTCATATTCGAGCAACACCAACACTCCTGTTTAGAGCAATTATAATGCTCAATACTGGCACATGGGTAAGCATGAAGACTTGTTCGGGCAGGACGGTGACAATGGTTTGAAGCAAAGGTGCATGCTTGCCCCTCTACTATTTTATCTGTACACAGTTGGCCTAGTTTGAACTTGTAGGAAAGAAAGAATATTCTTGCCAAAACTAGGCTTTTCACACATTCTTGTTCTCCAATATGGTTATGATACTGTACTACTGGATTGCACACCAACTGGCCTATAAGGAGCCTTGACAAGCCTTCACTGATATAATGAACAAAACAGTCTTATATTGAACCTGAATAAATGCAGTTTGGTAAATCTATAGGTAATTATGCATGGAGGATTGGTGGAGAAAAGGTTGATCAGTGTAAAGTACTTAGTTGTGGCAGGATGAGAAACTGAGCCATAAAGCCAAATTAGCAGCATTGCAAGATGAAGTAAAGCTTTGAGTACCTAAATTGTGAAAATCGTATCAAACCTGCATAGTCCAACTGACTTCAATTTTAGGTTTTGTGAGAGAAACATTAATCACTGCATTTACATATGGTTTAACCAACATATGGGCCAAAACTTAATTCATAATTTAGGGGTCTATTACGATGGCGGTCGGATGACCACCACCGGGCCGGCGGTGGCGCCCGCCGGACTGGCGGTGGACATCCGCCCGCGATTGCAACCAAGAAAACCGCTGGTCAAATTAGGATGGCGGTGGTGACCACGGCGGTGATAAATTCCAACCTCCGCTTTTCCACCGGTTGCCATCTGCACTCCTGCCTGGCGGACGGAGCAGGACCGGGATAATGGTGGCGGTGCAGAGCAGGCTCCGCCGGCAGGATTATGATGCCGGCTGTAGCCAGCCTTTCCTCAGCGGTCAAACCGCCATGGAAAGGCATGCGGAGATTGTCTTCCGGGGGCCCGTTGCAGGCCCCCAATGTGTTGGGGGTGCACTGGGGGTACCCATGGTCCCCCTACATTTCCCTGTACCAGGTGGCAGGCACTGTACAGTGCCTGCCATGCAGTGCAGGGAAATGCAGGACATGCTCCTTTCGGCATCGCGGCGGTGCTGCGGGCAGCAGCAACCGCCGCAATGTTAAGGCCCGCGCTCCGACCGACGCGGTCGGATTCCGACCGCGGGTCATCGTAATTCGACCGGCGGTGATGTCACGGTCCATGCGGGCGGTCTTTTCCCGCTACCATGGCGGTCGGGGAGGTTTTCCGACCGCCTTCGTAATAGGCCCCTTAGATAAGATCTTCTCTGCAGTGATTTGTGTAGTCTTTGGTTTTCCACAGAGCACCCTCACTAGTCAACTAAGACTGAAATTTGGTATGATGAATCTGGGTTCAATTGCAGACATGTTGTTTTGGAATTAGTTTTACAGGCTGAAGAACAAGCATGTTCATTCATACACTCTGAAGTGTATCACTAATTTGTACAGAATATTGACATCATGATATCTGATGGCAGAATGGCAAAGTGATATTCAATACAGCACTTTCTGAATCATTGCCTAAAAAGCTGCAATAGTGAAACCCTACTCCAAAAACATTGCAGCATTAAGTAATCTGTCACATGGGCACTCACTTTCATCACACTTCATCACACCAGTATCCCAGTGTCACATGGGAATGAGATTGATGCTGAATCACTGACATAATATCGACAGACACAATATCGACCTACATTTTTATCGACACAAAAATATCGATTACACTAATATCGATACCCTATACTTAATTAAAAAAATACACTATTATTGACACCACAATATCGTCAAACATTAATATTGATAACAGTATTATCGAACACATAAATATCGTCATTTAAAATATCGAACATTGTTTAAAACTATACCACATGTCAAAAATATCGATCACAATAATATAGACAGCAATATAATCGTTTTTTTAAAAATATCGATAACTTAAAAACAAATAAAACAAACAAAACTTAACACCATAAATATATTGAAATCAATAAATATACACTGCATACAAAATAAATCAAATACAATCAATTTATAAATAGTAAAACATATTATAAAACATTAAATCATAAATAAACTATTAATAACTATTTAAATTTTATATTTAAATAATATACACACATTATTTTACACCACATATAATATAAAACACATTTAAATAATTGAACCTGTTTAAAAAAAAAAAAAGCAGTAACTGACTCTTAATTAGCGTTTTCCATATATGGAAAAGAACTACCAAAACAATTAAAACAATAAAGATCAACCAATCAAATACAAACAATATTAAAATAAACCAATCACGTTAACCAAACAATTAATTAAACACTATATAAAGAAGGAAAAATTATTCTTATTTTACACCTTAAACCAAAAAGAATCAAAAAGACGAAACTCTGCCGGATTTCTGCCAGAAGCAAGGACTTCATTAAAGAAAAATCTATTTCATACTTCAAAAAGTAAGTAAAATATCATTTAAAATATAACAGTAATGCTAATCTTCAAAAACTTCTATTTATCATTCACAAATAATTAATATATATCTTTTTCAATCTATGTCTCCTCTACAGATAATTCTCAAAGCATCCGAACAATTACAGACAAGCTTCTAAAATCATCTAACAAATAAAGTAAGTATTCAACAAAATACATTTTAAAAATTATCTAAAACACCCAACCAAACCCCAACTTCATCTCAAACCCCCACCCCACACCATGTACAATTGAAAAAAATAATTAAAAATATGTTTTACTCTACCAACAGAAACATCAGCAGCAAAACAGAATTCAACTAACAAAGAAAGAACATCTCCATTCAAAAGCAGCTCAAACTCAACATTGTAAGTATATTAATATCAATGTGTATGTATTAAGTAAAAAACATGTCCAATATTCGTATTATTAATTTTTATATACATTTTTCGTAGCATTTAAAACATCACAATGACAGAAGGCGCCCAATTTATCACTTCCCAGAAAGGAAAGTTTTTGTTATGCTACATGGGGTATGTCTATACCCAGGAAAAGCAAAGTGGACTTAAAGTAAATTGGAAATGTAGCAAGTACTATTCAAATAAGTGTTATGGGAGGGCAACAACTAGAGAAACAACGGTTTTGTATGTAAGGGAACATAATCACCCCCCAAATGTGACTGAAATAGAGGTTAGGAATGCCCTAGACGACATTAGAGAAGCTAGTACTAGCACACAGAAATCTACCACCCAAATCCTTAAAGAGATGCTGCCCAGAGTACCCCAACATGCTACTGGGCAAATGCCCTCTATTTCTTCATTAAAAAGAACTATAGCTCAAACAAAAAAAAGCACAACAACTACCACACCTGCCCCAAAAACATTTGAAGAGGTAGTAATTCCCCCAGGAACTATCTATAACTCATAACGAAGAACCCTTTGTTCTTTATGACAACAAATCCAAAGAGAAAAGAATGATTATGTTTGCAACCGCAAACAATTTAAGAAAACTACAACAATCAGAAACATGGATGATGGACGGGACTTTTAAAATTTGTCCCAAACCATTCTATCAATTATACACTGTCCATGCCCTATATCAAAACACCAACATCCCTTTTATCTACACCTTGCTACCCAATAAACAAAACTCCACATATATGGAAGTACTAACTAAAATGAAACAAGAAAAAAATAATTATTTTTCACAGAAAATAATTATAGATTTTGAGCAGGCAATGATAAATGCAATTCTAAAATCCTACCCACACACATCAATTCAGGGTTGCTACTATCATTTCAATCAGTGTATATGGAGACACCTTCAGAAATCAACACTAAGGGCCCGATTCCGATCTCGCTCGGAAGGCCTACGAATCGGATTTGGCTTTTATGGATCCGATTCGTAGCCCCTTTTCCCGTCCGAATCGTACACAGGTCCGAACGACCAAGTACGATGCAAAGATTGCGTATGCGCTGCCCGAATCATTTCCCAACCCGATCCTGTCCGTACGACTCTTACGCAGACACTTCGTACAGTTCTATGGAGTCTGTTTCCGAGCGAGCAAGTATGATGCACGATTCGGACAGCCTTCACGATCCGGTATGTCCGGCTCGAAAAATCTGCCGGAATCGTGCTTTTGGGGCCCGTAGCAGGCCCCCCACCACCTGGAGCCCTCCAATTCGGACCCATGGGTTCCCCCTTCCCATGCATGCACAGTGTGGTGGGCACCATGGGATGCCCACCACAGGGTGTACGCTTTTCCCCACCCACCCATTTTCACGATGGGAGCCTGTGTACGCATCCAGTATACAGGCTCCCATAGAGTTCAATGGGAGTCCGAGTGAACCGAGTCTGTCAGCATGTGAATGCATCGTACTCGCTCGCTCGGTCTCCAGGTGCACGTTTCACTCGTAAAGCCCTACGGATCTGAGTCATACTGAGAGCTTTACAAGCGAGATTGGAATCAGGCCCTAAGTGTTGAATATGCGACAAACAGTTCATTCGCATACCAAATAAAAAAACGTATTGCACTGGCCTACGTCCCAGTTACTGACGTGGCTGAACATTACAACCTATTAATAGAAAGTCCTTACTACCAGCAACACAAACAAAAATTAAGTCCCCGCCTAGACTATTTTGAAGATACCTGGGTGGGAAGACTCCATAGATCAGGACATAGGAGACAACCAAAATACCAAATTCCTTGGTGGAATGTATACCTTAGCACACTAAACCAAGAGGCAAAAACAAACAATGCTGTTGAAGGTTGGCATAATGCCTTCCAAGCAACAACAGGACGAGGTCCACCTACTCTTCACAAACTCCTACTCTCCCTCCAAAAAGAACAGAGCTACCAACAGCTAAGAATGGAGCAATCTGTAACACATATCAGGTCTAAACTATCCAAACAAACTAAACAAATGTTTGAATACCTACAACATCAAGTCAGACTATACCCAACAACAAGAGACCTAGAATACTTAAAAATAATTGCAAAAGCCTCCTCTAAATTATTAATCCAGTTTAAAATATATCATACTTTTCTGTAAAAATAATTAAAATGCATACAAATATTTTTATATTTTCACAAAATTAATTAATTTGTCTAATATATTTTTATTAAAAAATAAATATATAGATAGACATATTAATTAAACATATGAAAATATAAACAACAATAACACTAACCCTTTTAGCATTTCCCTCCCACAATAAATAATTAAATTAACTTACCGTTTCCGTAGCCATAGACAGAAAATCCCAAATCTTGTAAAACAATCCAGGTATCTCATAATCCAAATAGGACGAAAAAGTACCCCAAAACAAATGTAAAAATCCAACTGTGCCAAAAGTAATCCTCCGTCGGTAAATCCACAAACGATAAACCATAAAAAACCCGAAAAAGTGTTTAAAAAAAGAAACGCTCCATGAAATCCCGAAAAATTAAGGAGGTGTAAAATAATAATTAGTTACTTAAACTAATATACACTTCATTATTCAAAAAAACCTAATCTTCTCATAACCGCCACTTCTATCGACCAAAACCTGTAAAAAAACACAAACATTCCCACCCACACATATATACACATATTACACAATATAACACTATTACAAACATTATACACACCATATTCAGACATATTCTAAC
Source organism: Calotriton arnoldi (assembly GCA_963921515.1). Lineage (NCBI taxonomy): Eukaryota > Metazoa > Chordata > Amphibia > Caudata > Salamandridae > Calotriton > Calotriton arnoldi. The sequence continues at coordinate 1,126,996 of CAWUFW010003068.1, read as the reverse complement.
ATATTTTAAGTTTTCTAAACTAGGCCTCAAAAACTAACGATTCATAAATCGCTAAAACCTAACTTACACATAAAAAACACCACAACTTCAAAAACCTAACACTACACACACTAACTACAACCTAACTACCTTCAAATTTAATTAAAACTATAGTTAAAATAAAGAAAAGAAATCTTACCTTCCTCGATGTGACGCAGCTCCCAACCGCGAGCTTGTTCCCTTCAAAATAACCAAAAACAAACGCGAGCGGTTACAAAATACAAGCACAAATATGGCAGCTTTAAACATATAAAAGAAATGTATCTTCTTTAAAAAAAAAATTATTACATTATATATAAATTACTAAAATATTTAATTAAAATTCTACAATTTATAACTTATATGTTTAAATTTATTTAACATTTTTCCAGCATTGTAAAATTATAATAATAAATATTATTAAACATATAATATTTATTATTATAATTCCATCTATTTACAAGTTATATACAATGTTTATAAAAACATGTAATAATTTATTTAATGTTTAAAAAATATGAACCTTATCAAAAAAATGTATAAAAATTAAACCATGTAATAATTAATAATATTAATATTTTATATATTAATAATATTAAATAAAATGTATTATTATTTGTTTAAATTTTTTTACAAACTATAACATTTAAAATGTATAAAAAAATATGAAAACTGTTATATTATTAAAAACTAAACAGTATATGTAACTAAATAAATGTTCAGAATACAAAACTGAAATTAACTATTAATAAATATATTTTTTCTCAAATGTTTCTAAACAAATGTAAAACTACATTATTTGATATAACAAAGTTTACATAACTGTATTAAAAAATTTACCAATGTAAAAAAAAAATGTTTACATAATTATTAAATTTAAAAATATACATATGTACAAAATATTTTGGGGTCGATTCCGATCTGGGTCGGAAAGCCCTCCGACCGAGCCGGATCCGGAGTGTTTTCCGACCGAGCCGTACCCCTGGAGTCCGACCGAGCGAGTACGATGCTGCCGCATGCTGACGGACTCGGCTCGGTCGGATTCCCATTGATGTCAATGGGAGCCGGTCGTACGACGCGTGCATGGCCTCGCATCAGCTGAATAGGTACGTCTTGCAAAAGGGTGCCCCCTGCAGTGGGTACGCGTTGGTGCCATCCGCACCATACATGCATGTGAAGGGGGACCCTTGGGTCCCCCCCTGTGTTCGACTCGTTAGGCTACGGGTGAAGGGGGTCCGGCACGGACCCCCGAAGTCCGCTTCCCGGAGCTTTTTCGTCCCGGAGACTCCGACTCGATCCGGCTGGCCGAATCGTGCATTGTACTGGCTCGGTCGGAAATCGACTCCATTGCGCGGGACTGTTCGTCTGCGACCGAGTCGTACGGAGCGGTTCGGACCCGGAAACGAGTCGGTCGGCGATTTCACGTTCTTCGCATCGTACTTGCTCGCTCGTACAGCTGTACGAGTCGGTCGGAGAACACGCGTACGGCTCGTACTTTTTCCGGACGGATCGCGTTCGGAGCCCTACCGACCGAGATCGGAATCGGCCCCCTTGTGTCTGTAACATAAATATAATTTTTTATTTATATGTCTTGATTTATATTATATAAACTTAATAAAAGAAATATTTTTGGTTGATTACAAAATCATTTACAATAAATAAACATCAATACAAAAATAAAATGTCTATTTTTTTATGTATCATTTTATTAATGTTTTATTTAATGTTAAAAATTATATTTTTATTAAATATACTGTATTAAATAATATGTTTTAATTAACTATATATATAATGTTATTTATTTTCATTTATAACTATGTTATAATTAAAATACATAACTACTACAAACTATATTAATTTTTTAACATTACAAATTAATACATGCATACTTAAATTACTATTCCCACTACAGTTAATATTAATTTAGGGTAGGTGCTGGACACTTAATTTAATTAATTTACTATTCCCACTCCAGTTAGTATTAATTCAGGGTAGGTGCTGGACACTAAACTTAAATAATTTACTATTCCCACTCCAGTTAGTATTAATTCAGGGTAGGTGCTGGGCACTAAACTTAAATAATTTACTATTCCCACTCCACTTAGTATTAAGTCAGGGTAGGTGCTAGACACTAAACTTAAATAATGTACTATTCCTACTCCAGTTACTATTAAGTGAGGGACTGTGCTGGACACTAAACTTAATTAATTTACGATTCCCACTCCAGTTAGCATTAATTCTGGGTAGGTGCTGGACACTAAATTTAATTAATTTACTATTCCCACTCCAGTTAGCATTATGTCAGAGTAAGTGCTGGACACTAAACAAAATTATTTTACTATTCCCACTCCAGTTACCATGAATACTAGGTAGGTGCTCGATACTAAACTTATTTAATTTACTATTCCCACTCCAGTTAGCATTAATTCTGGGTAGGTGCTGGACACTAAACTTAATTAATTTACTATTCCCACTCCAATTAGCATTAAGTCAGGGTAGGTGCTGGACACTAAACTTAATTATTTTACTATTCCCACTCCAGTTAACATTAATTTTAGGTAGGTGCTGGATACTAAACTTATTAAATTTCCTATTCCCACTCAAGTTAGCATTAATTCTGAGTAGGTGCTGGGCACTAACTCTAATTAATTTACTATCCCCACTCCAGTTAGCATTAAATCAGGGTAGGTGCTGGACACTAAACTAAATTAATTTACTATTCCCACTCCAGTTAACATTAATTCTAGGTAGGTGCTGGATACTAAACTTATTTAATTTACTATTCCCATTCCAGTTAGCAATAATTCTGAGTAGGTGCTTGACACTAAACCTAATTAATTTACTATTCCCACTCCAGTTAGCATTAAATCAGGGTAGGTGCTTGACACTAAACTTAAATAATTTTCTATTCCCACTCCAGTTAGCATTAATTCAGGGTAGGTGCTGGACACTAAACTTAATTAATTTACTATTCCCACTCCAGTTAACATTAATTCTAGGTAGGTGCTGGATACTAAATTTAATTAATTTACTATTCCCACTCCAGTTAGCATTAACTCAAGATAGGTGCTGGACACTAAACTTAATTAATTTATTATTCCCACTCCAGTTAGCATTAATTCAGGGTAGGTGCTGGACACTAAACTTAATTAGTTTACTATTCCCACTCCAGTTACCAATAAGTCAGGGTAGATGCTGGACACTAAACTTAATTAATTTACTATTCCCACTCCAGTTTCCATTAATTCTTGGTAGGTGCTGGACACTAAACTTAATTAATTTACTATTCCCACTCCAGTTAGCAGTAATTCAGGGTAGGTGCTAGACACTAAACGTAATTAATTTACTATACCCACTCTAATTAATATAAAGTCAAAGCAGTTGCCAGACACTAAACATATCTAATTTTCTTTTCACAATACAAAAAATATAATATCACTAAGTATACTCTAAATTGAAATTTAATTATTTAATAATTCCTATAATAATTTAGTACACTATGGTGGCGATTCCGATTCCGCTCGCAAAACGTACCGACCGACATGGACCGTGAATGGAGACCAACCGACACGGACCGGCGCCGTACGACCCGCGCAGTACGATGCAATACGTGTGAATTACAACCCACCCGTACGGAACACAAGCCGCATGACCGAACCGTTCGGAAAGCATTGATTCGCCCGTAAACCGACCGGGAATCGTACCTGACCGACACGCATCAGGAATGGACCCGACCGAAATGTACCTGCGATGCACGACCCGCGCAGTACGATGCAATATGTGTGAAACGAGACCGACTCGCACGGAGCACGATCATGAAGACCGAGACGTACAGAAAACTGTGATGAGCAAACAATAGAACCCTTTGCGTCCGACGCGTACGCCAACGTAGAAACACAGCAGAATGTCAGAGTGACAGACCCGGGTTACCCCGCAAGAGCCACTGGCAGCGTCCAAACCGGTCAAACGAACGTCTCCATCATGCCCAACAAAAGCAAAGGAAATAATGATAAAAAATGACCAAAAAAGCAATGACAAAGCCAATAAAAAAATGTAAAAAAAAGGAACAAAGACACACCCACAACTCCAACTACATAAAGGCCAGATATCCCTACCATGATCCTTTGCAAAATATAGACATAGGACAGCAGACAACACCACCACACTGCAGAGACACACCACAACTCACACACCACACAACAACTACACCATTTGCACCACTTAAAAACGAAATCACATATTCACTGACAAACTCACACCCACCACACTCACTTACACCCTCACACACACATCAATCCCCACAACCACCCAGCACCATGCCCCCCAAGAAGAATCCAAAGTTCACAGATAGTGAGTTGGAAGTCATGATTGATGAAATACTCAGAGTAGAGCCACAGTTGTTTGGCACATTGTTCCAACAGACCCCCATGTCACAGAAAACTAAAATGTGGGAGAGGATTGTCGACAAGGTCAACGCACAGGCACCTTGTCTGCGCACAAAGGACGACATACAGAACAGGTACTATGATGTGCGCAGGAGGGTCAAAAAGCTCATCGACAGGGAGCACACCTTGAGCCAGCGGACTGGCGGTGGCCCTCCTGCCAAACAAACACACTTCAGGTCCTGGGAGGAGAAGGTACGGGCCATCCTACCACCGGAGAGCATCCATGGATTAACAGGAATACCAGAGCCTGGTGAGTACACAACCAATATACTCAATATTGTGTTGCAAAATACATATATCACTGTCAAGGGGACTGTGAATCCAAGTACTGCCAGCAAAGCCATACCAACAGAATGGCAAGTATCCTGTGATGTGTATGCCAGTTACACAAATACAATACCTGCCATCCCACAGTAATATGGATCTACGTCATAACATGTACAAACCTAACAACAAATACTGCAAGGCATTACCATAAATCACCAACAAACACTGTCACTCATTTTGCCACCACTGTCATACCACCTCACAGGAAAGCTGAGTCAAAATGAAGGAAGGTTGGGCTGCTGGGAATGTGCATGTAGCAGAAAGCATGATGGGAGTTGCAGTCACAGCCAACAGCCCCCCTCACACATGGTCCTACAAGCTCCACCCAAACCCATGCACCTCTCACGGGGAGTTGCAAAAAATTGACAAGATGGCTGAGAATGGGCTCTGCTGTGGGGAGCACAAGGCCCTGCTGGGAATTGTGCCCGCACAAACAACAGGACACCACTGTCAGTCATCTTGCCATTGCTGTCTCAATCACTCACAGGGAAGCAGAGTCACAGGAAGGAAGGTTGGGTATGCTGGGAAGGTGGGTGTAGCCAAAAGCATGATGGGAGTTGCAGTCACAGCCAACAGTCCCCAACCCACATGTCCCAGCAAGCTCACACTGAACCATGCTCACCACACAGGGAGTGCAAAAGTACTGCCAAGATGGCTGACACTAGGCCCTGCTGTGGGGATCACAAGGCCCTGCTGGGACTTGGCCTCAAACAAACAACAGGACACCAATGCCTGACAGCCTGAAAGGTAACTTCCACTCCCTGCAATGGAAGCATGCTGCAGGGTGGGATATCTGGCCTAGTGGGAAGGAGTATTGCCAGCTCTGACTCCATCTAACAGCAGGTAGTTGTACACACACACCCCTTAACACAAACTACACACAACCCACCTGGTATAATGCATTCCCTCAGACTCAATTAAAATATCTCACAAAGATTTACCACACTGGGTTCTGCTGTGTGAAGCACATGGGATTGTTGGGACTTAACAAACACCAGGACACCACTGTCTGCCAACTTTTCAGCACAGGCACACCACCACATGGGGAAAATGAATCACAGGAAGGAAGCTTGGGTATGCTGGAAAGGTGGGTGTAGCCAAAAGCATGATGGGAGTTGCAGTCACAGCCAACAGTCCCCCACCCACATGGCCCCACAAGCTCCACCCAAAACCATGCACATCTCACAGGGAGTTGCAAAAAAATGACAAGATGGCTGAGAATGGGCTCTGCTGTGGGGAGCACAAGGCCCTGCTGGGAATTGTGCCCGCACAAACAACAGGACACCACTGTCAGTCATCTTGCCATTGCTGTCTCAATCACTCACAGGGAAGAAGAGTCACAGGAAGGAAGGTTGGGTATGCTGGGAAGGTGGGTGTAGCCAAAAGCATGATGGGAGTTGCAGTCACAGCCAACAGTCCCCAACCCACATGTCCCAGCAAGCTCACACTGAACCATGCTCACCACACAGGGAGTGCAAAAGTACTGCCAAGATGGCTGACACTAGGCCCTGCTGTGGGGAGCACAAGGCCCTGCTGGGACTTGGCCTCAAACAGGACACCAATGCCTGACAGCCTGAAAGGTAACTTTCACTCCCTGCAATGGAAGCATGCTGCAGGGTGGGATATCTGGACTGGGGGGAGGAGGACCGCCAGCTCTGACTACATCTACCAGCAGCTCCTGTCACACACACCCCTACAACCAACACAAAAATACACACCTGGGATTATGCTCCACAAGAGAGTGAGTGAAAAGTCTCTCCCAAGATCTCTGACAATGGGCCCTGCTGTGGGGAGCACAAGGCCCTGCTGGGACTTGGGCTCAAAGTAACAACAGGACACTACTGCCTGACAGCCTGAACGTAAATTGTGACTCCCTGCAATGGAAGCATGTCACATGGGGGATTACCCGGCCTCTGTGGGTGAAGGACCTACAATGACTCCAAATGCAATCAAGTCCACCTCAAAACACACCTTCTCAGCCAGAACAAATAGCACCCTTGGGACCAGTCACTCCGAAAGTAAATGCCTTGGCAAGATGGCTGACACATGGTCCTGATGTATGAATTGGCTGCAAGTCACACCTATGCACTGGCCAACTCAAAAACATTTACACTCACAGCCATTGGAACTGTAGGTATCCTCCCACTGTCTGTAGATGCAGTGTCCCTGGGGTGTCCCCTGACCTGGCTGTGAAGGTGTGTCTCGTAGATGAAAATTGGAGAGATGCATACATAGTACATAGCACCAAGCACACACAATGTAACCTATACATTATTGACAGTGGACACCTGACAGTGACTAGGATGGACACACCCAAATAGCTGACACTGTAGCATGGTGTCATTCCCAAAAGGTGCAGTTGTGAGCTGCATTTCAATCCCACATCGTTCTGCGTTGTACGCATCATTCACACAACACATCACTCACTGTCATAGACACTCCAAATACAATTACTAACCTGGACTGCATCGGAGGAGGCATGCAACTCACAGCAGCAGAACTGCAACACACACACCTCTGGCCATCACTGTCATGAGCATGGAAAAGCAAATGAGATGCTGTGCTCAATCCCTTTCACCATGGAGGAAATAGACAAGTTAAAAGACGTTAGCACTGACAAACCTCAGCACCAACATCATTAGCTATGGTAACACCATGACTTGTATGAAATGAGATGTGAACTAGGAACACAGACAACCAAATAGTATCTCACATTAGATCTCAGGCATACCGGACTGTGACCATGTTGCACAGACACACCAATGTGACGCACAGAGCAAAGCAAAAACTGCCACCACACATGCCCCAAGCTTGCTACATACCCTAAGTGTAAGTGTACGTATGTCATCGTTAAAGCACAAATGTGGACAGGGATGATACAGCTGTGTCAGGTATGTGATGGAACTTGAGTAGCAATGGCCATGTACAGACAATTGATCAATACATGAGCTGGTCATGCACACAGCTTGACGTGCACATCAAAATGCTTCAGGTTGCCATGAGAAAGTGCTTCAACAATATCAACCTCTGTCTGTCACAACTTAGGACAATGCAATGTACAGACTCTCATAATGATGTCCAGTGGCAACTGTCATGTGTGTTAAATGTTGATGTTGGTAGAACCATAACATACATTGTGTGTCTCCTCCAACCACAGGGGATGCTGGGGACACAACAGGACCTGAAGAAGAGTCCCAGTCCCAGACTCTGGTGGACCCTGAGCTCCCTGGTGTGGATCAGTCTCTGTCCTCTTCGGACGACGACCACGAACAACTTGTCACCTCCGGTGTCAGTCATCGTGCAGCCCCAGCAGTAGGAACATCATCACCCCCTGCAACCACTCCTGCCACATCTGACAACAGACAGAGTACCCCTGCCGACACGGACAGGCCGAGACCACAGACCAACAACGTAACAGGTACACAGGGCACCCTGGAAGCAACGGACAACACCACCAGCGGCAACACTCACGGGGGCCCAGTGTTGCCTGTGCCTGCCATGGCAGGTCCTGCCCGTGTGGGTAGGGGCGGTGGGAGGGTGGGCAGGCAGAGGACATGGCCTGCAGAGGGGGCTGGGCTGCATGGTGATCCACACCTGGGACGCATCATAGATGCGTACCAGGAAAGCACTGGAGGGTTTGGACTGGTTGTGAGGATCCTCAAGGACATCAAAGAACAGCAGGCTGCCCATCATGCCCGCTTGGACTCCCACATGTCTCGGGTGGAGACACACATGTCCCGCATGGAGTCCAAGTGGGACAAATTGGATGATCGAACAGCGGTGCATAGGGACATACTAACATGCCTCCACCAGATCAGCGCCAACCTTACCACACCTCCCTGTGCGCCCACGACATCTGTTGCAACAACATCCACAACTGCCACAGGGAGGGAGGAGGACTCTGGCGGAGAGTCCTCGGCACCGCAGCAGCCTGCACATGACGGTCCCCCAAGAAAGAAGAGGGGTCATCCGAAGAAGGGCAAGTGAGACGCCAATGGCCATGCATATCCCCCAGGAACTCAACACCTGTTCTGGATGTCGTCCTTTGTATGCAAACCATTTAATCTTGTCGACTGACACCCAAATCACCCACTTGACATGGAGGGTCCAAGTTGTGACAATGCCTCAAATGACTGTGGATTCTACTCTGGACATTTCATCTTTCAACACTACCAACTCACCTGTGAACTTTGTATTACCATCACACTGTACAGCACTTCCAATTCTGTTCACCATCCTTACACATGTCTGTAAATAAAATCACAATCACACAATACTTGCCTCTGTTGTGATTTATACTTGGTATGTGTCATGGCAATGATGATCTGCTAAGGAACACTGTGCATGCAAACTACTACAGCAATGTGAACACCTTAATGTGAGTCATGGTAATGTGACACATATGAGGGAGACACACCACTAGGGCAACACAACACATACTCACCATGTCCATCTAACTCATCGCCTACACTGATGTTGACAGGAAATACAGTGGAATGCACATACACCACATCCATCCTGGGTCAGTGGCAAGCAGCCCACAGGTACAGGATGCTAATGACTGTGGGATGTGTGGATACAGACGGAGCACATCCCAAAGTGAAGCACAGGTTTATTAAAGATTCACAACCTGAGAATTCCACAACTGATGCAAGGTAACCTCACATGACAGTGATAAAAAATTAACCAAGTGGGAAGCAATGAAAGTCCAGGGTTGTGTGGCACATCATTGGTTGGGACAATGACTACTTGCACTCTGGAACAAGGATATGGGTGTTGGGGTGCAGACATCACCATACAGCAGCCAAAGTACCCTGTGAAGGACAGACAGAAAACACAATCAAAAACACAGATTTACAGCATACAACTACAATATACATGCCCAAAACAAACCCCAAACAAAGTACACACAACCTATCAATCACGTAAACACTGTTTAGGAGTACAGACTACCTGAAAGGACACATCCCAGCAAGCATCCGGATAAGTAGCACACAGCCACACTCAAGCAGCACCAGTGCACCACCAACATATATCAGGCAAACACAATACTTTGACAACACATCACTGTATACTTACATTCATGTGAAGAAGTTGTGGATCAGCTGGCTCCGAACATCACCATCACCCTCATCATCACTGGCATCATGCCCCAGGGCAGGATCCTCCATGGCTGGCGGAGGTTGGTCATCGTCATCTTGGATGAGAGGCAACTTCTTCCTCACTGCCAGGTTGTGTAGCATGCAGCACACTATGATGATTCTGCACACCTTAGCAGGTGCATATGGGAGGGCCCCTCCTGTCTTGTCCAGGCAGCGGAATCTGCTTTTCAGGAGTCCAAATGTCCTCTCGATCACTCTCCTGGTCCAACCATGTGCCTCATTGTAGCGCATCTCCGCCGGTGTCACAGGGTTCGTGAGGGGTGTCAGCAACCACGGCATGTTGGGATATCCTGAGTCACCTACATAAAGACAATTGCACATTAAATGAGTCTGAAAAGAGGGTGTAAATCAACTTCATCAAACACACACAATGGTAAACAGTCAGTACACACCGACAATAGCAACGATCACCCGCCCCTAAAGAAGTTGAGAAGATAAATCCAAAATACCTCTCTTTTCTTCCTGCAGGCAGTCGGGTCCTTTCCTGGGGCAACTAAGATTTTCTCAAGAATGGACCATTTAAGGTCAGTTTCAGTGTGGTCCTTTTCCAGCCAATGATTGACCAACGGGGCCGAGATCTTTTTAATTCGAATGTTGGATTTATGCCCCAGATATTATATATGTAATTATTTATGAATTTTTCGGAATGTGTTAACTATTTTATGATATTATGAAAATAAAATGAAAAAATCAATCTTGTTAAGCAACCTGTTCTTTGAATTTTTTGAACATATGCAATTGACAGCCCTGGGTGTTGTTTTCCAATACTAGGACCCCTTGTTGGGCCTTTGTGTAAATCTTCTTTAGGGGCGGGTGATCGTTGCTAGTGTGAGTTTTCTTTGAATTGTTCCCCTGCTCTACCCGCCCTTTATTCTCTTGCAGGGGTCCCCCTTTGTATCGGTTAGTACACACCGACAAGCCAGGCACGCTGGTACTGCATCTGTGACATAATCGTTGGGATGCGACTACTCCTCATGATGTAAGCGTCGTGCCCTGAACCTGGGAAATGTGCACACACATGTGAAATGGTCATGTCCGCCAGACAGACCACCAGAGCATTGATTGAGTGGAAATGTTTCCCTTTTCGGTATGTCTGCTCATGTGCCTGTGGTGGTACCAAAGCCACATGTGTCCCATCAATGGAGCCAATGACATGTGGCATCCTTCCCAGTGCGTAGAAGTCACCCTTGATGTCAGCGAGTTGTTGTGGTTTTGGGAAATGGATGTAGTGGTTGAGGAAATGCAACATCGCCTCCAACACATCTCGAAGCACACGGCTGAACATGGTCTGTGACATCCCACCAGCAGTAGCGACAGTGTGTTAGAAAGTACCGGTGGCAAAGAAGTGTAGGGTTGACATCACCTTCACCTTGGGGGTCAGCGCTGTAGGGTATGTCTGGCCAGGTTGCAAGTGTGGGGCCAACTGCTCCGCCAATTCTTCAATCAGTGGCCTAGTGAAGCGGTACCGTCGCATGCAGTCACGTTCAACCATGGTTGCAAGGTCAGGGAACGGTCTGTGGACAGCTAGTCTCCTGCAGTACATAGATGAGCAAAGACAGTTTGTCAGTTCCCCTATCTATGTTCCAGTGTCCATGCTCAATAGCACATTAAACAACATGACAAGACACAAGGACATGATGTGTGAGCTGTTGTGTATGGGCACACATGTCAGATACATGCCCATCATCTGACATCTCAGCTCTACAGGTCCACACAACAATGTCCATGTTGTGCTGTGACCAATCTATGGGCTCTGTCACAGTACATCAGTACGAGTGTCACATACCAGACAAACACCACAGTGACTAGTGAGGACAGATGTCTATCCCACATCACAGGTTTTTGACAGACACACACAGGGACCTTGTGTCGCCACAAGGACACCATCATGATGTAGCATCTCATGTACACACCACAACGCACACATGACACACGCATGAAGTGCCACCTGATTTTTTTGCAGCTCATACATGGATGTCTGTGACACACAGGCGCAACATCAACTCACATTGACAAAACACATGGATGTGGTGACCATTTGACATTGAACACATGAAATCTGAGTCATCTATGTAGCAAAAAACACACATACTGTGGATGAACATCACATTTGTGGCACTGGGACACCCTGTGACCCACATACCATTCTACCTAAGAGTCAGGGTGTATGTCACATGTCATACACAATGTACCCCGGGAACTGTGTACATGCCTCATGCTCTGAACTGTACAGTTGTCAATCACAGTGGTTATGTGTACAACACACAAAGGTATCTGTCCCCATGACACCTTGCCCTGCCTGGGAGTGTGTGCCACTAAGTGCCACATACCAAATCACATGTTGACCCACATACACACACAGGTAATGCAGCCTGACATGCCCTTTGATATACAGTGTCACAGGCTGTATTGTTGTTGGTGTGCCCATGTGTCCCTGACAAGCTATGGTGGGTGGCATCCTTTCCACATTGGAGACGCGGGTGACAAATTCAAAAGACGCGTCGTACACATAGGGAACAAGGCGTGTGCACGCCTTGCACACACGCCTTGCACCTTGCCTGCAATGGGGACTGACGCGGGTGACAAATTCAAAAGATGCGTCGTACACATAGGGAGTGAGGCGTGCGCACGCCTTGCACACACGCCTTGCACATTGCCTGCAATGGGGACTGACGCGGGTGACAAATTCAAAGGACGCGTCGTACACATAGGGAATGAGGCGTGCGCACGCCTTGCACACACGCCTTGCACATTGCCTGCAATGGGGACTGACGCGGGTGACAAATTCAAAAGACGCGTCGTACACATAGGGAACAAGGCGTGCGCACGCCTTGCACACACGCCTTGCACATTGCCTGCAATGGGGACTGACGCGGGTGACAAATTTAAAAGATGCGTCGTACACATGGGGAACAAGGCGTGCGCACGCCTTGCACACACGCCTTGCACATTGCCTGCAATGGGGACTGACGCGGGTGACAAATTCAAAAGACCCGTCGTACACATGGGGAACGAGGCGTGCGCACGCCTTGCACACACACCTTGCACATTGCCTGCAATGGGGACTGACGTGGGTGACAAATGCAAAAGACGCGTTGTACACATGGGGAACGAGGCGTGCGCACGCCTTTCACACACGCCTTGCACATTGCCTGCAATTGGGACTGACGCGGGTGACAAATTCAAAAGACGCGTCGTACACATGGGGAACGAGGCGTGCGCACGCCTTGCACACACGCCTTGCACCTTGCCTGCAATGGGGACTGACGCGCGTGACAAATTCAAAAGACCCGTCGTACACAAAGGGAACGAGGCGTGCGCACGCCTTGCACACACGCCTTGCACATTGCCTGCAATGGGGACTGACGCGGATTTGACCCTTGTACGATTCGTGTGCTGAAAAATCTGTTGGCTCCCTACAACAATGTATCACACTCGTTGGTGTCATGGATTTGAATTATTTGAACGATGCGGAAGGCGTGTACGAGGCGTGCAATGCGATGGATTGGCCAGATTCATAGGATGCAAACGTGTCCGACCTATCGCTTTGGACGCATGGGACAGATTCTGCCTCAGCAGCACAGATATAAGGCTGTCTGTTCCCCTGAGAGCTCACTTGCCTGCACTAAATGCCCCAGATTGCATTCACTGGTACCACTGCTGCTGTCTCTGCATCCTCTGGCTCCAAGAATGGCACGTACTGTGGAGAGGGCCCCAGCCTTCACAGAGGAGGAAAACAAGGCCCTGCTGGACAGCCTCCTTCCACAGTACAGCAAGCTGAATGGGAAACCAGGGGAGCAGGTGAGTGTGCAGTCCACATCCTTTTTCATTGTGCATGTTGTCTGACTGGCACTAATGGCATTGTGTACACCAGTGGCTAGCATGCTCACTGAGTAGTTGTTACCCCCAAAGCGTGTAGGTACCTGTAGTGGACAGGTACTGTGCAGGAAAAGTACAATTTTTACACGGTTATAATACTCAGGCAATGTTTCCATGTTGTTAATGCAGGACAAATGTCAATCACCATAGTTGCACTACCTGTGTACATCATATGGCCTTGTGATAACGACATGTATATCCAACTGTGTGATGCACAAACATGTTGTATGTGTGGTAATGGACTTTTATCCTTGTCATCCTCACCGGTTGATGCCCATCAGAAACAGGAGATCTGGCTGACCATTGCCCGGGCTGTTCGATCTCTGGGGGTCTACAGACGCTGCCTCCGCAACTGCCAGAAGAGGTGGCAAGACCTTCGTGGCTGGAGCCAGAGGATCGCAAGAGTCCAGCTGAAGCTGTCACCTCCTTGCAGAAGGGGCGGACGATGGACACTGACCCCCCACATGCTCCGGATTCTGGCGGTGGTCTTCCCTGACCTGGATGGGAAGTTAAAGGCCAGACAGCAGCAAGGAGGGGGTAAGTGCATGCCTTTTCCGTGAACTATCTCTCACATGCTCTTTGCACTCCTTCATCCTGGTTACACTCCCACAGATCTTCTGTCTGCTTGAACAAGAGTCATGTGCCTAAATTAGGTCATGGCCTATCCTCATCTGATGCACAGGTGTGGCCCTTTCAGTCTGTGACTTGTGTCACTTGGGTTGTGTGTCCCTGCTGTTGTCCAAGCTTACGGTTCTAAACAGCATCTGCTACCGGTGCATTGTTTTGTCTTCATGAGTGAGGCAATTGATTGCCATGTGTCTGCACATTGCCAGAAATCAGACATGTACTCTGTGTGGGCAATTGATATGTGTTCTAATTGATGCTTTGGCTCATCATATGTGTCTGGGGTATTTTCCACACAGCCATGCAGCAGGTGAGACAATGTTGGGGCCTCAGAAGAATGTACATCATGTGTGTCACACATGCATGAGCACATGCCTAGTGTTCAGGGTAATACCATGTAGCACATGGACCTGGACAGGTATGCCTACTCTGGACATGAAGTACACTATGTTCTTCTACTCCTGTGTGTCAGCCTACATTTAGTGCATTGTGTAATATGCAATCTGGTGTCTGCCTCGGTATCATTGTGGAGTGGCCTAGCTTTTTAGACTCCTGGGGTGTTGAGCATTTTGGGTTGGGCAGCTAGGTTGTGGCTGTTGGATCATTACAACGGGGTAAGACATAGGTGTGTAATCACTTGACGGTGCCTAATGGTGTATTCTACATTGAAGTGCAGGAAGCCTCAATTAGTTCGCATAACACTGTGATGTGATCATGTTTACAGATTGTTGCTTGCAGTCACTCAACTGTTGCATTTGTATTACGTGGGACCATCAGATGCCTTAAGATGTGGGTAGCATTGGGGGAACATGTGCACTTGACAGCTGCAGGGCTTACATTCCCCAAAATGAAAATGATTGTGACACCATGCAGACTGTTTGTTTTTGGATGCACTGCCCCTGTGACTGAAGCCAGTGATGACTGATTATCCAGACTGGCCTGTAGCATGGTATACCACTTGCTAATGTGTATCCTGCAGTAATGTCAGTTGTCCAGCATACACTCAATTGTGGCATTGACCATCAATACATGGACACATCATGGTGTCTGGTGAAGGAAGCATATCCATTTTACTGACAATGAGTTTGGCCATCCCTTCTCCTGACACATGTACTGAGTCAGTGGCAGGAGATGGGATATGTGTGTACTGACACATTTCAATCACAATTCCTGCAGTTCTGAGATATGTCTATGTGGTGCATGTGTGCACATATAAGTAGTGGCATACTATATGCACCAGACAGATGGGTCCATGGAGGGGAAGTATATGAGGGGCATGGTTGACTGGCAGACTGACAGGTGTCTTTTTCAAAATGTGTCAGCACTTTTTGCAGTATTTTGCAAATGATGCCAAGGCGTTCTCTGTAATGTGCTGTACTGACTGTGATGTGTCAGGTGACTGATGTGGATCTGTTTATCCTGATTGTTTGCAGATACATCTTCGGCTACTGGAGGAGACAGCTCCACGGACCAAGAGGAGCCACAGAGCCAGACTGGGTCTGCTGCAGAGGAGTTGGAGGGACCCAGTGGCACAGAGGGTGAGGGGAGCCACACTGAGGAGACCTCAGCTACGACCACCTCGGCTGAGGAACACAGCATCTTGAGTGAGGACTCCCTTGTGGAGGCGGGTGTCAGCAGACCCCAGACAACACCTAGCGAGTCTGTCCCCACCACCACCACCATCTCCACCCTCCCATCTGCTCCCATCCCAGATGTCCGTGGAGGCCCCTGTGTAAGGGAGCATGTCTCCTTCGTGCCAGGCACCGCACCCCCTGCCCCTGTCTCCTCTGCTGCCCTGAGTGTGGAGTCTGTGGACTTACTGAAGCAGCTCCATGTAGGGCAGACAGCAATGCTGAGTGTCCTCCATTCCCACACCACTCTGTTGACACGTGTCTGCCCTACATCAGACCATTCAGGCCATGGCCTCCACACAGACGTCAGCAGTGTCCCTCCTCCAACAGTCCCTCACCCCTCCTACCTCTGCCACATCCACAATCCCCACTACCCTACCTTTCCAACGCACATACACACCAGCACCGGCATGCACCACAACAGACACAAGCAGCGCACAGCCACGCAAGACAAAATCCAGAGCCACAGGCACACACACTCCGGGGACTGATAGCACACACACAGGGGATGGGTCACAGACGCACAAACAGACATCCACAAGCACTCCACAGTCCTCAGATGCCTCTCCCTCCAAAACCCCTTCCCTTGCCTCACCTGCAACCCCCCTTCACAGCAGCTCTTCCTCTGTGACCTTGGCCTCTTCCCCACCGATCCATCTGCTCCAACTCACAAGGGGAGGAGGAAGTCACCACGCACAGGGGGGAGTTCCCCTGCCACAGGGACACCCTCCCACAGGCGCACGGACACTGAGGCCCCATCTGCAAGTCCCCCCGGACCAGGAAGAGCAAGACCCACCACGATCCCGCAGCTCCACCACACAGTCTCCGTCCTGCAGCCCCCAGGCCACCACTCTACAGGTCCCCCACCACACCCTGCCCCTGGTTCCCCCACACACCAATACCGCATCCCCAAAATGCTTAGGCCCTCCCCCCTACCACATGCACTTCTACCCCCACCTCACACGGTCAGCCTGTTCCTGCCACTGGTGTGGAGACCGTGTCCCCCCCCTCTGTCCTGCCCACCACACCTGAACCCCATGACACTCCTTTGGAGGTTGGCACTGCAGTAGAGAGCACATCCACCCCGTCTGACTTGGGCACTGCAGTGCTGACCCCATCCACACCATCTGACCTGCCCACTGCAGTGGTGCTGGCAACAACCCCGTCTGACTTGAGCCCTGCAGTGGTGATGGCACCCACCACATCTGACTTGGGCCCTGCAGTGGTGACGGTGCCCACTGTGTCAGACACCTCCACTGCAGTTGCCAGTGACACTCCTGCACCCACCACCCCTCCCCTGCCCCATTCTGCTGTCCCCTGATCATGTCCCTGCGGTGCCTGGCCTGCCCCTATGTATGCCCCCTCCAAGGGGAGATGTCCGCTGGCCGTAGCAGTGCAGGCAAACAATGGGTGACAACTTGTCACATGTCACCCTGGTTGGATGTAGGAATGGACTGGCCATTGGCCTTTTGACATTGTACACTTAACTTACCAGTTACATGGATTTATGTTTTTAATAAAGCCACTTGTTGTCATCCAGTGTTGTTGCATCTAATGTACATGATGTTGATGATGAGTGTCATGGACTTGCTGTTGTACTGGTGTTTTAAAGGTACAACAGAATGATTTGTTGATGTGATGGACTCCATGTGGTCCATGGGATATGTGTACTTTTCTGCTATGTATCCATGACATCCTTTGCTGCAATTTCAGGGTAATGATAGCAAAATGTTGTGAACAGAATTTTCTCGTTGGGTTTGCTACTTCACATCTTTGGCATACACTGTTGCACATATGTTGTGCTTATATTTGGGCACATAGTAAGATTCCCTGACTGGGCCCATCTCCACTGGACAGGCAGGTTTGTGCATCCATGGTACACAAGTAATCTGTGTCATCAGTGCAACTAGCTCTACATGTGTATTGCGTATGTGCAGATGACTGAAGGGACACTCCCGTACATAGGCTGCTGTGACCAGAGCTTTCATTGTGTTGTAATTGTTGGCTCACTGGGCAAGTGTTGTGCTGGCATGACAGAACCATGCACAGACAACGTTTTGCACAGCTGACCTTCCCCAGGATTGGAGACCCCTCATGACATTGTGTCATTCCGTGACATTGCCTGGGCACATAGTGTGTGTTGTGTGAGCATGTCTGTGTGTGTTCCCTTCCCTTTTTCAACACAGCCTGTGTTCCATACAGATGTTCCTGTTTGGTGCGCTTGCTGAGTTGTCCTGTGTTCATCAAACATCTTTGCCCTGGGTTTTCTGGGATGTAGGTGCATGGCAAACTACTGGTCATTAGGTTGTCATCCCTGGCTGTTTTAGTTGTAAGTTCCGGGGATGTTGTCAAACGCACGTGGGACACATTCTGGATTCCTATTGGCACTTATGTGTTACCAACATCATGTTGTTTTCCCTATGTGGTATCTGTCAGTGAGTGGCTCACTTGTATGTGTGTGTGACTACTCCCACTCATCAGGGTAATTGCTGCAATGTTGGAAGGTGTCGACATGTGTTCTTTGTGGGTCTCCTTTGGTTCCTCATTGGTGTGGGTGTGTGGCAGGGTTCCCCACTGAATCTGGTAGTTTTCACGTTATGCCCATGTACCGCATACTGTGCAGTGTTGCAGACATTCACAGGGGTTGTTGACAGGCCATGTGTGAGGATTTGTGGGTACCTTAGTTCCCCCCACCACCCCTGGGATTGTCATGGGTGCATGAGCAATGTCACCAGTCCATGTGTGCCTAGCTGATGCACATTGGTGCAGATCAAGGTGTGTGGTGTTGAGGGTGGCCAAATGGGAGTGGTTTCATGTCTAGGCCCCTACCTACATTTTGCCCATTGATTGCAAGCCATGGCCAGTGATTTGTGTTTATGGAGGTGTGATGGGAGTTTGTTGTTCAGGACACATGACCCAGTACACACAGCTGACTGTGCTCCACAGTATGGGCAAAACCTACCTTTGTCATCACAGTGGGATTGGCGTACAGGCTACTGTCACCCCAAATTAGG
Organism: Calotriton arnoldi; assembly: GCA_963921515.1. Classification (NCBI taxonomy): domain Eukaryota; kingdom Metazoa; phylum Chordata; class Amphibia; order Caudata; family Salamandridae; genus Calotriton; species Calotriton arnoldi. Next base: position 1,107,896 of record CAWUFW010003068.1, on the reverse strand, counting down.
GTCCCTGAGGGTAGTGCTGTAGTGGGTCTGTCCCTTGCTGTGTTGGTTGCTATTCAACCCAGCTTGTGTCACATGAATCCGTTGGGATCCCACTCATCTGACAATGCCTGCTTGCCCACAAAGGGGTGCACAGTTCATGAGTTAGTTTTGTATGGCACTGTGTACACATCTGTGTGATTGAAGTTCAGCCCACCGTCATGTGTTGTGTACTAGCCTGGAGACACTGAGACACACACACGTGTTGTGTTTGATATGCAGTGTGGGGCTGCCTGTCTGTGTTTGTGCATCTGCACCTCTGCATTGGTATGGCTTTTGCGCTACATTGGCTGGATGTTGTTTGGAGGTTTTTCCCTAGTGTCCATGCGTCTTGTAGCTCATCATCCTGCACATTGATCATGTTTGGTATGTCCCATTGCTGCCATGATATGGGACTTGGTCACCTAACAGCAACAGTCTCCACAGGATTCCTCATTTTGTGTGTCTGTTCGTGAAGATATGTGTGTATGCATCATGATGCTCACTTTTCACATAGTCTAATTGGACACTGGAGGCATTGTCAGGGCTCATGGCCAATGCTTGTCTGCACATGGCAGAGGGAGTTCTTGTGATACACAGCAATCTTTGCCTCCCAAATCTATGTTTGTATGTGACACAACCACCACATTGCCACTACATTGCTTGTGGTGTTGGGACCAGTAATCAAAAATGCTGGTCTGGTGATGCTGCTATTATGATGTCCACACTCACCTTCTGGTCACTGTAGTGATGTGGGGTTTAGACCCCATTGCCACGATGTTCCTGATATGCTGGATTTTGGGACACCACAATCACCTTTTGGTCACTGTAGTTATGGGGGGTTTAGACCCCATTCCCACAATGATCCAAAAATGCTGTATTTTTGGACACCACAATCAACTGTATTTTTGGACAACACAATCACCTTTTGGTCACTGTAGTGATGGGGGGTTTAGACCCCATTCCCACAATGATCCTAAAATGCTGTATTTTTGGACAACACAATCGCCTTTTGGTCACTGTAGTGATGGGGGGTTTAGACCACATTCCCACAATGATCCTAAAATGCTGGATTTTTGGACAACACAATCACCTTTTGGTCACTGTAGTGATGGGGGGTTTAGACCCCATTCCCACAATGATCATAAAATGCTGGATTTTTGGACACCACAATCACCTTTTGTGCACACATGTGATGGGAGTCACATTGCATGTTCACTGTCAGAATCTGTGTTGTGTGCATTTTGCACACACACACATACAATCTTGCCAAGATGGTAGGGGGTGGTTTGCTTAGTCACCCTATGTGTGTGAATGCTGGTGGTGCTGGCCATCCAGCCCCCTATGAGTGGGGATGGTGGTGGTGCTGGGCATCCAGCGCCCTATGAGTAGGGGGTACTGGTAGTGATGGGCATCCAGCCCCCTATGAGTGGGGATGGTAGTAGTGCTGGGCATCCAGCCCCCTATGAGTAGGGGGTACTGGTAGTGCTGGACATCCAGCCCCCTATGAGTGGGGGTACTGGTAGTGCTGTGCATCCAGCCCCCTATGAGTGGGGGTACTGGTAGTGCTGGGCAACCAGCCCCCTATGAGTAGGGGATACTGGTAGTGATGGGCATCCAGCCCCCTATGAGTGGGGATGGTAGTAGTGCTGGGCATCAATCAATCAATCAATCAATCATGTCACTTATAAAGCGCACTACATACCCACGAGGGTCTCAAGGCGCTGGGGGAAGAGGGGGGTGGTGCTGTTACTGATCGAAGAGCCAGGTCTTGAGGAGTCTTCTGAAGGCCAGTAGGTCTTGGGTCTGTCAGAGGTTGGTGGGGAGGGTGTTCCAGGTCTTGGCGGCGAGGTGGGAGAAGGATCTGCCGCCGGCGGTCGTTTTCCGGATGCGGGGGACTGTGGAGAGGGCGAGGCTGGTCGAGCGGAGCTGGCGGGTGGGGGTGTAGAAGCTGAGTCGTCTGTTGAGGTAGGCTGGTCCGGAGTTGTGGAGTGCTTTGTGTGCGTGGGTGAGGAGCTTGAAGGTTATCCTCTTGTTGACAGGGAGCCAGTGCAGGTCTCTCAGGTGGGGTGTGATGTGGCTGCGTCGGGGGATGTCGAGGATAAGACGTGCAGAGGCGTTCTGGATGCGTTGCAGCCATCTCAGGAGCTTAGCCGTCGTTCCTGCGTAGAGGGCGTTTCCGTAGTCCAGCCTGCTGGTGACGAGGGCCTGGGTGACTGTTTTTCTTGTTTTGGTGGGGATCCACTTGAAGATCCTGCGGAGCATTCGGAGGATGTTGAAGCAGGATGAGGAAACGGCGTTGACCTGCTTAGTCATGGAGAGGGTGGGGTCGAGGATGACCCCTAGGTTGCGTACGTGGTCGGTGGGTGGCGGGGCTGTTCCCAGTGATGTTGGCCACCAGGAGTCGTCCCAGGCTGAAGGGTTGGAACCAAGGATGAGGACCTCCGTCTTGTCTGAGTTCAGCTTCAGGCGGCTGGTCCTCATCCTTTCGGCGATGGCCTTCATTCCTTCGTGGAGGTGGGCTTTGGCGGTGTGAGGGTCTTTGGTGAGGGAGAGGATCAGCTGGGTGTCGTCGGCGTAGGAGATGATGTTGAGGTTGTGCTGTCGGGCGACGTGTGCGAGGGGTGCCATGTAGATGTTGAACAGCGTTGGGCTGAGGGAGGAGCCTTGGGGTACGCCGCAGATGATCTTGGTGGCCTTGGATCGGAAGGGGGTGAGGCGGACGCTTTGTGTTCTGCCGGAAAGGAAGGATGTGGTCCAGTCCAGGGCCTTCTCTTGGATCCCGGCGTCGTGAAGGCGTGTTCGTAGTGTGTGGTGGCAGACCGTGTCGAAGGCGGCTGATAGGTCCAGGAGGATGAGGGCTGCTGTTTCTCCATTGTCTAGCAGGGTCCTGATGTCATTGGTGGCGGCGATGAGGGCGGTTTCGGTGCTGTGGTTGCTGCGGAAGCCGGACTGGGAAGGGTCCAGGATGTTGTTCTCCTCGAGGTAGCGGGTCAGTTGTTTGTTGACGATTTTCTCGGTGACCTTCGCGGGGAACGGGAGCAGAGAGATGGGTCGGAAGTTCTTGAGGTCCTTGGGGTCTGCCTTGGGTTTCTTGAGTAAGGCGGTGATCTCAGCGTGCTTCCAGCTTTCCGGGAAGGTTGCTGTCTCGAAGGAGATGTTGATTATTTTCCGGAGATGGGGCGCGATGGCTGTACTGGCTTTGTTGAAGATGTGGTGAGGGCACGGGTCTAGCGGTGAACCGGAGTGGATGGTGTTCATGATCTCGCTGGTGTCCTCGTCGTTGATGTTGGTCCAGGAGAGCAGGCGGTTGGTGGTTGTGGGGGCAGTGGTCTCGGTGGTTGCCGGGGCGGTCGTGGTGTTGAAGCTGTCGTGGATGTCGGCGATTTTGCGGTGGAAGAAGGTGGCCAGTGAGTCGCACAGGTCTCGCGATGGCTGGATGTCGTTGGTGTTGGAGCTGGGGTTGGAGAGTTCCTTCACGATGTTGAAGAGCTCTTTGCTGTTGTGTGCGTTGTTGTCTAGGCGGTCTTTGAGTGAGGCCCTTTTGGCGGATCTGATGAGGTGATGGTGACTGCGGGTGGTGCTCTTGTGGGCGGCGTAGCTGTCCGCTGTCCGTTCGTGGAGCCAGATCTTCTCCAGTTTTCGGCATGTTCGTTTGGAGGCCTGGAGGTCTTCGGTGAACCAGGTGGCTTTCTTGCTGGTGTGGCTGTTGGGCGGATTCTTGAGCGGGGCGAGGGTGTTGGCGCAGTCGTCGATCCACTGTCTGAGGTTGCGGGCGGCGGTGTCGGGGTCGGAGGGTTCGGCGGGTGGGCTCAGGGCGAGGGTTGTGGTTAGCTGGTCTTCCGTGACTCTGCTCCAGCAGCGGCGAGGCATTTGTTCGGTGCGGTGGTGCGAGGTGGGCTTCCTGTAGGTGAAGTGGATGCAGTGGTGGTCAGTCCAGTGGGGTTCGGAGGTGTGGTTGAAGGAGACGTGTGGGCTTGCGGAAAAGATGGAGTCTAGCGTGTGGCCGGCGGCGTGGGTGGGTGTAGTCACGAGCTGTCTGAGTCCAAGGGTGGCGAGGTTGTCAATCAGGGTGGTGGAGTTGGTGTCCTTGTTGTTCTCGAGGTGGAAGTTCAGGTCCCCGAGGAGGATGTAGTCCGTGGAGGCGATGGCGTGTGTGCTGACGAAGTCAGCGATGGAATCGCTGAACTGTGGTCGGGGTCCGGGGGGTCTGTAGATGAGGGTTCCTCTGAGGCTGGTGTTGGGATCGGTGTGGATCTGGAAGTGCATGTGTTCGGCGGTGCTGAGGGTGACGTCGGTGTTGGTTGAGACTCTGAGGGTGTTCCTGTGGACGATGGCGATGCCTCCTCCGACTCGTTGGTGCGGTCCCTGCGGGTGATCTTGTATCCGTCCGGGATGGCAATGGCGATGTCGGGGGCTGAAGCGGGATTCAGCCAGGTCTCCGTCAGGAATGCGACGTCTGGGGAGGTTGAGTCGAGAAGGTCCCAGAGTTCGATGGCGTGTTTGCGGGCGGAGCGGGTGTTGAGGAGGATGCATCTGAGGTAGTTGGGTTCTTTCCTGGGCGGTGGTTTGGCGGGGCGGGTGCTGGCGAAGCTGCAGTTCCGGCAGGTGAAGGGCCCTTGGGTGCGCTTCGGGGTGGCCTGGTAGCAGGCGTGATCTTTTCCGGGGTTGAGTGCGTGGAGGGTGCTGGCGTCGTATCGGCGTCTGTTGATGTGGCGGGCGCGGGGATGCCCGGACCAGGGGGTCTGGCGCTGGGCGCGGTCACGGCGCGGACGGGCGCAGACGGGCTTGCCTTAGGCGCGCCTTCGGAGCGCGCAGCGGCCGCCATAAATGGGGAGGTGGGAGGGAGGAGCAGGGAATGGGGCAGCGAATGGGCAGTGAGGGGGCGGGGCCGCAGGGGCGCAGCAGCGGGAAACAGGCACAGAAGGGAAAACGAGCACAATCAGGGCATCAAGGGGGCACAGAAAGGAAAAAAAAAAATGAGCACAATCAGGGGCAGCAAGGGGGCACAGAAAGGGAAAAAAACGAGCACAATCAGGGCATCAAGGAGGCACAGAAAGGAGAAAAAAAACGAGCACAATCAGGGGCAGCAAGGGGGCACAGAAAGGAAAAAACTAGCACAATCAGGGGCGGCAAGGGGGCACAGAAAGGAAAAACGAGCACAATCAGGGGCAGCAGCAGGGCACACAGACGGAGCTGTGTGGTGGGGGAGCGACCTACCAGTCAAGGTCAGGGGTCGCTCCTTCACCACGCAGCGGCCGCCATAAATGGGGAGGTGGGAGGGAGGAGCAGGGAATGGGGCAGCGAATGGGCAGTGAGGGGGCGGGGCCGCAGGCGCAGCGGCGGGAAACAGGCACAGAAGGGAAAACGAGCACAATCAGGGCATCAAGGGGGCACAGAAAGGAAAAAAAAATGAGCACAATCAGGGGCAGCAAGGGGGCACAGAAAGGGAAAAAAACGAGCACAATCAGGGCATCAAGGGGGCACAGAAAGGAAAAAAATGAGCACAATCAGGGGCAGCAAGGGGGCACAGAAAGGAAAAAAACGAGCACAATCAGGGGCAGCAAGGGGGCACAGAAAGGAAAAAACGAGCACAATCAGGGGCAGCAAGGGGGCACAGAAAGGAAAAAACGAGCACAATCAGGGGCAGCAAGGGGGCACAGAAAGGAAAAAAACGAGCACAATCAGGGGCAGCAAGGGGGCACAGAAAGGAAAAACGAGCACAATCAGGGGCAGCAAGGGGGCACAGAAAGGAAAAAACGAGCACAATCAGGGGCAGCAGCAGGGCACACAGACGGAGCTGTGTGGTGGGGGAGCGACCTACCAGTCAAGGTCAGGGGTACTGGTAGTGATGGGCATCCAGCCCCCTATGAGTGGGGATGGTAGTAGTGCTGGGCATCCCCCCTAGGTGTGGGTACTGCTGGTAGTGAGGACCATGCAACCCCTGTGGTTTTGCTGTTGCTGGTGGAAGGGATGTCCCCCCCTATGTGTGTGTAGCATTTTGCGTGTTCGTGACGTTTTTTTGTGTGGGTGTCTGACTTACCGTCTGCGATGTACGCGTCTGTTCATGATCCGGCCACAGATATACAGTACTGGGATGACCTGCGCGATGGGATTCATCATTGGTTCGTCTCGTACTTGCTGATTGTTGCTCTGTCTCATACACGTTGGGAGTTGGTCCGTCTCGTAGCCGTGGATCGTGTTGTGGCGCGAATCGGACCTGCTATGCAGCTCTACCGGATGCTGTGAGGTGTTGCTAGTGGCGACTCGTTCGGCGCGTAGGAAGTGCGCATCGTACTTGCCCGGTCGGAAACTGCTGTTTACATGCCTCCGGACGAGTCGATTTCAACGGTTATGGTTCCGGCTTGTACGGGAAATGTTGCTGGTTTCGGAGCCTATGGCTCCATCGGCATTCGGACACATTTGCGCATTGTACTTCCTTGTCCGGACGGATCGGCTCCGGGAACGAGTGGGTCGTAAGGTGAGGCTACGGACGGCTCTCAGAGGGCTGTCCGACCCGGATCGGAATCGGCCCCTATATATTATAATTATATAAAATATTTTTAAATTTACAAAATTAATATATTTATATTTATAATATTTTTTAAATAATAACGGGCCTGATTCGCAGAACTAACTTAAGACAAAATCCTAAACTTACTACCATTTTGGTATTCACAGAAGGCACTTACTCATTTTGGTATTCACAGAAGGCACTTACTTACTCATTTTGAGTAACTTACTCATTTTGTGTAACTTACTCATTTTGGTATTCACAGAAGGCACTTACTCATTGATGAGTAAGTGCCTTCTGTGAATACCAAAATGAGTAAATTACTCATTTTGAGTAACTTACTATTATGTGTAACTTACTATTTTGTATTCACAGAAGGCACTTACTCATCAATGAATAAGTGCCTTCTGTGAATACCAAAATGAGTAAGTTACACAAAATGAGTAAGTTACTCAAAATTAGTAAGTTACTCAAAATGAGTAAGTAAGTGCCTTCTGTGAATACGAAAATGAGTAAGTGCCTTCTGTGAATACCAAAATGGTAGTAAGTTTAGGATTTTGTCTTTAGTTAGTTCTGTGAATCGGGCCCAATATTTTTTCTAAATATTAATTTCACATATAAATAATATTTTATCTATATGCTATACATAAAACGTAATATTAAAATATTATATTTTGATTATTGAATAAATATATATGTATTATTAAATGTTAAAAATAATACATATTTATATTTATGTATATCATATTTTCATAAATAATATAATAATTAATATGTTACATTAATAATATTACATTATTTACCCTTTTAATATTTAATTATTACTAATAAACAATTACATTAAAATATTATTTTTTTCAAAATATACACTATAAACACATATTATTTTGTAAATATTTTTAAATATTTTATTAATGTTTTTATTTTTAAAAATTTAAACAATATTTGTAAAACACCCCCAACCTTATACCCTATAAACACAACTTCCAAATCCTAAAACAATAATTTCTAAATTCAAAACAAAAAATTCTAAATTAAAATTTTCAATTTCGAATTTATTAAAAATTTAATTAAATTATTTTAAAACACTCCCCACCCTTATCCCCTATAAACCCAACATTCCGCTCCTAAAACAATATTTTCTAATTTCGAAAATATATTTTCTAAATTATAATTTTAAATTTCAAATTTATTAAAAATTAATTCAATTATTTTAAAACACTCCCCACCCTTATCCCCTATAAACCCAACATCCCGCTCCTAAAACAGTATTTTCTAAATTCGAAAATATATTTTCTAAATTTTATTTTTAAATTTCGAATTTTTAAAAAAAAATATTTAATTATTTTAAAACACTCCCCACCCTTATCCCCTCTAAACCCAACATCCCGCTCCTAAAACCATATTTTCTAAATTTGAAAATATATTTTCTAAATTATATTTTTAAATTTCGATTTAAAAAAAAAAAAATGATTTAATTATTTTAAAACACTCCCCGCCCTTATCCCCTATAAACCCAACATCCCGCTCCTAAAAAATATTATACAATTTTTTTTTTTATAACATTGACTATTTTTATACTCAAAACAAACTTTAAATACATTAAAATATAGTACAATAATGATATTTTAACATAACAATATTTTTACATTCGACATTACAAACTTCGATATTTGTTACAACACTTAAAATCGATATTTTTGGAGGCGTGCGGCAGCGGCGGCGCAAGATGGCCGCCACCTGAGGAGCTCCGCGATATCGAGCTGCGCTCGATCACAAAGGGACCTTTTGGAGGCAGCGCTCCCTCGCCGCGACGATGGATTTCAGCGTCGGAGGTAGCAGAGGCTGATTTGGCAAGTTTTCAGGCCATTATACGGTCTGGTTGATCTTTTATATGCCTCCGACGCTTTCTCCTCATTGCCGCCGCCATTTTGGGCATTTTCCTCTGCGCAGCAATTCCTAAGGAAGCCATGCAGTCATTCATTCAATTGGCACTGGGGCTTCTTTCTCTCCCCAGCGCAGCCTGATTTTTGCCTTCTGGGACGCTTTTGGTCTCTTCTTCCCTCATTCTGCTCCGTTCACTCACCTTAGACCACGCTGGGGTGTTGAGTGGCTAGCATGTAAGCTTTATTCTTACCTTTATGGCTGGTCGGGCATTCTATAGTTGTTTCTACATTTTTATTGGATGATTCACCTCCCATATCCATTTTTGATTGCTTTACATCGCTGGATTCTGCTGGACATTTGATACTTTCTTCTGTTTGTAGCTCACTGATGACCTTTGGTGTCTCCTCCCCTATACTTGTGCTGCATTTGCTCATATCTCTTCAGTCCTCACGGCTGCACTTCATCTACAGAACTTCAATTGCTGTGTCAACATGGATCATCCACATAAATCCCAGGGGACCTCTTCTGGAGGGCGTAAGGATTTAACCGCTAACTCTGGTAAGCGTACCAAGAAAGACCCGCCCTCCCCTTCAAAGTCACTGTCTCCTCTCACGTTGGAAGATATTATGGAGGAGTTGCGCCTCATTCAGCCGTTTATGACTGACACCGCTGCCACTCTTCAGAGGATGGAGGAGAAATGTTCTGGTCTTGATTCCAGTCTGTCTGATGTCGAGCAAAAAGTCAGTGATGCTCAGGATGTAGTAGCTAGAGTTGACACTCTCGCCAAGGAAGTTAACCAACTCAAAAAGATCACAGAGGATTTAGAAAATCGTAATAGGCGCAACAACCTGTGCATCTATGGTATTCCGGAAGGTTCCGAAGGCTCGGATATGATCACCTTCTTGAAAACCCAAGTCCTTCAGATTGTTGGTCTCCCTAAATCTATGGATTTCAATATCCAAAGAGCTCACAGACTGGGGCCACAGAGTTCATCTTCTTCTTTAAAACCAAGAGGCATAATTGCTTACTTTCTTCTATACTCGGATCTTATGGCAATCCTCAACGCTGCTAAGCAACATAAGCAGATGCTATTGTCCGGTCACAGAATCTTCTTCAGTCAAGATGTCTCTAAATCAACTGCTAACCGGCGGAAAGAATTCCTCGACCTTCGACCTGCCTTAAGATCCATGAATGCTCGTTATGGCTTAATCCATCCATGTTTCTTTAAAGTTACTTACAAAGACAGAACTTTGAGCTTTGAGGATCCAGCTGATCTCCGGAAGTTTATTCATGTTCACAAAGGAGAACTTATGGAACTGAGCACATCTTAACTGTTTCGTTATTGTTTCTCGGACTGATTTTGTTAGGTGCTTAGTATCAAGTTTACAAATGTTTAATGCTTCCCTGTTTGTTCTCTTCCATGTTTCTTAGGTCTTCTCTTCCCAGTTCTGACGATGTAGTTCCCTATCCATGTTGCCCTTATGTATGTAACGTACAACTTACCTCGTTGCATTTTTTCCTGTCGTTTGGTAAGTTCCCTTCATCTTGTCTCACTAGTTTACCTCCTTGTTTGTGGTTTTTATCCATACTTGTCAGGTAACTTGTTTTTTCTCGGTATCCCTCTCTTGTGTGGCTGTCTTGTTCTTCGCCGCCCCCCCTCACTCATCAATGTCCTTTTTTTTGATGTTTTTTATGACTAAAGCCTTCGGGCTTTTCGTCATCTATTCTTTGATATCTCCTTTGGAGGGATTTTGCTCTCCTCCTTTTGTTCCTTTCTTTCCTCTTTCTCTCTCTTTCTTTCTCTTCTTACTCGTTTCTGGGTCCACTCATGTTCTTCTTATTTTTGGGTTTATGTATTTTTTCTTGATGTGTTTTCTCTGTTCTCTCCATTGCCTTTTTCTTTGTTTTCTTTCAGTCAAACCTTCTACTCTCTTTTCCTCTTTCTATATTTTTCTTTCTAAGATTTATTGGCTCTCTCCTGTTTTTTTTCCTATATGCTTTTCTGTTTTTCTGCATCAATTCTTCACACTCTTGTTGGTTTTAAATTCTCTTTTTCCATTTACTCTTCCACACTCTTCTGTACTACCCAGCTACCTATTTTCCCTTCCTTTTTACTCATGAAAGGTCTTCGCATCATTTCATGGAATGTTAAGGGCATGCGCAATTCCGTTAAGAAACAACGTGTTTTATCTCATCTTGCTAAATTGAATTGTCATGTAGCGATGTTACAGGAATCACACCTTAAAATACAAGATTTACCTTCGTTACGTAAACACTGGGTGGGCGAAAAAAAATTCTCTCCAGCTGTTAACAACAAGAATGGTGTGTTAATTTTATTTCATAAATCTTTGAATGTTCTCTTACAAAACGAATTTACTGATACAAATGGTAGATGGTTATATTTAAATGTCAAAGTCAATAATACCCAACTCTCTCTTTGTAATGTTTATGGTCCGAATGGCGTTGATCTATCTTTTTGGAGCGACGTTTCTATATTCCTTTCCTCTCATTCTGCTGAAAATTTGATTGTGGGTGGGGATTGCAATCAGCTTATGGATCCTTTCCTTGATCGGAAATCTCAAACCAGATACCTTCCAAATAAGATGCAAAAGTGATTCCTTAAGGCTAACACCACAAGGGGATTGATTGATGCTTGGCGCACATCTCACCCAGAGGTTTTAGAATTTCCCTTTTTTTCACCGGTCCACAAATCCCATTCACGCATTGATTATATATTTCTCACACAACCTATGCTACAATTCATGAATAAGGTTGAAATTGGTTCGATTCTCATCTCTGACCATGCCCCCGTCATCCTTGACATGGATTATCCCTCTTCTTCTCCCACCTCTAGGAGGTGGCGTTTTAATAATTCTCTTCTTTTGGAATCTCAATTCTCTGAACAGTTTACCATATTTGTTCAAGAGTTTTTTCTTCATAATCTCTCCTCCGTCTCTCAATTTCATCTCGTTTGGGATGCCTTCAAAGCATCTGCTAGGGGCTTCATTATAGATTATGTTTCCCGTAAAAAAAAAGAAAGCCCTCTTGAACTCAGCATTTCTTCTAAAACAAATTAAAACCTTGGAGCATAAGTACTTCACTACCAATTGCCCTGATACCCTACCGCTTCTTATTAAAGCAAAAATGCAATATAATAAGCTATCTTGGGATTCTGCTTGTAATATTATCCTCAAGTTTAATGCAAAGACGTATGGTGGTCGGAATAAGGCAGGAAAATCCCTAGCAAATTATCTCAAAATTAAAAAGCAAAAATTTAAAATTGTTTCCATTAAGGATAACTCTGGCACTCTTCATCTTTCAGACGCTAAAATACTTGAATGCTTCACTGATTATTACACCTCTCTTTACACTCACGAAACCCATCCCTCCCAAGAGCTTATTGACTCTTTTTTCAAAATATTCCTAAACCCCCTGATAGTTGCCATGATCTTACATCTCTGAATGTCCCTATTTCTGAACCAGAGGTTATTGAGGCCATTGCTCTTTTGCCCAAAGATAAGACACCGGGTCCAGATGGTTTTACTGTTCGATTCTTTTTACATTTCAAAGCACTTTTGGTACCTCACCTCCTTTCATTGATTAATTATTTTCTACTCACTGGTGCATCGCAAGGTTCCTTTACACAAGCGATGCTTTGTTTAATACCTAAGAAAGATAAAGATCCCTCCATATGTAAGAACTATAGGCCCATTTCCTTAATAAATACTGACTGTAAAATGTATGCTAAACTCCTTGCCCTTCGAATCAACAAAGTTATTCCTACTTTAATTAACATATACCAATCCGGCTTTGTTAAAGGACGCTCCATTGCAGATAACTCCATACCTTTCTTAATATTATACACCTGGCCTCCAAGCTTGACTCTCCGGTGGCTGCTATCACCCTGGATGCTGAAAAAGCATTCAACAGGGTTAACTGGGATTTTATATTCGGTGCTTTAAGATGGCACGGTTTCAGCCCCCCTATTATAAAATGTATTCAGCTTTTATACTCTGCACCCACTACTTCAGTTTGGGTAAATGGCTGCCAATCTCACTACTTTCCTCTTCTCAGGGGGACTAGACAAAGCTGCCCTCTTTCCCCCTTCTTTTCATCCTTGCCCTTGAGCCATTTATGGAGACTCTTAGACGTTCACCGCATTACACGGGGTTCCAATATCATAATCTAGATATCAAATTTACTGCTTATGCAGACGATATTTTGTTATGCATTTCTAATCCATCTGTTTCTTTGCCCGCCTTTTTTTCTCTTTTAAAGGCTTACTCTAATGTTTCAGGTTACAAATTGAACATTGACAAATCTGAAATCTTACCTTTAAACAAATTCTGCCTTCCCTCTATGTTCCTTGATTTTGGTTTTGAATGGAATTCTGCACATATCAAATGCCTTGGTATTCTATATTCTAACAATATCAAAGAGACTATTAGAATCAATCATGCCGATATTCTTAAGAAACTCTCTGCTCTCATAGACGGTTGGTCTCCACTTTTCCTTTCTTGGTGGGGTAGATTAGCCACTATTAAGATGATGCTTCTTCCAATCATCAATTTTTATCTTTCTATGCTCCCTGTTTCTCTCCCTAATACCTTTTTCGTGCCATCAACAGTTCCTTGATTAAGTTCCTTTGGAATAATCGCAAACCTAGGATCTCATTGGCGCGTCTTCAACTTTCTAAGGCACTAGGTGGAGTTAACTTTCCTAATCTCAGACGATATCATTCGGCATTTACTCTGAAACAAATCTGGACTTTTTTGTCTAACTCCAGTGTTCCGCCAAGTACAGCTTGGAGTCCTTTAGAACAGGCCCAATATTCTCCTTTCTCCTTCCTTTCTGCTACCCGTATTACTTTACCCCCGAAACGTTTTTCCTCTCCCATCCTCGTTCACTCCAAAGCTCTTACTATTTCACTGTGCGGTTCTCGTCTTTCTCCGAATAATCGGTCCTTGTGCATTCCGATTTGGTATAACAAACATTTTAAAATAAACAATTGTGCTTTATTTTGGAAGGAATGGATAGATAAAGGCATTATCACTCCTCAACATCTGATGAAAGATGGGTCCTTTATGCAATTCTCTGATCTTCAAACCTCTTATGGTATCTCTTCTCTACACGCTTCTCATTACTCCCTGCTCAAACAAGCTCTTACCAGTTTCTATTTTCCGGAAAGCCCTACTGTTACACCTGCACAACCATCCCCTCTTTCTATTGATTTTTCCACCCAATTTAAAGCTGCCATCATTTATAAGTTATTATCTCACCCCCCCCATGCCTAGAACCAAATCCATTTTGGAACTCCTATGGGAAAGAGACTTATCCCTTGATCTCCCCCTTCACCTCTGGGATTCCCTTTGGTCAAAGATTCATACCACCTCTCGCTCTGCAAGTACTACACAGACCTTATATTATTTTTATAATAGACTATTTTTCACTCCCAGTGACCTTTATAGATTTAAACTACTGGATTCCCCCAAATGTTGGTCATGTCCCAATGAAAATGGGGATTTTCTCCACATGTTCTTTCACTGTCCTTTGGTTAAATCCTATTGGTCTCGTATCTGGTTGAGATTAAACGACATTTTATCTTCCAATGTCCCCTTCCATATTACACATGTTTTTTTGGGCAGTTTTTCTCCTTTCTGGGAACCTCACAGTAGTGCAGGTAATTTTATTGACTTATTTTTAGCCATTTCGCTTCAGATCATTACCACCAATTGGAAGGACACTTCAAAAATTTCGCACCAAGCCTGGTGGAATTTATTGTGCCATCATCATAGACTAGATCGAGCCTATGCTACCTCTACTGCTTTGTTGATTAAAAAAGATTTATTATGGATGCCACTAACTTCTTTTCTTTCCAGAGTGCAGAGCTGATTCCACATGGTGTATACCATAATGTTTTTTTACTATGTACCTTATCCCATTTGAATATTGATTCTGTTTGCATTACTTATTGGACTCTTCTTTTCTCATACTCTCTCTTCTTCTCTTCCTCTCTTTCTCTCTGCTCTCCCGTTCCCCCTCTTCCCCCTTTTTTTTTCTTTTCTTCCTTTTCGTCTTTTCTTCTTTTCTCTCCTTAAAAATCTTCTACAAATGCATTTGTTCTTTGTACAGTTATTATCTCATGAGGATATTGTCATGATATTGTTTTTTAATTTTCATAATATGCTTTCCTTTTTACCCTTATCCTCTCGCTACATGTCTCTGTACTGATGTTTTACTTTGTTTAATGCCTAAATAAAGCATTCTAAACTAAAAAAAAATCGATATTTTTAACATCAATATACATAACATTGATATTTAATACTATTGATATACTAAACTCGATATTTATGTATATCGATATTAAGTCTACTTACCATTGATGCTCACACGTAGAGCCAAGTTTATGAAGCTTATGTTCTTCTTGCTTCCACTTGCATCACCTAAATATGGTCAAAGCATGATAACAACCCAGAACTGCAGATGCTGCCGTCCATTTTGAGTCACTGGAACATATATTATGCACATATCCTTATGAGCACAATTTGCATAGAAACATGTTACGTCTTTCGTTTCCTCGGATGGGGTGTCAGAACTATTGAATCAGCTTTAATAGAGTGCCCGCAAATCACTGACAGTCAAGTTATCTGCCGACTAACCAAATATATGGACTGGGCAGTCAAGAAATTAGTCAGTTGTGATAATAAGCCGCACTTAGTGAACTGCTTGGAAAGGTTTCATCTTGGACCCTCTTAAAATTATAAATATTGTGTTAGCTTCATATGTATTCAGCTTTGATAAATATTCTAATTCATTAACAAAAGTGCACTTAGGTTCCACGTTTTTGTATCAAAATGTATCAAGTACCTGAGCAAAAATATGACATTTACTACAGTGGATAAGCACAAGCCTACATTAAGCATGTGTTGCGCACACCTCACTTTTTTGCTGTGGCTGGAGTTCAATGAATATGTACGTCCAGCCATGGAAAAAGTCAATTTATTTGTCTCCCTTCCTTGAATGTGGGAGCGCCTTCCCAAGCTCTCAAACTACAGTTCTTCTTCCCTCACAGGGAAAGCCTTGTTGTCTTGTCCTGAGATACCACTCATGGGGGATTCATACAGCGCTCCCTTCCTCCTGCCACTCAAAGTATGTTTCTCTCCTTCCTCCTACCCTGTTTCTGTCTGTGATATTTCTTAAGGATGGAAAGCTGCATCGCAAATGGAGCTCCATCACCACAGACCATTGGGTCTTGTAGACTGTGAATGGTTACTTATATTTTTGCATTTTGCCATCATCTAAATATTCCACAAACCTTTATATATTCCAACAGGTAATCCACCCTGTTGGATAAGGAGAACATAGACAAGCTCAAGAAGGGTGCCACCAGTCATGCATTGAATGCTGAAGAGCACAGCACCCATAAAAAGCATGGAATTTGTACTGGAAGTATAAAATCTATGATAGACAGTGCACACTCACCTGTGCACTGTGATGCAAGGCAGTGCATTGCCAAGGAATGCAAGCTCTGGGGAAGACAGCAGCAGCAGGCCAGTCTTACTAAATTTGGTTCTGCAATGTTTTCTCCCCTTGAGTAACGCAGTGCAGCAAATTTGCTTGCTGTGCTGCATGAAAAATTAGTAAATCAGTCCCCTTGTGTCAATCAACAGTAGTGACGTTCCGGCAAGAAAAGTAAAATATACTATATGTACATTTTTTAAGGTATACATGCTATAGAGTCATATACTTAATGGTAGAGCAGTATCACTTGCATTTGAACTTTAGCACTCCAAATATGTCCCCATTAATTGATTCATGCTGTTCATTCTCACTTATACTTTCTAATGTTGAGAATGTTGTCCCTGCTGATGAGGCCGTTACCACTTAGGTGCATGTTATCTATGGTATACATGCATAAACACCTTTGCACAGTTTAGTGCTACAAGCATCTTTGTAAGTGCATTGAGGAAAGTCAGAGAAATTAATCGAAAGCGTACTCATTAAATTCAAATTTTGCTGAAACATATAAATAAATAAAACGAATTTCGTTTCTCGCGCTGCATCACATTTGGCGATGCAGCGCGAGAAACGAAATTTGTTTTATTTATTTATATGTGTACTTACCTGTAATCGCCCGTAATCCGCAGTTTACTACCCACCACCCTGCCCCTCCCCCGCCCCACGTCAGCGCCTGGCGGCACTCCCACCACCGACCGCTACTGTATACGTATAATATTACAGATATTGTTGTCAAAAAAGAGAGAGCTCGCAACACATCTATAATACATTCAAAATCAAAAATACACAGCACTAAAAAGTGAACACTACAGTTTGAAAGGAGATACACAGACAGATAAACATGAATACACATAATAAATACATCAACCAAAATTGAAGACAAATTAAATCCCATACGATACACATACAACTCTTAAAGTATGTACAAGTTAAAAACTGAATAGAGGCTAAATTCATTGATCTCTAATAATTACCATTAATTTTTTTCATAATTCATCATGGGTTGATAAGCACTCTCCTTTGTCATGGGAACCACAGACATAATTGCATGTGCCTTGTCATTTCTCATAGAGAATCAAAGCTAACGTTATTTTTAGAAAAGGTTTTTTGTCTCAAAGACCTGAAAGGTCTTATATTCTTCAATTCAATCTTGATCAATTCAAATTTATAGAACAAAAGAGAAGTCTCTAAAAAGATGTAAGTCAAAAGCCTACAGAGCAGTGGTGCCTATTTTAACGTGTTTAATTAATTTCATAAAGTACTGTTTAGAAAATATTTTACTATCAGCTTTAACTGTTCAACACATCGGTCATATCCATCTCCGTTTTTAGACACTACTACCTTTCCCATATTCTTTTTAAGGATTTTTTTCCTCTACATTCCGGTCAATACCAAAGAATCTCCATGTTTTAATTAGTCGTCGAGCATTCAGTTCATTTTCACACATCCATCATAGAAAGATTCCCAAACTGCTGAGTCGCTAAACCTGTCACAGGAGGTGCATTGGCAGATTTTTCACCACAGATTTTAGAAAATATTTGAATACTGGCTTTTGTGAAATCCATCTTCATAACCAATTGATCGGCCTTCAACGTGCGGAAATATTTTCCAGACTGCATGTGCATTTTCAATTTTCCATATGCATATCGATCAGCCTATTCATGCCAAGAAAGGAAGAAACCACGTTAGAATCAAAAATCTGATCAGAATCAGGAATCCGATCAGAAACAGAATAAGACTGAGTAATGAAAAAGGGTGCCTTCAAGCATCAAGGACATGTCCATGTCACTGGAATCTTGGATTTGTGTAACATGCCCAGCTTCATGGGATGGAATGCGCAGTGGTTATTCACACATAACTGACACCGTGAACACTCTATCATTCTTAGCAATTGTATATGGGGTGCCTTGGTATCTCACAACTGGCCCCGATATTAATAAAACCAGATGAAAAACAAATGTCTGATTAAGGCTCGAAGTTTTCCATTTTTACAGATAAATACAGACAGAAAATGACATGAATTTATTTTTAAAAGAAGAAAAATAAAGAAAGTTGTGCTTCTTGAGAGTGCCTTTCCATGCTGTACATCATGAATTACAGGACAACAGCTGAGCAGATGGACATCATAATAAGTTAAGAAACAGGATGAAATTTCCTTAAATAGCGGCATATGTTAACATATATTTGTACATAATACTAATATTTACCTGCGGGTGTAGTGCTTAGTCTGTTTATCTGCCTAATTTGCTAAAAATGACGGGCATCAAAGTGCATGTTTATCAGTTGAATTAATATGAAAATATACGATTTTAAGACTCAATTTCTTCTCAAAACACATAATAAATAAAGATAAATGCTGATAAGATGGGCAAAAAATACATTTGGATAGATATAGAAGAAAAGAAAAAAAAGAAAATACCATAAAAACGGGAGCACTGTGTATGATTCATAGCATGAATATACACATTCAAATCACTAGGTTAAACATTCAAAACTAGGCATTTTTTATGTTGGAATACTTTAGGGGAGAGGATGTGATGTAATGGCCAGAGCTTCTGACTTAGGAGCTGGTGAACCAGGTTTGAGTCTCAGTGTCGGCTCAACATCCTGTGTTTTTGAGCATATCATGTAATCTCACCATGCCTGACAAAAATGCTCTTTCTAGCCAAAAAATCATAAGATACAGATCACCACAATATCTCTCAGAAACCTGTGATGATACGTGACTAAAGATTAAAAGTGGTGTCTGACTAGGATTTGACTATTCATCTCTCTCAGAAATAAAGTCACCCTAAGATATATTTTAATCTTCATATATAGTGCTGTCATGGAAGGATAAGGCCAACATTGATTCATTCTCTGCCCAAAACCCCTGTGCCTTTCTGCCAGTAAAGAGGGTCACATGACAGTTCCTGTCCCTCCTGCAGTGGGTTGATGATTCCTTTCAGACATGAGGACAAAGGGGGTTTGGTGTGGACAGTATGGGCCATCCTGACAGGATGGCTGGGGAGGGGCTGGAGACACCCCCACTTACACTTCAAAGGGCTTTGCCTCCAACATACACAAAGGAACCTGACTCCGGGCCTGTGCTTGCTTTTGTCACCCTAGATGGTTGTATGATGTTACAAAGCATGCCATTACAACGCATGCCATTACAACGCATACCTTTACCCCGACTTACTGTCGGGGTGCGCTGGAAGTTCGAATAGTATAATTTACTATTCCAACTCCAGTGTTTGCAACAGTAGGGAAGGTGTTGGAGTTAACTCCAACACCTTCTACCCCCTGCAACAAGTCTTTCACGTTGTAACGACATGCTTTGTAATGGCATGCGTTGTAATGCTTTTGTTGTAAAGGCTGTTTCCCCCCTAGACAGTTGGGAGCCAAACCACACACCACACACTGTCTGGTACTGGAGATAGAAGGTGGTTCTCTCAGACCCCACATCAGAACACTCCTGGACCACTAGAAGATTCAGAAGACGGACTGCCCTTCTGAAAGAAGTACTGCCCTGCTACTTGAAGACTCAATGTCTGAAATAGGAAGTTTGGACCTGTTTTCTTGATCCCAGGTTAGCAAGAATGGCTCCAAGGGTCAATTAGCTGACCTCCTGTGTGAGCTACGGGGACACAAGCTTCCAGAACCCTCCGTATGACTGCCTAGCTGTCCATCACCAACTGGACCCGTCTGGACCTGCCTGAGTCCTGCTGCTGGACTCTGCTGGAGTGAGTTCTGATCCCAAAGATGTGCCCCCTAGCCCTGGACCCTTGATCAGTGAGGGCTCCTTCTGAAGAAGAAAGTGAAAATCCTGAAGTTTGGGCTCCTCAAGACCTTGAACGGACTTGCTTGTGCAGAATATCTGCCACCTGTGATGACCGCCATTGCAAAGCTCCAGTGAGACCTGCTCTTCATGCTAACATTGATCCTCTGCGATGACTGACAATGTAAGACCTGCACTTTGTGCTACAGCAACGACATTCTGCTGTGACTGCCAACACAAAGCTCTAGTGAGTATTGGGTCTTCATGCTACAGCAATGACTGTCCACAATGCTCAACCTGCTCTTCTCGCCATAAGCCTCCTCCTTGCGGCCTCCTCCAACATGAACAGAAATCTTTGCACCAGGGCTTAATAGGGTAATTTTTCAGCAGGACTAACTTAGCCCCTGTATCCGGTCCACACTCCATTGTGGTCAGCCTGAACTTGTGACTTTCTTCTGGTCCAGTGCAACCAGATAACCTCGAGTGGAGCTTTCTTGGTACTATTTTCACAGAAAACTAAGAAATTCAATATCTTTTATTGTACTGTTTCCTTTTTATTCATTTTGGTGTCATTCTATTTATTAAAATTTACTCTATTTTTCTAAATTGTTTTTAGATTTTTCTTTTTGTTGTGGTTTCAGTTTATTATGGTTTCTATGCTGCATAAATATATTACACATTGCCTCTGCCTGACCTCCTTTGCTCCAAGCTACCAGAGGATTAAGCAGAGGCTAATTTATTGACTTTTGTGGCTCAACCTGACATGGATGTTGTTTATTATTTGAATGGGGCTTTCACTCTCTCAACTAATGACCCATGCCCTTATTTACAATATTTTGGTGTAGGACAGTGCCGCAAACCTTCCTGCTACTCTGCACTGCGTCAAAAGAAAAGGGGATGAATGCGCCTTATCTATGAGATATGGCATATTCCTGTCCTCTTTCGCAGCGCTGGTGCACAAATGGCTGCCATACATCAACGCAGGTATCCTTGCACCATGGTGCAAGGCTGCATAATTGAAATCTGGTTGTTTTTGTGGTACAGAGACAGAATATCGACGTGGAAATATCGAATTGCAGTAATATCGACTCAAGAATATCGATGGCGGAAAGTATCGAGGTACGTTTTCTCATCGTTAAAAATATCGAATTTAATGTAATGCAAAAATATCAATTTTGTAAATGTCGATGTCAAAAATATTGCTGTAAATTATATTGATATTTTTTTTAATGTTAGTATTTTATTAATATTAAATTAGTATTAGTTAATATATGTTTAATAGACTTAAAAATACATGTTAAAAACTTTGTTGTCTTTTTTTTAATTAAGTTTTAGGAGCGGGATGTTGGGTTTATAG
Source organism: Calotriton arnoldi (assembly GCA_963921515.1). Taxonomy (NCBI): domain Eukaryota; kingdom Metazoa; phylum Chordata; class Amphibia; order Caudata; family Salamandridae; genus Calotriton; species Calotriton arnoldi. Next base: position 1,086,845 of record CAWUFW010003068.1, on the reverse strand, counting down.
GGGATAAGGGTGGGGAGTAATTTAAAAAATTTGGATTAAAATTTGAATTATTTAAAATTTTAAGTTTTAGGAGCAGGATGTTGGGTTTATAAGGGATAATGGTGGGGAGAAATTCAAACATTTTGGATTAAAATTTTAATATTTTTAAAAATGTTGTTAGTTTTACCAGTACAGGCCTTCTTTTTTTTTTTAGACTAACTTGATAAGAAAATCTTCAGCTAATGTTTAAAGGCATCCCAGATAGAGTGAAAAGTAAGCTCATCAGTATAATTAGCTGGAACAATTCATGAAAAAAAGAAGAAAATGTAGAGGTGAAGGAATTATCTAGTAAAAGTGAGTTGTTTAATCTCCATCTGTTAGGCTTAACAGTATTGAGCAAAATGTCAAAATGAACTATAACAGGAGCATGGTCAGATATTAAAATGGAACCTATGTCAGCGGAGTGTAGAGTTTGAGATAAAGTGTGCCAGATAAACATATAATCAATTCATGGTTAGCTGGGGAAAAATTAGTATATTCAAGTCAAGTGTGGTTAGAGAGTCTCCATGGATCAATCAATGCACGCTGTTTGAGGACATGAACAAACAATTTTTTAGATTTGCTAGAAACACAGCAGAATTTCTGTCAATAAAGGGATCGACAATCTGATCACAATCTCCTGCAAGAATGAAATGATTCTCTGAACATTGTTACACGTTTTGGGTAACTTCTGACCAAAATTGACAATCTGTGTTAGTTGTAGGCCTGGGCCGAGTTCACGTAGTTCCGCCAACAAAAAACTCCACTGCGCTACTTGGAGCGGAGTGAGTTAGGTCGCACCGTTCACACTCATTTTTAGCACCGGGTGTTTGTCCCTCGCTGGAAAATCACTGCGAAGGACACCATGCACAGCACAAGAGGGCGCTGCTTCTTACTGCTGCTTGAGTAGATGTTCTACTCGAGCTGTAACTTCCTCAACATGAATGGATGGTTTGTCAACATGAGCTGTCGTGACCATCCGTAACTGCCCACGTTGAAAAATCTCACTAGGAGGTGGTCTAGCATTAGATTTTCTTCGCTCGCACTCACCAACTTAACGTTGGCGAGCAAGGGAAAAACTCTGCTCTGTCAATTTAGTTTTTCCTCATTGTAGCACATTGGCTCCATAGGCTAGCATGGAAATACTTTAATAAAGTATAAATATTGACAGGAGCCAGCTCAAAATATACTTCAAAGTATTAAAATGATTATTAGAATAAATCCAACAACTTGTCAAGTTTAGATTTATTATAACTACCACAGAAAAGAAGTTATAGAACTTTCTTTTCTGATGAACTAAAATCCAGCCTTCCAGCAGCCTCTCCTGATTGGCCAGCCTTTGGCAGGCTGAGCCAAACTGCTCTGATGAGGTGTGAAGTGGCCTGCATAGAGACAAAGGATATCTTTTGAGAGGAGATCTGCAAGCTGGGGAGCAAAAGGCAGGAAGGGGACCACTAGCGAAACTGGTCTTAAAAGAGGGAATGACAGTTAGGACAGGACACCGGCTTACCCCACTTCCTGCACCAGTGCAACCTTTTTAACCCTTTGAGCGCTATTTGCTTCTAAGCGCTAGTTTTACTTTTCATCTTTAAAAATTCATATCTCTGGTTCCCTACATTGGTTTTTTGTTGTTTTGGTGTAATTTTCTTCATAAAAATATTTCCCATTTTTATCAATTTGTGTTGGATTTGTATTGTGCGTTGTGTCTTACTTATTTACTGTATTGGTGTTTTTAAATGCTTTACACACCTGTCTACTAAGTTAAGCCTGGCTGCTCGTAGACAGCTACCAAGGGTTGAGAAAGAGAATAATTTATTGAGACCTTGACTGGACCTTATATTGTGATTGTGGCCTTATTACTAGTTATAGGTACTTACTTACACTTACTAATAAACCACCTTCCAACATGGCCCACCCCCTCTTCAATTTCAAGGGTTCTGAATCTGTAAGGTGAGATTCTTGTATGAGAGCAATGTCAACATTAAGGTTCGAAAGATGTGTTTAAAGACAATGTCATTTAATTGACATAAGAGAGAATATTGAGAAATACATCCAATGATATGAGTAAACAAGTAACATAGGCCATGCATGGAAAAAGAATTGGGAAAAAGAAGGAGTAAATAGAGTAAAGAAAATATGCAGATGTAGGAGAACAGATAAGAAAAAGGAAAGAAAAGAAAAGAGGAAAGGAGAAAAGGGTATCAAACATAATGAGAACTGTGAACATAATGCAAAACACATGAGGGGAGGAAAACATACCTAAGAATATTTTCAAAAGAGGATGGGGATGGTGAGACCACATGGAAGATATGATGTAGCCGGGCTCCAAAAAGAGGGCAACATGGAGACTTGTGTAACATGGGTAGACAAAGAAAGGTACAAATTCAAACAGGAAAAGTAATACCTGTGAAAGGAAAAAAACATTAGTATAAGAGAGCATGGGAAAACGTTTGTATCCAGATAATAAAGAAAAACATATGAAACTGTGCATGCAAAATGGAGCAAACAATGCAGTAAGGAGAGAGTAGCTCCAAACAATTAGCACTAGATTAAAATAAGAATATCAAGGCTTAGCAGGTCTGGATATATCCACAGTCTTGAAGAAATGCCTTCAATCGAGATGAGTCTTAATTTTGTAGGTAACTTTAAACAGGCATGGATGAAAAAGGCCAAAATGGGCACTGCGGGTTCGGAGAGGTGGTCTGATGGATAGAAATTCTTTGCATCTATCTGCAGTACTTTTAGCATAATCCTGTGAGAAGTAATTGTTGATACCATCCATGAGATCCTTTTTATCACCTTGACTGCTGAAAGAACCTGAAGCAAATCAGTATATTCAAGAAGTAAAAGATGATGGCTCTGGGCTTTTTGGAGGTGAAATCAATGATAGTTAGGTGACCTAGTCTGTGGCCCTCCGTATATTGAGAGGAGGTGACTCCGTAAAATGAAGTACTGTAGGAATTTTTTTTTTTAATAATGAAATAGAATTGGGCCCTTCAGAACCCTTTGGCAGTCCATACATACACAGATTATTCCTTCTATTTCTATTCTCTAAATCTTCAACCTGTTTTTAAAGGAGACTTGGTTTTGAAGGTGATTAACTGTATGAGTAGTAGTATTAAAGGCTGAAATGTGTTGAATAGATGAGGTGGTTCTCTCCTCCATACTGGACCACCTATCATCAAGGGTTTGGAGTTTCTCATTTGTTTCTTCTATGCAAGGGCACAATGCTCTGATTTCTTCCAATAAAAGGTCCATTGAGACTGGAGGATGTTTAGTAGGGGAGGAAATGTCCTTTTCTAGTCACTTAGTAGAGGTTTTCCCACCCATGGGTGGTGGAGCAATCACAGCAGAAGAGGAGTGTGAACCACAAAGTCGCAGAAGAACAGGAATCCTCCATCTCCGAATGTGCTGAATGATGAGGAAAATATTAACTAAATTTATGTGAAGAGCCAGAGGGACACTTGGAAAGTATTTTAGATATTTTGTTCATGCTGACTATACAGCAAAATGAGTGACAAGAAGCTTTTGTTCCCAGTCAGTAGTTGTAATGGAGCTTCATGTGCCAATGTTATAGGGAAAAAACTGATGAAAAAACAATGACTCCTTAATACGTGAAAGAAATAGGCATATTGAGGTATGTAGAGAAGACACCATCACCAAAGTGCCAGAAGTATTTAAAAATGATGTATACAGAGGAACTTACATAATAGGACAGGCAGGTGACAGAACAGCTTCTAATAAATGCGCCTTAGTCAGCCCGCTCCATCTGTCTCTAATTCTCAGTTAATACAGCTGGGGAAAATAATAGCACTAAGAGGAGGAAAAGTGCAGCACAGAGAGAAAAAGCATAGCGCGGACTCCACTTCGCTGCAAACGGCACAAAGCAGTGCTCCTACAGTTCACATCACCGTCATCAAAAATGTGGCGAGAGGCGAGGGAGAGGCTGACAATGTGAAAGACGTTTCTCTGCCGACCTCTGGAAAGCTACACGAATGCCACCATCTTCCTTGGGTGTCAAGCATGCCCCCCGGGTAGGAATACATTGATACACTTGTAATCAGGATCTATGTGTACTCATATTATCACAATATATTCTTCAATTTGCACCAAAGATCCAAGAGCCTTTTGGGCCTCTTCACAAGCTGCATTGTATAGTATAATTAGCAGTACTACAATACTCATGTACTACAAAATAATATTCACAAACCTATGTTTGTAGGTCTTGACCATCGCCTTGCCTATGTTAGATGTATGGAGACCTCTGCTCTACCTTAGGAGATCTCTGCAAACACATGCCTACACTTTAATAGTATATGTGGGAGGGGCAGGGAGGAGTGGAGGGAAAATGAGGGATGATTACTACTAAATGGAAGGGGTTATATGAAAGGGTAAGGAGGAGTTAAGGGAGTGGTAAGGAGGGGTTTAGGGAAGGGCATGCATCCATCCTCAAAAGTGCAAGCCCATTGCTATTCAGAAACTGTACTTTTATATGTACAACAGTCATAAAGGACTCAAACAGTTGTAAATGTACTCCAGTTCAGTCCTGGAGTAAGGCAAGCACCCCATGTGGCTAACCGCAGATACTGCAGCACTCTATCTTTCATATTATCATATTAGAAAATAATGGAGGTATGAAGCCCATAGGGAAATAATGTTTAGATACATTATTATTTGGACTTTAAAAAAAAAAAATATGAATTAAGTTTTGTGTTAAACAATTATGTGCAGATAAAATTTAAATATTAATCTATTGTAAAATACATTTGAACTTATTTGTAACATAAAAATAAATGTAATTTTAAAAAAATATTTAGATAAATTTATATTATTTCTACACAACTTTCAGTAATTTTTGTGACATAATAAATAAATATAAACATTTCACTTTAGGTGATTTTTTTTTAAATAAATCTTTCAAAAAGTATTATTTATTAAATTTAATATAAGTAAATTAATCAAATTTTAATTTAACATTTTGTTAATAGTGTTGTAGCATTTTAATTTCAATCTACATTTAAAATAAATGCATAAAATTAATTATATTAAGATTTATTATGAAAGTATTTTTTTTAAAGTTTCATCAATTTTTGTACTTTTTGGCTATGCTTCACAATAGGGAGGTCTCCACCACAGTGTTAGAGCCCTCTGCCCACATGTGAAAAGATGCTCCTACTAACTTACACTTGTACATTAGGCTCCTTCCCCTGCATTCAGGAGACATGTAAGTTTACACTTTGCAATAAATTGACACTTTGAAATGTTGACTGGCCAAAAGTAGGAAAGTTAAATTACAAAGTGTAAAAGTTTACATGTGTAGATTTACTCCTGTGCAAATGTACCTTTGTGTATAGGCCCCATAGTCATTGCCTTCTTTGTAGGAAGGGGTCCTCACTGTTGATGTTTACCATATAATCTGTGTTGCGATAACATTTTCTTGAGGCTCTCAGACTTAGGCAGTTAGGTTTGCTGACCACCAGTTGTGACAAATGGTGCATTCGATTATTGGTGTCATGTAGATGCAATATAGTTGAACTGAAACTGAATGATGAAGTACTCCATTTTAGCACTTGAAGCTCTCAAGTTAGTAGATGGCACGCAGTCCAACGGTTACACTAGGAGGTCATGTGAGGGCAGATGCTAAGGGCACAGTAAACACTTTTCAAATAGTTAATAATTGATTGTATAACCTTTGCTTTACTTTCTAAAACAAAAATACTTTAATTCTCTGGCTGCTCTTCTGACATATATACACATTAAGAAAGAGTGTCCACAGGATTCTTTTATGACACATATATATATATCTATAGGACCCAGTAGAAGGCGCAAGCCGAAACGTGTAGGTCATTTCTCTGTTTGTATGCACTCTTGCACTTTGCTTGTTGTGGCCCCGTGAGTAATGGAGGCTATTTGAAACTTTGAAAAATAAAACGAGTTACCTCATTACCAAGGATTTGGTGGTGCTGTTCTTCTGCTCGCCCTCGAGACACGCAGAGTATTGGAGGGCGGTGTGCACGGAGGCGAAAATAGAAATATATATATATAGTTAATAGGGACATTGTAAATTGACTAATCAATATATATTTTAATTTGGCAGTAATGAAATTTGCCGAATCTTGCATTTATAAATATTTAAAGTGTGATCGTATTATTATGCATTCCACATTGATTTAATTGAGCGTATATTAAGCGTTGTTGCAACAGTGTCCGGAACAATATGGTTATCTATTCCAAGAAAACTACGAGTCTGCTTTCACTATCTATTTTTGAAGTTTGCATGTGACACGGAAGCACTTTCAGTTAAATTTGCAGAAAAACTTTATTCAATTGTTGGTGAGCAAGCCTGCTGGGCAGGCAAAACGCGTCTGACACTATCAGCTGACAATAAAGTAACTGTGGCGAAACGACACGGCGTCGACTTTCCTTCATTGGAAGAGTGGTGTATATTTCGGACCGAGTTTCGGAGGTCTGTAACGCCGACGCGCCCTTTGGTCTGGAGGTGGTGGGCTAACCGAAGCAAACGTGGAGTCTATATATATATATATATATATATATATATATATATATATATATATATATATCCAACACAATCGTTTCACCAATTTCCAAAAACGATGCCAGGGCCACAGATAATCCTTTTCAGCGTGCTTTTATTCTTTTAAGCCAAGTCACTCTACGCGTTTCGGAGAAACACCTCCTTGTTCACGAGTAAGAGTGCAATGCAAATCACAGTGTTTTAAACATACCATGTGACACACCTTCACGTCATAAACAGTGAAAACAGATTCAAAGGTGTTTGAACGTTTACGGAGCTAGGAAAAACAGACTTTTTGTCTCAAATCACCTGTTTGGAGATACATCGTAAGTCATTACATTAAAGTCGACATGCAATGCTTAAATCATACATTTTACAATGATTATTTACAAAAACATTTTTTTTCATGCCGTCACGTGCTCATTAATATCGAATGATGAAGCGCTGTACCTTCATTTAATTAACAAATTTGTACTAGCGATCACTCTAAGCATTTGAGACAGACATATCACGCCTTGCCTACATTTGCGCGTTCTGCTTAGACCAATTCCGTTGCTTATGCTGACGACAGATTAGATACCGCCCAAGTGGGAATTAAAACCTTATTTTGAGAACACAATCTCTTGCAAATTCATCTCATTCAAGCTAATTTTATCCGTGATAAGTTCTGCCATATAATGCCCCGTGGGCAGTCCGGTCAAACTCCAGTGGGTAAAAATAAACTGTCAACAAGTGGTTGTCAGTTTCCTCACTTGCCCATCCGTATCTCCAATTTGCATACTCAGTTATTCTAATTAGTCTTGCATCCCACTCTCCGTTTGAAACAAACCAGGGACCTGTGAAAAATAATAAATATAACAAAAGGTGAAAAAATCATACCACACATACATCTCAATTTACATTCACTATAAATCTATATACAAGAGAAGTGAGGATTAAAAACATTCGTAAGAACCATTGTTTTAACAGCTAAGCAGTTTAAGATATTCTAAAATCATAGGGGCACGCATTCAGATCTTTATCCTAAATGTACTGACAGTTCTTCATCACAATTGTGTCCCTCAGGATGCATTGTGTGATATTTGATAATCATTTTTGATTCCAAGCCTCTCAACTCTTGGACTCTATCACCTCCCCTTTCTCTGGTGGGGACATTGTCCAAGACACAGAAGGATAGTAGTGCATTGTTCTGGTTATGGTGGGCCGCAAAATGTCTTGCAACTGGATATTGCTTATCATTGTTCTTTATTGCCCTCAGATGCTCCAAAATGCGCTTCTTAACCTTATGTATGGTACTACCAATGTAGTATTTGTCGCAGGGGCATCTGAGGGCATAAACAACGAATGCAGTGTTGCATGAGTAATGTCTTAGGATTTTAAATGGTTTACAATGAGGAGACAGCCTAACCTCTTTGAAGTTAGCACTATACTTACAGGCCTTACACCTGCCACATGTAAAAAACCCTTGTATAGTGCTCTTTTTTACATCTGGTGTAGTGAGTGTTTTACAAATCATGTCTCTTAGGGACTTCGCCTTGTGATAAGTTATTTGTGGGTAATCTTCTACACATTTAGCCAGGTCATTGTCTGTTTTGAGAACCTCCCAGTATTTGCTTAAGGCCCCTCTGACCTCCCTAGATCGTTTATTAAAGCTAGTGATGAACCGAACATTAGTTATTGGTTCCACTACTTTGAGTTCATTGCATGCTTTATTCTTATCTTTGAGTAGATCACTTCTTTCTCTTCTTTCTACTTCTGAGCAAGCTTTCCCAATGCATTTGGCAGTGTATCCTCTAGCTTTAAATCTTTCACACATAGTTTGGCTCTCTTTCTCAAAATCCTCTATGGTACTGCAGTTACGCTTGGCTCTCAGAAGCTCACCCAGGGGAATACTCCTTACGAGATTCCCTGGGTGGCAACTGTGTGCATGCAGCAGGCTGTTTCCTGCTGTCTCTTTTCTAAAGAGCGCTGTCATGAGCTTGTTATCTTTAATCTTAACCGTAACATCTAGGAATTCAATGGTTTCAGTATTAACATGGCTTGTAAAAGTCAGATTTAAGGTATTATCATTAAGTGTATTGACAAATGCCATTGCTTCTTCATCACTGCCGTCCCAGACAACGAATATATCATCTATGTACCGGGCCCAGGCTTTGACATGAGTTCTGTACTGGTCTAGCTTGCTGACCACTTGCTCCTCCCACCAGCCCAGGTACAAACATGCAAAACTGGGGGCGAAGCAAGTGCCCATCACAGTACAGAGGGTTTGACGGTATATCAATCCATCGAACACGAAAAAAAATTGTGTTAGACAAATGTAAATCATATCTAAAAGCATTTCGGTATGAAACAAAAAAGAAAGGGACCTGTTTCTAAGAAAGTGTCTGCATGCCTTTATACTAATTTCATGGGGGATACTGGTGTAAAGGCTGTTGACGTCCAAACTCATAAGCAGACAGCCTGGGTGCCATTCCATATTCTCAATTAATCGTAGAAAGTCTCCTGAGTCTTTCAAATAGGAGGGGAGGGTTTGTACTAGTAGCTGCAGATAAAAATCAACATACCTGGAGGTGTTCTCAAGGCAACTCCCCCTTGAAGACACAATAGGCCTACCCGGGGGATTTGTCATGTTTTTATGGAGTTTTGGAAGGAGGTAAAGGGCAGGTAATTTGGGGTACTTGCATTTTAAGAAATTAAGTTCCTCTGGTTCCAATAAACCTCTTTCTTTCCATTCATCCAATTGTTCTTGGTAATTTTTATTAGCTGCATCATATTTACTTTTTGTGCTCTTTTCATACCTGCTACCATCATTCAACTGGTTCAGGCCCTCATTCACATACATGTCTTTAGACATAACAACAATGTTACCCCCCTTGTCTGCTTTTTTTATCACTATGCTATCATCTTTTTTGAGGGTTAGTATAGCTAACTGCTGGGCCTTAGACAGGTTACTTTTGTCATATCTCTTATGTTTAGATAGTTTGTCTAATTCTTTTACCACCCCTTTCTCGAAAACATCTATTGCTTCATTGGCGATGTGTGGTAAAAATATTGATTTAGGCCTAAAGCCACTATCATGATTGAGATCAAGTTTTATATTCTCATTCATTAAATTCAAAATCGGGTCTTGATTCATCCCCGGTTCTCCCTCCAAATCATGGAGCATATGCAATACTTCAATGTCTCCTATCTGTATCTTACTAGGCATTTCATTGGTATTAGAAACAGGTTCACTGACTTTAGTAGCAAACCATTTTTTTAATCTAAGTTTCCTGGTAAATTGAAAAAGGTCAATCCGACCCTGAGTGTAGTCAAAATCAGCTGAGGGACAGAAAGAAAGACCATAAGATAGTACCTCTGTTTCAATATCGCTGAGTTCCCGTTTTGACAGGTTTACTAGTCTTTAAGTCCTTCATTTTGGTTGCTTCTTCTGTCCCCTTGTTCTTGTTCCCACTGGACTTTTGATTTCTTCTCTCACTGAGGCGTTTGATCTTCCATCTCCTCTGCCTCCTCTTCCACGACCTCTTGGCCCACCGGTCCCTGATTTGTTTTGGGTCGCCATTCTCCCTTGGGCCATCATGGAAAATTCCTTTAAATTTAGTTCTTTTGGTCCCATTTTAGCTGGACTCCTCGCCGTTTCATTGCTGCTTGTCTCAGTAATATTGCATTACTTGGGATCACTGGTCGATGGTTCGCATGTACTGGCTGTGGTAGAGCTTAAGTTTTGTCGTGTTTCATTGGTTAAAGTATTCGTGCGTAAGTGGTCATATATTTTGGCAAATGTTAACACTTGGCCTTTTTCATAGTCCACTAAATCCCTGCAGGTACTTTCTTTGTTTCTTTTCCTTAATTTCGTTCTCAATTTTTTCTAATTTCTGTTCCATTTTAACCATGTCATTGTCGAACTCTTCGCTCCCACAGACCAGCTTTAGTTTTGTTGTGATCTCCTCAATTTCAATCGCGATCCTGTCGCAGTCTTTTTTTGCATATTTAACAAGTAATCGTAGCATGATGGTAGAGCATTGATGGCTGTTGGTAGCCCATTCTTCCACGAGATCGGGATCAGGGTCATTAAATGTAGGCGTAATGAATATCCTGAGGCCTCTTGGGATGCGGCCTGCCTCGACGTATTTCTGAAGCATAGTCACTTCCCACCATTTGTTCTGCTCTAACTTCAGCAGTTTCCATAGTTAATTCCACAATGATTTTTTAATGGTGCCGCTGTCACCGGTTTCAGAAATCTCTGTTTGTTCCTCATTCAATACACATGTCTGTTATATATATATATATATATTACCTACTGGCGGTCACCAGTAGGTAGTAATAGTTAGGACCTAGTTTCCATAGGAAAATCGTTTTTTGTTTTCCCAATAACTTTGGCGCCGGTTGACGAATCTTCTTGAAATTTTCAAAACTAGTGATCAGCTCTGGTCAACTCCTGTCTTGAATGTTTCGGGGTGATTCGCCAAGCGGGGGCCGAGAAAAAAGGGGAGTCCCAAAACACATTTTCCCCATGTTATTTTCCATAGGAAACTTTAGACAAAGCTACAGCCTGAACTGCTGAACGGAATTACACCAAATTTGGCAAAAAGGTAGGTCTTGGTTCAGAAAGAGTCCTTTTTGTTAAATAAATGGTGTAAATCCGTTCAGTAGTTTTTGAAATATTAAAGGAAAAAGAAAGGAAAAAGAAATATCGATATCTAACCACACATGTCATTGTGAAATCTGATTGGCTGTCAGCACTTCATCCAGGAAATGCTGGCAGCCATCTTGGGACTAGGTTGAATCAGAGTCATAAGAAAACAGTTAAACAAAGATGAAAAACAGGAAAAGGGGGCAGGGTAGGAACACCTTGACCCCCTAGGCCTGCTCAGGGGGTCCCACAAGGACCCCCAGCCCAAAAACATTTTAAGAAACGTCCGAATTCGCGCTGGGTGCGCGAATCCGGAAGAAAGAATAAAAAACAAGCATTGGCATCGCCAATAGGTCTCGCCGTTGGGACCTTATAAGTGTTTAGCCAGAGATATTGGCAATGTTTCTAAGGTAGGTTGTAGAGAGAGAGAGAGAGAGACTGACTGACTGAGAGAGAGACTGACTGACTGAGAGAGAGACTGACTGACAGAGAGGGACTGACAGAGAGAGAGAGACTGACAGAGAGAGAGAGAGAGAGACTGACTGAGAGAGAAAGACTGACTGACTGAGAGAGACTGACTGACAGAGAGACTGACTGACAGAGAGACTGACTGACTGAGAGAGAGAGAGAGAGAGAGAGAGAGACTGACTGAGAGAGAGAGACTGACTGACAGAGAGACTGACTGACTGAGAGAGAGACTGACTAAGAGAGAGAGACTGACTGACAGAGAGAGACTGACTGACAGAGAGAGAGAGAGAGAGAGAGACTGAGTGAGAGAGAGACTGACAGAGAGAGAGACTGACTGACTGAGAGAGACTGACTTACTGAGAGAGAGACTGACTGACAGAGAGAGAGACTGACGGAGAGAGTGACTGACTGGGAGAGAGACTGACTGAGAGAGTGACTGACTGAGAGAGACTGACTGCCTGAGAGACTGACTGACTGAAACTGAGAGAGAGAGAGAGAGAGAGAGACTGACTGACAGAGAGACTGACTGAATGAGAGAGAGACTGACTGACAGAGAGAGACTGACTGAGAGAGAGAGAGACTGACTGAGAGAGAGAGAGACTGACTGAGAGAGAGAGACTGGCTGAGAGAGACTGACTGACTAAGAGAGACTGACTGAGAGAGACTGACAGAGAGAGACTGACTGACAGAGAAAGAGACTGACTGACAGAGAGAGCGACTGACTGACTGAGACTGACAGAGAGAGAGACTGACTGACTGAGAGAGAGAGAGACTGACTGACTGAGAGAGACTGACTGACTGACAGAGAGGCTGACTGGCAGAGAGACTGACTGACAGAGAGACTGACTGAGAGAGACTGACTGACTGAGACTGACAGAGAGAGAGAGACACTGACTGACAGAGAGAGAGAGACTGACAGAGAGAGAGACTGACTGACTGAGAGAGAGACTGACTGAGAGAGAGACTGACTGAATGAGAGAGAGACTGACTGACTGAGAGAGACTGACTGACTCAGAGAGACTGACTGACTCAGAGAGACTGACTGACTGAGAGAGAGACTGACTGACAGAGAGAGAGACTGACTGACAGAGAGAGAGACTGAGAGAGAGACTGACTGACAGAGAGAGACTGACTGACAGAGAGACTGACTGAGAGAGAGACTGACTGAGAGAGAGACTGACTGACTGAGAGAGAGACAGACTGACAGAGAGAGAGACTGACTGACTGAGAGAGAGACTGACTGAGAGAGAGACTGACTGAATGAGAGAGAGACTGACTGACTGAGAGAGACTGACTGACTCAGATAGACTGACTGACTCAGAGAGACTGACTGACAGAGAGAGAGACTGACTGACAGAGAGAGAGACTGACTGACAGAGAGAGAGACTAAGAGAGAGACTGACTGACAGAGAGAGACTGACTGACAGAGAGACTGACTAAGAGAGAGACTGACTGAGAGAGAGACTGACTGACTGAGAGAGAGACAGACTGACAGAGAGAGAGACTGACTGACAGAGAGAGACTGACTGACTGAGAGAGAGACTGACTGACTGAGAGAGACTGACTGACTGAGAGAGACTGACTGACTGACTCAGAGAGACTAACTGACAAAGAGATAGACTGACTGACAGAGACTGACTGAGAGAGAGACTGACTGACTGAGAGAGAGACTGACTGAGAGAGAATGACTGACTGAGAGAGAGACTGACTGACAGAGAGAGAGAGAGACTGACAGAGAGAGAGAATTAGAGAGAGACTGACTGACAGAAAGACTGACTGACAGAGAGACTGACAGAGAGAGAGAGACTGACAGAGAAACTGACTGAGAGCAAGAGAGAGAGTGAGACTGACAGAGAGACTGACTGAGAGAGAGAGAGAGACTGACAGAGAGAGAGACTGAGAGAGAGACTAACTGACAGAGAGAGACTGACTGACAGAGAGACTGACAGAGAGAGAGAGACTGGCAGAGAGAGAGAGACTGACTGACTGAGAGAGAGACTGACTGACAGAGAGAGACTAACTGACAGAGAAACTGACTAACAGAGAGAGGGAGACTGACTGACTGAGAGAGTCTGACTGACTGAGAGAGACTGACTGACTGAGAGAGAGACTGACTGACAGAGAGAGACTGACTGACAGAGAGACTGACTGACTGAGAGAGACTGACTGACTGAGAGAGACTGACTGACAGAGAGAGAGACTGACTGACTGAGAGAGTGACTGACTGACTGACAGAGAGACTGACTGACTGAGAGAGAGACTGACTGACAGAGAAACACTGACAGAGAGAGAGAGAGACTGACTGGCTGACAGACAGGCTGACTGTCTGACAGAGAGACTGACAGAGAGAGAGACTGACTGACTGAGAGAGTGACTGACTGACTGACAGAGAGACTGACTGACTGAGAGAGAGACTGACTGACAGAGAGACACTGACTGAGAGAGAGAGAGACTGACTGACAGAGAGAGACTGACTGAGAGAGACTGACTGACAGAGAGAGACTGACTGACAGAGAGAGAATGACTGACAGAGAGAGACTGACTGACAGAGAGAGAGACTGACAGAGAGAGAGAGACTGACTGACTGAGAGAGACTGACTGACTGAGAGAGACTGACAGAGAGAGAGAGGAACTGACTGACAGAGAGAGAGAGACTGACTGACAGAGAGAGAGACTGACTGACAGAGAGAGAGACTGACTGAGAGAGACTGACTGACAGAGAGACTGACTGACAGAGAGAGAGAGAGAGAGACTGACAGAGAGAGAGACTGAGAGAGAGACTGACTGACAGAGACTGACTGACATAGAGACTGACAGAGAGAGAGAGAGACTGACAGAGAGAGAGACTGACTGACTGAGAGAGAGACTGACTGACAGAGAGAGACTAACTGACAGAGAAACTGACTGAGAGCGAGAGAGAGAGTGAGACTGACAGAGAGACTGACTGACAGAGAGAGAGAGAGAGACTGACAGAGAGAGAGACTGAGAGAGAGACTGACTGACAGAGAGAGACTGACTGACAGAGAGACTGACAGAGAGAGAGAGACTGACAGAGAGAGAGACTGACTGACTGAGAGAGAGACTGACTGACAGAGAGAGACTAACTGACAGAGAAACTGACTGACAGAGAGAGCAAGACTGACTGACAGAGAGAGACTGACTGACAGAGAGAGACAGAGAGAGACTGAGAGAGAGAGAGAGACTGACAGAGAGAGAGACTGACTGACTGAGAGAGTCTGACTGACTGACTGAGAGAGTCTGACTGACTGAGAGAGACTGACTAACTGAGAGAGAGACTGACTGACAGAGAGAGACTGACTGACAGAGAGACTGACTGACTGAGAGAGACTGAATGACTAAGAGAGACTGACTGACTGAGAGAGAGACTGACTGACACAGAGAGACTGACTGACAGAGAGAGAGACTGACTGACTGAGAGAGTGACTGACTGACTGACAGAGAGACTGACTGACTGAGAGAGAGACTGACTGACAGAGAGACACTGACAGAGAGAGAGACTGACTGGCTGACAGACAGGCTGACTGACTGACTGACAGAGAGACTGACTGAGAGAGAGACTGACTGACTGACAGACAGACTGACTGACTGACAGAGAGACTGACTGAGAGAGAGACTGACTGAGAGACACTGACTGAGAGAGAGTGAGACTTACTGACAGAGAGAGACTGACTGAGAGAGAGAGAGACTGACTGACAGAGAGAGACTGACTGACAGAGAGAGACGGACTGACAGAGAGAGAGACTGACAGAGAGAGAGAGACTGACTGACTGAGAGAGACTGACTGACTGAGAGAGACTGACTGATTGAGAGAGACTGACAGAGAGAGAGAGAGGAACTGACTGACAGAGAGAGAGACTGACTGACTAAGAGAGAGTCTGACTGACAGAGAGAGACTGACTGACAGAGACTGACTGACAGTGAGAGAGGCTGACTGAGAGAGAGGCTGATTGACTGAGACTGACAGAGAGAGAGACTGACTGACTGAGAGAGACTGACAGAGAGAGAGAGGAACTGACTGACAGAGAGAGAGAGACTGACTGACTTAGAGAGAGACTGATTGACAGAGAGAGAGACTGACTGACTGAGAGAGACTGGCTGACTGAGAGAGACTGACTGACTGAGATAGAGACTGACTGACTGAGAGAGACTGACTGACTGAGAGAGAGACTGACTGACAGAGAGAGAGACTGACTGAGAGAGACTGACTGACTGAGAGAGACTGACTGAGTGAGAGAGACTGACTGACTGAGAGAGAGACTAACTAACTGAGAGAGAGACTGACTGACTGAGAGACTGACTGAGAGAGACTGACTGACTGAGAGAGACTGACTGAGAGAGAGAGACTGAGTGACAGAGAGAGAGACTGACTGACACGGAGAGAGACTGACTGACTCAGAGAGACTGACTGACTGAGAGAGAGACTGACTGACATAGAGAGACTGACTGACTGAGAGAGAGACTGACTGACTGAGAGAGAGACTGGCTGACAGAGAGAGACTGACTGACTGAGAGAGAGACTGACTGACTGAGAGAGAGAGAGACTGACTGACAGAGAGAGAGACTGATTGACAGAGAGAGATACTGACTGACTTAGAGAGATACTGACTGACTGACAGAGAGAGAGGGAAACCTGCTCTTGCTACAATGAAGCAAAGCAGGATTGCATGTCAGCAGCTCCCCTTGCTCAAAAGCAATGCCGGCTCCCACAGGAGGCGGGCAGCCGGCGGGACCGTGGGGGCATTGGGGCTCCCCCCACGGTCCCCAACACAAAGGGCCACGCAGCCCCCCTCCTTAAAAAATAAAAAACAAACAAGAAAAATGTGGCCATGCCCCGGGGGATGGGGTCCCCAGGGCCAAAATTGGCCTCGGGAGGGGGGCCCCTTCCCATTTTTTTTTTAAATGTAAAAAAAAGAGCAGGACCTGGGGGATGGGGTCCCCAGGGCCCCAAATATTGTAAAAGAAGGGGGGCCACACAGCCCCCCTTGTAAAAAAAAAACACACAAAAAATCAGCATCGCTCCGGAGGCCCCGCCCCCTCCCTGCAGCACTCAGCAAACGCGCCCCCTGGCACGTTGTAAATTGGGGAATTAAATCCCCTTGAATACTGAGGGTCCCTGGGGGTCAACTAGCCCACCAGGTACCTCCAGTATGCGCCACAGAGCTGCGTTGCAGAGAAGTGTTCCGAGGCCACGCCCCTTTTTACACCTCTCTGCAGTGCAGCTCTGTGGCACTTACTGGAGGTACCTGGTGGGCTAGTTGCCCAGGGACCCTCAGGACTCAAGGGGAATTAATCCCCAATTTAACGTGCCAGGGGCAGCGTTTACACAGTGGTGCAGGGAGGGGCAGGGCCTGACATAGCAAGTGTGCAAATGCACCCCTGGCACATTGTAAATTGGGGGATTAAGTCCCCTTCAATCCTGAGGGTCCCTGGGGGCCAACTAGCCCACCAGGTACCTCCATTAAGCGCCACAGAGCTGCGTTGCAGAGAGGTGGTCTGAGGCCACGCCCCTTTTTACACCTCTCTGCAACGCAGGTCTGTGGCGCTTACTGGAGGTACCTGGTGGGCTAGTTGGCCCCAGGGACCCTCAGGATTCAAAGGGAATTAATCCCCTAACTTACAATTCACCAGGGGGTGCGTTTGCACAGTGGTGCAGGGAGGGGGCGGGGCCTGACATAACAAGTGTGCTAACGCGCCCCCTGGCGCGTTGTGAATTGGGAGATTAAGTGCTCTTTAATCCTGAGGGTCCCTGGGGGCCAACTAGCCCACCATGTACCTCCAGTAAGCGCCACAGAGCTGCGTTGCAGAGAGGTGGTCCGAGGCCATGCCCCTTTACACCTCTCTGCAACGCAGCTCAGTGTGGCTTAATGGAGGTACCTGGTGGCCTAGTTGGCCCCCAGGGACCCTCAGGATCAAGAGGACTTAATCCCCCAACTAGAAGCACGCGAGGGCGCGTTTGCAGAGTGCTGCAGGGAGGGTGTGGGGCCTGATATAACAAGTTAGCAATCCTGCTGTGTGGGACTTACTGGAGGTAATAAAAGGGGTAGTTGGCCCCCAAGGTTGACGTTGGGGGCTAAATATCCCTCCTGTTACTTCCGCTAAATCCCACACAGTGGGATTGCTAAAAGGTGGTTGAAGGCCACGCTCACCTTTCTCCACCACTCTGCAAACGCGACTGCTATGTTATAGTTAGAAATTAGCATTTAAAAAACCTTTGAAATTCACTGAAAAAACCATAGGTTTCAGGCACGTTATGGTTAGAAATTAGCATTTAAAAAACCTTAGAAATTCACTGAAAAAACGATAGGTTTTAGGGAAAGTTATAGTTAGTTGGACATTGCACTCGTACAAAACCCGTGAAATTCCCCCGTTATAGTTAGTTCAGTCTCGGGGTGATTCATCAAGTGGGGGCCGAGAAAAAAGTTCCTGGGAAATTTGAAAAAGAAAACACATATATATCTGGGCGGAGCCTAACCACACATGTCATCGTGAGATCTGATTGGCTGTCAGCACTTCATCCTGGAATTGCTGGCAGCCATCTTGGGACCAATATAAATGATAGTACCCCTTTGAAATGCATTGTAGTGAATCAAAGATTTTGAGGGTTACCAAAAGGAGAACTATAAAGGGTGATAACAGACTTTAGTTACATTAGAATTCATTTGTTGATGGTACCATACTAATTTCAGGAATTGTGGTGTGTTCTAAGGTGATTTTACCCTGTGAAAAACCTTCTGCTGGGATATCATGAATCATGTTTGAGAGAAAACTATTTTCACATGCTTGTCCCATACAGTTTTGGAAGGTGCTCCAGAAGCTAAAATGAGAGCATATTTTCTGTAAATTCACATTATCTTTCTCAGTCAAGTGAGAATGAAGTCTGACATTCTCAGTAAAACATGTACATCCAACAAGGGCAGAGACTGTCAGTTGATTCCTTTGTGTTCTACTGCAGCTTCCCAGAGTGTTCTAAAGAACAACTAGAGAGCTAACAGTCTTACTTATGATAAAAGTATGGCACACCTGAAGCCATCTTGATTGGAATAAACTGGTAACACTTAAAACATTTAATTTAAAAAGGAACAAAATGAGGGGGTTCATTTTGCCATAGAAATTATGGTTAGTGCTGTAGAAAGAAAAATTAGGACATGTTTTAAGTGAGATCTCAAATATCTTTCTGTTATATTTCAACAGGAGCAGCCTGTCAGTTGATGCCTTTGTGTTCTACTGCAGCTTCCCAGAGTGTTCTAAAGAACAACTAGAGTGCTAACAGCCTTACTTATGACAAACGTATGGCACACCTGAAGCCATCTTGATTGGAATAAACTGGTAACACTTAAAACATTTAATTTAAAAATGAACAAAATGAGGGGGTTCATTTTGTCATAGAAATTAGTGGTTAGTGCTGTAGAAAGAAAAATTAGGACATGTTTTAAGTGAGATCTCAAATATCTTCCTGATATATTTCAACAGGAGCAGCCTGTCAGTTGATGCCTTTGTGTTCTACTGCAGCTTTCCAGAGTGTTCTAAAGAACAATTAGAGCGCTAACAGTCTTACTTATGACAAAAGTATAGCACACCTGAAGCCATCTTGATTGGAATAAACTGGTAACACTTAAAACATTTAATTTAAAAAGGAACAAAATGAGGGGGTTCATTTTGCCATAGAAATTATGGTTAGTGCTGCAGAAAGAAAATGTAGGGCATGTTTTAAGTGAGATCCCAAATCCTCTTCTATTTTATTAGAAAATTCTGACATGCAGACTGAAACAATCACTTTCAATACCAGCAGTAGACTTCCAGTTAACTCCCTGGTGAGCAGTAGCTTTACTACAGCGATCCAATGAACAACTAGAGTGCTAACATTCTGAATTTATGGCAAATGTGTGACACATCTGAATGCCTTCTTGATGGAATCAAAGTAAAAGACTGAAAGCATTTCCTACTGAGGAGACTGCAGTAAATGACGAAATTAGGAAATTTCATAACAAATAAGTCTCCCAAGATGGCCACCAGAGAAAAAAGAGCCCAAATGTAGCACAAATATCACCCAGATGTAGCCCACATATAGCCCAATGACAGAAGTGTGCAAAACACTTTTTATTTTTAGTTTTTCTGCAGTTTTATATAGTGCAAATTGGTCAGGTATTGGAGCGTTACATCTTACTTGGACCTCTTATTGCGTATTTTGCACGAAGTACATGAGATTGATCTTGCGAAACATTGAACTTTACGATTCTGTTAACCTGAAGTTGCTCTGAACCGGGCTTTGTAACACCCGTTTTTACCTACTGGTTTTAATTAATTCTCACTGTATTGTATTAGGAAAGAGGATTTACTGTTTTTATGTACACTTTTATGATCTATGTTTCTAAATCAGATCAAATAAAGTTTAATGAATTCTATGGCAGGACGGAGGCGAGGATTATGCATATCTTTCCTCACTTTATTTGCATAGCAGTTCAAAGAAAACGTAACACAACAATCATTAAACAAAAGACTACACAACCCATGAACCATTAGGGGGTAGTCTCCAAGGCAACTATAGTCCAATCATATCACAGTCCATCGTATATAATATCGTGACGTCCCTTCCGCTTCCTCTTTCTTCACTGCTCCTCAGTTAAGAGCATTCCTTACATTCTTGGCTTAATCTGACGTTGTTGCTGTTTGTATAGCGGTTTCTTGTGCACGTTATTAGCATTATTGCCTTGGTATTGTTTCATATTCCCTGCGCAGCAGGCTCTTGCCCGAGCGCGTTTTTCCCCTCGCAGTTTCTCCCGCTGTGTGCTCTGCGCGCGGTGAGATCCTGTCAGGCGCGTCTGGTCCGAGCGAGGCAGCTCCGTCGAGCGCTCCCGCAGGTCTTTACGCGCGTTTGGGAATACGGTCACTCCTTTAGTGTCCGCTTGATTCCCGACCAACCCTCACCTAATTTTGACACCGCTACGCGGTGATTTCCCCACACGGCCACGTTAGTGACCAGCGCCACCTGGTGGTGGTAATTGGTATTGCGTCTCAGTCTATTCTTATAACAGCTTCGGGGAAAGCCCAGCTGTTGGAGCACCGGCGAGGGGGCTGTCTTCAGGATTTTAAGGGCATTTGTTCTGTGCTCACACCCTCTGCTATCATGTCTTCTCCAGAAGACCATTTTTACTCCTCCTACCAGGAAGTGGAGGAGGAGGAATGGCCCCCAACTTCTCCCTCCAGCAGTGGACCAAGCCTCTCTCTGGCTATTTCTAGGGCGCTGGCTCCTCTTAGGGATCAGGTTGATAAGCTGGCGAAAAGCATCCCTGGGGTGTTCAGTGACCCAGATCTGGTGGTGGCGGGTCCAAGTAGCTCCCAGATGGGGAATAAAGGGCCGTTAAGCATAACGCGGGGCACTTGGAAGGATTTGATAAACTTACGGAGACCTTCCTCAAGAGTGCGCGAACGCTAAAACATGCACCCTGCCAGGAGGAGGAGGGGCTCAGAGAAAATTGCGACACTGTCACCACTATTGTAGACCCCGACGGTGGGTTTCCCTTAGAGGGAGAGGGTGTATCGGAGGACGATTTCTCCTCCGATGAGGATAAGGACTCGGGGCGTACCTGGCGTCCAGAGTCCCACTCCTCTCAGTCCCCGGTTGGGGACGGGGTCCACTCGGACATGTTCGAGCCTACCCAAATTTACCATCCTAGGTCGGCAGAGTGGACACCTGACACCAAAGTGGCAGAGTATGTGGTGGGGAAAATCCATCAACCCCTTGAAAGGGAGGTCAGGAATAGGATGAGGGGAGAATGCCCCAGGCCCTCACTGAAGGGGAAGGTGGCATACACGCCTGAAATTGATGAGAAACTATGTACCTTTTTCTCCAAGTATATGAGGGATCCCAAGAAAGGAATTGATAGGACTTGCACGTGGTAGGGCCCTTGACCCAAATTATTCAATTGACGGAGGGTTCCAAAGAGTCAGGATCCCCTTTGTCCACGGATATTGTGGCTGGTTGGGCGCACTACCCTAAACCCTAAAACACTACCCCCTCCACTACCCAAACACTACCCAAACATAACTGCACTACCCTAAACCCTAAAACACTACCACCAGCACGACTCCCTACACTACCCAAACACCACTGCACTACACTAAACTCTAAATATACCCCCAGCATGACCTCCCACACTACACAAACACCACTGCACTACCCTAAACCCTAAAACACTACCCCCAGCACGACCCCCTACACTACCCAAACACCACTGCACTACCCTAAACCCTAAAACACTAACCCCAGCATGACCCTCTACACTACCCAAACACCACTGCACTACCCTATACCCTAAAACACGACCCCCTACACTACACAAACACGACTGCACTACCCTAAACCCTAAAACACTACCCACAGCATGACCCCCTTCACTACACAAACACCACTGCACTGCCCTAAACCCTAAAACACTACCCCAGCACTACCCCCTACACTACCCAAACACCACTGCACTAACATAAACCCTAAAATACTACCCCCAGCACAACCCCCTACACTACACAAACACCACTGCACTACCCTAAACCCTAAAACACTACCCCCAGCACGACCCCCTACACTACACAAACACCACTGCACTACCCTAAACCCTAAAACACTTCCACCAGCATGAATCCCTACACTACTCAAACACCACTGCACTACCCTAAACCCTAAAACACTACCCCAGCACGACCCCCTATACTACCCATACACCACTGCACTACCCTAAACCCTAAAACACTACCCCCAGCACGACCCCCTACACTACTGCACTACCCTAAACCCTAAAACACTTCCCCAGCATGACCCCCTACACTACCCAAACACCACTGCACTACCCTAAACCCTAAAACACTACCCCCAGCACGACCCCCTACACCACCCAAACACCACTGCACTACCCTAAAACCTAGAAAAGAAACCTCCACCCCATGCCCAATCCCCCTTAGCTCTCACTCCTCATGGTTCCTCTCTCCTCGTGGTTCCTGCTTCACGTCATCTCTGAGGGGCGGTGCACGTCGTTGTGAGGAAACGGAACAGCATCTGTTTCCTTACAACGACATGGATCGTCTACATGTTTTTTAGAATGCATGGTCATTTACCATACATACCTTTACAACAAAATTTGTTGTAAAGGCATGCGTGGTAAATGACCAAGCGTTCTAAAAAATGTGTAGTAATGACTTTGTGATGTACAACGCATGCGTGGTAATGCATGCGTTGTAATGGTATCGTAAAGTAAAAAGTCGTTATACGGCTGTTTACCGATCAAAGCTGGCCCCTGTTCTTCAGAGAGACGTTTATTTGATTAATTAGGAGGAAGGAATGTGTTTTTTACCGAAAAGTGCATTCCCGGCTGTTGTATTGTGAAAGTGTCCGCGTGGCCTGGTTTCACTTCCGGTGAGAGAGTGGAAGAGTCTGTTTGGATCTAAAGGAGTGCTGTTGTTGGACGGGGCCGGCGAGACATGTCATCAGAAAACATAGCTAATGGAAAGCGTCCTCCCTGAAGTGTGGAGAAGTGCCATGACAGGTCAACGAGTGTGCGTCCCACCGCAGTATGACCGTACCGCGTGACCCATGTGCTGCCTCCAGGGTACGGGAGGCAGAAGCGGCATCGCAGGTCCTCTTGAAGACCGTTGTAGCACTAATTCTACATTTTGGTACTAGGGCATTTTAACTGCGTTGTTCCTGCCAGATACAAAGAGAAGATCCTGTGTTATTCAGTGCCCTCATTACCTTTTTTGTGGGTTGTGGTGCTTATCACTTCGCTGCCCCGCCGGTGCACCTCGTGTGCCATCTGCAGGGCCTCTGCCCTCGGATCACTGGTTTCGGTTTCTGGAGTGGCAACATAAACAGTTGCTCCCAAAGGACTAGCCTGAACACTTAGGTGAATATCCCCTGCACCAGCATTCCACAGAAATTCTTTCCTAGCTCTCCCACATCAACGAGCACGGCTCCGCTCGCGACACCATATGACGTCATCGGAGCCATAAGAGGACCTCGTCGGCGTGCTGACGTCAGTTCCACCCATTTTTTTCGTGCCACCGGGGCAAACAGGGGACTGAGACATTTTCACATGTATACATAGTATAATAAATATCCCTGAAAAAACCATAGGTTTCAGGCACGTTATAGTTAGAAATTAGCATTTAAAAAACCTTAGAAATTCACTGAAAAAACCATAGGTTTCAGGCACATTATAGTTAGAAATTAGCATTTAAAAAACCTTAGAAATTCACTGAAAAACCATAGGTTTCAGGGGCGTTATAGTTAGTTGGACATTTCACTCGTACAAAACCATAGAAATTCCCCCGTTATAGTTAGTTCAGCTAACTATAACTCACTGCGCCCGCAATGCACTGCTGATGACGTCACATATTACATCACTCATGACATGGTCAGTGACATCACTCATGACATCACTGATGACATCAATGATGATGTCACTGATGACATCATCCAGCGAATGTGTGTTTTCTGAAAATTAAATATGTTTTATATATGTATATCTCAAGGTCGATGGAAGAATAAATGGGTATATAAGTGTCTAAATGGATGATTTTTTTGTAAAATTGATTGTATAACTGACTAAGTGTATCTTAGTGAATACATGGGTTAGTGAGTAATGTTTAAATATGAAAATATCTGTATCAGTCTCTCACTTTGTGTATAAGTGGCTGCATGGGTTGGTGAGTAGCTACATGAGGGTCTATATGGGTTATTAGTTGGTTTTTTGAGTATCAGTATGAGTGTCTGAGTGTCTGTATGGTTCGGTGGGGGTATTACTTAGTGCATAGATGCATGAATGAGTGACTCACTGTTTGTATGTGTTGAAGACAGCATGTGTGCAGGACTGTATAGGTGGTTGAGTATGTGTATGGGTGTGTTAGTGAGTGAATGACTGTCTCAATAGTGTCTTTATGAGTAACTACATCTGTTTTAAACTAGTATATGTGAGTATTGGTGTATATAAGTGAGTATATGTGAGAGTGAGAGATTGGAAGAGTTCCTGTACAAATAAGTAGGTGTTTCTATAAGTGATTGTTTAAGAGAGTAAGTATGTGTAAGTTTCTGTAGAAGTAAGTGTGGTAGTGTGTGTATAACTGTATATGCAAGTAAATGGATGTTTGATACTTTGTTTGCATGTGTGACTATGTGTGTGAGTAACTCTATGGATGAGTGGCGGTGTGTAACAGGATGTATAGGTGTATGAGTACATATGATGAGTGAGTACATGTATGAGTGACTGTATAGGGACTGTTGGTGAATGAGTGGATGTGTGTGTAGATCTTGGAATTACTGAATAGGTGTGTTGTAACTGGTATTGGTATGTCCATTGTTTTGAAAATGTTAGTTTGTATTTTTGAGTGTGTGTATCAAAGGTTATATTAGGGTGAGAGGAGGTCTGCCACTCTATCACAAGGATGATGTCATCAGTGATGTCATCAGTGATGTCATTCGAGATGTCATCAGTGATGTCATGAGTGATGTCACTGACCATGTCATGAGTGATGTAATATGTGACGTCATCAGCAGTGCATTGCGGGCACGCGAGTTATAGTTAGCTGAACTAACTATAACAGGGGAATTTCTATGGTTTTGTACGAGTAAAATGTCCAACTAACTATAACGCCCCTGAAACCTATGGTTTTTTCAGTGAATATATATATATATATATATTGCAGGAAGCTTCCGACCCACAGTATCAACCAGGAAGGAACGGCACTCAGCAGGGCTACGGTAAATCAGGATGTAGTTTATTCCATCAGGATAAACATTCGGTAAAAGAGTGTCTAAACGTTTCGGCACAAAGCCTTTATATATATATTCACTGAATAAACTATAAGTTTCAGCGACGTTATAGTTAGAAATTTGCATTTAAAAAACCTTTGAAATTCACTTAAAAAACCATAGGTTTCAGGGACATTATATTTAGAAATTAGCATTTAAAAAGCTTTGAAATTCACTGAAAAAACCACAGGTTTCAGAGACATTATAGTTAGTTGGACATTTCACTCGTACAAAACCAGAGAAAATCGGCCATTATAGTTAGTTGAGCTAACTATAACTCGCTCCCCTGCAATGCACTGCTGAGGATTACATCACTCATGACATGGTCAGTGACATCACTGATGACATCTGATGACATCACTGATAACATCACTGATGACATCATCCAGTGACTGAGTGTTTAAGAATGTTATATATATATATATATATATACGTCAAGGTGCATTGAAGAATGAGTGGGTGTATGAGTGTCTGAATGGATGATTTAGTGAGTGCGTGACTGACTGTATAAGTGAGTGATTAAACATGTCTTAGTGAATGCATGGGTGAATGACTAATCTGTGTGAATGTCTGTATCAGTCTGTCAGTTAGTGTGTAAGTGGCTGCATGGATTGGTGAGTAGGTACATGAGTGTCTATATGGGTTATTGATTAGTAGTCTGAGTACCTGTATAGGTGCCTGAGTGTCTGTGTGGGTGGGTGAGGGTGTGTGTGACTCTCTGCATGGATGTATGAGTGGGTGAATCCCTGGGTGTATGGGTTCATCAGTACATCTGTGAGGGACTGTATGGGTCAGTGAGTGTGCATATGGCTGTGTCTGTGAGTGAATGGATGTCTCAGTGGTATATGGGTAAGTAACTGCATATGTGTAAGGCAGTATATGTGAGTGTTGGAGTATATAAGTGACTGTATGTGAGAGTGAGTGATTGTGAGAGTGACTGTATGGATGACTGTGTGCTTGTGTCAATGATTGTATAAGAAAGTAAGTATGTCCTAGTATCTGTATGAATAAGCAAGGTGGTGTGTGTATAACTGTATAGGTGAGTAAATGGCAGTGTGATTGATTCTTTGCATGACTGAGTAGCTGTGAGAGTAACTCTATAGGTGAGTGGCTGTGTGTGAGTGTCTGTATGGGTGTATGAGTGCATATGATAGTGGTTGTATTGATTAGTGACTGCATGCATGAGTGACTGTATGGGTGAGTGAGTGGATGTGTGTGTAGACCTAGGAATCAGTGAGTGGATATGTAGTAATTGGTATTGGTGTGTCTATGGTTTTGAGAATGGCAGTCTGTAATTTAGAGTGGGTGTATCAAAGGTTATATTAGGGTGGGAGTAGGTGCATCAGATTATCACGTGGAGGATGTCATCAGTGATGCCATTTGAGATGTCATCAGTGATGTCATCAGTGATGTCACTGACCATGTCATGAGTGATGTAATATATGATGTCATCAGCAGTGCATTGCGGGGGCGCGAGCTATAGTTAGCTCAACTAACTATAACAGCCAGATTTCTCTGGTTTTGTACGAGCAAAATGTCCAACTAACTATAACGGCCCATGAAACCTGTGGTTTTTTCAGTGAATTTCAAAGTTTTTTAAATGCTAATTTCTAACTATAACGTTGCTGAAAGCAATGGTTTTTTCAGTGAATTTCAAAGGTTTTTTAAATGCTAATTTCTAACTATAATGTCCCTGAACCAATGATTTTCTTCAGAGAATTTCAAAGGTTTTTTAAATGCTAATTAGTAATTATAACGTCCCTGAAAACTATGGTTTTTTCAGTGAATTTCAAAGGTTTTTTAAATGCTAATTTCTAACTATAACGTCCCTGAAACCTAAGGTTTTTAGTGAATTTCAAAGGTTTTTTAAATGCTAATTTCAAACTATAACGTCTCTGAAACCAATGGTTTTTTCAGTAAATTTCAAAGGTTTTTTAAATGCTAATTTCTAACTATAACGTCTCTGAAACCTATGGTTTTTTCAGTGAATTTCAAAGGTTTTCTAAATGCTAATTTCTAAGTATAATGTCCAAAAAATGCTTTTTCTAAATTTTTAAACTTTTATAAAAATAATGTGATGTTTTCTCCTTTCTAAAATATGCATTTACATTTTTTTTTTTAAAGTGGATTCGCGTACCGATTGTGTACCAGTCACAGTGGGTACGCGAATCCAAGAATTTTGCCACCATATTGGTTAAGTCGTGTACGATGCGCGTACGGTATGCGGAGGGTGCGCGGTTCTCAGCCCCACGCAACGTCACGAACGTATTGCCGTGGGTCGCGCCAGGTGTGTGAATCCACCGCAAATGTTTTTGTTTTAAAAGTATATGTATATAACTTTATTATATATATATATTATACCAAGAGATTATTTAACATAATTGTAAATATCATATATTTGTAATTGCAATAAAGATATACTATGGTTAAATATAGTTTTCGGGTGCGCGTCTGTTGCGCGTTGGGTGCGCGCTGCTTGCGTTCCTGATGCGCGAATCCCACGTGACTTCAAAAGAAAGTATTTCATTGGTTAAGAAGCTTTTGATTCTAGAACTTGCAGGACCCCACCCAATTTTTTCATTCTTTCAACTGCATCTACAGAGACACAGCTCTTGTATTTTCCTCTTCTTCTCTGGATTTTTTGGGTGTTTTTTTCTCATCAAAAAATAATGGCTGCTTCAACTCCAGTGCAACAGCTTCCACCAGAAGAAGAAGAAGAGTTGGAAGAACCTGTGAAAGTAAGATATGAAAGCATTGTATGGGCATTCTTCTCTATTCCAGCTGGGGAGAAGAAAGTAAATGCACGAAAGGTCAGGTGCACAATTTGTGAGAAGGTCCTCTCACGTGGATCGGATAAAAAATATTTGTGCAACACCTCTTCGATGCTGAAACATCTTCAAACCATGCATCCTTGGCATCTCGCGAGAGAACAACAGCGTTGAGACCTACAAAGACAGGCAACTCAGGACGAAGGTGCAGGACCAAGCACATCATCTGGTTCTTCAAATACTACCAGACCTAATATAATTCCTGAATTTGCTGGAGTGGAGCAGCGTTGTGTGAAGTGCAAGAAAGTACTATGCTATGGTGAACAATCAGTGGATGCCATCGTGGTTGCTATTAAAAACCACCATTGTTAATTTTTAATTTTTTTTAATTTTTGCAATGACTTTCTAATTGCATAATGTTTACAAAGTTTTCACTGTTGATTCTGTTACTTTTTTCATTTTTTTAAAAAGAAACACCAAAAAAATACAAAAAAGAGTTGAAAAAATACAAAAAAATTACAAAAGAAAAAAGGAAGAAAAAATGGTTCTTTTTAGAACTGCCTCTTTGGTTAAAAATAGACAAATTTGTATGTGTTGTATGAATTGTGGCAAGTGTAATATATGGAGAAGTGTATGGGTAGTGCATGTGTGATTGCATGAGTACATGGGTAATGGCTGGGTGATTGTAAGAGTGCATGGGTACTGGCTGGGTGATTGCATGAGTGCAGGGGTAGTGCCTCAGTGATTAGAGGAGTACATAGATAGTGCCTGAGTGATTGAAGGAGTGCATGGGTAATGCTTCGGTGATTGCAAGAGTGAATGGGTGGTGCCTGAGTGATTGGAGGAGTGCAAGGGTAGTGCCTGGGTGATTGGAGGAGTGCATGGATAGTGCGTAGGTGATTGGAGGAGTGCAAGGGTAGTGCCTGGGTGATTGGAGGAATGCATGGATAGTGCCTGGGTGATTGGAGGAGTGCAAGGGTAGTATCTGGGTGATTGAAGGAGTGCATAGCTAATGCATGGGTGATTGCATGAGTGCAAGGGCAATGTCTAGGTGATTGGAGGAGTGCATAGATAGTGCTTGGGTGATTGGAGGAGTGAAAGGGTAGTGCTTGGGTTATTGCATGAGTGCATAGGTAGTGCCTGTGTGAATGAATGAGTGTAGGGGTACTGACTGGGTGATTGCATGAGTGCATAGGTAGTGCCTGGGTGATTTTATAAGTGTATGGGTTCTGGCTGGGTGATTAGAAGAATGCATAGGTAATGCCTGGGTGGTTGCATGAGTGCAGGGGTAGTGCCTGGGTGATTAGAGGAGTGCATAGATAGTGCCTGTGTGATGTTATAAGTGCATGGGTACTGCCTGAGTGATTGAAGGAGTGCATGGGCAATGCCTAGGTGCATGGAGGAGTTCATCAGTAGTGCCTGGGTGATTGCATGAGTCCATAGGTAGTGCCTAGGTGATTTTATAAGTGCAAGGGTAGTGGCTGGGTAATAGGAGGAGCAGATAGATAGTGACTGGCTGATTGCATGAATGCATAGGTACTGCCTGAATGATTTTATGAGTGCATGGGTTAATGGAATTTGTACAGGAGTACTGCCTAAGTTAATAGATGAGTGCAACAGTAGTACCTGAGTGATTGGAGGAGAGGATGGATAGTGACTGGTTAATTGCATGAGTGCAAAGATAGAGCTTGAGTGCATGAATAAGTGCATGAATAGTGCCTGAAGGCATAGATGAGTGTATGAGTAGTGCGTAGGTGAATAGATGAGTAAAACAGTAGGGCCTGGGTGATTGTATGAGTACAAGGGTAGTACCTGGGTAATAGAAGGAGAGGATGAATAGTGACTGGCTGATTGCATGAATGCATAGATACTGCCTGAATGATTTTATGACTGCATGCATAAATGCAATGAGTACAGGAGTAGTGAATGGATGAGTGCAAGCGTAGTGCCTCAGTAATTTCATGAGTGCAGGAGTAATGGCTGGCTGATTGGAGCAGTACATGGGTAGTGCCTGGGTGCACGGAGGTGTGTATGGGTAGAGCCTAGGTGATTGAAGGAATGCATGGGTAGTGCCTGGGTGATTGCATGAGTGCAAGGATAGTGACTGAGTGCATGTATGAGTGCATAGGTAGTGCCTGAGTGATTATATGAGTGCATGAAAAGTGCCTGAGTGATTCAAGGAGTGCGTGGGTAGCCCCTGTCTAATAGGAGGAGAGGATGGATAGTGACTGGGTATTTGAAAGAATGCATAGGTACAGCCTGGATGATTTTATGAGTGCCTGGGTAAATGGAATGAGTACAGTAGTAGTGACTGAGTGCATGGATGAGTGCATAGGTAGTACCTGGGTGATTTTATGAGTGCATGGGTAAATCGAATGAGTGCAGGAGTAATAAGTACATGAATGGATAAGTGCATGGATAGTGCCTGAGTGACTACATGAGTGCAGGGGTAGTGCCTGGATGATTGGAGGAGCACATGGGTACTGTCTGAGTGATTGAAGGAGTTCATGGTAATTCCTGAGTGATTGCATTTCTTAAAGGGTAATGCCTAGGTGATTGGAAGAGTGCATGGGTAGTACCTGGGTGCATGGAGGAGTATATGGGTAGTGCCTGCTTGATTGAAGGAGTGCATGCGTAATACCTAGGTGATTGCATGAGTGCAGAGGTAGTGCCTGCATGATTGGAGGACTGCATGGGTAGTTCCTGGCTGATTGTATTAGTGCAGGGATAGTAGCTGAGTACATGTATGACTGCATGAGTACTGCCTGAGTGATTGCATCAGTGCATGGGTACTGCCTGGGTAATTCAAGGAATGCATGGGTAGTACCTGGTTGATTGGATCAGTGGATAGGTACTGCCTGGAAGATTGTATGAGTGCACAGGTAGCACCTGGGTGATTGAGGGAGTGCATACATAGTGCCTGGGTGATTGCATGAGTACAGGGTAGTGCCTGGGTTATTGAAGGACTGCATATGTAGTACCTGAGTAATTGAATGAGTGCAGGGGTAGTGCCTGGCTGATTGAAAGACTGCATACATAGTGCGTCAGTACACAGATGACTGCATGGGTAGTGACTGGGTGATTGCAGACTTACAACTGAGACATGTGATGGGTTGCTGCTTTATATTTGAATAGACTCAACATCCTGAGTAGTCGCAGAATACTGAAATTGTAGCACAAAAGTGAGATTTAAGACATGGTGTACACTTTTGTACTACAGCTTCACCATTCTGTAACTACTCAGGGTGTTGGGGCTACCCAAATATAAAGCATTAAAACCTTCACATGAGTCTGTTATAAATCTCACCATATTTTTGAAAACATGTATGCATGTGTCTGTACCTTTTACTACTACTACCATATCTAATAGAAACATACAAATAAAGATATATCTATTTTTATATGTCTACCATCTTCAGATGCATAGTACATATAAGAATACATATGAAAGTAGAGACATACATCAATCACAGGACCATGCAGACCTTAAAACTTAATAGACTACAGTTAACATTTCAAACAAACACCTAGATTTATGTGGTATACTTCAAGTAACATAGACTCTTATAAAGCACCATAATCACTAATTCCTCACCCAACATATTTTAAACATCACTTTTCTGCTACTGCTGCTTCACAATTCTACTACTACTCAGTTGTAGACCCTAACAAAATACAAAGCAGCAACCCTTCACATATCTCTCTTCTACGTCTCCACATATTTCTAAAAGCATTAATGCATCTGTCTGTACCTTTTCCTAGTGCCATCTTATATAAAAGAAATATAGAAATAGATATATACCTGTATTTTATACATCTAGCATCTTCAGATGCATAACACATATAAAAATACATACCTTAAAACTTAAGAAACAACACTTCTCATTTCAACTAGAGACCTAAAATCATGTGGTGTATTTCAAGCAAACCTTTCCACAGACAAATATAAAGCAGCAACTCATCACATGTCTATGCTGTAAGTCTCACCATCTTCCTGAAAGCATGCATGCATATGTTTGTACGCCGCATAAATATAGGTGTCTATGTACATATGTCTCTACTTACTCATGTACTCTGATATGTATCCATCTGAAGATGCTACATATGTAAAACACAAGTATACATCTATTTGTATGCTTCTTTTATATATGGTGCACTAGCAAAAGGTACAGACACATGCATGCACAGTTTGAGGAAGATGGTGAGACTTACAGCAGAGACATGTGAAAGGTTGCTGCTTTGCCCTTAGCTATGCTCAATACCTGACTAGTAGTGGAATAGTGAAGCAGTAGCAGTAGAAAAGTGATGTTTAAGATACGTTGGGTGACAAATTACTGATTATGGTACTCAGAGGCGGTGCGTCCATTGGGGCGTTGGGGCGTTGCCCCCCCGCCCGCAGCTGCTCCCTCGGTATCTCTGAACTTAAGTAAACTCTCAGTTTACTTAAGTTCAGAGACGCCGAGGGAGAACTGACAATCATGTCAGTCAGCATGACGTCGGACCGCCCACCCCCGTCAGAGTCTGAAGGGGGTGGGCGGTCCGGCGTCATGTTGACTGACATGATTGTCAGACCAGGGGCAGCAGCACAAGTGCGCATGAGTCGGGAAGGTCAGCAAATTTTTCGCCCGTGCCCAGTCATGCGCACTGGTGTCTGCTGTGGCTGGCGCATGCCCATTAGGAGAGCGAGGGTTGAGCAAAGGCTCAAACCTCGCTCTCCTAATGGGCAGGCGGCGGAGAGTAACCATGCCCTCAGTCAATCCTGGTGCTGCCAGCAGCACCAGGATTGGCTGACAGGGGTTTGCCACTTGCCAGAAGTGATGCGGCTGTTCCTAGGCGCCAGAACGGACCCGAGGCGGCGCGGACCTTGTCAGGTAGGAATAGGATTTTTATTTTAAAACTACCCCCCCACCCCTCACCCCTGCGTGACCCCCCACCTGTGACCCTCGCCCCCCCACGACACCCCACCCCCGCGGGCCGCGACTGCCAATAGGTCAGTTTGCCGGCTCTGCTGCCACAATCTACACTTAGAGCTGGTTGTGAAGACTGGTACAATGTCTGTACACTGTAGGAAAGATTGGTAACTAGTTTGAGATGCTGAAAGCCCGTGCATGGTTTCATTGCTTCATCGAATGCTTCATCGAATGCCAGGTGCATCAGTGCACAGAGTGAATGAGTGATTATTGAATGTAACTGTTTCTCAAATGTCCGGTACTGTAGATATTGCTTGTTCTCTTTACTACTATTCTTTTGGAAAATGTTCCTGTGTGTGCGTTTAAGTCCTGCTCTTTAGAAGGGGGAAGGGCTCATGGAAGTTGCTGTATGATTCCATTATTGGTAAATACTTTGTGTGCTTTCTGCAAGGCTAAGCAGTGATGGATTTCTAGGCGCTAACAGACCATGCACTGCACTAGACTGTATCTTCTACCCTTTCTAATAAATGTCCAATAGGAAAGCCACAAGACAGTGGCCTGCAGACCATTTTGCCTCACTGGTGAGTGCTTAAGTGGAAGTGTATGGGTTATTTGCGGTTATGCACTCAAGGTGAAAGAGGTAACTTTTTAGAGTGGTATTAAATGGTGGGTGGATGGTGATTGCCTGCAGGTCATTGGCAGTGAATGTGCCGGCGGGGCTGGGGGGGCATAGGAGGCTGAAAAACTGAAAACTGGATGAGAGGCATGTGGTGTAGCAGAAAAAAACATGTTGGCGAGCCATGACATAAAAATGGAGGGCCTTCTAGGTAATGACCTTCAGTTTGTAGTGTGCCCTTTTTGTGCATTTGTCATCTGGCATGATGTCGGTATTGGGAGAGGACTTGCCAGTCCGGGGAAGCTATAGAGGCTTTGCATAGCGAAATTAATCATTTTGTTTAGGGGAGTGAATCTTTACAGGCTGAATAGAAGGGTTTAAAATGAACTAAAAATGTGAATGTAAATGTTTGTTGTAAAGTGTTTTTAAAATATACTATACATACAGCAGTAAAATTAACAATTGAAGTAGAGTAGCCAGTCTTATCTTGATTGATATAACCCATCTGCTTTATTAGAAACGTAATCACCAGAATCCTTCATCCTGGCCTAAAAGAAAAGAAATAAAACCGACATTATAGCATCACGCCTTAATTGGACCTCGATATAAAACGATGATAATAAAAGTCTATACTTGAAGTTACAATCAGATCAGTGGTCATTTTGCTCGTATGGCTCAGGCTCTTTTGCCTTAAGGTGTGAGAGGGCAGCGCCTATGATTTTAACAAGGCGTGTGGTTATTTGGAGATTCTCCCGTTTTGTACATGTTTCAGGGCATCTTTCACAGAACAACACCCTTTTTAATTGAAAAGCGCTCTTTGCCATCTACGGCGTCTGGGTTGGAAAGCCGGGCAAGTGCAAACAATGTGCATCAGTGATTCTGTTTTGTATTTCCACGAACGTCAACGTTTTGAGTAGCCCTTGTATGTTGACCACTGTTGCCTGAACTCCATTAGAGGGATGCATCAATGCAGATGCAGATAAAACGTCTCCCTCTTTTGGCCACAGGACAAGAAAGGTAGTTCATTCTTCCCAGAGACGCTCTCGCTGTGGAGTCAGCTTTTCTCCTTGACTCAAGCTCTCAATACCCTATGCAACGGAAATAATGTTTGACTGCTTTTTTTTTTTAAGTCTGCAGCTGTTTATTTACTTACAATATACGAAATGAAATGGGCTGCTTGCTTCACAAACTCCGGGACCACCCTGACTAGGCATTAAGGCATAGGCCAAGACAGGAACACTCAGGGTCACAACACGGCAGAGGGACCATGTAACCTCACTTTACCGGATGTTCCCAAAGCGCGCACAGGCCGTTCCATGTAATGCTTTGCACATGCAGCTGTGTCCCAGTATAACGTTGTATATTGACATGTGGTTTACGGTTTTACATGGCGTCCTATTGCAGTGGTGAACTTATAAAGCCGGTTCCTTCTGTGAAACTGATGCATGTACACAGCTGCGCTCTGTTCGTGTACTGTTGTAGGGGCACATCTCTGTCTTGTACATTGTAGGGTTAGAGCTGCATTCTTGTGCGGTATTGGTTTAGAATCCTTCAGGTGCACCATGTACTGATAAAGAAGTTTCCTCCTGATGTTTGGCATTAAAACTGGCCCTGTGTACATGCCCCTAAGTTAACACTGATGCCAAAAACATAGATTGAGTTGCAAACAATTAAAGTTAAAAACGTCGAGGGAATGCATTTTAGCGAGTTAGTTCCTCTCTTATTTTACATGTTTACTTAATCTTGCATTCCCCACGAGTTAGCTATTTTATAATGTTGTTGTTTATCTGTATTTTTTTCTGTGCATACTTTGAGGCTTGAGCCATGTTTATGAGGGACTTTGATTGAGCATGCAGGCGCTAAGGCTAAAGCCAAACAAAGTGCCTGTCAGTGGGTTGGCCTCTCTGCAGAGCACACAGAACAGTGTTTGTGTATTCCATTTGCAACTGAAATTCTGTGGAAATGTGTGTGAAGGGGGTACACTGATGTCAAAATATTTGCAAGGCAAAAGTAAGAGAAATTAAGGTGCTTACATTTGAGGGAGTGCAGTGCATGTTGGGGGGCGGTGAAGTGACAGATGTGAGGAAGGGCATTCGGGGAAGAGTGAAAAGAGGATGCTGAAGAGGAAAGAGAGGGGGTTGAAGATGTGCAGATGGACAATATATGCAGAGAAAAAAGAGGATACATATCTAACATAAAGCAAACATAATTGAAGGCCAAAACACCTTCCACAGGCCTCAATGCTATTTAATTCACGGACTCACTATTTCAGAATTTAAACATTTTCAATGTTAATTATTTATAAGAAATCATTGTTGTTACTCATTTATCTTAAACAGCTAACACCCAGTGACAAAGCCAATCATACGGACAGGCTTTAGGCGTATGTCAGTTGCTGTGCCATTTATCTGGATAAAATTACATCTCAGAGAGAAACCAAAATACCGGTCTGATGGCACACTATGGGAATCACAGAAATGTATTTGGCATGCTCCTTTATAGGGAGCACCCACTTTTTTCATCTCACTTAAAGACCTGTCTGCACATATTTCTATATGACTGGTTACAGCCAGCAGCTGTGGGTGCTTCCCGAAGTCTGGTTAGAGCATATTTTTCCAAAGTTAATGCTGCATGCAGTGCAAGACACTGGGCACGCTAAGCATACATTTTAAAGGGCTAAAGTTGTCATGCAGAACAATTTACATATTACAGTAACTGTTGAACAAATTAATGCAAGAAGATACGGGGCAGTATTTAATGTGTTTAATATTTCAAGACTATACGTTCCCACTGATTAATAAGCCTTGCTTTATCGCTGCATTCATTTGCTTTAAAATGCACCATTTGCCAATCTTTTTAAATTTCTTTCTCAGGAGAGGGACTCTCCTAGACCCCAGGTTTGTCCATTGAACTTGTTCACATCGCTAACTAGTGTCTTCTATTAGAAAGGGTAGAGCCAAAGCAGTCTTGCTTAGTACCCTAGCCCTCTTCAGAAGTCAGACTTGCTTGGCAACCCAGAAATTCTCTGAAATAATGTTTGAGTTTTCTTTTATGAATGCCTAGAACTACTGAATTTTTAGTCCATTTATCACAGATATAGTGCTGAAAATCGCACCAAATAGATGCCAATTTAAAAAAAAAATCTTCACGGGGGGAGAACCCCCCCGAACCCCCCTTATAGCCAAATATAAAACAGCAACCTATCAGATATCTCTGCCATAAGTCTCACCATATTCCTAAAACCATGCATGCTTGTATCTGTACCTATTGCCAAAAGCATAACAATACATGTATAAGTAGAGACATACCTCACTCACAAGACCATAAAGGCTTTAAAACTTGACAGTCTAAACTTAACATTTTAAACACACACCTAAAATTATGCGGCATATTTCAAGTGAAAATTTACACAGACTCTAATAAAGTACCATTATCACTAATTCCTCCCCCAACATATCTTGAACATCACTTATCTACTGCTGCTGCTTCATTATTCTACTACTAATCAGGTATTGAGCTAGCTAAGAGCAAAGCAGCAACCCTTCACATATCTCTGTTGTAAGTCTCCTCATATCTCTAAAAGCATGCATGCCTGTGTCTGTACCTTTTCCTAGTGCCATCATATATAAAAGAAACATACAAATAGATGTATATCTGTATTTTAAAAATCTAACATCTTCAGACGTATAACAAGTACCATAATACATTTGCAAGTAGAGACATACCTCACTCACAACACCATCAACATCTTAAAACTAGACAGACTACACTTAAAATTTCAAACAGACACTGAAAATGATGCGGTATATTTGAACTGTAGCTTTCTACAGACTCACAAAAATTAGTCTAATAACTAATCTCTCTGCAAACATGTCTTAAACCTCACTTTTGTGCTGCAGCTGTACTATTCTACAACTACTTAGAGTGTTACATCTAGCCAAAAATAAAGCAGAAACCCTTCACATGTCTCAACTGTAAGTCTCACCATATTTCTGAAAGCATGCATGCATGTCTGTACCTTTTGCTAGCTGCATCATATATAAAAGAAACATACAAATAGATACATACATGTGTTTTATATATCTACCATCTTTAGATACATATTACACATATCAATATATATCCTAGTAAAGACTTTCTTCAATCACAACACAATGCACACCTCAAAAATTCACAGAACAAACTTTCCATTTCAAGCAAACACCAAAAATGATGTGGCATATTTCAACTGTACCTCTCTACAAACTTATAAAAAGTAGCCTAATCACTAATACCTTATGTAAACATGTTTTAAACCACACTTTTGTGCTACAACTTCACCATTCTACTACTACTCACAGTCTTGAGCTTAGCCACATACAAAGCAACAACACCTCTTTGTTATACATCATGCATCTTCAAATGTATAAGACATATGAGAATACATATACAAGTACAGACATACTTCAATCACAACTCCATGCACACCTTAAAACTTGACAGAGTGCACATCCAATTTGAAAGCAACACCTAAAATTATGTGGTATACTTCAATTCCTGATTTCCAAACTCAAATAAAAACTTTCATAATCACTAATCCATCTTCCAATATACACATATTACTATACACAATCTATTTCAAACAAC
This sequence comes from Calotriton arnoldi, assembly GCA_963921515.1. Lineage (NCBI taxonomy): Eukaryota > Metazoa > Chordata > Amphibia > Caudata > Salamandridae > Calotriton > Calotriton arnoldi. The sequence continues at coordinate 1,048,452 of CAWUFW010003068.1, read as the reverse complement.
ATTTAACTACAATAAAACATACTACAATACACATCTCTACATTTAATAAAATATTTAAAACATCACAGTTCTTGAATAATATTAAAAGTTTGAAAATAAGACTAATATATAATACACCTCACAAATAGATAACTCACCTTCCAAATAGTTTTGTAGAATATGCAATATCAGAAACTCATAAAAGATTTTCTTATGCACACAATCAATGTAATGCACCACTCTCAACAATGTAAAAACAGTAATGGCAAACTTTCCCTCTCTTTCTCAACAGAAATAAATGTAAGTAACACTCGACCCCCCCACACTATATTTTTGACTCAGCCCCGGGGAGGTGGCAGTCCCCGGGGCTGCAGGGGGGCCAGGTGCCCCCCCACCCCGCATATATAAATTAAAGACCCGGGGAGGGGGCGGTCCCCGGGGCTGAGTGAGGGGGCAGGAGCCCCCCCCCCCACGCTTTTATTTAAAAAAAAAATAATAATAATACCTCGGGGAGGTGGCGGTCACCGGGGCTGCAGGGGCCTCCGCAGGGCCCCCACATAAATACTCAGAAATGCCCCCGGGACCTGGCCCACCCGGGGGCTCATTAAAACAAAACACAGGAGACCGCGCTTCGTTTTTTGTTTTTTTTTCTAGGTGAGATTCGCGCACCCAGCGCGACTTCTGCCCAAAAAATAAAAAATAAATGCTTTTTTTGTCCCTGGGGGTCCCTGTGGGACTCCCTGTCCAGGCCTAGGGGGTCAGGGTATTTCTACCCTGCCCTCTTTCCTTCATTTATAAAATTTCTTTCCCTTTTTCCTTGTGACTCGGTTCAACCGAGTCACAAAATGGCTGCGAACACATTTTGGTTTGGAGTGTTGGCAGCCAATCAGAATGAAGCTCGTGCTCAGGAGGGTTCGCAAATCCTCCTCGGCCCTCAGATATCGATATTTTTATTTTTTGAATTTATAGGTATAACTACCTACTGGCACTCCAGGGGCTTTTTAGACAATATAATTCATATCACCAGTGCATACAGGGGACAGTATATATATATATATATATACAGTCGGCAGTAGGTAGTTATAGTTAGAACCTTGTTTCTATTCAAAAAGCATTTTTTCTTTTGCCAATATGTTTGGCACCGGTTGATCGAATCTTTACGAAATTTTCAAAACTAATGGGGCGCTCCGGTCAGCTCCTGTCTTGAAAGTTTCGGGGTGATTCGTCAAGGGGGGCGAGAAAGAAGGGGGGTCCCAAAACATGTTTTCTCCATGTTAATTTCCATAGGAAACTTTAGACACGGCTACAGCCCGAACTGCAGAACAGAATTACACCAAATTTGGCAAAAAGGTAGCTTTTGGTCCAGAAAGCACTCTTCTCTTTAAATGGTGTAAATCCATTCAGTAGTTTTTGAGAAATTTAAACATTTACAGATATCGATATTTGAGAATTGTGAGATCTGATTGGCTGAACCATCCCGATCTCGAGCGTGTGTCTGATTGGCTGCCAACACTTCAAACCAGGAAGTGTTGGCAGCCATCTTGTGACTCGGTTGAACCGACTCACAAGCAAAAAGGTAAAAAAAACATTTAAAAAAACAAGAAAAGGGGTAGGGTAGAAACACCCTGAACCCCTAGTCCTGGTCAGGTGGTCCCACGGGGACCCCCAGGGCCAAAAAAAGCATTTTTTTTATATTCGGCAGGATTTGCGTCGGGTGAGCGAATCCCGCAGAAAATGTAAAAGAGGGTGGGCCAGGTCCCGGGGGCAATGCAGATTTATGCAGAGGTGCGTTTGCAGAGTGGTGTAAAAAGGGGGCATGACCTCAAACCACTCGCAGCAATTCAACTGTGTGGGGCTTACTAGAGATAACAGGAGAGCTAGTTGGCCCCCAAGCACCCTCAGGAGGCAAGGGAACTTCATCCCCCAACCAGGAGGCGCGTTTGCAGAGTGGTGGAGAAAAGGGGCGTGGCCTGTTTCCACCTCTCAGCGATCCCACTGTCTAGGGCATACTGGAGGTATCTGATAGGCTAGTTGGCCCCTAAGGACCCCCAGCAGCGAAGGGGACTTTAATCCCCAACCAACAGCACGCCAGGGAGCGTGTTTGCAGAGTGTGGGCAAAGGGGGAGTGGCCTACTATGAGAATTTACCAATGCTGCTGTATGGGACTAACTGGAGGTAATAGGAGGGGTAGTTGGCCCCCAAGTAAGTCCCACACAGTGAGATTGCCAAGAGGTCTTCGGAGGCCACGCTCACCTTTCTCCACCACTCTGCAAACGCACCTCCTGGCACAGTACTGGTTGGGGGATGAAGTCCACTTTGGTTCTGAGGTACTTTGGGGGCCAAGTGGCCCTCCTGGTACCTCCTGTAAGTCCAACGCAGCGGAATTCCTGAGCACTGGTCGGAGGCCCAGTCCCCTTTCTGCTCCACTCTGCAAACGCGACTACTATGTTATAGTTAGAAATTAGCATTTAAAAAACCTTAGAAATTCACTGAAAAAAACCATAGGTTTCAGGGACATTATAGTTAGAAATTAGCATTTAAAAAACCATAGAAATTCACTGAAAAAACCATAGGTTTCAGGGACGTTATAGTTAGAAATTAGCATATAAAAACCTCAGAAATTCACTGAAAAAAACACAGGTTTCAGGGAGGTTATAGTTAGTTGGACATGTCACTCGTACAAAACCAGAGAAATTCGGCCGTTATAGTTAGTTGAGCTACCTATAACCTGCGCCCCCGCAATGCACTGCTGATGACGTGACATATTACATCACTTATGACATGGTCAGTGACATCACTGATGACATTACTGATTACATCTCAAATGACATGATGACATCATCCACTTAATATCTGATGCACCTCCTGACACCATAATATAACCTTTCATACACCTACACAAAAATACAGACTAACATTCTCGAAACCATAGACACACCAATATCAGTTAGTACATACCCACTCACTGATTCATAGGTCTACACACACATCCACTCACCCTTACAGTCAGTCATAGATGCAGTCACTGATCAATACAGTCACTGATATATGCACTCATACACCTATACAGATACTCACACACTGCCACTCACCCATAGATTTACTCACACACCTAGTCAGTCACCCAAAGAATCAATCACACTGCTATTTATTATACAGTTATACACACACCACCTCACTTATTCATACAGATACTAACACATACTTACTCTCTTATACAATCACAGACACAAGCACACACTCATCCATACAGCCACTCTCACAATCACTCACTCTCACATATAGTCACTTATATACTGCAACACTCACATATACTGCCTTTCACATATGTAGTTACTCATACATGTACCATTGAGACATCCATTCACTCACCAACACATCCATACAAACACTCACCCACCCATACATCCCCTCACAGACGCACTTATGAACCCATACACCCAGTGAATCACCCACTCACACATACATGCAGGGAGTCACACATACCCCCACCCACCCACACATACACTCAGGCACCCATACAGGTACTCAGACAACCAAACATTAACCCCTCTGGACACTCATGTAGCTACTCACCAACCTATGCAGCCACTTACACACCAACTGACAGACTGATACAGATATTCACACAGATTAGTCACTCACCCATGCATTCACTAAGACACGTTTAATCACTCACTTATACAGTCAGTCACGCACCCACAAAATCATCCATACAGACACTCATACACCCACTCATTCTTCAATACACCTTGGCATATATATAAATAACATTCTTAAACTTTTCAGAAACACTCAGTCACTGGATGATGTCATCAGTGATGTCATCAGTAATGTAATTTGAGATGTCAACAGTGACGTCATCAGTGATGTCAGTGACTATGTCATGAGTGATGTAATATGTGACGTCATCAGCAGTGCATTGCGGGGTCGTGAGTTATAGTTAGCTCAACTAACTATAACAAACGAATTTCTCTGGTTTTGTACAAGTGAAATGTCCAACTAACTATAACGTCCCCGAAACCTGTGGTTTTTTCAGTGAATTTCTAAGTTTTTTTAAAATGCTAATTTCTAACTATAACGTCCCTGAAACCTATGGTTTTTTCAGTGAATATATATATATATATATATATATATATATATATATATTTAATATGTTACCCTTAGCTGGGTAGATTTCATTGGTCTCACGCATATTAGGGCATGCTCCCTTGGCAGGCAGTGACGGTCAGCTCCAGGGTGCATGTGAGACTGGTAGATGTACAGATAGTGAGGGAGAGAGACATACCTGATTTCATTTTAGCTAGAGAGACTGGAATTGGTCACTGTGGCCATAATAAAAGGTATCACTTCGTTTGGTCAGGATGTAGTCCAAAGTACACCAAGATTCTGTCGTACTGATCATTAGTGCATCATGACCTATCAATCCTGTTGATCTGATTCTCAGAAACTACATTTTCTAAACACCTTGGGGCATGTGTATCACAAAACAGTTTTCCGAGTCCTTAATAGCGATTTTTTGCGAATCGCTATTAAGGACTCGCAAAATGAAATGTATGTGGGAATCGCAATATTAATTGCGATTCCTATGTATTCCTTAATTGCGAATCGCAAATTGCGATTCGCAATTAGGGAATACCTTCCCACTTATTCCTATGGGCCTAGAGGCCCATAGGAATGAATGGGAAGACATTCGCAATTTGCGAGTCCCCATTAGGTACTCTCAAATTTCGAATGCAATTTCAAGGGTGCAAAAGTGTCAAAAGGACACCCTGTTGCACCCCTGAAATATGTATGTGTGCACATGTGGCACACATACATGCCCTAACGGTATGTATGTGCGCCACAGGCCACTTTGAAAAATGCAAAAAAGTGCATTTTTCAAAGAAATCGCAAATTACCACCTACTGGAAGTTGGTGGTAATTTGCGATTTCTTAGGGCAAAATCGCACAACTTGGGTGCTTCCTGCATTGCATTTAAGGAATCGCAATTTGCGATTCCTTAAATGCCTCTCGCAAAATAGGGAATCGCAAAATATTGCGAGGGCCTTTTGGGATGATACATCCCAAAAGGCTTTTTCCCGTTCGCAAATGGGCCGATTCTGAGAATCGGCCCGTTTGCGAACGGGAAATAGGCTTCATACATATGCCCCCATGATACCTAAGAACTATCGTGGGATCTGATAACGGTAGAAATGGCTTAAAGAAGCCACAAGCCTGTGCACCATCAGTGGCAAAACTTGTGTTGGCTTGCCCTTTTTCAACCTTTATTCTGTGTGATGTTGCTAATGAACTAACTAAACTAAGAATCACAATGATACAGAAAAGACTTAAATAGAAAATGAAAGAAATGTTCTTTTCACTCATTATAATGAAACAGACTGAATAGTATTTCAAAGAGAAAATATTCATCAGTTTTGGCTAATCTATACCTTTACGTACTCAATGATGGAAACCTTAGGATTTGCAGATATTATAAATATATATTTGTTACATGATGTTTTCATACTGCCATGGTGTGACCAAATGACATGTAGACTAAACCAGCATTTTGCTTCCAGTGGTTTTCCAAATTTCTAAAATGCACTGCAACCAGATAACTACCTGTTGGTAACCCATACATGTCTGGTGTCAAATGCTCAAGAGACTTTGGAAAACAAAGTTGGGGAGCAAGCCTTGGGAGGAATATGCTCCTGCATGAGGGAAACTAGAAGAAAATTATTATGATGCGGGGAAAACGCTAAAAATCTGACAAATGTCATGGTCAGCATGCTCTCCGGCCAGCCAATAAGGATAAGGAAGGTCTGGCGCCCAGCAACAGAAAACTTTGAATGTGTAGTTGTTAAAAATATATAGTTGTGGTTTGATTCCATACAGCCGCAGGGTCATACCAGTGAACAAAAGATGTATAGCCTAAATAGATGCTGCCAGCATCTCTCAAGATTTCCCAAGTGCCCTGCACCTAGTTTGTCGGCTGTGGTCACACAGAACCCCTGGACAACCCATATTTATGTGCTACCCCCCACTCATGATACCCAGATGAAAAAAGCTGGGGTTCAAGTCTTGGCAGGGATATGTTCCTACATGGAGTAGTTTGGAGACAACTACCGTGTTTTGGAAAACAAATGCTAGAAATCTGCCAAACATCATGTTCAGAGTGTTCTAGTTGCCAGTCAGTCATGGTAAGGGACGTATGGCTTGCCAGAATAGGTTTCTTGGGTCATACAATATCAGAATATAGATTGTCTTTAATCTTTTTATTTATAGGCCTGGATTTGATGTCTGTCATCAAATGAACAGTGTACAACCATAAACAATGATTCTGCCACAATTTTGTGATCTGGCTAATAATGCATAATTGAATGTGCACACTATGGGGTATATTCACAAGAACGTGTGATAACTACCGCAAAAGTAGCGTAACGCAACTTCCAATATCGCAGCCCATCGCAGGAAAATATCCCCGTGTCAACGTGGAATTCACAACAAGGCGGTAGCATGCGATAGTCTGCCAAAACCGCGGACAATGTCTCCGCGATACAACCACCACGATGGAGATAAAAACACAAACCACAACACCAAAAAACACGCGATGGGCAAAAGCACGATGAGGAACTCAGCGAGAAGCAGCGCCAGGCCTGCAACACACACCTGGCAGGCGTCAAAAATCCCCATAAAAGTAGAAAAAACACCCACACACAAACTGACCAACACACAAGCACCATGGAGGCAGCCGGAGCAGGCGCAGAGGACGAGCGCAACCCCACAAGCACCCCGGACGACCAGCCAGGGACCTCGGGGACAGGGAAGGGCAAGGACAAGAAGACGAGGAAGACCAAGTTCAGTCCGCAGGCGAACAGGATCATAGTCACAGAGGTGATGGAACACCATGAACATCTCCGCCCCCTTCGTCACCTCCAACGTGTCATTGGGCACCAAAACTGGAATATGGCGGGACATCGTCGACAAGGTGAATGCCGTCGGAGAGCACAAGCGGACAATGGACGAGGTCAAGAGGCGATGGAATGACATCAAGCGGAAGACCAAGGAGAAACTCTCTGCCAACCTGAAGGCAGCAACGCAGACCGGAGGTGGGGGCCCAGCGCCACAGCTGGAGCTGGATGATATGGAGGAGCTGGTGTCGACAGTCATCAGTATGGATACTGTGGCCGGAGTAGGGGGACCGGACACTGCTCGACAGGACACAACCGCAACAGGGTGAGTGACCACCAGGTACTGGGGGGACGGGGGGGACGGGGGAGCTGGCCACAATGGCACACATGCACAAGCAAGCAGGGCACAGTGCACACCCACAATCACTCTGGGTCCTCGCCCAGACCCACAGACTGTCACAATGTACAATGCCATGCTGTCTGAATGTCAACCTGTACCATGCGGCTACATACATGTGGACACATTGTAATACACCATCTCCCCTTCACATCGCAGGGGCATCGTCAACACCTCCTGCAGAGCAGTCACAGCCACTCTTCACTGATGACGAGGAGGAGGACAACACCAGCATCGACACCCAAACCATCCAAGACCTCATTGACCTCATCCGCAACTCACCTCCAGGATCAGGGCAGCCCAGCTACATCCATGAGACCCCACCCACCACCTAATCCACCCAGCAGGAGGCACCCACAGCCCATCACCCTCCCAAGACCCCCAGGAACAACAAATGGCCTTCCAACGCCGTGTGCTGGAGGGCCAGAGGGAGACGGCCGAGCAGGTGCGGGTGGGGTTTGAGCTCATGGTTAACAAACTGGACGCCATCCTTGGGTGTCTATGTCCGCCCCATGGTCTCCAGCGAGCCCTGACTGACATCTATGGAGTCAGGACGCGGAGGGAAGAATACCTGTCCGCTCAGAGTGGCCCCTGCGATGCCAGCCGTGAGCTGGCAAACATGCGGAGGCTCATGGAGGACATGGAGGACATGGTGCGGATGGAGGCGGAAAGGATGGCAGCAGCCGCTGCACATCAGCGGACTGTAGCTGGGACCTACCGTGCCCTGCATGTCCTCGTCATGGCATTGCTGCCACAAGGTGTGGCGATGATGAATGCTGCTGCTCCCACACCATTCACATCTCCGCCCCCTGGTGTGTCAGTGCCTCCCAGTGCGGCAGGCGTATCCACTCTGGCACCTGATGTGTCACTGCCACACAGTGCGGCCGACAATCCTCCTCTGGCCCCTGATGTGACAGTGGCACACAGTGCCGCAGCCAGCACTGCATCACACACAGGTGGGGCAGGGTACACTCCCAGGGACGAGGACGTGGATGGGACTGTGGTCAGGAGGGGGTGCAAAGCTTTAGAGTTCGGTACACTTGCTTTTGTCACCGCCTCTAGGGCAGGATAGGGTGTTACCACCAAAATGCGTTTTCCCTGTGCCAGTGCGCGCTCCTTTAGAATCGCCATTTGCACTGCCGTTAGAACTTTTTCTACAGAGGAAAACCGCATTTCCGCGGAAGTGTACAGATGTAACTTGTATGCGATGGGTACTGTATCACCTTCGTTAAAGGTTAAGTATGTGAAACCCACTGCCCCTGGTATGATTCTAATCACCAGGTTTGTGTGGTTATCACGCGTCAAAAGATATTTAGACTCAAGAAGGTCAGTCTGTAAAGACTGTAGAATGGAGGTATGCTCCGGAAGCCAACAAGACTTCGAAAAAGTAGGTTGTATCAAGGCATACAGTGGCTTGATACGCTGGGCGTATTCGGGAATGTAGGTACGTCCGAAGTTCAAAAAACCCAGCAAGGACTGAAGCTTCTTCAGATTAGTAGGAGGGCACAGAAGTGCACATTTCTCTAGGAAATGGGGGGCTAAGCCCTTACCTTCATTGTTGAGCTCGTAGCCCAAGAACAAAATGGTAAATTCAGCAATATGAGATTTGGCAAAGTTAAATTTGTAACCTTGAACCGCAAATTCAAGAATAATGCGGTCTACTCGGGTCAGATGCGGGAACAATTCGTCGTCTGTCAGATAAATGTCATCTACGTACGAACATGCGTCTGGATCGATGCCGTCTAACAAAGAGACAACACGAGCGGCGAATACGCCTGGACTATTCTTGTAGCCCATAGGAAGACGCCTGAATTTGAACATTTTACCACCGGAAGTAAAAGCACATTATTGGCCACTCTCCGGGGCTAAGTTGTGCGTGTAGAATCCATTTGAAAGGTCAAGTGTCGGTTTATATTTTTTACGAACAAGACTGTCTACAAGCGCAGAACTATGGGTATTTTGCACCGCAAAGGTCCGACAATGAGAGTTCAAATGCCGGTAATCCAAAACTAAGCGGTACGATCCATCGGGTTTAGAAACCGCGAAAAGGGGATTATTCATAGGTGATACGCAGGTTTCGATTACTCTCTGATATTCCAACTGAGTCAGAACTTCACGTTTTATGGGATATTGGGGTTGTGGCTGCGGTAGTGACCGCAAAGGTATTTCATGGGGGGGAGAATCTTCGTCCCAACCCACGTGGTTGCGGTATAACGCAGGAGCCAGGGACACAGCCCACTCAGCTGCCAGAGCCTCCGCTTTGTCCTTTGGGACATGTCGAGAAAAGCTCAGAAGGATTACCTCCTCCCCTGTACGTGCAGCAAGAACGAATGGGGGTGGCCAATCCACCTCCGCAAATAAAATGTCATATGAAGAGGTTAGATTTTCCCAAAAAATCCCTTTAATAATGCGCTGTATATCACCTTCAATTTGAATGACAATATTAAAAAGTCTATCAGGGAGTGCCACTCTGGTGTCAGCTGTCTCGACAGTAATGAATGTTTCAGTTGCTGTCGCCTCCATATGAGGACGTAGCGCCTCCCGCACTATGGTAACTTCCGCGGCACTGTCTAGGAGGGTTACTGCCCACGTCCAATTCAGGAGCCTCATTCTCACCGTCTGTGGCATATTTCGCTGTTACAGCGGCAACCTTCTTCTTCTGAAATTGTGGTAGAAAACGTTGAAATTCTTCTGCTTTTCCTCTGACTTGTTGTCGAGGTTGGTCTCGTCCCTGGGGAGCCTCTCGGTCCCTTCCTCTATCCTGGCGGTCTCCTCCACCGGCCTGTGACGAAGTCTGTGCCTGTGAAGAACGAGGAGAAAGCGCATCAGGGATCTGAAACCTATCCGGTGATTTAATTCTCGCTCTATCGCGTAAATCATAAGTGCGTTCAGAAGAGACTGAAACCGGGGATGCGCCTCTCGACCCCGGCTTCTTTTGTTGCTTACCCTGTTTTTTCAGCCTCCAACTCTTTTTAGTGAAGACTGGTTTCTCATCTTTCTCAGGCTGAGATTTGGTTTGTTGTTGTTGTTGCGATTGTGTTTGCTGTTTTGCAAAGGCTTGTTGCCCAGGCTATTTCTGCCAATAGTTTTATAAGCCTGGGTAATAATTTTCGGTAATTCGCGAGGCCTGTCCAATTCTGGGACCAAAGCCAAAGCATTCGCTACTTGAAAGTTCACTGCATCGCCCTTGACATTCGCAAGGATCAGCTCAGCTACTACTTCAAACACTCCCACCAGTCTCATCCCTAATTCCACAGCCGCTTCAGGGCCATGTTCATCCTGTACTTTTTAATTACTGAGGGGAGAACTGTCATGGAAGGAGTACCAAAACACTTAGAATATACTGCTGCGAATACCTTACCCCAGTTGTCGCATGCTGTCAACTCAGGAATTAAGTCTTTTGGCAAACTAATCGTAAGAATGCGGTGTTTATCCACCGGGGTTGTGTGTGGAAAAACTGCCTCCAACTGGTCAAATTTTTCTGCAAGCCAATAAGGAAAATCATCCTTATTTTGTGGACGTTTGCCCATCACCGAGTTCACCATGACAGGACTTATGGTCACTCCGCTTGCACCAGCTGGTTGGCCGGCAACTCCAGGAGCGGCGCCATGGATGTTGCCTGTAACATATCGCACTAAGGCTCGATGCACTTGTACCAAAGCCGCATACATAGTGCGCAGTTCCGCGACTGGTATAGTCATATAACGCGGATGTGGGGTGTACCCAGCCAAAACAGGCCAAGTGGCCCCCTCAATAGATAAGGGGCCTAAACGAACCGTGGTAGTCGGTTGTGGGAGGGCACCATTAAACCAAACATGGTGCTGCCAAGCCGTGAGCGGTACTTCAAGATTAGTATAAGGTCGATAGACAGCAGGAACAGCAGTGGGTTCATATTCATGGAACAGATTATCGTTCGCGTCCACCGCTGGAAAAGTGATCCAAGAGTAGAACACCTCAAAGTGGAAAGCCGGATCGGCTTGAACCACAAAGACTAGTTTGACTCCCGTGTCTGGCACTCCATACACCTGTAAGTGATCCCGGAGTGCTGTGCGGCTATGCTCCGCTATGTCTATACCCGCCATTACTAACGGGATTATTCGACAACCTAACAAGAGGCAGCACAAAAAGGGTTATGATTAAGAAACCTTTTTTAACAACTTCAAGCTTGAATGAACCTACAAAAACTTCAATATAGGAGGTATCGCCATCACACACGCTTCCGGAAGCGTACGTGAGGGGGTTGTGGACAAGCACAAGTACTACTCAAGCGTCCCGCAGATAAGCTGTCCCACTCGTTGGTCGCGCCATGTCATAGGGATTCTGCACACACAGAGCTATGCACAGGATAATAGAACCTCGGAATATAGTGGTGAGCCAACCATAGACCTTAGCACCTAAAACCCCAACCCAACTAGCCTTAGCGTCCCATTAGCACCAATGTACCAATGATTGGACAACCCAGAACACGGTATCTCTATCTCAGGACTCGCAGAAGCAAGAACACTCTTTCGTCACTCACTCGTACCTGTCCACATCGTACGTAAGAAGAGACACTGTGTAGGTTAAAATGTTTATTTCAACTTACGTGCTCTAAGATACAGTACACGTGTCAGTACTATTAGCATAATACATATGAATAATATAATCAGCATGGTTACAACTCCATAGAACACAAACGGGAAAGCATCTCATAAAGCAGTGGATAAATGTATAACTAACATTACCACCCTCCCCGTGCTGGAATCTAGTTTATTATAAAAATAGAAGACCTCTGGGCTTTGACTAGCGAACCCCCATACCTCAGTCTCTAGATGCTAAACTACATCAGCAGACAATCACAGCTCTTCTCTCTGGAAAGGTTGTCTCCAAGTGTCCCTAGCGCGGGCCAACCGCAATATTAAAAGCACACTAATTTTTCCATGGCAGCTGTACCTAGTGTTATGTCTAGGTGTGAGGGACTGGCCAAATCAGCAAGACAAGGAAACGTTGTTATTCGACCTTGTACATGTTGTGCAGTCTGAGCCCAAAGTGAACAGGAGAAAAGGTGAAAGATAGAAAATGCAGACAGTGCAAAAAGAACTTGGCAAGAGCAGAGGTCGATAGAACAACGGCTCAGAGTAATGTGTGCAAAGAAAAGCATTATGGCAGCCAGGCCCAAGACAACCTTAGCAAGGCAGGCCAGGGCCAGGATGCCACAAACCACAAGACAGTACTTTTACAACGCGGTTGTTAGAACGACTGCGTTGTTAGTACGCAATACATTTACATCGCAAGTCATTAGAACAACTTGCTGTATTGGGCGCTAAGGTATTGGAAATGAATTCCAACAGGTTCCCTACTATTGCGCAAACTGGAGTAGGAATAGTAAATAATACTATTCCTAAGTCCAGCGCGCCCCCTACAGCAAGTCGTTCTAATGACTTGCGATGTAAATTTATCGAGTACTAACAACGCAGTCGTTGTAACGACTACGTTGTAAAAGCACGCAATGTAATACATCGCGTTGTAATGTGCTATATTCGTTCTTGAGACGATCCATCAAACTGAAGAGTGAAAGCCTGACAAATATCAACTGGCTTCAGGAAAAAATGCAGCATGTTGCTTAGTAATGGGTTGGCAGAAAGAACCATGTCTTGGCTAACCAGTGTCATCTGCAAGGGTTTACTCAATGAAAGGAGTATAGGTCGTCCACCTGGCTCGATTTTTAATAAAACACTAAAATTGTGGAATTAGTTCCATTATAACATCAGGTAAATGTACACATGAAGATTTACTCATGTAGAAGCGTACTACTGCACTTGGTAGCAACTTCTTTTGCTATTCACTATTTCCACGTATAAGTTTACTACTAGGTGCAGATTTACATGTCTCCAAAACACAGGTGAATCATGCTGAAACAGGATTTATGAATGTCAAGTTACTCCTAGTAACTTTCCGCATGTAGATGGAGGTCTCTGCCGCCGTAGGGGAAAAAATATTACAGTTTATTATTAAAAAAAAATGAAAAGTATTTTAATGTAAAATTAAAATTTAAATGAACTGATATATAACTAGTATTAAACTAGAACTAAAAAACACATTTTCAGCACATTAACTCATCAAATTAAATATTTTATGAATACTTTAAATAAATACAACACTATTAATTACATTTATAATTACATAATTAAAAAAATCCAACCCTATCATTTTTATATTTAATTATTATTTAGTGCACGTTATTATACTTATTTTTGTATTTAATTTGAATGTGTTATTAAACTGTTAAACAATTTGTTTAATTGTATATCTATATAACATTTCCTATTGGGGGATATTTTAATTCCCTGCCTCCATTATTTTCTATGGGAGTGTGTTGGCGTACCTGTGATTATCCATTTGCGGTGCTGGGCATACCCCAAGGCTGGGCTGGAGTACATTTATTACTGTTTTGGCTGTAGTACCTTAAGAAGAGAAGTTTTGTGAATACCAATGGGCTTACTCTTTGTGAGTGGCTCTTTGTATTTCTCTCTCTGACTCCCTCCTTACTCCTCCCTAATCCCCTCCCATTTTGTTGTAAGTGCTTCCTATTTTCCAGCAAAGACTCCAGGTGTGCCCCATATTTTTTACTAAGCCATATACCTACGTGTGGGGATACCTCAACAACTATGGTGGAGACCTCGACATCAAAGAGATGTGAGAGGCAGAGGTCTCTACATGTAGGTTTGTGAATGGTATTATTTAGCATGTGAGCAGTACTATTGTAGTTCTGCTAGCCATACTCCAAAGTACAGTTTCTGAATGCACCCCAATCAGTGTAAAGTAGCTCATGGAGAGTAATTCCAAAAACACACATCATCAAATGAAGGACTCTCATGTTTCTGTGATTGTGGCAGGCTCCTTGCATGACACAAATATTATGTATTAAAGTGAGATAACTGATGTGTGGTGGGAGACTCAGGGCTTGTCATTTAGACATCTTTGAAAATAGTGAGAACAATAAATCCCAAGATAAAACTCAGTTATCATTAGCCTTTGGGTTGGGAATGTCTCCTGCGTGGTGAACTGTCATGTTACCCTGCTCTGAGTTCCCGAATGCATGTGAAAGTAATGTCCTAACTTTTATTGTGGCCCAAGCATTACACAAATCAAGAATGTGGTCTGAGTTCTAGGTCTGTCCCTGACAATGGATGGTCCAGAACCTGTCCTGCAACCTGGAGGGGGTGCACCAAGTATGCCCTAATATTGAACCAAGACAATTGTCCTGTGTTCAGCACATTAATTGGTGTTGGCAGAATAATATGTTTTTTGATCTTTTATGTTGTATAGTTTTTTATTATGTCAGTGAGTGTGTCCTTTTGACCCCTCTTGTGTAAAGTACTGTATTGTGTGAAACCCAAAACCTTGAAGCTGGGGCTTGGAGCTGAGCACAAGGGTTGCATGCTACTAAAGCTCCTGTGCAACTCCTTCTCAATGGTATCCGAGTGGTGAGCTCTGTGTCATCACAGGATACAGCGAAGGTGGCGACAGCAGACAAGAGCACTGGGGAATGCACAGTAACTAAGAAGTGCCCCTCCCACTCTCCTGATATGAAACCCTCGGCTGCTGATGGGACGTGAAGCCTGTGGTTGAAACTGTGGTCGGGCACTTGAACACAACAGAATGGGTGCCGTTTTTCTCCTCTGCTGCCACCCACCTGCTCTGCTCACACTTAACACACTTGCAGTGACTGCAACCGTTGCTTTCCATGTTGAGCAGCGGACCCTACTACTAGCGCTTGGTGCACTGCCCTTTAAGTGGGAGCTGGGTGTTTCTTTCTGAGAGGAGGGTAAGTGTTGGAGGCCAGGCTTAGCTGTGGAAAGGAGGAGCAAAGAATCTAGTGGGCAGACTGCCTGTGGAACCTGTGGCCTTAGACTCCAGTGCACAGATTCATCATACAGGAACAGTCACCAGTAGTAATACTAGAAAGAGGACTTGCTCACTACTGGTGGCAGCCATCTTTACTATGGCCACATATCGAGGCTTCGAAGGGGTCCATGTCTATATCGGCTGGTTGTGATTCGTTAAAGTCACTTATGTGGCTGTGTCTCATTATGGTCAGGTTTGATGTAATCTACCCCAAGTCATCCGTCATTACCACCAATCTCTCATCGACAACAGTTGCATCATCTCAATCCTCTGGTACATACAACACCAAGAGGCGGGCTGTACTACACAGAGACCAGGTTTAGGACATACAGATCAGGCTCGCTGACTGAATGGACTCTGGAGATTCATTCTCATTCCCCATATTCATCAGAGTCAGAACACTGTACAGGGCCATGGGGTAAGCTGGCATTACTAGGTCCAACCGAGGGTTTTGCGGCCGTTTACTACTGATGTCTCAGGGCCCAACCTACTATGGGTCCTGAGCAATTGGGTGAGGTACCGCTTCAGCAATTGACTCTCAGTGGTAGTGACGGTCGAGCAGTTCAATGATTCTCAGGGGGGAGGTAGACATGGAGGATGAAGATAGGCTCACAACTCAAAATACACACAGCAGCATTAACAATAAATGATTGTTCAGTCAAATACTTGTGCTGTTGAAATTAGGAGTATTTATATACAATCTCAAAGTAAAATACACCATTCACAAACCATTCACACAGTCCCCTAAAGTCAGTGCTCTAGTGTTTCATGGAAAGGTCCCCGAGTCACACTCCCTTCAAGGTAGTGGTAGGGGTTAGGTCCCATTTACTATAGGTGACATTCAGCCCCTGGTTAAGCCCCTCTAGTACTTTGAGTCTCAGGAGTCCCACTCCAATACAGTATTAAAGTGAAAAGTGTTCTATGACGGCAGCGCTATCTGGCAAGCAAGTTCCCCTGGAGCCATCTGGCCCAAAATCAGCCTTACCCGCACTAGCAGGATACGAACAACAGGAGTCTCGACCCCCCCTTGCTCCTCAGTCACTGCTCAGGCCTGCCAAGGTCACCATAGCAGCCTCTCTTCCCCGATGGCAATCCCAACTAGTACACATTTCTTGTTTGGTCACGATGGCCCCTACGGGACACTGGGTCACCGTCTAGCCAGTGCACATGGGCTTCGGCCTGATCAGCACAGGTGCAGTCTTCAAGGCAGCCATCTGTCATATGGAGTTGCCGAATTAACACCACACACGGGCTATGGTCCTCTTCGTACGGCAGTACTCTTCACGGTGGCCACCTGGCATACAAGGTTGCTGACTTAACACTGCACATGGGCGATGACCCGTTTGTTGCAGCAACATTCATGACTCACTTCACGGTGACCCGACTCTGGTATGCAGGGGTTGCCAACAACTTTTCCCTGCACATGGGCAATTCCCCGATCGGTGCAGCAGCTGTCTCCTCACATCTTGCTAAGAGAATCTACTGACCAGGATTAAAGTCTGAGTCTTTGATGTTTATGTTGGGGATCTGCTTCCTTTTGAAGTACCCACTCCTCTGTTCTCTCTTCCTTTAGAAAGCAGTCTGTCACAGCAAGAGTGATTCCAAATCTGATACTGGAGAGCCTGACTCTCCTTTCCTCCAGTGTGTCTCACCCAACTTACAGGCATTCAGCAATACACAATTTCCTCTGGGGGGATTCCTCTACCTCCTCTCCTCATGTTTCTCCTTCCAGCCCTGGGTCTTCCAAAATGGAACCCAGAGTCTTCCATGCATGTATCCTTCACAGGCATATATGCACCCAGCACATGCATGTAGTATACACTCTCTGCACAGCACACACCCTTCATGTACTGTACCATTCGCAAGCACACATATACAAAGAACATACATATAATATACACATGCTGCACAGCACTGCATCCTTTTTGTATTGTCCCACTCACAGGCACACATACACCCAGCACATGCAGA
The DNA here is from genome assembly GCA_963921515.1 of Calotriton arnoldi. Lineage (NCBI taxonomy): Eukaryota > Metazoa > Chordata > Amphibia > Caudata > Salamandridae > Calotriton > Calotriton arnoldi. Next base: position 1,031,325 of record CAWUFW010003068.1, on the reverse strand, counting down.
CAATATACATGCACAGCAGCATACCGCATTATCCCTGTCTTCTATACCATTCACAGGCATGCATACACCCAGTACATGAATACCACACATGTACTGCACAGCACTATGCACCAATCCTTTGTAGGCCAAGGGTGAGTTTAGCATGCAGCAGCAGAACTTTAAACGAGTGAGCCTATAGGCATCACTCCAGTGACACGGGTAAAACGGACCTGATCACTACACGGTATGCTGCCATCACGGCACTCGTGCTGCTTAACTCCTGGTAAAAGACAGGAGCCTTTCACTACTATGAGGGTTGCGCTTGGTCACCCCTTCTGGGCCACCAAGACCACAATATGTGAGACTGGTCTAAGTCATGGCACACATGAGCATGCTCCATATTTGCCTATTACAAGAAAAATCAGCATTAGGAGTCGAGACATCATTACAGTTGGGGCACTCAGGTCAGGGCTGTATGTTCATCACTGTGCAAGGGATTTTCTGTCCCAGCAATCAGTAAGATCACTGTTAATCAGAAGGCTAGTGCTGCACAGCAGGCTGAGCCGGGAGGTAACAAGGATGCCCCTTCATGTCAAAAAAACAGTATGCCAATTACTCTTTTTGGAAGTGACTTAGGCAAAACCACCCCTTCATGGCAGTGTCCATTTTAAAGGTCTCTGTCAAGTCAGTTGATACCATGGGTGTGCAGTCGGTTGTGGCCATCCAACTGCTATGAATGGATACAGGAACTTTTAATGCCCACCTGACTACAACTGAGAAGAGACGAACATTAAACTGAAAACATTTCTGTCACTCAGGCCCCTGTTATGACGGCATGATATACAATATGTTCTACTGGAGCACACCACCATGCTGATCACAGTGGATGGGCGAACTAAGGAATATGATCACCCTAACGACTTAGCAAGATTCCTTGATGCCTTAGACCTGAGAGACATAGATATGGAGCCAAGTGCTAGTCATGGAGGTTCGGTGAATATGTCAGCAGCAACTTCCTCCACCGCAATAGACCAGGAAGAGAGGGAGAGACTGGAAATGTTTTCAAACATTGGGAAGACATTGGCAAAGATTGGTTCAGCATATAACCGGTGCATAGAGACAAATCCCGCTCTCCGTTGAAGGATTAGTTTACACTTTGGATTGACACCAGGGAGACCTAAGGCCTTACCAGGGGATCCAGGTCTCAGAATAGTAACATATAGCATCATACCCACTGCAATAGTTATTGGATATCTTACCACGGCTACTGTAGACCATGCTCTAGAGATACCAGAGAGTGCTCCAAGATGTAAATGAGAACTTCTGCATACAGACTTGTTTGATTTTATCAAATTGTTTGTGAGGGTATTGGCTTGTTTGATTCTTTGGGGTGTGAAATAAAGGGACGTAGGAGGGGACAATTGGAAGCGATAGATGAGGGCTTCAGAGATATGGGATTGTTGATCCCTTGGGCTTCAGTGCTAAACACTGCATATTCCTTCCACTCGGAAAGGAGATTTTACTGCTTTAATGTTCTTGATGTTGCCTTGTACCAAGTTTTTCAATGTTTCCTCTGTTGATAGTATCCAACCTCCTTTTTGCTGTTTGGCTTATTTTAATTGAAATCTTCTGATACTGAGACACCCAGGTCTAGGGAATAAAGTTCAGACAGAAGAAATACACATTCACTGCTCAAACACCCACTATACCCGCCTGACCACAGGGTACTGTGGCACTAACCTCTAGTTGCCTGACGCACATTTGCCTGACTACATGCTCACTGATTCCCTTGTGATCCCTCAGACAATATCAGACATTTGGTCAGTGCATCCCCCCGGAAATGTGTGGTGAGTGCACAGTTGGAAAGAAGACTCTGACTGTTTATTGTACTTGTATAGCCAATAAAAAATTCAAATGACCATAAGACCTTAACTGTAGAGTCTGTGAATGTTAACGACCTTATACACTTTATCAAGATGAAAAAAAAAAAGGGCTGACATTCTTGAAGTCCAAATTACCAGACGTAGCTTTGTTGCAAGAAGCACAACTCACACCCTCAGAATGCAAACACTGCTGAGAGATTGGTTAGGGAAGGTTATATTTATACGCGGGTAAGACATCTGGTGCACAGTCCACCTAGCAGACTCCATTAGATTCTGCCTGTTTGCATCCTGAACATAGACAGATAAAGGCGGTTGATATTTAATCACAAAAATGAAGATCCAAGATACAGTGCTCATTGTGTGCTCTGGTTATGTACCTGTTGGTTTGAAAGCAAGTTTCCTCCTTGGTCTTTTGATATTCATCCCCTCCTTTAGTAGAAGGCAGGTCATCAGGGGTGAGGGGCAACATGGTATTAGTGCCCTTGTTAGATCGCTCAGACAGTGTAGATGCGACTCAGTTACAGGATGACAGGATTCCTCAAGACATCATGTCCAAATACTCCCTAATAGACTCATGGCGGTTATTGTTTCCAGGAGACAGAGACTACACATTTACATCTAGGGTAAATTGGACAAAATCTAGGATTAATTTCTTCTTACAATCCAAAATCTCTGACAAGGAGATTACTGTCAACTTGCATATCTCCACATAACATACCTGACCAAGACCTGCTAGGTATTGCACTCAAGATGAGAGTTCCGGCACCACCACCAGCAGGAGGGCACATGAACACAGCTGTGTATATAACATCTGAGGAGAAAGGCTGGCTACGCTCTTTCTTAAAAGACTTTTCTTGAATATAATGAGCAATCTGTAGCCTTCCCGCAACCCTATAGGAAGGAGGAAAGTGCTATATGTGGAGGGTAATGATGAGGGAATCACCCTTAACTAAACGTAAATGTCAGATGGCGAGGAAATGCCTGGAAAAAGAAGTAGAATGAGAGACGGCACAGTATAATGGCCACCTTTAGTCTGAATTTATGATGGTGTTACTCCAACTCAAACCAACTCAATCAAACCTACACTACTTGAGTGCAGAAGGTCCTCACCAAGCTACTACACTATGAAAGAGGTGAGAAATCTGGACACCTATTAGCAGCACAGCTGAGACCAAACAAGACCAACAGGGCAGTTACTGCACTTATAAATGTAACAGGTCTGCTAATTGTGAACCTGCTGGAAATAGCTGGATAATTTAAAGCCTTCTATAGCACACTCTATAACTCCACCCTTATCAACCCAGAATTAGCAATAGACAATTTTTTTGTTGACCAATATCCCTGCCTTGTTTAGACAATAACCAAGGAGAACATTAGGTCAGGACATATCTTAAGAGGAAACTAACCAGGCAATAGATAGAATGGCAACCAACAAGAAACCAAGAGAAGGCAGACATCCTTTACAGTTCTGTGGGATCAATAAGAAGCGGATCACCCCATTATTCTGTACGATGCACTAGAAAATGGAAGAAAGAGGACCCCTATACGTTAAATCTAATAGGGCAAAGAGGGTATAGACCCTTTTAATGTGCCATCTACAGGCCAATTTCATTGCTGAACTGGGACACAAAAACTATGCAAAGATCCTTGCAAACAGGCTATGACCATTTATACCTCATTTGGTGCATCTGGAACAGGTACGCTTTCTCCATTGAAGGTCTTCCACAAATCATCTCAGAGCCCTTCAACATCTTCCTTGGCATAATCGAAAGGCCACAGAAGATCAACTAGTTACTTTTCCAGATGCTGAGAAAGCATTTGACCATATTGAATGGCCATTCTATTCTTCATCCTAGAGAGAATTGGCCTGGGAAGAGATTTTATCAGAAAGATTTAATTACTCTATACTAAGCCGGCAGCCGGCATCATTTCTGGAGGTTTTTGTCCCCAGAGATAACCATTTATAGAGGCACTCGACAGGGATGGCCACTGTCACTGCTTCTATTCCTGCTGCCACGAGAACTCCTAGTGACAGTCATCAGAAAGGATTCAAGAACCACAGGGGTATGCTCCAATGTAGAGGAACAAAAAGCAATGTATTATGTGGAGTCCTGGGAGTTTACTTTATGACATCTGTAGAATAAGGCTGGAAGAAAAACCCATTACTTTACGTAGCTCTCTCTGTTTGGAACCAAACACACTCATTGCTGAAAACATGCTAGGGGTGAGGGTTGGAACATCAGTTTTTGTTCTTCAAGTTAAGAAAGTTTCTAGGACTGGCCTGCCCCTGTTGTATTCCCCTGATTGCTGCTTCAGAAAGGCTGACGCCATTCAGACAAAGGAAAATCACACTTCTTTGTGCCCATGTTGTAGGAGCTCTTGCTTAGAGACAGCCACAGTGCTAACTGCTGTAAGAGGCACCACTTTATACAAATGCGATGTCTGGAGAGAAACCTGATTAGGACAATTAAAAATAGAACCAACTCAAAATGGTTCTGAAGGTCAATATAATTGATCCATATATCCTGCGTGGAAAAGTATATAGAAGTGGTATTCAAATTACTACACTTTGTTCCAGTTTCAGGTTCTCCATGACTAGGGAAAGACATGCTCCACACAATACTTGAATAACTTGTGTGTGACTAGGGGAGGTGTCTGCCTGCAAGGCAGTCTTGCAAAGGTGAGGAGTACCCACTTAAAGTCTGCACTTAATGCTGGAGGAGCTGCTTTCTAAGAAAGGGATGGAGACTGCCCGACTTGTAGGAGAAGTCTCTGTCTGGAAGCAGAATCTCAGCATGCTGCTGGAGTGAGGGACACCCACAGAAAGCAGACTGCCTTCGAGAGCAAAGATGAGAGCAACCAGTGCTGCGAATGGGTCTCCTGGTCTCGCGCCACAATTCCAGTGAGAACAGTTCTCAAGCCCCTGTGGGCTGATATTTGATTCTGCCACCACCACAGTCATGAGAAGCATGAATGCTGTTGAGAAAGAGTGGATCGGTATAGTAAAGTCACAACTTGCAGGAACTCATACCATATGACTCACCCGTCCGGTGAGGAGTCGCAACTTCCTTGCCATAGATCTGTCTGCAATCGACTAGGGGAGGCCACAGCTGCTGAAGATGCCGGGATCGCTATGTGAGAATTTTTACAGCACACAATTGAGAGGCAACTTTAACACAAGCACTATGTATCAGCCAAATGCTATTTGTATTAAAGAAAGAATGAATCGAAAGGTGTTGTCCTTGATTTGTATTGTTCTTTATTCGAATGTCATTTTGTAGGCAAAGGAGAAGACTTCGCGCAGCCAACGCATTCCGCCCAGTAATGAGCTTCTTCAGGGCCTCTAAACAGAGTATTTTTAACATCTATCTTTCACATAAATACTCCAGAAGGGAGTCGACCATTGTGTGGGCTTAGACCTCATTAGTCGGTTCTCTATGGTACGTAATGATGTAACACTATTTTTGTCTCGCTCTGGTACATTCCAGTTCTTTTCTGTTTTTATTAAGCCTTATGCCCTTTAACCGTGTTTGGTCAATGGAAATGGAAGCATGTAGTTTAGGCGTCTGGCGTGTATAATTACACAGCCCTGAAGAAGCTCATAACTGGGTGAAACGCGTTGGTTGTGCGAAGTCTTTTCCTTTGCCTACAAAATGAAATTTGAATAAAGAACAATATAAATCAAGGACAACACCTTTTGATTAATCCTTTCTCTAATACAAATAGCATTTAGCTGATACATAGTGCTTGTGTTAAAGTTGCCTATCAATTGTGTGTTCTAAAAATTCTATATAATTTTTGGTTCAAATTGGTGGCGAACCATTTTGAGGTGGGCCATACCTGATCATTGTACTGTAAACAAGGATAACACATGTAGTTTGTGCGACAAACGGGCCCCCTAGCCGCCATTATATGTTCAGTCCCCATCGCTATGTCAGACCTGTTGAACTACTTACACCTGGTAACCCTCTTCTCAGTGGTGGCTGAGCAACCAACCAACCCGTCAACCACTACAGTACCACCATGCAAGTACCGGCATCCTCAACAAGCATTCGCAGCAGAGAAACTGTAACACGCTGACTCATGCACGAGTACTTGAGACTGTTTCTGCCCATATTAGGAAGGTGCTGTATTTACTTCTGCCATGTGATTAAAACTGCTTTCTTTTATAAAAAGACAAGCACTGGGTTGGACAGTAAGATATTGTGTATGATGGATGATTGTTGATTTCTCAGTGATTGACCTAACACTACCTCCCTGAAAAGACTGTGACTGCTAATTCCATGCTACCCTGAGAGTCAAGGGAGGATAGGATTATAATTGGCACAGTAGGACCGAAACCCCAGGACACCTGTGGCAAACATCCTCAACCAGCATGGTTGAGCCCAGTAGCCCCTGTCTCACCTGTGGCCTGCCGGAAATGAGGACCGACTTTAGTGAACATAGAAAGAATATGGTTTTATAAGTAGTATTCTGAGCTTTCCTATCCTAAAGGAAAAACTGAAGTGGATATGGAGTTTCAGTTATGTGAGACAGGGGTGTTTTTCCCAAGGCATTTAATGTATATGCACAGGCAATAGATATTTGAGAAATTCCATACTTACAGCCACTTTGTGTCTAAGCATCTACTACTTCTGTTTTGCTCCAGACAATACTTGGCCAAGGCAAGTAGTCCAAAATGCGATGTAGTAGGTGTTGACACAGTCTTGGACACCATGTGCTCCTTTCTTCATATTGTGCAATATTCCCTTTATTGAGTATTGTACTTACAGTCCAGCATTACTTTGGTAATCTCATTTGATGTTATTTATATTCAACAAGTTGATTACTCAGGCACTTTAATTAGATTATAACAGACTTATTAATCAAGGCTAAGGTGCCTATTTACTAAGACATTGACCAGGTTTGAATCGGAAAGTTGTGCAAACCCGTGAAAAGTGTAATTGGGATTACTTTACAGTGCGCATCTTGTTTTGCACTGGAAGGTAGCCCCAAAGCAACACAAAGTAGTGATGTGCGCTACTTTGTGCTACTTTGCGTTAAGGGGGCAGACTATAGGTGGTACCTGACCAGTCCCATGCAACCACCCATGGGTGTTGACACAATTCCTTATCGAATAACTTCATTTGCAGAAAGGGATTTGCCACAAAAATCATTTCTCCTCGAGGTAGGCATAATGTTTAAGAAAAGCTTTCTTTTCTCCAACCTTTTCAAACTTTGCATGAGTGTGTTGTGCTGTGCTGTACAGCACACATACAAAATGGGAAAAGTGTTAAAGTTTCTGAAAGTAAAGTATTTTGTACGGTCATAGTACTCTACCAGCACTAAAACTATTCTGACATCAGGGACACTTCCTTGTACTATAGTGCCATTGTAAGTGCACTGTCCAAATGCTGCCTAAAGCGCACCAGTGCAATTGGAGGGCCTGATTCACAGAACTAACTTACGACAAAATCCTAAACTTACTACCATTTTGGTATTCACAGAATGAACTTACTCATTTTGGTATTCACAGAATGAACTTACTCATTTTGGCATTCACAGAATGAATTTACGCATTTTGGTATTCACAGAATGAACTTACTACCATTTTGGTATTCACAGAATGAACTTACTCATTTTGGTATTCACAGAATGAACTTACTCATTTTGGCATTCACAGAATGAACTTACTCATTTTGGTATTCACAGAATGAACTTACTACCATTTTGGTATTCACAGAATGAACTCACTCATTTTGGTATTCACAGAAGGCACTTACTCATCAATGAGTAAGTGCCTTCTGTGAATACCAAAATGTGTAAATTACACAAAATGAGTAAGTTACACAAAATGTGTAAGTTCACACAAAATGTGTAAGTGCCTTCTGTGAATACCAAAATGAGTAAGTTCATTCTGTGAATACCAAAATGAGTAAGTTCATTCTGTGAATACCAAAATGAGTAAGTTCATTCTGTGAATACCAAAATGGTAGTAAGTTTAGGATTTTGTCGTAAGTTAGTTCTGTGAATCGGGCCCCCTGAGTGCAACAGTGATAAATTCTAGCAGATAATGTGCTGTTCTGCTCTCTCCCTTTCAACGCAATGCTGCACAGCACCTTTGATTGCTGCGCTGCATTGCATGAAAACTTAGTAATTCTGCCCCCTGTATGCTTTAAAAGGAACAGCATAAAAACAGCAATAATTGTACCACGGCTAGCTTAATGCATAAACGTTTGTGACCTGTGTGGCAGGGTTGTACATTTGCTGTACTCAATCCCAGTTACATACTGCAAAGCCCTTTCTCTGGTGCTTTCATACTGGTATATTTGAGAACTAATTTCCTCATTGAGATCGGGTCTCATTTGCCCAATCTCATTCCAAACACTAGGATAATTTTTTAATTCATTTTTGATGTTGTGTTTACACCCACATTATATTCGTATTTGTTACACCTAAGTACTGCACGTTTGTTATGTTATGTTAGGTGAATTTGTATGGTGCAGTTAATTACTGGTGAGGGTATCCAGGGGCTGGAGTAGGAACGTAGACTCAGCGGTGCTTCTACTTGAACAGCCATGTCTTCAGTTTATTGCGGAAGTTGAGAAGTGGCGTGACAGACCTGATGTGTAGAGGAAGTACGTTCCGGGTTTTGGCGGCGATAAAGGAGAATGCACACCCTCCTGACTTGCTTTTGTGGATGTTGGTGATTCGTGTGAGGCAGAGAGAGGTGGAGTGTATCTGTCTGGAAGGTTGTTAGAGTCGGTCATTGAGGTACTCAGGTCCTGTGTTGTGGAGGGCTTTGTAGAGGTGGATAAGCAGCTTGAATTTGAAGTGTTTCTAGATACATAGCCTTTCCAGTTTGGCAGGGAGTGATGTGCGTGCTTCTGGGGATTTCTAGGATGAGTCCATTGGCAGTGTTTTGGATGGTTTGGTCTTTACGTGAGTTGGTTACAGATGCCTATGTGTAGTGTGATGCCGTGGTCGAGTCTGCTGGTGATGAGGGCCTGGGTGACTGTGCGTCTTATTGCATGGGGAACCATTTGGAAATCTTGCAAAGCATTCTGAGGATGTGGCAGTAGGATGCGATCATGGCATTGACTTGTTTGTTCATCATGAGTTTCATCATCATGGATGATGCCGAGGTTTCTGGTGTGGTCTTTAGGCTTGATGTGGGACCCAGGTCAGGTGACTACCAAGAGGCATCCTAGGGTGAGCGCTTACTTTCGAGGATCAAGATCTCCATTTTGTCCGTGTTGAGTTTCAGACAGTTCGCTTGCATCCAGTTGGTCACAGTTGACATGCCTGTGGTGAAGTTGGTCCTGTTGATGTTGTTCATGTCAGTGAGGGAGAGGATGAGATTAGTGTCATTGGTGTAGGAGACAATGTTGATGCTGTGGGTTCATATGATGTAGGCGAGAGGTGCCATGTAAATTGTTGAATAGTGCAGACCTGCGGAACTCCTCAGATGATCGCCTTGTGTCTGGTGATGAGAGTGCTATGGGAGGCAGTGTTGAAAGCTGCTGAGAGGCTGAGCAGGATGAGAGCAGCGATTTACTTCTGTCCATGATGGACCAGATGTCATTAGTTGCTGCCAGGAGGGCAGGTTTTGTGCTGCGATTGCTACGGAAAGCTGACTGGGCGATGTCCATGAGGTGGTGTTGTTCAAGATGGGCGGAGAGCTGGTTGTTCATTTTTTCTCCAGAACTAATTTGACTGGGAATGGTAGGAGCGAGATGGGCCTGTGGTTGCTGAGCTCTTTTGGGTTGGCCGAGGGTTTCTTCAGGAGGTCTGTGATTACTGTTCCCTCTAGGCTGCTCACTTGCATGGTCGCTCATCTATATTCTTGATGCCGCATAGGGAGACATTTGCAGTGTGCACAATCTTCATTTAGAAAATTATAAATGTTTTTGTTTGTTCAAGCTGATGAAAGATTGTGAAACAAAGAGCAGGAACGAAAGGCAGAATAGCTAGTTTCAAGAGCTTTGCAAGGTAACATCTTCTTTACATGTTTAGTTTCTGAAATTAACACTAAGTATTCCTGGCCGCTTTGGAATGAATTTTGACCTGAAAGCGGTTTCTTTATAAAAAAAACAAAAAAATGCATGTTTATTTTCTTGACTGTTTTAGGATAAACAGTTTGGGTCTTTTAAATAGTGTCCTCTTCTGCATACTTTTTATCTTTTTAAGTAAAATGTCTTATTAAAATAGACTGAAGACAGAGAGGTGGTTGAAGAAAAGGTGATGCTTCCAACCTAGCCACATCAAATGATGGGAGAGGTGCAGGGGACCATTAGGTATATTTTGTTGGTGTGATAATAATATGCTCAGGTCCAACATAGGTTTTATAAGGCTGGTATCACCTCTGCCACTAACGGCCTGCTTTCTGCTGGACATGCATACCAAATGCCACTTTTTCATCCTAAAACTGCACACTGCTTGTGGATATATATCAGCCCTCATCTGCAGCTCATTCACTTTCCCAGCACACAGAACACACACAGATCTGCCAGTGTTCATCAGTACTGACAGGGAGGACTGCTCTGCCAACTCACCTCAATTGTTTTACCTGCTCTCATCTGGATACATACTCAAAGTTTTGTGAGAAGGTTTTGGAACTGGCTGCTGTGGTCAGAAACAAGTCATCATTGCAGCAAGGTTCAACTTAATACATGTAAGTTTATTTAGTGCCTCACTCTGGTGAGAGTCTATTTCTAATAGGTAGGAACTGAAGACAAGAGAGGTGAGGTGATTTTCCTGGGATTATACAATGAGCTGAAGATGGAATACATGACTTGAAATAACACAAATCAATTGGAAAAATAATATGTTGTGGGGAGTAACTGAGTAAATGCGTCCCAGCAGTTATCTATGATTTACTTGGCATTATACCCTTGTATTTGGATTTTAAATGCCTTTCTTTTTTATTTTTACTTTATTATTTCTCCAACTGTCCTTGATCTAGGTGGCACTTTATAAATGACATACATGAAAGAAATTACTTCTATATCAGCTCTTTTCCCTTTTGATATCTTTGCACTGGGTTTTGCAGCCTGGGTCGGCCTCCTACCTCTTTACACATGTTTGTGTGTGTTCACTTTTGTCAGCATTACATGTGTCTGAATGAGCTTTGTGTTGATGGCAGTAGGGACTGAGGTGGCAGTAAAAAAAAGGCAGGGACTCACAGCCTTAAGGTGATACATGCTGTGTGCACAGCACACATGTATTTCACTTCTGGCTGTCTCCACACAATGCCAAGGCCTGAGATCGAGGTAAAGATAAAGGAGCAGATTTACAAAGTTTTGGAGCAATGCAGTGCGGAAACCCAAGTAGCTGTGCAGCGTTGCACCAAAGGGTGAGAGAAAAACAACTCCATATCTACTAAGATATGGCACTATTTTTCTCTCCCACAGAGCTGGTGTACTTTGCACCAATGCACACACCCTGGCACCATGCTTGATGTTTTTACATGTTTTTTGTAAATCATTATTACAAAAGCCATCAAAAAATGTCTGCCCAGATGTAAACAAGCACACAGAGGCATTTGAAATGTTTTTATTAATAAAGTTTTACAAAACCCATTGAAGGATGGCTGCCTACATGTGTACATGTGCCAGGTCCAAAGCCCTGAAGAAGAGGATTATTTTCGGGATGGGTGGCAATATTTCACTTTGGCAGAATGCTGTCACTCACAGAGAAAGGAGACATTGGCTGATAGGGCAACCCAATTGTACCTCTGCTGTATTGAGGTGAACAAAAAGGTGAAAAGCACTGTAACAGCCCAATGAATGAATTGGGTGGCCTGTAAGTCTCAGTAAATAAGTATCTATTGATAGACTTGTTTTGATTAATATGAAAAGACTGTGGCTAACACTAGATCTGAAAAGCAACACTAAATTGGCTGCTTTAGATCTTGCGATATTGTGCCATTATATAGAACCAGATCTACAGCCCCTTTTCATATTGCTGTTGATCAGGGAGGTATATCTCTAAAAATTACACTTCTACCTATGGCCCTGGATCCGTACACAGCTGAGAAAACGGCTCTCACAAATATTCTGTTGCCGCACACAGAGAAAAATAATTTGAGGGAAAATTGGTTGTGACCACTGCATGTTTCCAGCTATCCGGGAAGATTCTTCTAAGGATGGAGGAGTTGATTACGGTGGTGAGGTTGGCGCTGATCAGTGTTCTTTCCAGGTTGTACATTTGGTTAGGGCAGAGGTCCGAGTGGGACCCTGAGTGAATGTTCTGCATGATTCTGGTGGTGTCATATGTGATGAGAGGACTCCAGATCGTTAAGAGGATGGTGCTCCTGGTAGTGGTGGGAGGGTGAATGATGATGTCCTCTACAGTGGGTTTGGGAGCAAAGTTGATGTAGATCTTGTGTATTTTCTTGTGAAAAAGTCAGAGAGGTTGTTGCAGAGGATCTGTGAGATGATGATGGTGTTGGAGGCAGCTGTTGGGTTGGTGAATTCTTTGACGATGTTGAAGAGTTCTTTGCCGGAGTTGGTGCAAGATTTGAGTCATAGCACGAGGGCCGCTTTCCTTGCTTCTTTGATCTGTGGTACCTTCTGAGTGCGAATATGCTGGTGACTCTGGAGGTATTGTCTCGGGTTGGTTCTCCACCTTCTTTCCAGTTGTTTGCTCTGGCACTTGAATATCTTAGGTCTTCCATGTACTAGAAATCTTGAGCATGAGACCTCGTATGCTTGATCTTCTTCATGGGGGCCAGGGTGTTGGCCCAGTCTGAGATCCATTCACATATGTCTATATAATGACAGTTATCCTCTTGTCTGAACATAAATGCCAAAAATATGTGTTACATAAATTGTTTCTGGTGCAAAACGCTCTAATACTCAGTGCCTAATTTGAGCTGCTGGTTGCAGGTGTAGCCCAACGGTACTTATTCTTGGGGAACTGCAATTATTTTTCCTTATTAGACTTTGGGGCATATTAGCAAGAACGGCGTTAAAATTATCGCCGCTTTAGCGGCAGGAAACTGTTGCTAAAGCGGCGATAATGGGCTTGATAATATGCCCTTGAGAATTCCAATAGAAGCCCAGGATCACAGCAGAACATGGGCTTCTATTGGTATTCTCAAGGGCATATTATCAAGCCCATTATCGCCGTTTTAGCAGCAGTTTCCTGCAGCTAAAGCGGCGATAATTTTAACGCCAATCTTGCTAATATGCCCCCAAGACTCTAGCAAATGAGAAAAAAACACAAAAGGAGAAAAGAAGGAGGAATAGAAGGACGGAAAAATAGTGACAAAGAAAGGAAACAGAGATGAAAAAGAACTCTAAAAATATAGATAAATGGGCAGGGAGTGTCTGGTGGTGGATGTAAGATGCCTTAGATGGAATCAAGACTATGTAGACTTGGTATTTGACACCCCAACATTAGATAGTGTTGGCTGTGGGCTTCTAAGCGAAACCGTGAGCCCCAGCACTTATTCTTTCACAAATTAACCACTGCTAACGCACTTTGGACAGTTTCACGCAATAAAAACTGCACAAAACTGCACAAAATATGTACTAGTACATCGACAATACACACAAATATTGGTGTTTCATGCTCTCATCACCTTACATTGGTTGTATGGTTGTTTACTTTTGAATTCTTGAAGGGCATCCGGTGACAAGTACCAGGGCACCCTATTGCTAACTGTTATTCCAATTAACTTTAGTCAGAGACAAAACATCTTTAGAAAAATAAAAGAGCATTGCAGACCCAAACAACATTATGAAAAGAGGTGGCATGTACTGCTTAACTACATAAATTGCTGCCTATTCTTGAGTATGTTGGGAATTAGTCATCCTCAAAGACATTTCTAGTATAAAATAGTATTCTCGATGGTGTGTTTCATACAAAATAACTCCACAAGAGTTCCAAGAATGTCAACTGACAATTTTCATTCTTTCTTTTCCTTTGGTTATTTGGCTGTCATTTGTAAATAAAAGCTGTCTACATGATCACTTCTAAAGAAAAAGAAACATTGTTTTTTTTCATTTTGTTTTAGCAGTGCTTCAGACTTGTCTTGCCTGCGTTAATGACTTTTTTATTTCAGAAAAATATTTGTGATGAAGGAGTTGGCAGAGATATCAATACTTTATGTTTGCCTCGCCAGATAATTACATCGCTGTTCCATTTATGATGATAACTTATATCCTGCAGCGATCTATTCTGGGCCAGTTGTTATGTTCAATCTATTTGTTTCATCCTGATGACAAAATCTTCATGTTCAAGCTGTGTAAGCACTGTTAATCCGATGATTTACTGTGCAGGAAATTATATCACTCCTATTAGTTTTTCAAATTGCTCTCTACAGGAATTAGATGCAGACAAATGAAGAAGGGATCATTTTTCACAAGATTTTCTTGAGCAAGGTGTGAGTTTGGGGCTACTCGATTGAACTGAACACTGAAAACATATATCGACAGCTTTATCAAATGCTAACATGGAAATGTAGAGGTTTATGCAAAACCTGGAAGCCATACATTGTTGTTGCAATAATGATACCATGAGCTTTTGCCTTTGAATTTAGGTGGTCAATTTCACTTCATTACAAATAGCGTGCACCGGTGGCTCTGGTGCAAATAACATTTGTGCTGGGTCAGTATTTTACATGACTGTGTTATGTACACCAAGATATGAAAGATTGAGGAATAATATATGCCAACGATAAATGTACCCACTTTGCAATTGTTGGTACAGTTTGTACAGAGGTAATCCCCAGACAATTTGAACCAAAACGAGCCTTGTGGTAAGTGCCTGGGTTACGATAGGATGCTGTTGACTCGCTTTCGCCTGGAGTCTTTTTATAGACTTACAAGTTTCCCAGTTACAAATGATTGGTCCAAGAATCTGTGTGCTTGCCCATAGGATGATGTATCACAACAATCTACGTTGCACACTCTTTTATTTTGTAAGTTTTATTCCATCCCAAGAAAAAGATTTATACTGCCGATTTTAAAAACCTTGGGTTTGAGACAATGTGTATAGCGCTTTTGGCCTTACAAGTTTTAGAAAATGAAATGTTCACGCCCTCCATTGTTACATATTTCAAATGTGTTATTAACTCTAGGAAAACAATGTGGAATATGAGACCTGGTTTTTAATCTTGATTGTAAATCTTTTTAATTTATTCACTGTCTATGCCTATTTGTCTGCAAATGTTTTTAAATGTCAGTTAAAATTGTGCTTTTATGATTTACATTTTAAATCGAATAAAGCTATAAAATGAAAAAATGAAAGTGCCTGGGCTAACACTGGGGTGTGCAATTTGGTTTTAACTCCAAATCGTAGGTAGCAGTGCACAATAGATAGAATGGCAATTTGCTCTTATTTTAATACGAACTCATTCATCTAAAACAGGCTTCTCCAAAGAATAACTCTCCAGCTACCTGTCAGTAGCTCTCCTGTGTGCAGTCTATCCTACTAAATTAAAAGCTTTAGCTTCGTTAAATTAACATATGTATACCATAATTGAAAAGTGTGTATTTGAGGTGAAAATACGTGTATTTTAAGACCTCAAAAGGTGATGTTTGGTTACAAATGGGTGACTTACTAAAATAGATGCAAAGTTGACATTTGAGTAATGAATCATGCTACATTGTGGAGACTTATAATTCATATTGTTACTTTGGTTTCAGGGGCATTGCAGTTGTGGGTGTTGTAAATGACCCATGTAGAGACATTCCAAATTGATAACGCTTTTTAGATTACTACCGGCAATTCTGCTTGCAATAGTGCTGTAACAATTTTCAGAGTGGGGGTGCTGCCATCAATGTTACACCACTGGGCAAAGAGATTGTGAAAAATGCAAGTGTCACACAAAGACAAAGTGTAGCAAATGGGCCACATCCACTCAGGAGGAGAGGGGTATTGTCTGTGCAAATCTAGTGGCCATTAAAATGGAAAATGCGCTGGCAGTAAATAACAGTGCAGTATGCTTTGGTAATAGATTTGTGATGGTGTGCTCTAAAATGCACCACAAGCATGAGATGCATTTTGGAGCACACCATCACAAATATATTACGAAAGCATAGTGTGGTACTGCATTGTCACTTACAGATAGCACATTCTCCATTGAAAAGGCCACTAGATTTGCACAGACATACTATTTTACTGAAATAACTATATCGCGCTGAAGCATTAAAGTTCAGATAACAGGTTTCAGCAAATATTTATCTTTTGTGCATCACCAAGTCTTGTTTTGTTCCAATTAAAATCTTTCTTTACATCACGCTTCAGAATTGAAAAAAATTACTTCATTTATGCTTTCCTTCATGCTGATAAATTTTGAAATGTTTGTACAGTTAATTTCCAGGCATTTAAATTTTGTTGTGTGTTAGAAAAAAATGACATCCGACAGCCATTTCTATCTCAATTCTTGTACTTCTGCAAGATTGCCAAATAGTTCCCTTTACAAAAATCTCTCACAAGAATAAGCAGCAATCTGGCAAAACTCATAGTCTGACATTTGACCTCTCTCTTTAAACACACAGCAAATGTAATAAGATAAAAACACCTTTAAAGACATCTTCATTTCTCATTCACCTTCTAACTCCAGCATAATTACTTTTGGGCTGCTGTAGCACCCTCACTTCTCTAATTCCAGCACCTATGCCTGCTTGATGCTCTGAGGTCATCACTGCTGACAATATTGCATGTGGGCCCACTAAGGTAATCTTGCTTGGATGTGATCACTATTAAAACACTATTAATATAAGAAGCACAGGATGATTGTCATTGAACATAAGTAGCTCTTACCACAGAAAAGGTTGGAGACCCCCTGGTCTAAATAGGCCTGTTAGCTATGCGCAGATGAATGAGGTAAGGTGTGGCTGCACATTATACTACACTTTCCTTCACATTCTTTAACCAATCTTTTAATTTTGGTAATTAGTCTTGCATTGCAGGAACGTGGCTTTTGCCAAGTGGTATTTGCTAAGTGCCTCATTGCAACTGCCCTCCTCCTTCAGAGTGAGAGACATTAGGGGTAATAATAACTCCGAAAGAGGCCACTGAGAGTCCACTGATAAATGAGAACTATGTGGGGAATCATGGATCCACATCCAATTGCGCTGGTGATTTCACATTTTACTCAGAGGTTTCAGCCACTTTCAGGAGCTGTTTTCCCCAGGTGGAAACTGCAAAACTTACAATTTCAACTGGACCTTTAACTGCTCTTATCAGCTGTTAGATATAACATCTTTTGTCATGGTTTTCCCTGTCTATTTGCTTCTGACCTCTGGTTTTTTAATGTGTGCTGAACTTCTTTTTTGCTGGTTTTAGGACTCTGTGCACTTTTTCCCTGCTGACCAGTGCTAAAGTGCATGTGCTCTGTGTCTAAAATGTAATAATGGGATTTGGTTTCTCCATGATTGGAATATTTGATTTACTAATAAGTTTCTTGTACAGTGCACTACATGTGCCCTGGATCTGCAAATCAAATGCTACCAGTGGCCCTGCAGCACTGATTGTGCCACCCACATGAGTAGCCCTTCAAACCAGTCTCAGGACCGCCACTGCAGAGCTTGTGTGCGAAGTTTTAAACTGCCATGTCGACCTGGCAAGTTCACTTACTTGCCACACCCAGACCTTCTCTTTTATTACATGTAGGGCACCCCTAAGGTATTGTAACACTTTACAATTGTAACATCCAATTAGGAGCAGAAAGAAAATTGGAGCTTGGTGTTTCTTGACTCACAATTTAAAAACACATCTTTTAGTGAAGTTGTTTTTTAAATTGCAGGTCTGAAAATGCCACTTTTAGAAAGTTGTCATTTTCTTACTTTAACCATTCTGTGCCTCTGCCTGTAGATAGAAAACATGTCTGGGTGACAGCGGGGCTTTGTGAGTACCCTCTACACAGTTACACACAAAGGGAGCTGAGGTGTGACCTGCATATCCTGATTGCCCATCACCAGGCTGATGGGTTGTCCTGAGCTAGAGTGGTGCGAGGAGTTGACACTTACAGCTGAAAAGGGCTGTGCCAGGTCCCCACACAAAGAGCTGCATAGCCCCTGACCTTTCTTTGAAGTCGCCCTGCCTCAGAGGCTAAAATGGTTATAAGTACTGGACCTCTGACACCATATACCAGGAACACTTCTGGACTGAGGACATTCTGCCAGGAAGAAGAACTGTAGTGCTGCCAGAACGGACTGCCACTTTGCTGTTTGCTTTGCTGTGTTGGCCTGCTTGCCTGATGCTTCTTGCCTTGGAGTGGGAGGACTGGACTTTACTCTCTATATCCTGCAATTCTAAGGTTCTCTAAGGGCTTAACTGAGCTTGCTTCCTGTTACTGAAATCTCAGGGACATCAAATACTTCACCTGCATCTTGCTACCAGCACCTGGGCTCCTCTGCTGTGAGTCCTGCTCTGCCAAGTGGTTCCAAATCCAGTCCTGGTTCCCTGGAAGTGAGTTTCTGTGCTGTAACCAAGAAACCGATGCATCAACTCATTTTGGGACTGGCACATCCCTGCTAACTTGACACCACTGTTGTCTGCACTGAAGCTGTGGACACCGCTCGCCGGGTGAGCGACACAGCAACCTCAACTTTCAACACAGCCCTGACTTTGCCACAGCACCTTCGAAGAACCGCCGCTGCATGAGTATCGGACACCGCACCACTGACGTCCCTGGTACACCGACCCGGCGCCAATGCATTCCTGGCCCTTCATGGCTTTCAACCAATGCATCGCCTCCATCCCAGTGGTTCACCTTCGATGCCGAGGAATTAATGCACTGCGCTCTTGACATCAACGCATCACCGACCCTGCACCACCTTTGGAAACCGAAGCCCTGCACTGCATCGCCTCCTTTGTGCAACGCATCGTCCCCGAGCACCAATGCTTCAACGGCCTTGCACCGCCTCCAGGAACTGGAGCATCATCTGCACCAGTGATGCATTATCTCCGTGGCACACCGCATCATCCCCAAGCATCAACGCATCCAAGGTACTGTCAGCGGGTCTGTGTGACTCCTGTATTCGGCTTGCGCTCCATCGAGGCCAGAATGAACTTTTGGATTTGGCCCGGTGAAGCACAAATAGATAGCCCCAGTTGGAGCTATAAACTTTTAAGCACTGCATTTTGATTTAATCTTGCAAAATTCAAATCTTGACTTATGTATGGTGTTTTTTTGCCATTTTGGTCTTGTTTTACTCAGATAAATATTGTCAATTTTTATAAACTGGTGCAAGTCCTTTTGTGGTGTCTTCACTGTGTTACTGTGCGTGTGTGCATAAATACTTTACACATTGGCTCTTTAGTTTAGCCTGACTGCTCTGCACCAAGCTACCAGAGGATGAGCACAGGTGAGGTTTTAGTGTGTACTAAACTTCACCTACACTTACCCTGACTAGAATGTGGGTCCCTACTTGGACAGGGTGCATACCTCTGTCAACTAGAGACCCCATTTCTAACACCAGCTTAATCTGAAACCCATAACTGGGGCATGCAACACATGCAGTAATACCAGTACCAACCATTAATGCACAACCATAGCATTCTAAACAAAGCTGGTGCTAAATATTTCCAATCACTTAGAACTTCTCTAATTTGGTTGTTCTCATTTGTAATCAAATGTAATGAGTTGTACAATTGCACAATATTATTATTAAAAGAGTTGGTCAAGATTAGCAAATCATTTGCATATCTTATAAGGCAAGCATCATAACATTCACTGGGATTCCAGTGTACACCAAACAACATATTAAAGTTATCGATGTGTAAAAGGGCATAATATGTCATAAAAACTGAAAACAATCTAGGCGAGTGTCAAGTGCAGTAAGATTACCACCCAATGACTGGCTGTAACCTATCATTTTTTAAGCGGCAGCACCGTCCAATCACAAACATTGCAATGCTATGTTAAAGGAAAGAGCTATGTTTCTGAAAATAAATAAGGCCTCAAATCAATCCTGCCAGGACACACTCATTTGGCCAGATTTATCAAAAGTTTGAATCACCCTTGCACCATGCAAGGGGGCGCAAGGGCGACGCAAAACCTAAGTGAGATTTATCAAGCCACGCAAGGCCACCTTGTAGCCCACATGGTAGGGTGCATGCTATTTAAAAGTGGGATATGTAGAAAATTAATGTTGCCATGTCCCTTCAATGACAAGGCACAAACGTGTTTTCCACTGTGGCATGCCTAGCTGTTCTATGTAGAAAGCCAGAGTGCAGGGACCATCTAGCATTTTTTATAGCTATTCAAAATCCAGCTCAATGGTGACGTTACACTTTTAATAAATATTAAGGAAAGCATGTTTTAGAAAGTTACCCTTTACCTGCCAGAGCTTTGATGAGGCTAATATTCACTAGCTCCCCAGCTAATTCAAGCCTGTGCTCAGATTTTAATGAGATCTGAAATTTCTTCCATATGTACAAAATAGGCTGTCTTGAATGGGCAGAAATGACTCTTCTGAGCTTTATAGACTATGCAAGGTGGGGATTGTGCCCTTCCTGTTGACCCCCCTTGTCAAATCCTACATGACAGGTCTGTCTGAAGCACATGTAAAGGTTTAGCACCCTTCAAAAGGAACAAACAAGATGCTAGTACAATTCTTGTATATCGTCTGCTTGCTTTTGTCCTATTAGACATCTGTCTCTGGAATTGTTGGAGGTACAGTGCCACCTTCAAAATGGATTTTAGTGTTTGATGTGAGAGGACACTAGGATTACTCTAGTACACTCTTCCCTCCACAGCCCTCAGAGCCCCCATTGATGCCAGGAGAGTGGGTGCCCACCCTGCATGGTGCACAACCGAGCTGGAGCCTACCCCGCTTTATGAATATTTAAACAGTGGGTGCCCACCCCGCATGTGGTGGTTTCTAGCGGGTGCCCACCCGCATTGGAGTTTTATTTAATGGGTGCCCACCCCGCAAACTTCCGCCGCTGAGAAGGAGCCGCCGCCGAGAGGAGCAGCGACCCGGAAGCCAGGCGACTGCTGCCTGACTCGGGGCGGGTCCAATAGCAGGAGGTGGCCGAGGCCGCCAATCGCAGCGCGGCCAAAGAGGAAGGTCCCGGAAGTGGCGCATGCCTGAGCGGGGCTCTCGTGAGTCGGAGAGAGCTCAGCAGCCACCCGAGAAGTTGGAGCAGTGCGTGCTCCATTCCAGCTGCCCCCCCACCTGCCAGAAGGGGAGGCAGAGATTGCTGGTGACAGGAGAAGTCCCCCAGTAGCCTGAGGGAGCACTGTTGGTGAGTGGCGGCCGGTCGACGCCACAGAGTCCCCAAGAGCCCGGTGAGAGGGGGCTTTTCCCTTGCTGTGGTGCCGTTCGAGGCACCCGGGCAGTCCTGATGGATGTTTCTGAGTGGTCCCGCATTGCGGGCCGCTCCAATGATGGGCACAGTAGTTTCAGGGCCCCAGTGGGGGTCCCGAGGGCCCGTGGTGCCTGTGCCTTCCTCCTGATGTATGTTTTACAGCTTCCCCGCTTGCTAGAGGGCAGCTGCAACATTGGGGGCAATTCTGTTTAGTTATAGCCCCCGAGGGCTCCGGGGAGTTGGTGCTGATCGAGGCACATGGCCCGTGCTTTCTCCAGTTTGGCTATTTCTTTACAGTTGCCCCGCTTGACAGTGGGCAACTGCAACGATGGGGCAAATTTTATTTAGAGAGCCCCAGTGGGACCCCGAGGGCAAAGTCGTGCCAGGGCCCATTTATTTTGTTCTCAGCTGCGACGCACCAGCGCGGGCAGCTGCAACATTTTGGCATATTGGTTCAGAGGGCACAGTGAGTGCCCATGCCCACGTTCTGCTTCACAGGTGCACTTCAATTAGCGACAGCTGCAACGTTTAGGCCAACATTTCTTTGGGGGCATTTTGAATGAGATAGGAGTGAGATACACTCCTCTGCCCCAGCGCAATTGCGCCCTTTTGGTTTCTACTGCTTTAGCAGCCCTGACATATGGACATATGGCATTTGAGCCCTCTGAGAAGGCCAGTTGGCCAGGGGGACTGTTATATTGATAGGGCGCCAGGCTCTAATGTGATTTATGTGGTGCGCAGGAAACGTGATTCATGTACTGTGATTTATGCACCCTGATTTATGCCTCTAATGTGGTTTATGTTTATGAGGTTATTTGCATACTGTGGTTTATGCTTGTGAGGTTGTTCTCTACTGAGATTTATGCCTCTAATGTGATTTATGATTAGGAGGTTATGGTCTAACATTTTTAGGCTTATGAGGTTGGCGCATAATGTATTTTACTCCTGAGATGATGCTGATTGCATACTATGTTTTATGTTGCAGGATAATGCTGAGTACAGTGTTTGCCAGTAATTACTGGTTGTGTTCTACATTTATTATTGGTTCTACATTTACTATCGTTACTTTGTTGTTAGCGACAGCTTGCTAATAGGGCGATAGAAATATCGCCGCTTTAGCGGCAAAAAGTGCAGCTAAAGCGGCGATAACGCCCTTGCTAATATGCCCCTAAGTCCCTTTTCAGATTGTGACTTGCAAATGTTTTTGAACGTCCTTACTTCCATGCCCTAGCAGCGCAAATCATATTGGTGTATCCATCAAGGTTCGTCACAAATAGTACCTAGGTCCCAGTCTAACATGACCATTGACTACATACGACCTTTGCTCTTTTTGCTGCCATTTTCACTTACAATTCTAAAAATTTGTATCTCCACTTCCCCTCATTGGGTTTTTATCTTTTTGGTGTCATTTTGTTCATTAGAATTAGCATTATTTTTCTAAATAGTATTATGATTTTTAGTGTGTTGTGTTTTGACTTTTTAACTGTTTTGGCAGTTTTACATTTTGGGAAGGCATACAGAAAAACAGCTGGAGAGAAATACAACAAATCTGGCAGAAACCTAGAACTTTACTCTGAAAGTGTGCTTTTTGTAATTTGGTGTAAATTCATTAGGTCATTTAAAAAAATTAAGGTTCAAAATAAAGTGATATCTAGATTTGAACAGTTGGTCCTGCAGTACTCTTGCAGTACTGTAAAGTTGAAAAATAAAGCATTCAAATTGCTTGAAAATTTATTTTTTTCCCTATTGGTCCCTTCAGTCTTATGTCTTATGGCACCAGTACCTAGCCTGCGGGACCGAGCCATTTGATTGCCTGGCAACAACATGAACAGAAATTAGGTGGCTGCCATTTCAGGACTGTCCTAAAATTCTGTGCTTTGAACAAAATATAAATACAAGTGGGAAGGGAGGTGTACCCTGATGCCTTTGTGGTGTGCAGATGCATAATACATACAGAGGAGACACGTTGTCCTCTTTCTCCTAGACTTCTCTGCAGTGTTCGACACAGACTCTCACCCCAATCGTTATACAACACCAACACGACGTCGAAATCCAAGGACACGCACCCCAATGGATCTGCTCCTTCCTGGCTTACAAGGACCCAAGACAGTTAGCCTGGCACCATACACCTCAAATACCTGTGATCTAATCTACGGAATCCTAAAAGGATTCTCCCTGAGCGAACCCTCTTTCACGCATACATGATCCCTCTAGCCATCATCATCCGCTGTCTCGACATCAACGTCCTCTCCTATTCTGATGACACACAGATCATTCTTTCCTTCACAGACAGCACGCCCATTACCTGGATCAAGTAAAATGACTGAAATCGTCCACAGGATGAAAACTACTGTCTGAAACTGAAAACCGACATGACCAAAATCATGAACTTCGGGAAGATCACTTCACTGTGGGACCCAACCTATTGGCCAACAGAGCTAGGACTGGCACCCACCACGTGGGCCAAGAACCTCGGAATTGTCATCAGCATCTCATGCTTCCATACCCTGTAGATGCTGAGAATTATTTTCAAATAGCTACCCATCAGCACCCAGAAAACTGTCTTGAACGGCCTCATCTCAAGCAAACTAGACTACAGGAACACCCTTTACGCTGGGATAAAACAACTCACTGAAGGCCGCAGGCCATTCAGAACTGATTTCATAAACCTTTCAGACACTTCCCTTCATATGGAGTCCTACTTGCACACATCCCACTGTTATGAAAACCAGATCCGGTGGTCGAGCCTTCTCCTACAACACTTTTTAAGTGTGGAACGACCTGCTGTTACACATAAGAGCCTCCTCCTTATTTTTTGAATTCCACAAGAAGCTGAAAACCTTGTTTGTCAAGTAGTCCCACTAAGGCATAGGTTTGGCTAGACTCACACCTGCTCAGCGCCAGGATTCCCTCCAGGGTGATAGGTCATCCTGCAAATTTGCATACCATAACAATATTCACCAGTTATAGTTATCTCAAGTAACTATAACTCGTGCCCTAAACTAACTACAACTCGCACCCTTGACATGCACTGCTAATTACCTCACATATTACATCAGTCATGACATGTTCTATGGCATCATTGATGACATCCCTGCCACATCTGAAATGACATATTTGATGAAAAGTCCATGCATGGGAGTGGCGCGAATTATAGTTACTGTAGGCCAATAGTTGCAGTTACTTGAGATTACTATAACTGGTGAATTTAATTGGTTTTATTCATTTAAATTTTATGTTTTATCTCCCATTTTCACCTAACTAATATGTCCCATTAACCTTTTGTTTTTTCAATGAATTTCTAAGGTTTTTTTCTAATAACTATAACGTAATTTTAGCCTTTGTCTTTTTCAGTGAAAAGTAAGATGTCCATCGCCGTGCGTGGTGTGGTGTTGTGCGCAGGGTTTGGCCTGTGGCTAGGCCCTGTGCTCAACCCCTGCAGGCTGACTATGTAATGTTACAAAATAAAGGGTAAGGCAGACTTGCAGACTTTATTAAAGGGTCAGAACACCAAAACGTAAAAAGTGTGCATATTAACCTTATCAAGGGGTCAGCACATCAACATGTATAAAGCAGAAATATTGTTTTTGTAAAGACATCAACAATATTTATAATCAGATGTATATTAACCCACACATTGCAATGTTAAACAAAAATGATTGTAATAAAAAAATCAATCTTGTAACATTTTTCAAGCCACAAAATACAGCCATAAAAGCAAGCACAAGGGGGCCCTGCACTCCATCTGAAGAGAATAAAGCTCCAGCTCAGAGTGCTTTAAATAAATATGGTAAGTTCTCCTGGGTATATGGATTTAGTGACCCAGGAAACTTATTACTGTTTTGTTAATGTTGCTGGGGTCTGATGCACACCCTCGAGCCCGCAAGACATAAAAAAAAACTGCTCAGTGGTGACCCTGCCCCTTCTAGCAGCACAACCAGTATCCAAAAAATCTAAATACCCAGCCCTCGAAGGGCATTATGATGTACTACATTCCAGAACAGTGAATAATAAATGAGCGGCTCCTGAAGCTCCTTTGTCATTATTTTTTGTATTTCATTTTTGGGATGTCCTGGTGCCTACCTGTGACTCCCATACATTTAATTTTGCTGGGGGCCATTGGGGGAGCCCCAGGGCCCCGCTGCCACATCAGGTTATTGCAGCAGCCCCATTCAATGTGGCCATACAGGAGCTGCTTACATCATTTTGAAAAAAGATATACGTTGGGGTGCCCCGGCGCCAACCCGGAGCATCCCACAATGTTTTTGATGTTGGGGATCACTGGGAAGGCCTCAGGGTCTCTGTGGCCCTGCTGGCTGCCAGCAAGGCAGTAGCTGTCAGCACTATATTTATTATTTGTTTTGAATTTGAGGTGCCCCCGTGTCTACCAGGGGCACCCCAAGGCATTTTTAACATCATGGGCTGCGAGGGGGTAGCCCCAAGACCCCCACCACTCCACTGACTCCCCTGCCAGTGCCCATCCCTGGTGCAGCAGAAGCTGGCATTGCTACTACCAGCAGGAGTGGAATTTATTTGTGCTCCCGCCAGGCAGAAGCAATTCTTTCCCTGACCATAAGAGTGCAGGCAGGGAAAAACTCTCTCCCTCCCACCAGGCGGGAGCCTTTCTGATCCCACCAGGTGTGAGCACAGAAGAAAACAATGGTGTCCTGGGTCTGTGATCCACGGGACACTGTCACTGAGCCAACCCTGGGAGATGGGGTCCGCGAACCATAAAATTGCTCAGGGAGTGGGGAGATGCACACCTCAGCCCCTTTTTACATGAATTGGCCCGGGGAGATGGGGTCCCTGGGGCATGGAAATGGCCTAGGGAGGGGGACATAACACCCCCTCCCTTTTCACGCCTCCCCATGCATACACTAGTCCATCACACTATTTTTTTTTAAATCAGTGAATCCACAGATCATCCGTTAATTTGCGGTAAAATTAAAAAAATAGTTATGGCCCCAAGGGGGCCCATCAGTCCTAGGGGGACAGGGAATCTCTACCCTGCCCCTTATATGTTTTTGTAAACTTTTTTTCTGTAA
The DNA here is from genome assembly GCA_963921515.1 of Calotriton arnoldi. NCBI lineage: Eukaryota > Metazoa > Chordata > Amphibia > Caudata > Salamandridae > Calotriton > Calotriton arnoldi. The sequence continues at coordinate 1,005,167 of CAWUFW010003068.1, read as the reverse complement.
AGGGACTTTGCAGCCAAGTCCTACAATGGATGCTATTACATCTTTGCTGATGTGATGGTAGCCAATCAGATCTGCCGGCTCCTCAGTGGCTTGAAAAATCAATATTTTGTAACCTTAATTCTTTTGAAAACTACTGAACGGATTACACCAAATCACAAAAAGCACACTTTCTGGACCAAGATCTTGCTTTCTGCCAAATTTGGTGTTATTCATTTTGCCATTTTGGCTGTTACTGTATCTAATTTTCCTAGAGAAAAATAAACGGGGAAAACACTTCTTGGTACCCCCTCTTTGTCTCTCCCCTCGCTTGATGGATCACCTGGAATCCTTCCAGGAAGGAGCTCAGTTGGATGAGCCTTTTTTGGGGGAACGTTTTGTGAAGATTTGTCAAACAGACCCTAAGTTATAAGAAGACCCCCAAAATTATTTTCTTATGGACGTGTGGTCCTAACTATAACTATCCATATATATTACCCGGCTGCAGTCGCCACTGAGCAGTTAAAGTTAAGATTGTGTTTCCATAGGAAAAGCATTTTTCAGTTTGCATATAACTTTGGCCTCCTGCGCTACTACAAAAAACACCCCTGGGGTTGGCGATGGTTTAGGGGGTGGGGAATAACATTATTTAGGGTGGGGAGTGCTTATCCCCTCCCCACAAGCCTCTGGGAGGCCCCAGGATCCATCTCCTGGGGCCTACATGCTTTGGGTACCCAATTCCCCAGTGCCAATATGAATAGAAAGGGGAGCCGCAGAGACATTTTAAGGCATGGGCAAAGTGGGCTCTGGCCCAGGGCCCCAGCCTTTCAGGGGGCCCCCTAATAGAGCCAACTCTATTCTGCAGGGAGGCTTGTCCTGCTGACCTTGAATCATTGTTTTTTAAACAGATTGTTATAAATACTGTTTTCCTTTAATTCATTTTAATGTGGGTGATTTATGAGAGTCTATTACAGACATTTTGCAGAGAAATGTTGTGTTTATGTTTCATGCAACATCCATAAAAAGTTTCTTTTAGATCAAAACAGGCCCTCACATATGAGAAATGGGAGGGTGTCATGGAAATTATTTGCAGTAATATTAGTGAGCTGCTGCTATTATGCAATATTGAAAACACACTTCACTATCCCTGAATATTAGAAGTAAACACATTTAGAATGTGGAAGAGTGCGCCTGTGCACTGTCATTGACCTGGCTAAAGAGGGCATGAAAGCTGAAATTGGATTATAAATTCAAAGCTATTCCGAACAGGGGCACCCAAATACATTCGGTCCAGGGCCCCCAAGATCTTAAAGATGTTTCTGGGGAGCCAATGTTACTTTAAAGAGAAGGCGGGAGCACGGCCCCCTCTCCCATCCTCAAAAGGCCAGCAGCACCCCCTCCCCAGGGCCAAATTCCAATATAAAAGAGAGGGGGTGAGCGGCGCCAAGCCTAAATAGGCCCTAGGGGACCCCATCCTCCAGGTCTGGCTCAATTACTATATCCTGGAGAGCCAACCTCTGTAATATCGTAGTTTTGTTGCCCCCAAGATGGGTCCATGTGCAGAGTCGGAGTGGCAGCAGAGGGCTCCCCCGTCACCTGCAAAGTAATGTTTGGTACAAGTGTCCTTGCCCCCAAGATGGGAGCAAGTGGGGGAGCTGGACGGGCCTCAGGGGCACAGGGGCTCTCCCCATTGCCCCATTGCACTGTTTGGCGGGTGGGCGCCGGGGTACCTACCTACACCAATGAGAGTCCCCATTGGGATGTGGTCCCAGGGACCAGCATTGTCTCAGAGGGGCTGCATTCTGCCTTCCCCTTAAAGGCCCCGGGCATGGGTCTCTGGGTCCCCTAGTGGCTTGGAGAGGGAGGCTGCACATCCCGCTTCCCTTTTCAAATATATTTTTGCCCTGGGGGATGGGGTCCCAAGCCACTATTGGCTCAGGGATGGGGCCATGATCCATCCCCCTATCTTTAATTAAAAAAAAAAAAGTCCCAGGTGATAGGGTCCATAGGGCCGGTACTGGCTGTAGGAAGGGGCAATGCTTGTCCTCTTCCCTTAACACCTTCGCCGCGATCGGAATTCTGCTCAGGTGCTGGACATTCCGATCGCGGGCGTGGTCGTGACGAGCTCAGCTCGTCATGCGCACATGCCCACCGCGCAGCATGACGAGCTGAGCTCGTCATGAGCATCGAAGGGGTTAATAAGAAAAGGCCCCAGGGGGATGAGGTCTCTGGGGCCCTTAGTGGCCTAGGGCGGACATGCCTCCCTTCTCTTAAAAAAATAAAAACAAAGAATGGGGATCCTGGGGCCTGAAGTGGCTCAGGGAGGAGGGCCATGTGCCTCCTTCCCTTAAAAAAAGGCCTTGGGGATGGGGTTTCTGGGACCCAAAGTGACTTAGGGAGGGGGACTGCATCAATGGCTTGGATGCAGAACCTGCAGGCGACCCTATGCTGTGAGGTTGGCTGCCCGTGAGGGTTGGATGCAGGGCCTGGCCACAGACCAGACCCTGCGCCCAACCCCAGACTGAGCATGGACAAAGCCCGTGAGTGGTGGGGGGGCTGGCTTTACGTATGGTAATGATAAATTACTTTACGTTAAAAAGCTCTTGAAATTCACTGAAAAAAACAATGTGTCAACATAAGGATATAGTTAGGTGCACATTTCAGTGACAATGTAATGTTATAAACATACAAAATCACTGAAATTCACCAAATATAGTTACCTCAGGTATGTGACAGAGTACCCATCTGCGAAACTCTAAACCAGTCCCTTAGACACCTCACTAATAAGAGTCCTGGTGCAATGGACCTATTTACTGCTCCATTCATGTTCTGAAGACCAGTGTCACTAACCATGGGATTATTCTACTTAGAGGGACTGAAATTGCTGTCATCCATAGTAGCTCAAGTTGCCACTGTAAAAGGAAGACCCCTTCAGGCTAAATCCTACTGTACTGAAGTCCTACTGCACCATTTTAGAGTGGGAGAAGTAGGCACTGAGATTTAAATTAATGCAAATTGCTGATCTTTGATTTTTCTTTGAGTGGGACGTGGGGCAGACACATTGGCATAGATTTACTAAGATTTTGTGGTGGGGTTTGCCACTTTAGTGATGCAGCCCCAATGCAAAATCCATGTTGGGATTTACCCAGCCACGTAAATCAAGATTTGTGTCGCTTTGCATGGGATTTTATGCCAAAAGTAATGCAAGAATGTACATAGCACTGCCTTGCATCAACGAGGCATTACATGGCTGGAGCACAGCATTCCTATGCATCCACCCATGTATTTTTATGCACACCTTTATTTGCTGAAGTCAGTAAACATGGATTTGTATCAAAATGGTGTGCCTCCCCAAAGCTGGTGTAATGGAGAGAAATATCTTTATTACTGCGTGTTACTTTCTCTTTGCATGTGTGCTGCATTCTACAAAGAGGAATAATCCTCTAAGAATAGCTTTTGTGCAGGAGGGTATGCCTTCCTGCACAACAACTATCCAGACAACGCAGCCACCCAGTTGATGTGGTGTGTTGTATTAGGAAGAGCAGAACTGCACCATATCTTTGTAAATATGGCACAGTTTTACTCTCTCCCTTTCACGCAGAACAGTGCAACAACCTCCCTTGCTGAGCTGCATTGCATGAAATGTTAATAAATTCAGACCATTATGTGAAAGATTCCATCCATCTATATGATAACATGTAATTCCAAGAGTGATCCAGACATTTGGCATCTGCTGATGATGAAAGTGTACATATCATAACATTTATGTGAAATCATCCAAGAATACACACACACACACACACACACACACATCTTCAGAATTGACAATTGTCAGAAGAAGAACAATAGTATGAGCCTTTGCCTTTGGGTGAACGGTTCCTAGCTTAACTGCAAAACCATGGCAGAACAATAAATAATGCTCTGCTTGAATGATGCCTTGGACTCTTTAACAGACAACATTGGGAACCTCTAAACAAAGAAAGTCAAAGCCCAGACAGAATAGGCATTTAAGAGGCAACTCAGCATTCAGAATGACTACCACCCGGGATGTGCAAGACATGTACATAACAATATTAGTAATAGAGAGAGAATATGGGTTGAAGTGCTCGGGAGACTCACATGGTAAGACTGAAGCTCAGTAAGTTCCTCACCCACAAGTGCTGTTACTAATACTGATTACAAACATCCACATGTAAGATATAAATGTAAAGGCAGGATCTGTGGAGCTGATACTGTTGGTGATGTTGTAAAAGATAAAGACAATACTCACAGTGGACAAGAAACACCACCTAGATGGTTAACTGTGCCCATGAATCCTGGTGATTAAACAGGATCACACAAGGCCGTAACAGCAATGGTGGAGAAGTAAAATAAACCCACAATAGACAAGGAGAAAGCAAAGGAGAAAGTCACATAAAGGAACTGGAACCTAAGACAGCAGGAACAGGAAGGTAGCAAACTAGAAACTGGAACTAAGGTAAATAAAAAGAAGGGAGGCATTAGGCCTCAGGAATCAAGATAGCACAACTCAGCAATCTCTAGAAACAAGGATTAACTAAAGTTTAGGAACTCTGGAAACAAGGGGGGCAATCAAACAGGAACACTGCTCCAATGCTGGACTGAAGGAAACCGACATTTTGAAAGTGCTCAATGTGATCACATGCCACAGGTGTGAGTAGGCTTGCACCTGCCAGCCACTGGTGTGATGAATTCCTGCATCCATCCTTGGCCTGCAGGGGTGGAGAGGAAACAGTGAAGAGGGAATTCTAGGTCTTGGAGTTTTTAGTAAGAGCAAACTGGCTTCCACAAAACCTGGTATTGGTCTGGAATGAATGGGAATTTCAGACTAGAGTCTAAAAGGCTGGAAGTCATTATAGGAATACAGGTGAACTTAAAGAAGCTTATTTGAACACTGGAAAGTCCTACATGTAGGTCTCTTGGTGCAGGGCACGAGAGCACGGGACCACATCATGACAAGAAATGAGTCTGCAAGGTAAAGAGACAACTAATTGCATATGTTTTCTTGAATTCCACAAATTTGCCCATATGCCCAAAGGCAAATGATTTGACACTTTCAGCATTTTATTTAGAAAACTGTTGGAGACATGAATCTGATACACATAGTGGGGTACCCAATTGACATCATGGTATTCGGAAGAATACCGGAAAAACAGTAGGCTCCAAAATGTGCTGGACTGCTGAAGGCCCAAGGGCTCAGTATTTCATTGTATAAATGGCAATTTTCCAGGAGCCCGGTCAAATACTTTTGGAACATTTGCAGCAGAAGACATTGTTGTAGAACCTTCTTAAACACTCATTGACAAGAAAAGATTTGAAAACATACAAAAAGCCAGAAACACTGGACCAGTCCCACATACCCTGTACAAAGGAGATGGGCCTGTCAATTTCTAGTAACATGTGTCACAGATATTTTTTCACTTTTGCTGTTCCATCACTTCAGTAGACAATATCTCTGGATGGATAGGCAAGTCAAGATACAAATAAATCTCTGACAGTAAAAAATACTTGGTTCCCCCACCTTTAAATAAGGGGTCGAACTGTAGATTGCTATGCAGGTGAACCATCAATATAATGGGTTCTCTGGCTTTGTCTGACTCTAGAAAACTCCCATAAACTAAAGCTAAATTGCAATATTTTTGGCCACTTGTTGTAGAATATAAAAACCCTCAGTTTTAGTAATTTACTTTGGAGAGACCTGATAAAATGACCAAATTAGAGTCATATTTTTGCAAGAAATTGAAAAAGAGCAGGGCAAGAAAGATGTTCACTATCTGAAAATGGCATCAACAAACAATTTTAGCCTTCTATAACTGGCCCCTCCTAAGCATTCTCAAACAGGCAGAGAGGGAAATTCATTTGACACCACAATTTACACATTTCTGTAAGTGGTGGTGTTTATTTTGTTTATTTTTTTATTAGGTGGTTGTTAGAAATTGGGTTGTCAGTTGACTGGGGTTTACACTTTAGTCGGACAGGAGCCACAATCCTAGTCCTGTTAAGTGTCAGACAAACCATAAATTAACCTTTGCTCACCCTCTAGTAGCTTGGCACAGAGCAGTCAGGCTTAACTTAGAGGCATATGTAAAGTATTTGTGCAGCACTTCAAACAGTAAAACAGTGAAAACACCACACAAAAAGATACCACACCAAGTTAGAAAAATAGTTCTGACTTTAATAAATAAAATAAGACTAAAATGACAAAAATCCAATAAGTAGAACTTGAGATATTGCTTTTTAAAGGTTTTAAGTAAAAATTGTTCTAAGAAGCGTAAAGCGCTAAAATGGGATATCTGGTCATTCTGGACCAGGACATAGACAACAGTTCAGGCCGGCCGCTGTAGAGTGAGGGCCAAATACAGGGAACCGGTTTGGCCCTCTGAACAAACGTGCATCCAAGGTTGCAGAGCGTTGTGTGTGGCAAGGCTGTGGTGCAAAATTCTGATGCTGCGATGTCAAAGATCCAGTTGATGAGGCTTGCGATGGGAAAATCAATGCTGATGATGCGTTGTGCAGCTGAGGCCAAACGTCGGCTCTGATGAAGCGGGGAAGCTGCCATGCAGAGTTTCGTCATTGTCATCAAGGCTGCAGTCTACGAGAATGAAATAACTTTGTGCCAGGAACAGCGTCGAGCAGTGGTGGTTCTGAAGGCGATTCATTGAGTATGATCTATGAAGCAGCGGTGAGGTATTGGTGCTGATTCATACAGCAGCAGCGATGCGCAGTTCCATACCATGCAGCAGCAGCGGTGCGTCGGTTGGGTAGAGGATGCGTCAATTCCACCGGAGCAAGGGTGTAGGACTGGGGTGGCACCACTTGGCAGGGCAGACTCACAGATGGCAGAGTCAAGGTGCAGAGGCAGGGTGGTTGGAAGCCTTTTATGTCCCTGAGACTTCAGATGAGGAGGCCAGCCAGCTAGCTCTTGGAGTCACTCTGGGTTCAAGTGATGCAGGACCAGTCCTGTAGCATGGCAGCACAGCAAGACAGGGAGCCAGTACAGCAGCAGTCTAGCAGCGTGGCAGTCCTTCAGAAGCAGCACAGCAGTCCTTCTTCCTGGCAGAGTAGTCACAGGTCCAGGAGTGTACTGAAGTGGTGGTGTCAGAGGTCCAGTACATATACCCAGATGGGCCTTTGAAGTGGGGGAGACTTCAAAGACAGGCCTTTGAAGTGCATAGAGGTGCTCCCTTCCTGCACTGGTTCCAGACTCACTACAGGGGGGTATGCATCCCTTTGTGTGGGGACAGGACACAGTCTATTCAGGTATAACTGAGGCTGGGTCCAGCTCCTCCCTTCCTTCCTCCCAGGATGGCCCATCAATTCACACCTAAGCTCCCATTGTGTGTGGCTGTCTAGGGGGAATACACAAATCCCAGCTGTTATCCACCCCAGACAAGTAATCAGAGTCAGACAGCAGGCATCAAATGGCTAAAGTAAGAAAATGCCAACTTTCTAAAAGTGGCATTTTCAGAATTGCAATTTAAAATCTAAATTCACTATAAGTTGTGCTTTGAAATTGTGAATCCAGAGATACCAAACTTGAAAAGTTTATCTCTTCCAGATTGTGAATTACATGTAGTAGATGTAATAAGGTAATCTCAATGTTATCCTACGGGAGAGATAGCCCTTGAAGTAGTGAAACGACTTTGGGAGTTTGTCCCTACTAGGACATGTAAAATATAAAAGTATTTGTCCTGCCTTCTAAATACACTACACTCTGGGTTGTTAAGAGCCTACCTTAGGGGTGACATATGTATAAAAAGGGAAGGTTTGGCCGGGCAAGAGGTTTGTTTTGCCAGGTCGACGTGGCAGTGTATAACTACACATACAGGCTTTCCAGTGGCAGGCCGTAGCCATGGTTAGAGGGCTACTTAAGTGGGTGGCACAATCAGTGATCCAGGCCCACAAGTAGCATTTAATTTACAGGCCCTGGGCACATATAGAACCACATTAGTGGGAACGTCTAAGTAATTAAACATGCCAATTGGGGATGAGCCAATATTATCATGTTTAGGGGAGAGAGCACAAGCACTTTAGCATTGGTTAGCAGTGGTAAAGTGCTCAGAGCCCTAAAGCCAGCAAAACAAGGTCAGAAAAGTGGAGGAGGTAGGCAAAAAGTTAGAGGGAAGACCACCCTAACAGTCTAACAGTGGTGTTGGGATGGAAACATCCTCTGCGTGGTAATGGACGTGCACATCTGCCCTGAGTGCCCAACTATACTGATGACTGGATCCCTAATTCAGATTTTTGTTGTGATAAGCAAATATGGATCAGCATATAAGCCTGTATCACAGATTGATGTCTTGTTGATCCGGGAGGAGCCCCCAACACGCTACACTCATAGTGATGGAAGGCTATTGTCTTCACCAGGAGTTAAGCAGCACAAGCATGGTGGTGGTAGCATATAGTGTAGTGATCAGTAGGAGGGAACAGGTCCTTTTTCAACCTTGTCACTGGAATGAGGCCTACAGGCTCACTTATTTTTAAAGTTCCGCTGCTGTGTGCCTAACTCACCATTGGCCTAAATTGGTTTGTTGTAAAGTGTTGTGCAGTGCAGTAGTGTATCTGCGCTAGGTGTATGTGTGCCTGGGAAGGGTATAATACAGAGATAATGCAGTGCATTCATGGTAAATGCATGGGCTGGATATATGTGTGACTATGAGTGATACAGTACATGAAGGATACTGTGCTGTGCAGTGTGTGTTGGTTGTATACATGCACTGGGTGCATGTATGCCTGATGTTGGCACAATACATGGAGGGTCTTGGGTTCCATTTTGGGGTACCCAGGCCTGCATGGTGAAACATGGGGAGGAGGTAGAGAAATCCCCCCCAGACAGGTTTGTAAGTTGCTGCATTCCTGCAAGCTGGAAAGGACGCACCCTGTTGAGGGAAGAGCCAGACTTCCCCTGTACACTTCAAGGGGTACAGTTTTATACAGTGAGAGGTCACAGGGAAGGGGCCCTGGGCACATCTCAGGAATGAGATGGGGCTTATAAGAGAATCACAGAGAGAAGGGCTGAGTCCCTGTGCTAACGTTTTGATGCACATATCACTGTGGCTGACATCCAGGTGTGAACTCTAGTCACTTTCATGGGCTGTGTTGTCGGGTTATCAACTTTGGAGTCACTACTACTTTGACAGACTGCTTTCAAGAAGAAGAGGAGGGCAAGGAGTGAGCACTTCAAAATAAGCAGATCCCCAACATAAACTTCAAAGACCCAAACTCTAAATTAGCTTCAATGTCTGGAAATGGACTATAAGAAGGAGAGCTTTAGACCCTAAAAATGTGTCTTCTGCTAAGCAGACAGATGGGTTTAGTGAGGATGGGAAGCTCTGCAAAACTTCTGCATGTGACCAGGACTGGGGGCCAAGGTCTACTATTGTACCGTTTGGGTGAAGGGACACCACCCAGGGAATCCAAGATCCTCTGTCTTGGTGCATGGAGCATCAGTCCCTGCCTGCTTGCCAAGACCAGTGTGCCCTGTGAGGAAGACAAGAGGGTTGGAGGGAGCGAGGTCCCGTAGGAAGATCTGTCAAGCCCTGCGAGGTGTGAGGAGACAACTGTTGCACCAATTGGGTTGTTGCCTGTGTGCAGAATGAAATTGGCAACAACCGTGTGCCAGAGGTGAGCCACCTTGAATTGAGCCTTATGCATCACTGATTAGGCCAAAGCCCATGCGTAGTGGGAAAGCGCCGTACTCGTGTTTAAAGATGGGCAGATATGGGAAGAATGCCATGTCATAATGGCTGTTGCCTGTGTACTACAGTGGTCCATAACCCTGTAAGCAAGGAGGGACCACCGCCAAGAGCTTCACTTTGCCGAACGGGCCAGAGCCAGTTCACTGTGAGGATATGTTGAGCCCATATACCAGGTGGGTCACTGGGACCAGCAGGTCGTGTGAGCTGGTCAGAGTCATCACAAGAAGAGTGAGGCTACTGTGGACCCTGCACACCTGCCCGGGATGAAAGATTTGCACCATGAGCTACTTATCACCCCCACCATCATGGTAGGAACCAGAGACTTACCCAGTGAAAAGGAGCCGTCGAAAATCTCTCGTCACTGCGGAGGCATGACCATGTGTGAGAACTCTCCAACCTCTCTACTGCTACCACTCCAGTGCCTGTGGAATGTGCATGCTCAGGAATTCTGAATGTTCCAATCATGTGTGTGCAGGTAAGACTGATTTAGGGCCAGTCTGCCCCAGCGAAACTTGCAGCTACTTAGAGCTGAGGCGCTGTAACATTGTTGACTTTAAGTCATAGTGGACTCTTGAGACTCAGACGTCTAGTGGGGCATACCCGGGATGTTGCCAATGGTGAATGGAGGATAGCCACTATCACTAAGGTGAGGAGGAAGTGGAATAGGGATGTGCCAGGGAAACACTAGAGCCATTACCTCAGGGGGAATGTGTAGTTGTTTGTGGACGTCATATTTTTCCTTTGTGTGGGTAAGGGGTAGAGATAATATACTTCTGAAAGTCTCGGGGTGATTCGTCAAGTGGGGGCCGAGAAAAAAGGGGGGTCCCAAAACGTGTTTTCCCCATGCAATTTTCTATAGGAACCTTTAGTCGCAGCAACAGCCCGAACTGCTGAACGGAATTACACCACATTTGCCAAAAAGGTAGCCCGTGGTTCAGAGTCGTGCCTTTTGCTTGAATGGTGTAAATCCGTTCAGTAGTTCCTGAGAAAATCAAAAGTAAAATCACATATATATCTATGGCCGCGTAGGGTCCGCGTACCCTCCCGATCACGAGCTACATGCTAATTGGCTGTCAAGTGGCTGTCAACACTCCAAATCAGGAAGTATTGGCAGCCATTTTGTGCCTCGGTAGAACCGAGGCACAGAAACAAGTCGCAAAACGCAAAAAGGAGGCAGGGTAGAAACACCCTGACCCCCTAGGTCTGCTCAGGGGGTCCCACAAGGACCCCCTGGGCAGAAAAAAGCATTTAAAAAAAAAGAGAAATCGGCGGGATGCGCTTAGGGTGCGCGGATCCCGGGCTATTTTGCCCCCGGGTGGGCCAAGTCCCGGGGGCATGCGGGGGTTGGTTTCTATTTTATGGGGGGGCCTCTAAGGCGGGGGGACCGCCACCCCCGGGGCTTAAAATAAATAATGGTGGTGGGGGGGCACATGGCCCCCCCGCAGCCCCGGGGACCGCCACCCCCGGGGCTATTTTTAAAAATTAAATAAATTACCTGTGTGGGGGGGCTCAAGCTCCGCCCCCTCCCTTCACCACTGTGCAAACGCGCCCCGTGGCGCGTTTTAAGTTGCAGGTTTAAGTCCCCTTGAATCATGAGGGTCCCTGGGGTCCAACTAGCCCACCCTGTACCTCCAGTATGCGCCAGGAGCTGCGTTGCAGAGAGGTGTACAGAGGCCACGCCCCTTTTACACCTCTCTGCAACGCAGCTCTGTGGCGCTTTTGGAGGTACATGGTGGGCTAGTTGGACTCCAGGACCCTCAGGATTCAAGGGTACTTAATCCCCCAACTTAAAACGCGCCAAGGGGCGCGTTTGCACAGTGGTGAAGGGAGGGGGCGGGGCTTCAGGTGACATGTGTGCAAACAGGCCCCGTGGCGCGTTTTAAGATGGGGAATTAAATCCCCTTCAATCCTGAGGGTCCCTGGGGGACAACTAGCCCACCAGGTCATCCAGAAAGCGCCACAGAGCTGCGTTGCAGAGAGGTGTAAAAAGGGGCGTGGCCTCTGAACACCTCTCTGCAACGCAGCTCCCTGGCGCATACTGGAGGTACAGGGTGGGCTAGTTGGACCCCAGGGACCCTCATGATTCAAAGGGACTTAAACCTGCAACTTAAAACGCGCCACGGGGCGCGTTTGCGCAGTGGTGAAGGGAGGGGGCGGAGCTTGAGGTGACATGTGTGCAAACAGGCCCCGTGGCTTACCTTCAGTAAGCACAACAGAGTTGCGTTGCAGAGAAGTGAAAAAAGGTGCGTGGCCTCGGACCGCCTCTCTGCAACTCAGCTCTGTGGTCCTAACTGTAGGTACCTGGGGGGCTAGTTGGGCCCCAGGGACACTCAGGATTCAAGGGGACTTAATCCCGCAACTTTAAAAGTGCCACGGGGCGCGTTTGCACACATGTCACCTCAGGCCCCCCTCCCTTCACCACTGTGCAAACGCGCCCTGTAGCGCGTTTTAAGAGGTAGTTTTAATCCCCCAGCCCTAATATGTACTAGGGACTTACAGAGGAGGTCATGCTAATCACAGGGGCACCCCAACGCATAGTGTTCCCTAGTGTATGTAGGTGTTATCACTGTATTCTAAGTGTGTTTTAGCATAGCACTGGCTCTGGTTAGTCAGAGTCAGTTACCACCAGTACACATCGGAAAAAGTTGTGGGCACAGGATGAATTTGGAACAAGGCCTCTTTCTGCTCCTCTGTTGGTTCTTTCTCCACATCTTTTGCTTCTTCCTGCACTTTTCTTCGTCTTTGTGGACTTCTGTTGCTTCTTTCTGCATTTCTTTTGCTTCTTTCTGTGCGTTTTTTCTTCTTTCTTCACATGTCCTACCTCTGTAGGCATAGTTAGAAACTAGCATTTAAAAACCTTTGAAATTCACTTAAAAACCATAGATTTCAGGCACGTTATAGTTAGAAATTAGCATTTAAAAAACCTTTGAAATTCACTTAAAAACCATAGGTTTCAGGCACGTTATAGTTAGAAATTAGCATTTAAAAAACCTTTGAAATTCACTGAAAAACCATAGGATTCAGGCACGTTATAGTTAGAAATTAGCATTTAAAAAACCTTTGAAATTCACTGAAAAACCATAGGATTCAGGCACGTTATAGTTAGAAACTAGCATTTAAAAAACCTTTGAAATTCACTTAAAAAACCATAGGTTTCAGGCACGTTATAGTTAGAAATTAGCATTTAAAAACCTTTGAAATTCACTGAAAAAACCATAGGTTTCAGACACGTTATAGTTAGAAATTAGCATTTAAAAAACCTTTGAAATTCACTGAAAAAACCATAGGTTTTAGGGACAGTTATAGGTAGTTGGACATTTCACTCGTACAAAACCCGTGAGATTCTCCCGTTATAGTTAGTTCAGCTAACTATAACTCGCGCCCCTGCAATGCACTGCTGATGACGTCACATATTACATCACTCATGACATGGTCAGTGACATCACTGATGACATCACTGATGATATCTCAAATGACATCACTGATGACATCACTGATGACATCATGCATGTGATAATTTGATGCATCTTCTCACACCCTAATATAACTTTTGATACACCCACTGTAAATTACAGACTGCCATTCTCAAAACCATAGACACTCCAACACCAATAACTACATACACACTCATTGATTCTTAGGTCTACACACACATCCACTCACTCACCTGTACAGTCACTCATACTTACGGTCACAGTACAGGACTATCATATGCACTCATACACCTACATAGACACTCACACACCGCCACTCATCCATAGAGGTACTCACACACCTAATCAGTCATGCAAATAATTAATCACACTGCCATTTACTCACCTATACAGTTATACACACACCAGCTCACTTACTCATACAAATACTAGCACATTCTTACGCTCTTATACAATCACTGATACAAGCACACACTCATCCATACAGCCACTCTCACAATCACACACTCTCACTTATAGCCATTTATATACTCCAACACACATATATACTGCCTTTGACATATGTAGTTACTCACACATGTACCACTGAGATATACATTCACTCACTAACACACCCATACACACACTCACCCACCCATACAGTCCATCACAGATGCACTCTTGAAACCATGCACCCAGTGAATCACCCACTCACACATCTATGCACAGAGTCACACACACCCCACCCACACAAACACTCAGGCACCCATACAGATACTCAGACAACCAATCAATAACTCATATAGACACTCATGTAGCTATTCACAAACCCATGCAGCCACTTACACAGCAACAGACAGACGGATACAGACATTCACACAGTTTAGTCACTAACCCATGCATTCAGTAAGATACGTTTAATCACTCACTTATAGAGTCAGTCACGCACCTACTAAATCATCCATCCAGACACTTATACACCCACTCATTCTTCAATACACCTTGGCATATATATTAAACATATTTAAACTTTATAGAAACACACAGTCACTGGATGATGTCATCAGTGATGTCATTTGAGATGTCATCAGTGATGTCATCAGTGATGTCACTGACCATGTCATGAGTGATGTAATATGTGACGTCATCAGCAGTGCATTGCGGGGCGCGAGTTATAGTTAGCTGAACTAACTATAACGGGGAATTTCACAGGTTTTGTACGAGTGAAATGTCCAACTAACTATAACTGTCCCTAAAACCTATGGTTTTTTCAGTGAATTTCAATGGTTTTTTAAATGCTAATTTCTAACTATAACGTGTCTCAAACCTATGGTTTTTTCAGTGAATAGCTATATATATCTATATATCTACATATATATATATATATATATATATATATATATATATATATATATATATATATATATATATGTACAAATACTACAAATTATGAATCTGATATGTCTTCTTCCTAAACAAAAGAACAGGAAAAAGTAAGAACTAAGGAGACAATAAAAAAAATTCAAATAACACTTAACAGAAGTATGCATTCAGATAGAGTACAGAGTCCCTCCAGTAAAGCGTGTTCCTGGCAAGTCATTTCAATATACTGCTTTAAAATAACCCACAGTTTCCTTCACTTAAAAATATGCTAATAGGGCTCACTTTTTGGCTTGCCCAGAGGTGCGCTGCTTGCTATTATACCCCTTACCATTGTACAGTTCCTTAGCACTGTTGGCCTTTTTTAAAAGTTTGGAGGACAGGATACACCATCACAATGTAACAGATATCCTATCCGCCATCTTACAACTGCCGTAGACTATAATCTACTTGTAATATGGTGGACCCGATATCCGCCATGTTTTGAAGGAGTATCTTTCTCTCACAATTCAATGTACAACTAATTTATGACTTTGTAGCATAACTGTTGCTAGCAACTTACTGTATAATGATTAGGTTTACTGAAACTGTAAGGTGTTCGTGTTGTTATAAGTGTAAAATTATGTGAATGTAAATCGCTCTGATACCCTATTGGGGTCAAGTTCACGCTATATAAAACACCACATAAATAAAAAAATAAAATAAATAAATGAATAAAAATCTTGTCTGCCGATCTCTAAATAAGGCCCTATGTTCCACCATTCAACAAAGCTTGCTGGAGCGCGTTCTTGACAGTTCCTGGCAATAGTTAGTTGTCTTAAAGCCATGTAATGAATCAAAAACAAAGATTTGCCTGGTGGTTTGGTATTTCACATACAATAAAATATACAACCCAATCATAGGCATGCTCAACTAAAATCTTTCGGAAGAATAACTCCCAATTATCCTGTAGATGTTGGCATGTTCCCAGGATGTGTGTCAGGGTTATAAATTCCAACCAAACCAGCTGCGAGAAGCACTGTAGATGTTACAAACTACTGCTAGCAATTTTGCATTGGATGCTAGATCTTCATTAGTTTATACCTGTTTACAATTTGTATTTAAAAGGCGTATGAAAACTATAGATGAAGCTTGAAAGATTTCTAAAAACTAGGCAAAATTCTGATTTCAGTAAGGGGTCGTTTGTGTAGATTGCTCTGTGTTTTACCAAGCAATGTAAGCATTGAATTTACAGCAAATGAATGTCAATGGGGGAAAAATGAGTTGGTGATATGATGTACATCAGTAAATTTAGTTTTGAAGAAAGAGCTGTTACAATTTTCAAACTCTTCAAGTTAGAGCGATTTAGAGAGTTTGCATAGTATTTAAACATAATGTACTTTTATATTTTTCAGACTCTTCAAGTTAGACAGTTATAGAAAGTTTAAGAAGTCGGTAAACGTAATATATTGCACATTTTCCAGACTCTTCAAGTTAGAGAGTTATAGAGCCTTTGAAGAGTCAGCAACTGAGAAGTAGCTTATAATGTTTATCAACAATACATAATTTCACAATGAAAAATAAAGTATACATAAATTGGATATCTGGGAAATTAATGCATTTGTAAAGTGTACTTAATAGTTAAGGGATAGGTGTCAGTTCTTCTAATAACAATGTTGAAGTACTAATTGTGCCATGCAATAAGAGGGAGCTTTAAAAAAAACATTTTATGAACGATCACTTACAATATGAAGTCAAGTGTTAAAGAAAAAAATGATATTATTCCTGACATCATATGTTGTTATACTTCTTTCAACAGAAAAGGTACCCAAAATGTGTCTAGGTGGGCCTACCATACAGGACAGAAATGGGCCAAATCTGCAAACTCGTTAAGTGGCCAAAAAGTGTTCCAATGTGCAAAGGGACACGGGCGCAGTATTTGAATTCCTGGGTCAGTCGGCATCTAGGAAACTCTAAGAAAGTTTTAAAAACTTAAGACCCTGGAGATTCAAAAATGCAACTAGGAACTTTGAGATGAGGAAATATGAGAAGTTTTCCATGAAGAGTGTAAAGAGTATTTGGTCCAAGTATTCCTCAACACCTTCAGAATTTTAACAAACCCAGGCATTTTTTAATACAATAGAAAAAAGGAAATCAAGACTGTATGGCTTGTGTTGATGGCCCAACTTGTGGTTAACCATAACCCTTATTATGGCTATAAAATACCCCATAGACTTATATTTAGGAGATGAATAACTCTATATTCGTTTCTAATGAGCAAAGACCTATCATCCTGTATTTCCTCACGTCTCCAAATACAAACAGTACCCCACATTTTTGGATGTGAATAGCATACGAGGCAGTCACATGCCAAAATAAGTATACAGTGGCTTCTTCCCCTTGGCATTTATTTCTAGCCAAATGCAAATCCAGTAGTTCACTTAAAAAAGAAAAGTACTTTAATGCACACAAGGACTAAATATCACCCATACCAAAATGTACATAATGCATTTTAGTGTCCAAGTATTGGCGTATGTCTGTGCTTCGTCCCGCTTTTGACCCCGGTCTCCCTTTCATGATCCAGTAGGTTCACACACTGTGGCAATACCTAAAGAGACTAGGCTCAGGTGTAGATTAACCATGTTGTCTTGTTTTTGAGCAGTTTTTCTTTTCAGTTCACTGTTTCTCACCAAATGAGTTTCTTAGTCCATGAGTCTATGCTCATCTATTCTCCTGCTTCTTGGCTGAGCATGTGCTGGCAGTTTTCTTAGTCTTCTCAGTGGTAAAATCAGTAAATGTGATGCAGCTCCAGCTATTGGTGACAGCTGGTTCGACAAGTGCTATTTATCTCACAGTTTGTCCAGCGGGTGCTTGGTGCAGCCCCGCTTCAGCTGATTTTGTCCAGCTGAATGTGTCCATGCACAGGCCAGACTTTAGCAGAAGGGAAGACATCATACAGGCCTTACTAGCTAGATGAGGACCACAGATCAGGTCACGCCATGGTCTCAGGCCATGCAGCAACTGATGTCACATACCAGCTTCACAATTTAAGCACCGTTTTTCAGGTGGGAGTCTGAGCATGCAGATCTCTCTCCACAGTCTTCCTCTTCAGTCACTCTGCAGCTCACTCCTCCTAGACATTCATTTAACCTGCAGGGCAAGTAGGATTCTTCTCTCTTTCAGCAGGCTGTCTGGCTTCAAGACACTTCAGAATAGGAGAACATCCCTACAGCAATGGGTAGACTCAGGGGATTCCACTTACCTCAGGAAAACTGGCTGTCAGGCAGACACCACCTCTGGTTACGCATCAGCCCTCTGAGACTGCAAAGCACTCCATTCCTTGGTCACAGAGAATGTAGAACAGGACCAGCACGTGAGTCCTACATTTATTTCATGAAAGCTGATAAGAGATATGTATCCTCTAACTGCATTTTCAGAACCAGTTTGAGGTAGTTCTTCTTTCAAGTAGCCTGTCCTGGATGCTCTTCATGAATGTTTGTGTGGAATGATGCTTCTCACAGTTGGGTTGTCTGCTGCCTGAAGTACCCACAACAGAGCCACAAAGAGGCATGAGCATTCTGCGCCCACCTGTGATCAGCCAAACTGAAGGAGTGTTCAGGGGTAAACAAAAGGCTGGGCCTCACCCAAGTGGTATACTTCACCTTGCACAACAGAGTCTGTCGTCCAAACCTTCACCCCCACCGTCTACCAAATGACAGTGCTTCAAGAACACTAATCAGGACCTTCATGCTCAGAAAAAGGCTAATCACATTTTCAGGAGTTTCAATATTTTCCCTCACTTCAGTGTCTAGATCTCATCTTTGCAGCTTCAGAAATGTCAGCAATACACTTCTAGTGTCTGGGAAAATACCCTCACACTCTTCTTGCTATTTTCCACAACCAGCCAGAACAGAGGCACCCACAATGAATCCCACAGGCCTCCATCACTCCGGTTCACTCACACACACTATGCATGTATCATACAGGCTACACACAAAAACACTCACAAAATACACTATGGACGTTTGTTCTAGGAACTCGCTAACTACATTAAAAGTGCACACGTTGACCAGAAGGCCTCTACTCTGGTGACACAGATGAAAAGATCTCTGTTAGACCTGACAGCCCTTATGGTGTTCTTCCCCCAAACCTTTTGCTTTCTCCCCTCCTGTTTGCTGAAATTTGTTTCTGTTGGCCTTAGGATTCTGTGCACCTTACCACTGCTGACTAGTGCTAAAGTGCTTGTGCTCACTTCTCTAAACATGGTGAAATTGACTTACACCCAATTGGCACACTTAGTTTATTTATAGGTATTTAGTAAAGTGGTACCACATGTACCCAGGACCTGTACATGAAATGCCACTAGTGGGCCTGCAGCACGTATTGTGCCACCCACTTAAGTAGCCCTTCAAAACATGTCTCAGGACTGCCATTGCAGCCTGTGTGCTTTTTCAAAATGCTAATTTGACCTGGAAAAATAAAACTTTTGCCAGACTCAAGCATCCCTTTTTAATACATATGTCACCCCTAGGGTAGGCCCTAAACAGTCCTTAGGGCAGGGTGTAGTGTATTTAAAAAAAATGGACACATACTTTTAAGTTTTACATGTCCTGGTAGTAAAAAAACTCCTAAATTCGTTTTCACTATTGTGAGGCCTACCTTTCCCATAGAATAACATTGGTCTGTCTTTTTTCATTTAATAAGTGCTAACATTTGATTGGGAATAGGTAGAAATGTAATGTTTAGTCTCAAAGAATTGCAATTCAAATTCTTCTATGATGGTAAAGTCAGATTTTAAGTCACAACTCTGAAAATGCCACTTTTAGAAAGTTGGTATTTTCTTGTCAACCATTTGGTGCCTGCAGCCTGTGTTCTGGGTCACATGACTGTGATGTGCATGGCAGTTGACCTCCTCTCAGACAGTGAGACAAAGGGGAACTAGGTGTTGGCAGAATGGGCCACCCTGCCAGGATGGGCAGGGGAGCCGTTCCCTGTCCCACTTACATTTCAAAGGAACTGCCTTAGCACACTCACAAAGAACTTCACACTAGTTTCTGTTACCCACACTCCTTGGAGCATGGGCAGGGAGAAAGGAAATTTCAGAACCATCTGTGGGAGCAAAACTTTAGACGTTTTTCCCACTTCAAAGCAGGCACCAGGTATAAAAATAGGACAGTCAGATCCACTCTTGAGTTCATGCCTGGACCTGCTGGGGACCCCAGAAGGACTGCCTTGTACTTCAGAGAACTGCCCTTTTGCTTGAAGCTTGCTTTGTACCCTCAAAGGACTGCCCTGCTGCTTGAGACTGCCTTGCTGCTTGATCCCAGGACTACCAGAGTGATTCCAAGTGTCAGGTGACTGGCATCTTGTTATGAGTTACAGGGACACAACAAGCTCTAGTGGAATCCCTGCAACTGCCCGGCTGACCTGCTGCAATTGGACCTGCCTAGACCTGCAGCTGGACCTGCCTCTTGACCTGCCTGAGCCCTGCTGGCCTCTGCTGGAGTGAGTTCCAGAAGAAAGAGTTTTGGGCTCTTCGCTACCAATAATAGGACCATTCACGCCGAGATCTTGCCACCTGTGACTACCGACAATGGAAAGCTCTGGTGAATCCGGCACTTTACTCTTCAGCGACCATCATCGACGACTGGCAACACAAGATCTGCACTTCTCTCTACAGCAATGACAGCAGACGGTGACCGCCAATGCTAAGCTCCAGTGATGGCCATTGCTATTCCAGACTGGCTCTTTGTGCTACAGAGATGACTGCCCACAATGCCAAGCCTGCTCTTTGTGCTACAGCGATGACTCTCCATGACGCTCTCCTCTATCCTTGCAACCACCTTCAACCTAAACTGGCCTCTTTGTGCCAGACTTTGAGTAGCTGGACTGACCTGGTCCCTGTATCAAGCCTGTACTCCATCCTGTTCAGCCTGAACTTGTGACTTTCCCCTGGTCTGGCATGACCAGATGACTGCGAGTGGTGCTTTGTGCATTTAGGTGCTATACTTACCAAACATTTTGAAATGGCATATCGACGGTTCTACTGATTAGATTTTTGTCATTTTGTTTTCAAATTAATTATTAACATTTTCTTTATTACTCCAAATTGGTGTGGATTTTTTCTTGTGTTGTGTTTTCACTTTATTATTGTTTGAGTGCTGCATAAATATTTAACACGTTGTATCTAATTTAAGCCTGACTGCTTGTGCCAAGCTACCAGAGGGTTAAGTACGGGTTACTTTAGTGACATTTGAGGTTCACCTTGACAGGGATTGTAATTTTTGATTCAGAAGGGCCTTCACCCCTTCAATCAAAAGCCCAATTTCCTAGAGTCTCATCACAGCTATGGATTCACAAGATGTGGCATGCTGCCACCACCGCTCTATGTACTAGACCCATGACAAAGATACTATCCCAATGTTATTACAATGAGGGCAAGCTTGATACACCCTTTCAGGTTACAGGACAGACCCAGGACCCCACTGAGCTCAAGGGGCAGCCCTAGGGCTCTGCACACACACACAATATTAGTATGTAGCTAGGGCCAAAATTCAAAACCAGGATACCAGTTATGCACAGTTAGGTGCTCAGGGTAGAGCAACATGATTGTACACAATATAGGTGCATATGTTTACATTATAATTGATGGATTGTACAGAGCACTAACCCCAAAACTCCCCCAGAGACACATTCAGGATCATCCTAGTAAGATTCCACAACCTTCAACAGAACATGGGTCTTCTAAGTGCTTTCATGTGATGAGGGACCTCAAGGTAGATCCAAGACTACTTCAACTCTGACAGATTGCCTATGGTGGTTTGGTGATGGAACTAATTCAACCTAATCTTCATATCATTCCACAGATCAGACCTTTAAAACTATGTTGACTGTCAGCATATTTTCATGACCGGCATAATGACAAATTTCACAAGTTTCCTTCATCACGAGAATGACTGACTATGTTGGATTGTTTGATGTTTGCCTCATGAAAAATGATAAGACTTACACAATGGTGACTAATAAAGAGTAGCTCTGGGTCGTCCTTGCTGAAGCCACAAAGGCTATGATTTAAAGCAATTAAAATTGGAGGAGATTTTTTTCTTTTATTGAGATCTCTGAAATTGGGAGATTTGCAAGAAATGGTTGTCATCATTGCCACCAGTTGAGAAAGACAGGGTGAGCATTGTAAAAAATGTTATAGAGATGGACATTATGGATGGATCAAATAAGAGAACAAGGATGTGGCAACCAGTTAACATGGTTAATTAACCGCACCAGCCTAACAAACCATTGTAAAAAAAAATTCTCAGGGAATGGTGAACAACACGAAGCTTGTCCAATGATTACACCTATCTCAGACTTCCACACTTGACCTTGTTTGAATAAATCCGAACCATCAACTCTCACCACAAATGAGATACAGAACATCCAGCTCCCCTGTTTGGGGTAACAAAGGGTCATCACCTTAGGGAGCATGATGTTGTTGTATTCCGCTTTAGGTGTCCGTATATAGGTTTTCCTGAATCCTGTCCTTATATAGGCACAATTCGCATTGCCCTTATATAGGCATAGAATCCCAGTCCTTATTTAGGCATTAACCGTGCACTCCAAATACAGGCATGGTCACCGACATCCGTCCACCCTAACGTCACAACCAGTTCTTAGAAAACCAGACCCTTAAGCTTCGGGAGTTCCCCTAGAACAGGACTATTGATTTCTCCAAGAACTCATCTATTATGTATGAATCGTTATACCTTAAGGGTTCATTCCTGACGTCTTCCTCTGTCCGACTTCACGTCAATGCTAACATTCCAAGACACCTACCAGGTATAAATATACCTTCCCTTGCCCAAGCAAGTTAGAGGAGACCTCGACTTCAGAGGAGCCCGTATCCCGACCTGACGCACTGAGAAGACGCTGTCATTCCTGCACGCAGACAAATCCAGCTTCCAGTGTTCTGACTCCCTTCGCGGGGTGTTAGAGTTCCTGATCCGGCAAGAGATTCCCACCTCTCTCATTCTCAAGGTATGGAGCTGACTAGAACCTAGAGGGACTCTTGGCATACCATACTTGGCATACTATACTTAACATACTCTTAGTATACCAGACTAGAGAATACTCCACCTACTTCTACCTTTCCCTACACCTAGACTAGGTTAGGTACACTGGGGTAGAACTAGCTTAGAGACGCATTGTATGAGTACTCGCATTTTTAGCTCATGTTATTTATGTACGTGAATATATGCTAAAAGATAATGCTAGCGCAGTATTATTTATTTCTACTGCTTACGCTGTACATTATTTATCTTGCATACTGTCTTGTGATCATAACAGCACATATCTCTTACACGAGAAACAAGACTGTTCAATAAAACCCTTTTTATTGAAACGCCTGTCTTTTCTTTCTGTGTAACTCTGTAGAAACTAAGCATGCACGATTGACTGAGTGAAACTGTTATCTATTGTTTCCACGATTCTGAGACGTGTTCCGATTCTAAAGAGAAACAAAGTTGTCATGTTTTTCGGTTGCCAGAAACTACTCCCTTCTTGTTCTCAAGGAGTTTCTAGTGGCCTCTGAGCTAGCTGGCACAAGTAATTAAGTTTAATATACTCGATAGGGACATACCGACCTTAGTCCTATGTCAAGCCTATAGGTTATATTATTCCAATGCGCAGAGCCTATTAGGGAAATAGGAACTACACTACATGGCGCCCAAACGTTTGGTAAGGCAGTAATTTAACGCTAGATACTGAGTAACTCAATCGTGCTTTTCTTAGAGACCCCTACTCACATACTCCATAAGACGTCTGGAGTGGGTGGTGTTAAAATATCCGCCAAAGCTAAATAGGGAAGCACCCTATATATTAGTTGTTTGGTTTGCTCAACGTTGAAGGATACAGTGTTCCAAAATATTGTGCACCTTGTCTTTTTGTTTCCTTGAAACTTGTTCTACATTTTTCAAAAAACAAATGTCCACACGGGACAATGCCACCAACACCGATGGAGCTACGGCTGACCCAGTCATAGCAGTTTTTAACTTTACAGGTTTAAATGAACCTGAGGAGGGTGTTATAGACATCACTCCAAACTTAAGAAGAGCCATCACTCTAAAACTTATAAAACATGGCCTACCACCAAGAGGCGGTAGAGCAGTTTTCGTGATAGAGGCACACAAATCCTTTCAGACAGAGGTATTCTATTCATGGGTAATATTTCCTGAATCAAATTCAGTAACAAGATTGTTTCACTTCTACAAAGAAGATGAACCACCAGAGGAATATATTCCTTTCGAGGATATTGAAATTCCATTAACATACCAGGAGCATCAGCTCTGGTTTAAAGGCGCCCTAAAACATCACAGAAACATTACCAGGCTCAGTCCACTAGGTAGACCAGGAGCAACATGGCCGATTCTAGCCGGCTACACTCCTCATCCTGACCTCGAAATAATGTCAGATGAGGAATTACTTACTCAACTTACAGAGTTAATAAAAATTTACAGACAATTAGTCCAATATGTCATGCGGACCTTCACAGTCCAACCACCATTAACACTTCCAAATCAAACCCCTCAACAGGGGAATACACTAAAAATTACTCCACAGACTCTATACGCAGTTATGGATAAAATGCCCACAAAACGTGAGCACATTCCATTCTGGATAGCTCAAAAACAAATTGAAGCAGTATTTCCAAACACTAGCCCTTATGAAAAACACAGAATCCTAACAATCTGTTTACCAATGGGGATCACACCACAACTGGAAGACTGCACCACTTGGGGCTCAGTCTTTGTTGCCATCTATACTAAAACACATGGTGTTCCGTCAATTGCGGTAATACCAGATGTCCTGAAACAAATTCAAAACGAATACTGGGCAGAGCCTGCTCTGAATTTAGGTATGAAATTACTGAAAAATTTCGACCAGGTCTCAACAATAATATTATCTAATATTAAAGGGGAGGCAGCAGCAGTGGCGATCCGCCAACGATTAAGGGAATTCGATGGTACAGAACATCAAACAGAACTACCCAGAATAATAGAACAATCTTATGCAGAATTAGGCAGAGATAGTTTGGGTGGAAGACCATTGAAGCCAAAACTATCTGAAAGTCCTGAGAAGGACTCTGTTAAACAAACTCCTACATCTTCTAAAAAGAAGTGGGAAACTAATAAACATAATTCAAACGAGAAACGTTCTCAATCCCGAGGTAGGTCTCCTCAAAAGGAGCCCTCTGAAAGGAGGTATAACCTCAGGAATAGGGATAATTTAAAAAAGCCTGACCTCTCGTACCTTTCAGATATCGTCACAGACATCGGAAAGAAGAGGACGGTCAGATCATAGAGAAGAACGCGTGAAATCAAAAGACGACAAACACGTTCCGAAAAATAAATCTAAATCTCAATTCTCAAAAAAGAAGGTAGCAGGTCTGAAGGTCAGACATGCCGAGGATACTGAGAACACAACTCAAGAACGGAGAATGGGCTCAGACAATGCTGGACAGTGCGGCAGAAGTCACAATAGTTCGCCAGAACCTGAAGGAACTTCTGGAGATAGGGGACTTGAATGACTACATTACAGTTGAGACTGTAGACACCAGGGTTAGTACTCCACAAACGTTATATAAAATAACACTCCGGATGGAGGGAGACATACCAAGACAGGTGAAAGCACTCTTGGGAAAAACTTTCAAGAGGCTATGACATACTTCTAGCAGAAAAAGACTGGCCACCACAATTTGTCAGGGAGTGCCCACATGGTGAGGACATTATTATGCCTGCCTTCTCCAACCATATTCCAATACATCTAATATATACTTATGCCAGGAAATGAGCAGTTGCCCAGGCCCCAGCATTATACAAAAATCATGTAGGATGGAATGAGGACTCACCTCACCATAAAATACATTTGAAAAATGAACCTACTGCACAGAGGCAGTACCCAATAAAGCAAGAAGCTAAAAAACAGGTCAGGGAGATCCTAGATCAACTTGAATACCAAGGGGTGATTGAAACATGCACCTCTTCAAAGAACAATCCTTTGTTTCCTGTCTCCAAACCAGACAATACATATCGTCTAGTTTTGGATTACAGACACTTAAACACTTGTTCAAAAACATTTGCAGTGCAAAATGCACATAGTACAGCATTAATGAATAACATTGTGCGTAAAAATATAAAACCACATTGGACATCTCAAATGGTTTCTTTTGTCAAAACATAGCACCTGGAAGCAGGTACTTAACAGCTTTCTCAATAATGGGGACCCAGCGTCAATTTTGTCGACTCCCACAAGGGTTCAAGAACAGCCCGGGGTTATTCTCAGCGAGGGTAACGGAGTTTCTACAAATTTATGATAATGAGGCATTGTCATATGTCGATGACATCTATATGACAGACGATGACCTGGACAATCACTTGAACAGGGTGAGCACCATTATATTGGGCTTCGCCTCTGAGGGCTACAAATTCAACTTCAAAAAGTCCAGAATTGCCCATCTCAATGTCCTTTTTCTAGGATATGAGCTTTCAAGTGAAGGCAAGAGCTTGGCAGCCAACTTTTTAGAAAGGTGTGCGCTGCTCCAACCTCCAAAGACGCTGAAAAATTTACAATCCATCCTGGGTTTCCTAACTTTTGGAAGAACTTACATTCTAAATTATGCAGAAAGGGTTAAACCTTTCTACGCCTTAATCAAACCTGATTTTTCAATCAAAAATTGGACACAGGAACACACCAAGCTAACATGTTAGCAACAATCACTTACAAACACGCGTAAGTCAACGCAATTTAGTGATCCGAATAATTTCG
This sequence comes from Calotriton arnoldi, assembly GCA_963921515.1. Taxonomy (NCBI): domain Eukaryota; kingdom Metazoa; phylum Chordata; class Amphibia; order Caudata; family Salamandridae; genus Calotriton; species Calotriton arnoldi. Next base: position 978,889 of record CAWUFW010003068.1, on the reverse strand, counting down.
GGTCAATGCGGATTCACCTACTTAACATTTAATGAGGGTGAAAAAGTACCAATTGCATAAAAATCTCATTTGTATACACAAGCAGAAATGCGCTTCACTTCAACTGAAAAAATACTGACAGCAGTTCAAACCGCTGTAGCAAAAGAAAGAGCTCTAGCCCAAGGGAAACGCATTATTGTCGTAACCCCAGTACCGGCTCTAGAGGCGGTCACAAAAGCGAGCATTCCAAATGCTAAAGCATTACATCCTAGATGGATACAATGGGTTAATTCTCTTGCTGCAACAGATGTTGAATATGTTTTTGATCCTGATTTAAAAACACAAGCATTCTTGCAATATGAACATGAATGTCCTCTGCCCACTGAGATTCTGCCTCTCGATCAGTACAAATTCATAATTTACACTGACGGATCCGCACAACCCGCTACAGGGAGTAAGCAAGCTTACAGTGCAGCGTGCGCAATCGTTAATGGTCGCATGCGTGATGGCAACTTCAGACCTATGGTCACAAAAACCCAATCTCTAGGAGATTGTACAGCTCAGCGAGCTGAACTGCAAGCATTCAAACTGGCACTTGAAAGTACAGATCGAGAATTCCCCACACTAATAGTGTGCGATTCTTTCTACTGTGTGCAGTCGTATAATGAATATATACAAACTTGGCTTGAAAATGGGTTCAAAGATGCAAAAGGTGGCACAATAAAGCATAAAACGCTTTGGGAACAAGTAGTTCAGTTAAAAAGCAAACTACCAAAGGCTCACGTGATCCATACACTGAGTCATCAACGTGATGGCGTTCACGTTGCAGGGAATTCATTGGCTGACGAAGCCGCAAAGGGGGCTGTTCAGATGGCTTCCGTAGCTGCGATCACTCGTTCAAAAACGAGAATAGACAGTGAGATAATGTTGGCTGTCAATGCTACGAGTAAAGGTAGTGGTGCAGCGTTACCAAAAAAGTTTCCACTCAAGTACTCTTATGTAATTGATGCGAACAACGTTCCTTTTGCTCGAATCCCTGGAGTGGGGGATAGGGTAATTCCAAACAAGGAACGCAGATGAGGACTAATCCTAGCAGCACATGAAGGGATAGCCTCTGCCCATGCAGGTATTTCTGCAACAGTATCTTTACTGAAACAAAGATATTGGTGGCCTGGCATTAGGAAACAGACCTAGAACTATGTTCTGGAATGTGAAATATGCCAACAGATGAAAGTCTCCACAGTGAAACGTCCTGCGCAGACACCCCTGTTACTTTCAGACAAACCATTAGCTTGTGTTTACCTGGTCCACTGCGGTCCCTTGCAAAGGGATGGTAACTATAAATATATCATGGTCGCAGTGGATTCTTGCTCTAGGTTCCTATGGATATGGCCTCAGCGCTCGGCTGACGCTCGAACTGTTATAAAAGATTTGCGAGTCTTTATCGGCACATACGCAATAGGCACGCTACATTCTGACCAGGGCCCTGCGTTTAGCTCTCGGGCTTACAAAGAAGCCATGGCCAGTCTGGGCGTTGCATTGCGGTACTCCTCTCCATTTCATCCTGAGGGAAATTCTGTTGTGGAAAGGAAAAACCGGGACATAAAGCAGTCTATAACAGCTAGGGTATTAGGTTCGGGTGATGGGTGGGTCAAACATCTTTATGGGATCCAACGCTCATTAAATAATTTGCCAAGAATTTCTCTAGGGGGGTCACTCCATATGAGGTCCTATTTGGGACAAGAATGTGGGCGCCTGATCTAGAATGTAGAGGCACAGTGGTGGAAAATAAACCCTTTGATATCAAAGATCGTTTGGCTGTTTTACAGGATCTAAATGAACTAAGATCGAAACAAAGCAACGTATTCCTGCAGCCAACCACCACTGGGAAAAAACCGGCGGTCCCAGCAAGGCCTGTCTGGATTTCAAAAGTTGGGGATCTAGTCAGAGAAAAAATTGCGGACAAGAAGGAATTTGGACCTTCTTACAGACAACCAGTACCTGTCCTAGCCATACACGGAACAAGAACAGTACTTCTGCCGCCCCTTGCTGGAAAAAAGGAGAAAAGATTTGTGTCCATCAACCTCATCAAAACACAGTATGTGGCCAATTCTAAATAGTAGGCCTCGTGGACTCTGACCTAGTAGCAGACACACTCCTCTCGCTACTATCCAAGAGGTTCAGACTGAAAGACTGATAACCATCGAGAATTCAGCAGTAACAGATGAAGGACTAAGCAACAATGCTATGGAACTCATCCCTCTTGAAACTCAAGTAACAGTTCGTCCAAATACACCTATCTACACCAATGTGACAAGTGATCAACTGGTTCCAGCGATTTCTACAAATCCTGATGCAATTCCAACAATTGACAGAACTGCTTCTGGCTATTTCATTAACTTTGATACGTTTTCTGAGGATCTGAGTGAGCCTAAGACGTCGCCAGTATCAAAAACTTTTAAACAGCAAGTACAAGACTTTTTTCATTTTTTGAGAAAGACTTATCTGGTTTCACCGTGGATTGAACTCTGGGTTATTTCTGGAATATTTTTCTTCCTGCTTTGGCTAGCTTTGGTTATGACTATGAGCGTGCTTATAAATGGCAGATATATCCATGTGAACACTGAAAGAAAAGAAGTGAACTTACTTTTGAAACCTCACAAATCATCCCATCGTGAAACAAGAGACTTGTCTGCAGTGAACATCACAGCCGTTCCTATACAGGATGGTATGTGTGGGACAAAACTGATTTCGATATTTTCGGCCCTACGGAACATTTGAACATTCCACATTTATTTAAGATTTCACTAAGTGATTTTGTTTCATCCAGTACCTATTCTGATGATTGGGACTTTGAAACTGTAAATGACATAATGTTTGATCTAGAAAATTCTGCTGCATTTTCTAATAATGAATATTTGGAGGGTTCATCAGACTATGAACAGCTGTATTGCTATAACCACTATGGTCATCATTTTTTGCATAAATCTGCAACACCTAGAAATGTGTTTATGTTTAACCAATGGGAGCATTGTACTACACCACCAAAAGGTAGTTCAACAACATTTGCTAAAAAGTTTCCATATTTTTCAGGATACAATACATCTGATCCAGAAACATTTTACTATAGAAATGTAAACAAAACAGGACTGAAAATTATGTTAACTAATACAAAACAGATTTACTCTGCAGAATTTATTGCCCAACTGTCTAGACATGGTTTTGACTTGTGGAAAGAGACAATAGACACAAAATCTGTCTGGGGTACTAAAGATTGGCAAGTGCAGGGGATAGAAGCTTTGTTTAGAGCCTGTATCGTCACTCAGCAAATAATGTTTTTGAATGACACGGTCCAACAAACGTCTTGCCTTGGTCTAGCCAAGATCAAAGACATGAAAGCACCTTCTGTACCAACACCTGCAAGTGATAACAATACACAGGCAGCGGTTACAGTTGACACAATACTACAACTCAACAGAACAAATCCTGATTGGAGAAAATGGTTGATCTGGCCCACAGACACAAACAACTGTCAAGAGAGATTCCTGAATAAAACACAGGGGTTTACTATTCACAGGCCAGACCCACGATACGTCCAAAGACAACATCCGGGGTAGTAACAACATACAGTGTAGGAAAATTATGCCTCGATTGGCTGCAAAAATCTACACTTAAGGATGTGAAAAAACACTTATCTTTACTTAAAGAAGACGCAGACCTTAGGGAATTCTTGCTTGGACCAAGAAAACCGTGTCAAAAACGTTTCATATATGCCGGCATCTATGCTGCTTATAATGAAGCATGGAAGGTGTCACAGATGGAGGCCGCAGAACGAATACGTGAACTTGATCGTATTAACTTAGAGAAAACTCTCACTATGGTCGACAATGGGGTAACAACTTTGTCCTCCAGAATTTATTCATTGGACAGTATTGTATCCTCTGCTATCAACATACTGGAACAAGATTTAGCCATGTTACAGCAAGGCCAATCTCAGTTGCGTTCTATTATGTTATTAAGCTGGACGCTGCAATCTTTGCGTGCGGGCTATGTGCCTTTGCGTTTTATCAACACGACGGCTCTGTTTGCAGAATACAATCTAACTGATAAACAGATCGAACTGGCACAAAGGGGAGCAAAGTATACAGTACTGAGCATTGAAAAACTTGAAAAATTACCATTCACAGTGGCAGAAAAACCAGCTACAGAATGGCTTATTCATGGCAACATTAGTCTACCTGTGACTACTTTTCAGTTTCAGTATTGCCTTAAACAGATGCAAGCAGGCAAATATGAAAGGTTGGGTAAAGAATACATTAAGACATCCTGGAATTTACCTTACACATATAGATGTTGGGGTGGGGATCGTGAAGTGTTTCTGTGCGGTAACCAATGTGAAAGTGCACTGAGCAGTTCACTGATTTGTCAGGACATTTCTTTACACAGGGCTTGTAATGGTTCTGTGGCAAATTTGTCCTGCCACCAGCAGGGTACACCGGCTACTGTGATTAATCCAACGTTTGGCCAACTTTCTAATGGGAGTTACCTCATGTTGAATGATCAGAGTTGCTGTGGCATGTTGCCAGGCATCCCATATCTAGTAACGGTCAACTCCAGGGTCACTTGCTGAATGCAAGTATTGTTTGCCCCAATAGACACAGTCAGGGAGTCACCTCTATGGCCTTCGTTGAATGTCTCTTTTATACGATTTGATACTTTAAGCAAAATGAAAGCCATGCTTATACAACAATCAGTGCCTTTGACCTCGGCCAAAGAAACCTATGATCTACAAGTTGCAAGGACTTCGGCTGAGATACAGGCTTTAATTCGTACAAACTGCCCAATACATTTCGTAGAAATGATAGGATGTATCTTTAACATGTCTGATACAAGCGGAATTGTACATATATTTAAGACCATCTGTTCCGGACTATTAGCACCTTTCCAGGCTGTCCTCGGAATCATCCCTAAACTTCGCACATTCGGTGTTTGGTGGTGTGCCGTTAATTCTAGCACTTGTTGCAGGAATTCAATTTCTATTCCTCCTACTACGCTATGGCAAGCCTATTTGCCAACATCACTCCGAGCGATGTGGAGAAAGCCCTCCTTGAACGGAAATGCCGTGAGCGAATAGTACAGCTTTTGTGCATGCCTCGTCTACGGGAACTTAATACAACGTGGTTCCTGTCATTCAGACCAATCTGGCAAGATTGCATCTTACCTGTTCTACGCTGCCTGTTTTGCGGTGAAGAATGCGTGCTAGACACCTGTCTAACACTCCCATCAGTCATGCCAACGGATATCAATACTCTGCTGGACCCGATAACGGCCCATGCTGTGTGTTGTCCCCAGAGGCTACCAATCCTGATGATGGCATTCATTGAGATCTCACAGACGCTTCCGGCTGCTGCTGAGGTACGAGATGGATCAACAGGCACACAGGTAACAACGGACGCGAACATTGCTTCTTCTGCTGAAGGCGAAGTTTCTCATCTCTGTGCAATTAACCTTCTGAACGAGGTGTTCCAAATGTCACCAACTTCGGTGGACGATATTTTGGCTACGGAAATAGATGATCTAATGTTTACGCCAGACCCATACACTGACTTTGATTCGGCTCACAGTGTACCATGGCAACAATGAAATTTGGCCTTCATATTTTTCAAACTTGGAACTTTTCCCAGAATTTAACTTTTTTCTTTTTAAATTATTTTTTGAAATGACATGGCAAAAGAACAATCTGCTTACAGTAGAACTAGTCTTATAAAACAGACTTCTTTGAATACTTCCAGGGACACATTGTCACCTTACTTGTCTAACATTTCATTTAAATTCATGATATGTAATGGCTTTGATTTTAAGAACTTATCGACCATTTCAGTCATATGTATATATTTCTGTTTCATTCACGTTGCATTTTACTAACATTATATGTTTAGAATGAAACCGATGCTTTATATGTACAGTACCTATTGCATTTCAACAGTTTTGAGCTTCTTTTAAAATGCTTTTAGAAATGTTTTAGCAACATGTGGTACTCAATTTTATGTTTAGCATTTAAATGTTTAGCATTTAGTATTATCGTTCATTCGAAAGTGGAGTGGGTGTTTTATTCCGCTTTAGGTGTCCGTATATAGGTTTTCCTGAATCATGTCCTTATATAGGCACAATTCGCATTGCCCTTATATAGGCATAGAATCCCAGTCCTTATTTAGGCATTAACCGTGCACTCCAAATACAGGCATGGTCACCGACATCCGTCCACCCTAACGTCACAACGAGTTCTTAGAAAACCAGACCCTTAAGCTTTGGGAGTTCCCCTAGCACAGGACTATTGATTTCTCCAAGAACTCATCTATTATGTATGAATCGTTATACCTTAAGGGTTCATTCCTGACGCCTTCCTCTGTCCGACTTCACGTCAATGCTAACATTCCAAGACACCTACCAGGTATAAATATACCTTCCCTTGCCCAAGCAAGTTAGAGGAGACCTCGACTTCAGAGGAGTCCGTATCCCGGCCTGATGCACTGAGAAGACGCTGTCATTCCTGCACACAGACGAATCCAGCTTCCAGTGTTCTGACTCCCTTCGCGGGGTGTTAGAGTTCCAGATCCGGCAAGAGATTCCCACCTCTCTCATTCTCAAGGTATGGAGCTGACTAGAACCTAGAGGGACTCTTGGCATACCATACTTGGCATACTATACTTAACATACTCTTAGTATACCAGACTAGAGAATACTCCACCTACTTCTACCTTTCCCTACACCTAGACTAGGTTAGGTACATTGGGGTAGAACTAGCTTAGAGACGCATCGTATGAGTACTCGCATTTTTAGCTCATGTTATTTATGTACGTGAATATATGCTAAAAGATAATGCTAGCGCAGTATTATTTATTTCTACTGCTTACGCTGTACATTATTTATCTTGCATACTGTCTTGTGATCATAACAGCACATATCTCTTACACGAGAAACAAGACTGTTCAATAAAACCCTTTTATTGAAACACCCGTCTTTTCTTTCTGTGTAACTCTATAGAAACTAAGCATGCACAATTTACTGAGTGAAACTGTTATCTATTGTTTTTGCACGATTCTGAGACGTGTTCCTATTCTAAAGAGAAACAAAGTTGTCATGTTTTTCAGTTGCCAGAAACTACTCCCTTCTTGTTCTCAAGGAGTTTCTAGTGGCCTCTGAGCTAGCTGGCACAAGTAATTTAGTTTAATATACTCGATAGGGACATACCGACCTTAGTCCTATGTCAAGCCTATAGGTTATATTATTCCAATGCGCAGAGCCTATTAGGGAAATAGGAACTACACTACAATGTTTGTGGTGAATGAGGACAAAAAAAAAAACTGGAGGAGAGAATTGCAGCAACATGATTGTCATTCACAGTCTGTCTATTCAGTAGTGAGGAATCCAGTTAAAACCTGCAGAACAAAGGAGCTGTAAGAGACCTCTGATATTGAATAGTCGTTCATGCATACAATGAATCTTTTAGCAGTTGTTGGGGAACTGATTAATACTCGGTCATTTACCAACATCTAGCCTCCATAGCAGGCCTATAATGGTATTGCTGAGTATTTGCTATTTTCCATGTTTATCTGAGAAAATTCCCTATTTGAAACCCTAAATAATTGGGCAATATTAGAAAAAACACAGATTTGTTGGTGATCTCCAATGTTAATGTCTATTCCTCCTATGAACATATTTGGTTTTCATTATCTAGGTACATATTTCAACTTCCAGTATAATCGGATACTCTAGAATGGGAGACATCGTTTAGTTTGCATGCGATACATCGCATGCCATTACAACTAGGTTGTTACAACGACCGCGTTGTTACATCGCATACGATTACATCGCAAGTCGTTACAATGACTTGCTGTAGGGGGCAGAAGGTGTTGGATTTACAATCCAACACCTTCCCTGCTGTTGCCCAAACTGGAGTAGGAATAGTAAATTATACTATTCCTAAGTCCAGCGCGCCCCCTACAGCAAGTCGTTGTAACGACTTGCGATGTAATCGTATGCGATGTAACAACGCGGTTGTTGTAACAAACGCTTTGTAATGGCATGCGATGTATCGCATGCGAACTAACAACATATATTGCTCTAGAATAGATAAGTGTTTGGTTTGTTCTTATTGTTGTCATTTGGGTTCATTGAAGGTTTGGACTCTCACACCACAAACAATAGCTAAATGACTTACACAGACCTAGCAATAATTGCTGTATCTAACATTATATAATTGTTTTCTGAATGATATTGTGGAAAACCCTCAGCATTTTGCTAAGACCCCTCCTTTGTGAGAGGGAACAAGTGTTCACATTAGGGATTGTTTTACTGATGCCAAATATAACACAGTTAGGATAAAAGTGATCACAATGTATTCTTTGGCAAATTTACTTCAACTGTTACACATTATCCCAATTCATAGCTGTCTAAAGCCTTTGTCAAGCTTAAAACTAAGTATATTTAGAGGAAAAAAGTAAAAGTCCCACTTTTTATGGTAAGTGTGCATATGCCTTTGGGCAGATCAACACACCTAAATTTAGTTATCATTTGGTGAACAAGTTGGCTTATACCAATAGACAGATGAAAGCTGATGACACCTTGGCCTGATAATATGTTTAGACTTTGAAGAACATTGCGGCCCACTTAGACATTGCTATGATTTGTTTCTTCCTATTGATCTATATTCCAAACACGTTAAATACTTCCCTTTCAGGACTAATACTCATCTACTTCTTTAGGGCATTGGCGCATGGGGCAAAATATTTTGGGTTCACACTAGCCTTATGCATTAAAATGCTCTAATTTACTTGAATCCAGCCATCTAATAGATACCTCATAGTATTCATAACCAAGCATGGAAGCAAAAGAGTATAATTCAAATGAGAGTTGACTTCGATTCAGGAGACCTTTATTGAACTTATGTGTTTGTTGAGTGCTGAGCGTGAGCACCCCGATATTAACTCTTTGAAAAGCCTGTCACTGATCACTTTCGCTTCCACTTTACGTCAAATGTTGAAGGGATTGTACTTGTTCCAGTTTGCAAAGCCAGACCCAAGGACACAAAAGGCAAATGACTTTAACTCCCATGGTTGAGGCTCATTAGCCCCTACTGGCCTATTGGCCCCCATGAATGTGGACTTAGAACAATTATGTCTAATCACTCTTTGCCATCTTTCAACCCCAATAGTTGCAGGTTATTATGGCAAAACCAAAACTCTTTACTTTTTGGAGCATAAAACCTTTCAGTAGTAATAACATTCATTGGCCAATGTAAAGCTATCAGCATCAAGTATCCTCACTCACTTTTCCTTCTATTGTAAACAGTCTCCCTTTGGTGACATTTTGATATGAATGTCCTAAATATGCTGCATTGCTTTTTTAGTCAAGTCCGTTACTTCTATCATTATCACTTTCAACTGATGAGATTGGCAAGTTCAACTCTTTACTCTTACCCTGGCAGAATGATTTAAAGAACTGATCTCAGTTTTCCCACTTTTACTAGCATTGGAGTTACATATGATGTACCAGGACTGCTAAGCAACTGCACGAGTGTGACATAGTTGCTTAGATGTGACAGACATGACTATATCACTCTCTTGTGATTTTTTTCCCAAGGGACACCATGTCCATATCTTAATGCCAGTGATTTCAACTAATGGGATGTTTGCAGCTCCACTTATCAGGAGGTTGTGGCAGTTGTTACCATTACCATGACTGAAGGAGTCAGGACTGAACACAATTTCCAAAAGAGGGGGATCACAGCATAAGTACCTTGGTCCTATAGGCAGTAATAAATATTAAACTTACTAAAAAAAGTATCACTGAAATTCTAAACCTCAAACATTTATGAAGGGCTGTACATTACAGTATAGATATTCTGAAATACTCTTTGTTGCATATCAGCTACTTACAACATAAGAATGGATTGAACTAAGTGATCACTAATGTGTGATGGGAATATAATTGGGATGTATTTAGGGTTCACCTTTTTATTCATTTTGTTAGCTGAGTAATTATTCGTCATTGCAATAATTCTTACATTGCTTGTAGAAATAGAATTTACAATAACTATTAGTTTATTGTAAAATACCAGTACTTGTGTCTGTGTACTGAGTTTGGGGTTTAGATGGTGCTCCACATCTTCTCCTTTAGATGAGAGATTCTCTGACACGTTTGTTTCACTCCTAATACCCATCCTCACATGTGCATAACCAAATTGGAAATATGAGAGATTCTCCTAATTTTCTTTTTCTCCAAAAAGGTTGCAATTTCTTTTTTGCGCTCAGGTAATCTACCTAGTGTGCCTCCAAGAATTATGGGGAACAAAACACTGCTACAAAACAGCTTCTGACACCCCTTTGATAAACCATACTGTTGGTTAGTTTTCTTCTCAGACTGCAATACATCATGATTGTACTACTGCATATCGCCCATCCTTCCCAAGAACATCGTAGTATCAAGAATACAGGGCCAGACTGGCCGTAGCCACATCAGGTGTTTTCCCGGGAGGCTGGAAGGGTGGGTGCCAGATGGTTTTGCAGCGGTGGGGGGCTGTTTTGCTACTGAGGGCCGATTTTGGAGTGGTGCTGCAATATCGGCCCTCAGTAACAAAAGCAGCAGTGCTTCACACTTCCACACCCTCCTCCACTGGTGGCTGGTCAGCCAAAGTTTCCATGGCTGCTTCAGGTTCCCAGTCCAGCCCAGCAAGAATATAGAGGGCAGAATATCAAGGGCCAAAATATTGAAAGGTAAATACATATTAGGAAGTATAGGTTTACCATTCCTAACATCCATAGCGACGCATCTTGGAGATATATGTATCACATAGGTAAATATGTGGAGTTACACATAGACAATCTAGACTTACTTTCCTGTTGATATATTTTTTTCAATATTTTGTCCTCTGTATTGTGTCCTATTGATATTCTGGGATCGATATTTAGGGTGTACACTGTAAATTGCAAAACTGAGTTCGACAGAAAACAGACTGGTCTAGTTAGTGGTCCCACCCTGTGTGAAGGTGTTTTGCTGTGGAGCACATCACAGTTCCAGAAACTACACCTGTCCATATTACATACACAGATGCAGGAAAGGAATGGTGGCCTATTAGTAGGCACTGGAGAGAACCTGTAACCTACTCAGGAGTATAAGGCCAAAGCAGTCAGACTAACATGCCATGAGATACCAGTAGTATAGTGAAGAGGTCTTGATGTAGAGAGGGCAAGAGGTGGTATGACATCTACTGAGTCATCTCCATCTTGCTTGTATTTAGGCACACATCCTCTTCATGCTACTTTTGAACCTTGCTGAACTCAGACCTGCCTGCCAAGCCTTGAAGAGGAATCCTCTGACTATTCCTGTGCATGCTTATATAATAGGTATTGTCAGTTTTATGAAAATAGCAGTTAGATGGAACAAAAAAGGAAATTTGTCTACCCCTATTAGGAGTATGTACAAGAAATAGGGCCAGATGTATCAATATTGAGAATATCTATTTCCTAATTGCGATTCTCTGCAAATCACAATTAGGTAATTGCTATTCCTAATGTATGAAACTCAGGGGTATATTCACAAGAACGTGCGATAACTGCCGCAAGAGTAGCGTAAAGCAACTTTCAATATCGCAGCCTATCGCGGGAAAATAACCCCGTGTCAACGTGGAATTCACAACAAGGCGGTAGCAAGCAATAGTCTGCCGAAACCGCGGACAATGTCCGCGATACAACCACCACGATGATAAAAACACAAACCACAACACCGAAAAACACGCGATGGGCCAAAGTGCGATGAGGAAATCAGCAACAAGCAGCGTCAGGCCTGCAACACACACCTGGCAGGCGTCAAAAATCACCATAAAAGTAGAAAAAACACCCACACACAAACTGACCAACACCCAAGCACCATGGAGGCAGCCGGAGCAGGCGCAGAGGACGAGCCCAACCCCCCAAGCACCCCGGACGACCAACCTGGGACCTCGGGACAGGGAAGGGCAAGGACAAGAAGACGAGGAAGACCAAGTTCAGTCCGCAGGCGAACGGGATCATAGTCACGGAGGTGATGGAACACCATCAACAACTCTTTGTCACCTCCAACCTGTCATTGGACGCCAAAATTGGAATATGGCGGGACATCGTCGACAAGGTGAATGCCGTCGGAGAGCACAAGCGGACAATGGACGAGGTCAAGAGGTGATGGAATGACATCAAGCGGAAGAAAGAGGAGAAAATCACCGCCAACCAGAAGGAAGCAACGCAGACCGGAGGTGGGGGCCCAGCGCCACAGCTGGAGCTGGATGACATGGAGGAGCTGGTGTCGACAGTCATCAGTGTGGAGACTGTGGCTGGAGTCGGGGGACCGGACACTGCTCGACAGGACACAACACAACCGCAACAGGGTGAGTGACCACCAGGTACTGGGGGGACGGGTGGAGATGGCCACAATGGCACACATGCACAAGCACGCAGGGCACAGTGCACACCCACAATGACCCTGGGTCCTTGCCCAGACCCACATACTGTCACAATGTACAATGCCATGCTGTCTGAATGTCATCCTGTACCATGCGGCTACATACATGTGGACACATTGTAATACACCATCTCCCCTTCACATGGCAGGGGCATCGTCAACACCTCCTGCAGAGCAGTCCCAGCCACTCTTCACTGATGACTAGGAGGACAACACCAGCATCGACACCCAAACCAACCAAGACATCATTGACCTCATCCGCCACTCACCTCCAGGATCAGGGCAGCCCAGCCACATCGATGAGACCCCACCCACCACCAAAACCACCCAGCAGGAGGCACCCACAGCCCCGGCACTCTCCCAAGACCCCCAGGAACAACACATGGCCTTCCAACGCCGTGTGCTGGAGGGCCAGAGGGAGACGGCTGAGCAGGTGCGGGTGGGGTTCGACCTCATGGCTACCAAACTGGACGCCATCCTTGGGTGTCTACGTCCGCCCCATGGTCTCCAACCAGCCCTGACTGACATCGCTGGAGTCATGACGTGGAGAGAAGAACACCTGTCCGCTCAGAGTGGCTCCAGCAATGCCAGCCGTGAGCTGGCACACATGCGTAGGCTCATGGAGGACATGGTGCGGATGGAGGCGGAAAGGATGGCAGCCACCGCTGCACACCATCGAAATGTAGCAGGGATCTACCATGCCCTGCAGTACTTCATCATGGCATTGCTGCCACAAGGCGTGTCACTGATGAATGCGGCTGCCCCCACACATCCACATTTCTGCCCCCTGGTGTGTCAGTGCCTCCCAGTGTGGCAGGCGTATCCACTCAGGCCCCTGATGTGTCAGTGGCACACAGTGCCGCAGCCAATACTGCAACACCCACAGGTGGGGCAGAGCACACATCCGAGGACGAGGATGTGGATGGGTTGGCTCTCAGAAGGAGGCACTAGCATACATTTCTGCCACCTGGCCTGATTCTGCTTGGTCCCGCACATGGCCACCTGGCCTTCCACTGACCCCCGATACACTCCGATGCACTCACCTTGGACAGCGACATGGACTGCCACATCCTGTTTGACGACTCAATGACACGGCGACCAGACTGCGGACTGTACCCTTCCTCTTCCGCAGTACATGTCATCCCCCGGATGGACTCTGGCTGGCCCTCCACGTGCCCATATTGTGTAGTGTGCCCGGCATTGCCCTGTACCGCTCCAGCTGCATAACTGCACTGGATGTGCAATAAACATCCAGTGACGCACTGCTGTGTCATGTCTTTCATCATTCATGTGTGAATGTGTGGATGAATGTAGGGACATTGACTTCCCTTGCGTCAATGATGTTCATCCTGTGGGATGCCAGTCAGAGGGTGCTACATTGCATTTTGTGTACCGGGTCCCGTGAACACTACAACAGGGACACACGCATTAGTCACTTCCTTGTCCGGAAATGGACTGAACCACGCCCAGAGCCCACTAGTCTTTGTTGCAAGCCCTGCGCTGGTCCGGCGTACGGCAGGACAGACCACTCCGTTATTGCTCCGAGGGGGGGCCCTCATTGCTACCCGTCGCAGACGTACTCGCTGGTGGTGTGCAGGTCACTGGTCTAGTTGTCAGCATGTCACAGCCACTCCCTGAGGGCAGGTTTGCACGCACACCACACCCATCCGGCACAGGCGTCACAGGCCATGTGACTCCGCCAACATAAGGGGCCGACGACGGCACATTCCCCTCTGCCGGTGGTGACTGGATGACGGACGCTCCACGGTTCTCAATCATTAAGGGCCCATGAGTTTTTGCGCACAGGGTTAGTGGCACACGAGGCCTTGTGGACGGCACGGGCCTACCACCATGTGGCGCAGACTGGGGTTGCACAGGGTTAGTGGCACACAAAGCCTTGTGGACGGCACGGGCCTACCACCACGTGGCGCAGACTGGGGTTGCACAGGGTTAGTGGCACAAGGGGCCTGGCGGACGGCACAGGCAACCCGCCACGGGGCGGTGACTTTGGGTGCACTGAGTCAGTGGCACCTTAAGATGCTGAGCGGGTGTGCAGCCTGCGATGATGCCCCGTCCCGGCGGTCCGGACAGCTCAGGTTTTGTGTGCCCTGCTGGACCGCATTGTAGGCCAGAGCCAGCGGGCAGCGCGGGCCTACCGCCACGTGGCGTCGCTTCCGGGATCCCAGAGTTGGTGGCACCCATTGGGCTGAGCGGATGTGCAGCCTGCGATGGTGCTGGGTGCACTGGTATGTCCTATGCCATGGAGTAATCAAGACCCAGCACCAAACGTGAGACCTGGTGGCCTGCGGAGCGGGGCTGCATGATGTGGAGGGTGCCATGTCTGCGGGCCCCGGGCTTGTGGCTTGCAGCGGCACGTGGTGTGACCTCCTGTCTACGCGCCGGTGGCAGAAGGTGAGCATTGGGGCCTGGGTGTGCATGGGCGGGCATGCTCCAATGGGCAGCGGGAGGGGTTGGGGTGCCTCTGCCTGGGTGTGCATGGGCGGGCAGGCGATGTTGTCTTGTGCAAGTGTGTGTACTGTGCCAGTCATGTATCTGGACTCTGTTTCAGCTGACGGCTCTGACTCAGATGTGTGACCTGGTGTCCTGCTATACATACTGGCACGTGTTTGGAGACACACCAGTGGCAGCAGGTGAGCAGTGTGGCCTGGGTGCGCAGGGGCGGCACTCTCTCTTTCTCTCTCTCCCTCTCTTCCTCTCTCTCTCCTCTTCTCTCTCTCTCTCTCTCTCCCTCTCTTCTTCTCTCTCTCTCTCTCACCCTCTCTTCCTCTCTCTCTCCTCTTCTCTCTCTCTCTCTCCCTCTCTTCCTCTCTCTCTCCTCTTCTCTCTCTCTCTCTCTCTCCCTCTCTTCCTCTCTCTCTCTCTCCCTCTCTTCCTCTCTCTCTCCTCTTCTCTCTCTCTCTCTCTCTCCCTCTCTTCCTCTCTCTCTCTCTCCCTCTCTTCCTCTCTCTCTCCTCTTCTCTCTCTCTCTCTCCCTCTCTTCCTCTCTCTCTCCCTCCCTCTCTTCCTCTCTCTCTCCCTCTCTTCCTCTTTCTCTCCTTCGCTCTCTCTCTGTCCTCTGATGTGCGCAGGACACACCTTCTCATCATGTTTTTTGTCTTACAGGCTGTGACCTACGTATTGTCCCGAGGGGAGCGGCCATGTGTCTTCATTTCAATTTGGTGTTCATTTTAATAAAGTTTCATTTGTTGCTTCGAAAGTGAATGTGTGCTGCTCATTTCTGTGATGACACATGCATGTCACCAGTTGTGATTGTGCAACATCAAGCGGAATATTTTGTACATGTTTAGGTGTGGCTCATATGGCATGTCTTTGGTCGGGGGGGTTGCCAGGGAGGGGTGGTCCTGGGGGTGGTGGGTGTTGTGGCCCTCTTGGGTGTCCGGGCCACATGATGAGTGGCTCCATGGCATCTGTTGCCCTTCTGATGTAGCCCTGGGCTGTGCTCCCTTTTGGTTTGCAGGCTGCCGTCCGACTTTACACCAGGTCAGAGCAGGTGTAGATTTCCTGGTGCTAACGCACCTTATCGCCTGTTTTGTGTTTTTATCGCCGATGTGGCTGGTCGTTGAGAATGTTGAGGTGTGATGTTGTCGTGCCTTTTGGCACGGGAATGCCCACTCTGTATCTCATTAGCGATAGTTGCGCGGGTCCTCTGTGGCAATGTTTTTTGCGGCTGCTATCGCGGGTAAACTGGTGCTGTGGGCTGTTTGCACCAGCTTGTGAATGGGGAGGTATATTTATCACGACTTTGGCTGCGATAAAGTGCCGTTAATTCGGCGATAGCTCCTTGTCAATATGCCCCTCAGAGTTTCATTTAGCAATTCCCAGTGGCTCGCAATTGACCTTACTCAATAATATTCATGAGACAGTTCGCAATTTGCGACCCATTTGGGAATCGCTAAAAAAATATTTTACCACCTACTTGAAGAAGGTGGTAATATGCGAATGTTTTGCGACCACATTTCGGTCGCAAAACATGCTCACATACCGCTGGGATTTGGTATTAGGAACAGACGCCCTAAACACGCCCCTTCCTAATACCGAATCAGTATGTATTCGCAATTCTAAATTGTGATTCGGTAACATGTTACCGAATCACAAATTGGAATTTATACATACCAAAATGCATTTTGCCAGTTCTGTGAATCAGACCCTTTGCAACCAGTAAATTGCATGATACATATTGCCCATAGTTTCAAAGTGTATAATATATATTGAGCATCAATAAATCTGAAAATCGGCATCAGTCACTGATATCCAAATGCCCTTCTGAGTAGGTCATGAGATTTTCCTCAAAGCAGAAATGTGTGCATTGCAATATTCTGCACTGAGGAAAAAGGCAGACCCAATGCAAAACGCACATTAGTTTTCTTTAAAAAAATTCTCTGTGGACAAACTCATTCCTTTGCACTCTCACAAGGATTGAGAATTATTATTTTCCCTTCCCACCCTGAAAGGGAATTTACTCCATCCCTTTGCTTGAGCACATTTACAACCATTTCCAGTGAGAAAAAGAGGCAGAGAGGTATTTGTGAATGTCCACAAACTCACATATTTGTGGGTGTTCACAAACAAACTGTTAAGGCAAATCAGGCTCTATCCATCCTTTCAAAGGCTTTACAATTGTGTAATCGCTGTCCACGTGTAATTCTGGAAAACACAGCCGTAGTATACAATTACATAGTGGTAACTGCATTACACCTTCTATGTATCTTTTTGCTGATACTTGACAGATGTAAATGTTTTTTATTAATATATTAGAATGTAAAATTATTTTGTGAATCAGGTCCATTACTATGACACACTGCACCATTACATATTAAACACAAAAATCATACATACAAAAAGATAGTGACTTTTATTTATTCTTGACTAAAGAAATCTTCTGTAATGAACAGTTGTCTATTTTTACTGCCGGGATCCATATTATACTAAATGCATTAAATGTTAAAAACCAAACAACAGTCATTGGTAAGTAGTTCAGAAGATGAGAGCTGAAGGGGGTTTTACATTGCTCATGTACCCTCACGAAGTGAATATATGGAGAAAATAGAGCTATAAATAGAATCCATTTACAAGAATAATATCTACTTTGATGTGCTCTCATCCTTTGCAGCTAGGATTGAAGACATATAGTCATAGGCACCGCAAATAGAGAGACAAACATAAAACGAATAGAAGTGTTTTCTAGTGCGGACGCGCGCAGGCTGAAGGCAGGCAACAGCGCTGCTAATTACCTTAAACAACTGAATTGACTCGCTGCTAAATTGGTTTGACTTGATTGTTATTGAACTTTTAACCACTCGCTGCTATATCTGCTTTTAAAAGGATCAAATTTCACTAATCTTGTTTTATCTGCGCCGCATTTTTACTTCACTTACCTATCCTCTTGAACCGCACTGCTCCCCGGTCCACCACAGGAAGTCCCGATTGTGTGGAGGGAGTATCCGGCAACGTTACCCATTCCCTTCCGGCCAGGAGACCGGAGGGGGCGGAGCCTCGTGGCTACTTAGCCCACATGACACAAGCGTCATGCAGCGGACGCGCGCAGTGGGCGCGCCAAGGGCGCGCCAAAGGCAAGCCCGTCTGCGCCCGTCCGCGGACGGCCGGGGCCAGGGGCCAGAACCCCTGCCCGACCCACGTCCCACACCAGATCCTATAGCCCATTTACCCTATGTAAGCTAAGAGGACCGACATCCGACAAGTGTTGCCACTCGTGGAATGTAGCAGATGAATACATTGACTGCCCCCATTGTGGGTTTAACCTCCGGCCGGTTGTCAAAACACAGAACTCCCTTATAAAGCATGCCAACATAAAAATGTTCTTGCTAAACTGCCGATCGTTCCCTAAACATGCCATCGAAATTGCACTACTACTGGAAGAACTCAAACCGGATGTTCTCTTCCTCACGGAAACGTGGCTTAACAATGAATCTGAGCCGGTCCTTGCACAAAATCTCCCTGGTGGCTACCTTATACAACGAAAAGACCGCGAAGAAGGTAGAGGGGGGGGGGCTTAGCAATCATCCTCAAAGACCACCTTAAGTGTCGCATCTCCCCAGATCAGGTCTCAGACTGCAGAGTCTACTCTTCTCTATAGATTTCTCACCCACTGTCACTTTCTCTGGGTTATTAATTTACCGCCCACCTGGCCCCCTAGGACAATTCCTTAACACCCTTCCGACAACTACTGCTAATTTAGCTTGTTCATCTTCCAACTTTACAATATTGGGAGATCTTAATAGTCATTTGGACAATACCTCCGATCACACCACAATTGAACTTAATCTGAGCCTTTCCGCACTTCAGCTAAAGCAATTAGTATCTAACCCCACCCATATTAAAGGCCACATACTTGACCCCGTCTTTAGCAACTGCCCTGAACTCACATCTGGTAAGCCATCTCAGCTTCCTTGGTCCGATCACTTTCTGATTCCCATAACTTCGTAATCCCGAAATACCCCCTTCCCTCCATTTCATCTTCTCGACGGGAACGCAACTGGTCCAAGCTTCCCAGGCAACGCTGGATCTCAGCCCTTGAAAACACCAGACCTAACAAAGACCCTAACCCTACCCTAGCCAATGAGAATTTTAATTACTGGATCCAAAGCTCCCTCGACGCTATCCTTCCCATAAGGCACATCCATCATAAAAGTAGAGCAAAGATGTCCCCCTGGTACTCCCCGAAATTACGGGAGCTCAAGCAACACTGTAAAAAGCTTGAGAGGAAATGGAGACACACCTATGCAGTCCCGAGCAAAACCAAATACAGGGAAGCAATAAAAACCTACAAATTAGAAATCAAACTCGCCCAAGCTGCCTTTTATGAAGAAAAAATCAAGGCAGCCTCCAACTCCCTAAGGAGATCTATCGGATCGCTTAAAACTCTCTTAAAACTGCCCCAGAAGCAACCTACCTCTGATGATGCCTTATCCCGGTGCACCAATTTGGCGGAATTTTTCCATCAGAAAGTACAAAACATTTACTCCATCTTTACCCCTATCCAGCCTGATACCACTAACTGGTCAGTCTGTGAAACTCAAGCCACATTGAAATCATTTCCTCCCTTAGATCCCACATCCCTAGACTCCATCATGCACCAGGTAAAATCAGGCTCCCCCCTAGACCCAGCTCCTCCCCGCGCCTTGTTACAAGTCACAGCAAACATCCTACCAACGGTCCTTGACCTACTGAACGCCTCCATCTCCGCCGGCGTGGTTCCCCCGGCTTGGAAATGTGCAATGGTAAAGGCCCTCTTAAAAAAACCAAACCTAGACGAGAATAACCTGAGCAACTATCGCCCAATCTCCCTACTCCCGTGGATGAGCAAGATACTGGAAAAGCACATCAACTCAGTGCTGGGAGAGTTTTTAGAATCTAATAACCTACTGCATCCCTCTCAGACTGGCTTCCATCCCCAACACGGGACCGAAACAGCCCTCCTTGCCATAACGGAGGAGACAAGTAGGATCCTGGATCAGGGAGGCTCTGCGGCCATCATCCTCCTCGATCTTAGTGCCGCATTCGACACTGTAAACCACAACACGCTGATTTTGAGACTAAAAAACATGGGTGTATCAGGCAATGCTATTGCCTGGCTACATTCCTTCTTAAGTGACCGGTCCTTCCAGGTCTTTGAAGGCAATGTGGTCTCTGAACAAATGCCCCTAAGCTTTGGTGTGCCTCAGGGCTCCTCCCTGAGCCCCACATTATTTAACATTTACATGAGCTCCTTGGCAGAGATTGTCTTCCCATTTAACATCAAAATCATCACCTACGCTGACGATACTCAGCTGGTGGTGGCACTAAACGACCCCGAAAAATTTGCAAATAATCTTAAGAGTTGTCTCATTGAGGTGGCTAAGTGGATGGAAAACTCGTGCCTGAAGCTTAACGGGGACAAAACGGAGATTATGCTTCTCGGGAACTCCCCCTCTCTCAGGACGGAGCAATTCTGGCCAAAATGTCTTGGCCCCGCTCCAGTACCCTCAGACCAATTCAAAAGCCTGGGCATCTGGCTGGACCGCTCCCTCAGTTTTAACCACCAGGCGGCAAAACTCTCGGCCACCTGCTTTGGCCTCCTGAGGATGCTACGCAAGATACTTCCCCTTCTCCCATTTCAAGCAAGAAAAATCATGGTACAAGGTCTCATCCTCTCCCGCCTGGATTATGGGAACGCTCTGTACTTGGGGGCCCCGCAATCCACCATTGGCAAGCTGCAAGTAATCCAAAACTGTGCAGCCCGCACTCTCCTCCAGACCCCTCCCCGACAGTCCGCAGCCCCTGCACTAAGGAGTCTCCACTGGTTACCGGTCAGGAGAGAATCCAATTCAAAGCCATGTGCATTGCGCACAAGGCTTTTTGGAAGACAGGCTCGTCAATCAGTCAGTCCTTGATAACACCCTACCAACCAAACAGGCATCTCCGGTCAACCTTCTCCTCCCTCGCCCTACTGCCCACTATAAAGAGAGCCAAATGTGGCGGACGATCCTTTCCCTATAACTCCGCCAAGCTCTGGAACGCACTCCCCCTCCGTATGCGGACGGAACCTAATCTCCTGTCCTTCCGCAAACTCCTAAAAACTTTTCTTTTCAATAACCGCTGAGTCCTCCTTCTGTCTGCGTTTCGTCCACAGCGCTGGGATTCCTCAGGGTAGCTATTGCGCTATATAAATGTTTTTTTCATTTCATTTAATTTCATTTTCATTTCATTTCATTTCAGTGTGGCTTTTGTTTAAGAGCTATTATAAACAACTATACACCACTGAATTTTAACCATGTATTTTCTCTTTTAAAATATTTCCATAGAGGTGTTTAAACATGTTTAAATTACTGTGTAATTTACATGTTATATTTTATAGATAAATATGAGAACATTTTTCCTTTTGGAACATTATGTTGCTAGGACGTGAACTGTTATAACATATAAGTGAGGTGTTGGCTATTTTCTCCATGTAACCAAAGAATTAAATGTGTGTATTTAGAGGAAATCATATGCGTATAAAATGTATTCCTTATTAATGAAGGTTTTCTATTAATGCTCATATCATGTGCGAATTTTAATGGTTCATGTATGTTTGTATTTTAACGTGTGCACTGTTCTTACTTTAGCCGAAGTTGGTAAGCCTACGTTTCGTTTTCCCTGGTCGCTCTCAAGTTGAAGGTTGTTAATTAAAACTTATGTGCTTGTGGAATTTTTCTTTTCACATTTCCGTTGCAGGTGTAAGAATTCATCCTCGTTAGTTAGAATAACGTCTTTGTTTCAGGAGTTAGACGGACCTGGGGAGGAGAGGATGCCTTTGAATAAGCAGAACTGATAATGTAGGAGGATGTCTTTCATGTCTGGAAGACCTGGGAACCAAGGTCACTGAGCAAGCGTTTAAAAGTTCTATTGCTTCATGGAAAATTACCTACGGGGAGGTGTCCAATTGAATGAGGTGGCCTTGGGATGTACTTGGGGGTGTGATATTCGACTTTTGTATTGGGGTTAGGGACAGAGTCCGGTACTTCTGCCTTACCTGGAGAGAAGGGAGCATCTCAGAGCGAGCTCTGTAGCTTTACACTACTTGACCCATTTATTGTGAGTGTGCTTCTTAGGAAGACTTCACGAGCTGACACCTTTCAGGGAACTTGCCTGAGAAATGCTAAGTAGGGATGTCACACTAGAGGTAGAGTAGGGACAGATTAATGCTTTTAAATTTCAATCCACCTATAAATAAGTCTTTTGATGTAGTTTCTATAAGCATTTGTGTCTTAATTCAGGAATTGGTTATTCTGTGCATTCTGCACCGACTCAATGTTAATCTTAGATTTGGTTTTGTGTTAGTGTCCATGTATATTTACATACTCAATTAGAGGTGTTTGTATGTCCAACGTTTCTTGGCTTTGTAATAAACTTATTAAAATAGAAATTAGGAGTCGGTGTTCCTTTGCATCATGGGCAAGGATGATATCTAATTGGTAATTGTTTTCTCTCCCCTCCACACTTACATAGCAGGCACCAACGACCCATCAACCAGGGGTTCCAAAGTAGGTCTAGAACATGGAACCTGGCCCCAACAGAAGAGAATAGCCAAACTGAGCAGAGATTAGCAAGAATGACTTGTGGATTTGAGAATAAACATTCCAGTCTCCAGACATTTCCTGAATCTCGGCCATGCAGTACAGAACAGGTAGGACGGGACCAGAACTTGGTGACTGTGAGAGAGAAAGCTCTGATACCAGCTTTAAAGGTCTGACAGGCAAGATTAACAGCAAAGCAAGATTAGCAGACCAACAGGGAGCATACAGTTAAATGACTTGGATACTTACCAGTAATCCTCATTACTCCAAGTCATAGTCTTCCTCGTCACAGTCACCTCTGAGCACTATATGTTTGGGGCACAGCATTCCCCATTAGAAAAAAATCCCCACTCAACATGGTTATCTGACAGGAAGTTTCTGTCACCTGACCTATAAGGGTGGGGCAAACCCATACAACAGCTGTAATACTCAATAGATCATAAAGACCAACAAAAACACAAATAAAATGAGAAAAATTAAAGGCGAGCCATCAACAAGCCAGTGACTGGACTGGGCACACAATTTTTGCTTTTGTACGTCCCCCAAATCCCAAAGGCGGGAGGAAGGGATACAGGATTGTGACGAGGAAGACTATCACTCAGAGTAAAGAAGATTACCGATAAGTAACCGAGGCATTATCTTCCTCCTCCATCTTCCTCATCACAGTCACCTCTAAGAGTATTCCAAAGCGCTTAATGAGACCAAAAAATGAAGATGCCAAGAGAACTATATTTTCAGTTGAATACCAGCCAGTGAATAGTAGGAACAGCTGAACCCAAATCTTCAGAAAAAAACTCCCCCAACCTCAATGTATAATGGGAGATGAAGGTATGAGGGAAGATCAAGTCATTACCGCACAAACACCCCTCAACGAGGTGCCCTTAAAGGAAGCCCACGAGGAAGCAACACCCCTGGTTGACCGCCCCTGAATCACTAGAGCAAGAAAAATCTCAGAATGAAGATAAGCAAAGGAAATGGCCGACCTAACGAGAAATAGTTGCTGTTGTAGGGCGATGACACTGCCTGGCTACCCAATAGGTGACAAAAAGAAAATACACCTGATGAATAGAGGCAGTACTCTCCAGATAAATAACAAGAGCCCTTGTCAAATCAAGAGAATGCAGCAGAACTTCCCCAGTTGAAGAGGGGGGAGGGGAAAAAGCAGGAAGCACAATATCTTGGGCCAAATGAAAAAAGGAGAGGGAACCTTGGGAAGGAAAGCCAGGTCAGGGCGAAAAACCACATGACTGGAAAAAAACCTTAAGGAAAGAGTGTGACAAAGCAAAGTACCTATCTCCCCCAAAAACCTCCCTGATGTTAATGCCACCAGGAAACACACCTTAAGGGTCAGAAACTCCAGAGAAACTAAAGGCAGTTGCTTAAACAGGGACTTCTGTAAAGCATTAAGAACCAGTGGGAGATCCTATTGGGGAACAGGAGAGGAAACTACTGGTCTCTTAAGGTAAAAAACCAAAAGAGGGTGAGAGGCCAAGGACTCAAAGGAGTGGAGAAAGGTACCCCTGATAGCCTTGATGGTAGCCCACTGTCTATGGAGTGTAGACACTGATTGCCCCATCAGGAGCCCATCCCATAGGAACTCTAGGATAGAACCACCCTCGCAAGAGTCTGGGACAAACCCCCTTGATGAACACCAGTCAGAGAAATTCTTCGAGTGTCTTTCATAAACACGAAGGTTACTGACCTTTCTAGAATTCTTAATTGAAAGAGCCACCACTGAAGAGCAACCCAAAGTGACTAGCCTCCTCCATTCAATTTCTAAACCCTCAATGCAAGTTGCCTGATTGAATGTTGGACAGAAGAGGAAATCTGAGCGGAGAAGGGGACATTGGAAACTTCCAAGGAGGAGCAATGGCCAAAACTGTGCAGCAGGGGGTACCATGGCTGACGACTCTAATACGGGACAACCAACTGCACCACCACCCTTTCCATTCTGATTTTTGCCAAAACCCTGCTGAGTAGGGGAAAAGGGAAAGGCAAAGAGAAGACCTCGTGTCCAGGGGATACTCAAGGCGTCCACCTTCCAAGCCTCCCCATAAAAGAGAAGGGTGCAAAACCTCGATAGAAGAGCATCTCACAGGGAAGCAAGATGATCCAGCCAAGGTCTCCCAAATCTCTCCAAAATCTCCTGGAAAATCAGAGGTTACAGGGGCAGAGACACCCAGGAAGGGAGTTGGTGACTCATCTGATCCTCACACCCATTCTCCCTCCCCTAAAGATAAATTGCATTCAGAACCAACAGGTTGGCCTCTGCCCACGCCCCTATCTGATCTGCCAGGATTGACAAACTGATTCAAATAGACTCGGGCCACCTGATTGTCCGTCCTGATCTGAACCAACTTGTCCATGAGAAGTAGAGCAAAGTGCAGAAGAGCCTTGAAAACAGCAGCCATCTTTTTCCAATTTGAAGTCATCCAGGTCTCCATAGTTGACTTAAATACCTGAGAAGAAAGAGTCCAGAGGGTAGCCCCCAACCCCAAGGGCTTGCATCGGTAATCAGGGAACAGGACACTTGTGAGTCCAAGGGCACCCCTTTGCTAGGTTTTCTGGCTGCAACTACCACTGCAGTTGCTGAGAAATTGTGGCTGAAACTGGCACCAAGGTGACATAATCCTAGGCCCTCGGCTTCCAGTGAGCTAGTAGGTTATACACTAAATGTAAGAGATGCCGGTGAGCCCAAGAAACCAGAAAAAGGGAGGCAGACATGTCCCCCTGAACCCTCAAACAGTCCATATCTGAAGTCATCTGAGCAGATAGGAGAGACCTCAGACGAGACATGAGTCGTTGTTGGCATTGAGACATACGTTGGGAAACACCTTCCCAACTTCATATCGAAGAGTGTCACTATGAACAGGAGCTCCTGAGATGAGATGGGACTTGCGGAGATTCAAAATGAACCCATGGTTCTCCAGGCAATCCCGCACCAACTCCGCTTCCTCCTGGGCCTTAAGGAGAGAGGAGGAAGAGATTAGCCAGTCATCTAGGTAAGGAAACAGAAGCACCCCCCAGGCATGTAACAGACCCACAAGCGGAACTAGGGTTTTTGTGAACACCCTAGGGCTGAGGCCAAGCCAAAGGGAAGCACACAGAACTGGGAATGTTGCCCAGGACAAAGAACCTCAATAACCTCTGTGAAAGAGGATGTATTTTAACATGTAATTTTGCATCTAACAAGTCCAAACAAGCCAGAAATGACCAAGAAGCAATAAGGGGTAAGATCTTCTGGAAACTCACCATCTTGAATCTTTTGTAGGGAACATAAGAATTCACTGTCTTGAGATCCAAGACTGGGCGGTAACCCCTAATGCCTTCTGGACCAGGAACATCAGAGAATAACATCCCTGACTCATCTCTGAGTCTGGCCAGGAATGATGGCTCCCATCTGGAGAAGTTCAAAGATCCCCTTCTGTAGACCCTGAAACTTCTGAGGATTCCAAGGAGTTGGAGTTGGTACGAAAAGATCTGGAGGTCAGGAAGGGAAGTCAATTAAATAGCCTTCTTCCACCAAAAGAAGAACCTAGGTTTCTGTGACGTTTTTTGACCAAACTGATGAAAATCTTCTGATTTGACTTCCCACCCTTTGACAGTCATGCTTTTGGAGTGGAAATGGCAGGGGCGGCGTCTGCAGGCTATTGGCTGGATTTATCAGAGGGGGGAGTGCCATGGCCTCATTTCCTCCCACGGAAGGGCTGAGTGTGCCTTCTCTCTGCTGAGGAGCAATTACCAAGCACCTGGAACCAAGCCCACGACCTCTTGCCGCAGGTCTTAGAGGTTTCAGGATCTTACAGTCCTCCACAAACTTCTTTAATAGTTCATCTAGTTGATTGCCAAACAACTTTGCACCATCAGAAGGCAGACGAGAAAGGAGGACCTACTGGGCTGCCTCCACCTTCCATGACCTCATCTATATGTGGCGCCTAGCCGTGACAATGGATCCAGAAATGGCTACTGCAGCTGAGAGAGAATCAAAGGTAATGTTCGACAGGAAGTTAACCTGTTGCTCCATAATAGACAGCCTTGAATTAACATCATCCTTTTGCTGAAGCTTCTTAGTTAAGGACTGAAAGGCATGCAGGAGGGACTGAAAAACATATGTGGCAAAAGCCCTGCCCTGATCGAAACATTTGAGGCTGAATAGGCTCACTTAGTGGCACTGTCCACCTTCTTATCAACCTGGTTGCTTGGAGGGGCATCTTCAGAGATGATGGAGACACTGGAAGCCAGGCCTGCCATAAGAGAATCCACCTTCACCTGAGGCCCGAATCATTCTGGAAATTGCTAAGTGGATACTTTTTAGCAAGGAACCTAGAAAACCCTGATTTTTCAGCATCAGACCATTCCCTTGAAAAAAGACCACAGATAGCTTTATGGATGGGCAGAGCCTCAGGCTGCTTCCGACTGTACTGTGAGAAAAAATCCTCCTCTTCATCCACAGGTACCACCGTAGGAAAGGCCAAATTGTCCTTAAATTGGTTAATAACCTCCTTTAACTCAGCTCCTTCCACAAAGCGTCCTCTCTGTTCCTCATATGAACCATCTGATTAAGGGTCAGCCTGGGAGGAGAGCCTAGGGATCTTAGGCACTGGACCTTCTCGTGCCACAAAAGCTTTATCCACAGCTTCATTTATCTTAGCCTGAAGGACATCTAGATTCATTCCAGCAGGCTGATGTGAGGAAGCTGATTCTGACAACACTTCCAACTCAGAGCCAGAAGAATCACGCCTTCGCTTTTCGGCACATTTCCCCTCCATGCCTGTAATCATGAAACAACTGCTGACATGGAGGGAGAAGCTGTGCTTCCTTATATACTTCTGTGTAGTGCTGTTGCTAAGCAACAGGCACAGAATCCATGATGCAGAACGCTAATGATGGCTACCAGCACCTATATTATATCCTAGCATTGCCTCATGGGAACTCACAGACTCCAGGGGAAAATGCCTCAAGACTGCCACTACATTATCATAAGCGCGACTCCACCTAAAACAAACTGCCATTCCTAAATGCACCGCAAAGGAACAGCGGCGTGTCACCAAGTAGGAAATCCTCAGTAGTGCCCTGCAGGATTACCGATCCGAAGTAGAACCGCCGCTCCTAAACGCTTGGTACAGGAGCAGCAGCATGACTCAAAAACACTGCAACCACTGCTCCTGAACCATTCAGCGCAGGGGCGGCAGTGTTAAAGTCTCATCAATAGTTATTGCTGCTCCTGATCACTCAGCGTAGGAACGGTGGCAAACACAAATAGCATAACACTCATGCTGGGCAACATGAAACCGCAGCTCCCAATCACTCAGCGGAGGAGCAGCGGCACAGTATTATTACAAATAAATGCACAGATGTTATAGCGGTCCATGCTAACATATATAAAAAATAAGTCTAAACACACTTACCTCTATTGGTGTCCATGCTGGAACACAGAGAAAAAAACAGGATGTTGTATGTGCTTAATTGTCAACAATAAAAAATCCCTTGGAGAAATCAATTTAATATCTTCATACATTCTACACTACACTTCTTTCGGGCTCATGCATGCCTCCACACCCGTCTTAAGAGGGACCCAAAAGACAATTTTTAACAATTGGTATTTAATATATCACTCCAAGTGAAAATGTTTATACAATTTATATAAAATTCATGTGTTTTTAAAAAACAGTTTAAAAATCCAATAATAAAAAAATATTGCACAACATATCACAAAACACTAGATCAAGAGAGACAACACATAAGACATACACATTTGTCAATAGAATGTTGTTAATTTGAGAAGAATCATAAGAAAAGTTATATTATCTGAGCATTTTTTAGCATGTGGATCATCGTTCCTCAAATTTAACAGAAAAGAGTTTGTCTATGCGTTTTGGTGGGTTGCCAGAATAGAACCACCTTTTTCAGGACAACAACAAACATTTTTATCCCTCTATACGATTATGCAGTGTTTACCAACTGTTTTCTTAGGTGAGGCACACTGAAGACCGACAAAGCTGGTCTCACCCACTTGAGTTTTAAGGGTTAATACAAAGCTTTATTGTTTATTGCTCCCATATCTTTTTGGAGCATATGGTCGTGAATACAAGTGCTGATGGGCTTCACGTTGCTGTTCAATGGATACACTCCCCTTCAATAAAGTCCTATAATATACTTGTTCTGTGAATCAAGAAGTATAATGGCAGTAATTGCTAGATTTGAAACCTCTTGTGGTCCCAATTGTTTAGGAGTCCTATATATTAGGCTCAAAATCCAAGTCGTGGTCACGGAGGCTGAACAGCCCTCTAGATCCCTCAGGTTACCGCAAATCTCATCTACAACATATCTGTTGATGTCTGTATTTTGCCGCGGTTTCCGATGGCTCGTTCCACGTCCTGTCCCATTTCAGCCAGAAAGGGAAAGGAGGAACATAAACCTTGTTGTATGGGTTTGCCTCACCCTTATAGGTCAGGTGACAGGTACTTCCTGTCAGATCATCATGTTGGGTGGGGATTTTTTTCTATGGGTGAATGCTGTGACCAGAACAAATAGTGCTCAGAGGTGACTGTTACGAGGAAGACGGAGGAGGAAGGTAAAGTGACAGCTATAGAATTGGCGGAATGCTGGAAAATTACTTTTTGAACAATTTAACTTTATTCGGTCATAAGACCATTAAAGGGCACAGTAATCTAAAAACATTTTTGATATTCAAATTAAAATGCCATTATTATATACAGTAGTAAAATGAGATTGTTTTAAGCAATGTCAACTTATTGACCTATATGCGCAATATGATTTTCATTTTCAGGTTTCAGGCCTGCTCAATCAGATACATCAAGATTGGCAATAGTTGATTAACTTCTTCTGGTCAATATACAGCTTAGGTCTGTTATACAGTGACATCCACCCCCAAAAAAGCCAATTGATCAAGTCTTAAAATGTGTTCTTTTTTTCAGGGAGCAAATGGAGAATCTCCAGTATGGATGACATATATGATCTTATTGGGAGGGCCATGATCAACAGACCACTGAATTCAGGATTAGTCTTAGACAGCTAGGTAAATACTTACTGTCATCATTTCTTGTGCTGAAAGCTTTAAATTCACCGCCATGGAAGAAGGGTCCATAATCCAAACATTCGAAGTACTCACATTATGCAGTTTTTTCTTAAGTTAGGCTTTCTGGACCTTTTTCAAGAATACCTAAAGTTAATATTTACACTATTGTACCTCCAATGCTCTGTCTTATTTAAGTTTACATCAGGGAAAATTAGAATGGCATAAACATAAAGATTTCTTTGCAACCTTCTCATTAGTTTGTCTTGTCTCAATCCCACCATTTCACAAAAAAGACAGTGTAGAGCAATAATATCTGAAAACCACAGAGAATGAAATACATTGGTACCCCTGCAGTTGCTGTTTCTCCTACTGCATCCTTTACCATTGTCAACAGCAGGCTCAAGTTGTAATTTCTGTCTCTTCATCCAATGAACAGAAGACCATCATCAGGAGACAGCGAGAAAGCCAGAACTCTAAGTAACTGGATGGGGAACTGTCACTAAACCCAAATGAAGATTGGAAATGTTTTCTCTTCTCTCATCTGAATGGCAAGATACAGGCTACAAACCATTGGCCTTAAATGCATTTTGAGTCAGGCATCCTTCTTTCAGCCATCTGCATCACGTCAGCTAAATGGAGCTTACATGTTCAGACCCAGCCGCGATAACAATCTCTTTTCAGGTGCGCAAGATAGAAAACATTTGTGCCATGCACACATTCTGTTAAAGTCATCTCCTCCTGCATCACTAATAGGTGGCAAGGATAACATGCTGAGTTGTAGAACCAGCAGCAAAGGCGTTATCAATGGAATCTTTATGTTTATGACATTCAGACCTTTTATTCCACCGGGTTTTTCCCTGGTGGGCTGGATACCAGTTTTTAAGGCAGAGGGATGCTCCTGGTGCCTCTGTCACTTTCGCCAGCTCCCTAAGGTTAATTGCAACAGACACGGGGAATTTCAAGATTGAGAAAGAGAGGGGAAGGGGACGGTAGAGAGAAAGAGATCAGAAAGGGAGAAGAGAGAGAGGAAAGAAGAAGAGAGAGAAAATCATTGGAAAGAAAAAGAGAGTTTGCACGAGGAGATGAAGGAAGCAGGGTTGGTTTGAGTTTGAACACTTTTGCCAGGGCTTCTTTGGCTCCCCAGCTCGGCCCTGATGACATTTTGTTTACCGTGCTGTACCCTGGAATAAGGCAGGTTGTACAAGGTACAACTGTGTAAATGTTAAATATACGTATAATTAAAACAGAGCCAATAAGCCAAAAGACCCAATAATGAATTTATAAACCAACATAAAAGTACTCCTTTGAAGGAGTTTTATTCATAAGATTTTTATTATAGCAAACATTAAAGTGATATGAAGGTGGGACTCTAAAGATGGCAGGATCCTTCATGGCACTTTATGCTAGTAGAAACAGATAAATGCTTAATACCTGTGCTTCCAAAATCAGGATTTGACCAATCAATATGCCCTGGTCACTTATGTACTTATGGGTGCGGTACATGACCTATGACAAGATGCCACATTTTATCTTTTCATTATACGAATTGTGGGGGATATAAGTAAGACAACTATTTTGCTTGGAATCAAGTTCCAGGATGTTTGTGCAACCCACCATCTAATTACTTGTGGTTAGAATGTCGTTAGAAATAAGTTGTGTATCCTAAATATGAATATAAAAATCAAAACAGGGAAGGAGCTCGTGACTCACCCTCATATTCAGTGTTACAATCAAGAGAGAGTCGACATCGAGTCATTTAGGGTGGGCCGACTGGATATAGGGTAAGGAAATTTTTTCTAAAGAAACTCACATTCATTAAATGTTATCTAGTGACATGCTTCATCATCAAGTTCTTCCTGACACTCTGAGTGTAGGGGCATGCTGCAACCTCTTTTCTTACAAGGAAACACTTTTTTAAGAAAAAAGGGAGAGTTCCATTAAAAAAAGGTCTTTCCCCTATATCCAGTGGGCCCACCCAGGATGACTCGAGGTTAACTCTCTCTTGATTGAACTAGGCATTGTCCTAAAGGGTACGACCGGGAGTCGGTGCCTTTTTAATTCATGATTTGCCATGCTATTTTATAACTGGTTCGGGGGTGTGTGTTATTTTTTAGGGAGTTTTATGAGTTCAAGGGGAGTGATGTGATTTTTTTAACTGTATTGAATCTGAAACTGAATTGTTATACAGAAAAGGCTCGTATTGAATTGGTGTTAGTCAATGTGTAAATGGTGACATTCCCTGAGGCTAAATGGATGCAGGCTCTCTAGGGGGCAATTTTAAAGAGTTGACAGCATTAGAAGACTCTTACCGGGTCGGGGTCTGAGTGCAGTAATCCGGCCTGGAAGAAGGCTGAGAAGGAGGCGGTGGGGAAAACAGAGCGACGCCATCTTGGGGCAGGCACGGTTTAGTGTTGTACAGTTTGGGGAGGAGGAGGGTTCCTATATAATCATGGCCGCAGAACGCGGAAGGCAAGCCCGTCTGCGCCCATATGCGTCCCGTTCACGGCCAACGCCAGACACTATGCTGGTTACATGGTGGAGGACCGGCATAACGGGACCTACATGGCAAGTGAGCTTCTTGGCGTGAAAGGGGGGCTCAGCAGGGCTGTAGACCAGTGTCAGTGGACATGAGGGAGCCAGTCTCATGTGGGAACTGTGGGTTTGTCCTCTCCCTCTTGAATCAGCTGATTTTTCTCTTCGGAGCATCTAGTGGGGAGCAAAGAGAGGTCAAGGCAACATTAATAAATGTCGGCTCCCTGCATAAACATGCCTTAGATGTATATGATTTCCTAAGGGAGGAAACTCTGGACATACCTTTTATGACGAAACCTGGATGAAGGAGGATGCGTGTCCGGATTTGTACCTGGCTATACCTGAGGCCTATGTCTGTGTGCATTTAGACAGGGTGGGAGGTAGAGGTGGGAGGGTGGTGATAGCTTTCAAAAGAACATATGAATATAAGAGCTTAGAGTCTGATGGGATTACAGGAGCTGAGCCTTTGGCTTTAGCTTTTTTATTGACAGACAACATTGCCTGTCTGGGATTTTAGTCTATCACCCCCCAGGATATGCAGGAGACTTTATCTATTGCCTGGATCAAGTACTAGCCCCTAAATGCATTTCATACACCAATTTCACTTTGCTTGGGGATTTTAACATCCACTTAGAGTTAGTAGAGCAGCTGTTATTGAAGTGTTTAATGGAATCTCTAGCCTCTTTCAATTTAGTGAAAACTTTTACAGGGCCTACCCATATCTCTGGTCATACAATTGATGGTATATTTTGTAACACAACTCTAGAAGGGGAATCCCCTTGGCCAGTGCCTTGGTTAGACCACTTCTTTTTGCCTTTCACTTGTGATGCAGCGGAAGCGTTGGGGGATTTTTGTCATCTCACTTATCCACACCAACCACTACATTCTAATCGGAAATGTAACTCTAATGACGGGCCCATAAGTTATTATCACTCAGTTAGCAATATAAAAGGTCCTCCGATGAATCTTTGGTAGAGCTAAAAGGGACTAAATAATGAAAGACAGAATGCTATTTCTCCACGAGGACCTACAATGAAGAAATACGCTAAACATATGTCATTATAAACATGTCCAAATAACTCTGAAACTCAGTAATAAAGACAAACACTATTCTTTTCTATTAGTTTTCCTTGTTATTACATAATAATGAATGGTCAAACACAGTTACAAATTAGAATGTCATTACTTAAGTTCACACAGATGCAGCTCAGATTCACAAAAATCATAACAGCACATTTATGAAGACATCAGATCATCAGATAAAGAGGAGTGAGAGGGCGAGAAAACATCAGCGAAACACAGTTCACTTACGTAACAGAAATACTAATGCACAGCGTGCAATTAGTCAGAAAGGCTAACCCCACGGCCGTTAGGGAATAGCAAAAGCAGCACCACCAGCCGATGATGTGCAAAGTCTCTAGTAAAGTCTTTAGGATTTTCAGTATACGCCAGCCAGAGAATCAGGAATCTGCACGGCATTCAGCATACCACGAACGCATGGACAGGTCACCAATCTTGTGAAGGAGCCGAGGAACACTTTCCCACAGGAATCTTTATAGTACGCTACTTCCTTTCTTCCGTTAATATGTTGCATTCTCTCTTCTCCTCAAGACTCTCTATTGGTTAATTACGATGGTGTGACAATCTACTGACAGTGACTTTACTACTGTTTTCTAAGCACTCTTTGTCTAAATATTGTATAACTTCCTTGGGAGGAAGAGGAAAGAACCTAGCTACAAATGTATTCAAAATGTTGTAACAGTTACATTTGTCATCTACATCCCTCGCCTAGACAGGAAAAAACTCTAATGATTTATTCAGAAATAAACTAAATATCTGTACTCTAAGGAAGCATTTGAAACATTTGAAGGACAAGAGCACGGAAAAGCACATCCTCTAACATTTCTAAGGCCTACATGATTTTAGCAAACCAGAAAAATTTCTAAAGCCTACACTATGCTTTCTTGAAGAACAAAGCTTTTTCTTTTGCCGTTTATTTTTCTGCGGTTAGAAAAACAGAACAACATCTAGTTAACATTATTCTCCTTATTTTAACTAGAAAATCATACTGTCGTGCCTAGTGCACATTTTCACGCGTTGTACACTCTGTTATTATATGTTAGTAATTCCACACACATTATAAAAGAGCGCATTTGGGTGGATTACATCGAGCAGATTTTATTTACAAAAATTGTGCTCCATCAATCCCTGTTAGAAATGGGATCTCTGGTTGGCTAAGGCTTGCGCCAAAGCCAGGCAGAGACCACCACTCTAGTCAGGGCGAGGGGGTTACACGCCAAAGATAACCCCTGCTCACCCCCTTGGTAGCTTGGCACGAGCAGTCAGGCTTATCCCGGTGGCAATGTGTAAAGCATCTGCGCAACACACACAGCAACAACATACTAGGCACACCACAAAAGGAACTCCACACAAGGTTATATCAAAAATAGCCTTTGTATTATCATAAAATACATTAGAATAGTAATCACACAATATACACTGTGCCAACTGGCACTGGGCAATATTTACAGGGGATTATGTACACCTGACAGGGCCACTGGGGCCACTGTCAGAACCATCACAAGTGAACATAGTAAATGTAGAACATATCATAAATGTAGGACAAATTGTAGATGTAGAATACAACCAGCACTTACTGGCAAAACCTCGTACTCAGCATCACGCTGCAATCATAAATCATATTATGCAGTCATCATCACATTAGGCGTGAAATCTATTCTGCGCCAACCTCCTGACCTAAACGCATGAGGTAATAACTTCCTAGCATAAACCACAGTATGCAATTAATCCTGAGGAACATAAACCACATTATATCATAACCTTATCAGCATAAACACATTATATAATCATATCACAAGTCTAAGCGCATTAGACAATAACCTCCTAAGCATAACTCACATTAGGGGCATAAAACACAGTAGAGAATATCTCAAACCTAACCACAGTAGGTACAACCTCATAATCATGAATCACATTAGAGGTATCATACAGGGTGCATAAATCATACTACATGAATTACATTTCCTAGCACCCAGAATCACATCAGCACATAAATCACCTTAGGGCCTGGCGCCCTATAAACCTAACTGTCCCCCTGGCCAACTGGCCATCTCAAAAGGGGCTCAAATGCCTTATGTCCAAGAGTCAGGGTGCGCTGCCAATGCAGCAGAATCCACGGGCGCAGCGGCGCAAACCTAAACGTAGCAGCTGCCCACTACTTGCTGGGCAGCTGGGAAAGTACTGGGACAGAGGAGTGTATCTCACTCCTACCTCATAAGACATGCCCCCAAAGAAAGAATGGCCTAAACGTTGCAGCTGGCACTAAGTGCTGCGCAGCTGTGAATATCAGATGAGGCCTGGCACCACTGTGCCCTCTTGTGCAGATGTGCGCAAAACGTTGCAGCTGCCCACGCTGGTGCGGCGCAGCTGAGAACAGAGTAAAGGGGCCCTGGCACCTCTGTGCCTTCGGGGCCTCACTGGGGCTCTCTTAAACAATATTGCCCCCATCAGGTGCAGCTGCCCACTGTCAGGTGGGGCAGCTGGGAAAATTGCCAAACTGGTAAGGGCACAGGCCCCTCTGGGCCCTCAACAACAATATGCCCCCTCGTTGCAGTTGCCCGCTACGGCGGCGCAACTGAAAAGAAACAAAAGAGGCACTGGCACCTGCTAAACTGACTGCGCTGAGCAATGCCCCCAGGCCCCACTCCAGGACTTTGTAAATCAAAATTGCACTACCGGTGCAGCTGGGGGAGAGAACACGCACTGGCACCAACCGTGCCTTGGGAGCACAAGAGAAACGCTCCAAACTCAGCCCCCACTCACCGGACTGTACGGGACTCTTCCGGTCTCCTCTCTTCGCCCGGTCCCTCTCCTGGGGGCTGGGACTTTCAGCATGGAGCCTGCGAGGCTGCGGTCGGTTTCTCCGGCCTCGGGCGGCATTCACATAGGCGGAGTGGGCTCCCGCCTGTCTACATCTTCTTCCTTGGGCACCGGGGCTCCCAACAGCTCACGGGAGCCCCGGTCGGGCCGCATGCATCGCTCGGCCTGCTCCTCTCTCCAGCGGCGTGCGCGGGGCTTCCCTCGCAAAACCGGAAGTCCCGCCAGCTGTCACGGCACCACGTTGCCTGACTTCCTCCCGGCCGCGGCGGTGATTTCATCAATTACGGGGTAGGCTCCCGGTTTGTTTAAAGGTGCCGGCGGGGTGGGCACCCGCCGGAACAGCACACAAGCGGGGTGGGCACCTGCATAAATAAAAAAACATAAAGCGGCAAAATGCAGGGTGGGCACCCGCCATTTAAGCATCACGGGGGAATCCCTATGATGGGGATTCCCTCGCAAAGGGCTGCAGTGCCGCGCTGCGAGGTCCACGCTCTCTCTCAGCAAGAAAGAGCCAGGTGCTCTTAGAAATAAAAGCAAAGCACTCACAGGGCGCAGGAGGCACAGAGGTCCTGGGGAATCCAGGACAGAAAAGGTCCCAGTAAGGAAGTCCTTTAGGGAACAAGGGGGCAAGGCTGGGCCCAGGGAGGCAAGCCCTCCTGGGCCCCAGCAGCAGCACGGCCCCGCCGATTCAAGCACAGAACAAGAACTCAACCACATCATAGGGTCACAGCCCCTATATTTATATGAACATTTCCTTTGTCTAAAGGTGCAGGGTTTGGGGGAACCAGATACAACTGGTTCAGGAGCACTTTGTGTACATGACTCCTTATTTCTTTTCACAGGACAGGCCAGGGACATCAGACGCACCACAGGAGGTGGAGCCAGCATTGTGGAGGGAAGGCACAGCCCTATTCAGACCCAGGTGCAACTCCTCCCCTCATCTACATACAGATCTCTCTATTCAGCACTGTGCTGACTCACCCTGCCCCTCCTGGAGCCACACACACCTCCCAGCCCCTGTCACTCACAAGCCAGACATGCGATCTACATCAGGCAGGCAGACACAGAGCACACATAAATGCCAATTTCTAAAAGTGGCATTACTAAAATAACCACAATAAATCTGCGCACACCTTTGGGCAGCATTTATTCCCACAATTTCATACATATCAGACTTGACCACACTGCTCCTCTCATAACAGGAATTACCACTGACACACACTGATCAGGGAATCCCCCATGCATTCCTATGAGAGGGCAGGCCAAGCTCACCAATGTAACACAGAGAGCGCACACACTTTCCACTGGACCACAGTGCGAAAGTGCTCAGAGGCCTAAAATCACCAACACCAAGTTACAGACCAGGCAAAAAGTTTAGGGGTGACCCTGCCAAAAAGGGCCAAGTCCAACAATCCCCCATCTGATATTATCCCAAACCCTCAAAATAACCCTTATCAGATTACTATCTGATATCATAATTTTAGAATGCAGAGTCCATTGTTCGCATCTGTTTTAATCTAACACCCTCTAAATCTTTCATGACACTATAATAAACACCCTTTCGATCTTCCATTTCTAATTCCTCTCTCTTCCCTTTTCTCGCTTTTCGCTTTACATCTTTTGTTTTATTCTTGCAACATTTATAAAGCAATAATACCATTAGTACGCCTGCAGCAACAGCAACTATCGGTGTTAGTATCCTCCCTAATAAGCTGTTAGCAAATGTTGAAAACCAATTACCTATAGAAGAGAAACCCTTACCAAGTTTCTCCTAAGCACCGTCAACCTTCAGTTTTGCTAAGTCATCATGTAAATTAGTAATGTTTTTGATATATCCCTCTAGATCTCTACTTTTATCAGGAATATACGTGCAACATTGTTGAATTTTCAGCATACTACAGACTCCGCCCTCTTTTGCCAATAATACATCTAGGGCAAGTCTATTTTGTAAAACCATGGTTCTCATAGCAACCATTTCTGTATCAATCATTACAAGTCCACTAGCAGTATCTGTTGATAAACGATTAACCACTGTAGACAGTTTTCTAATCTTTTGTGAATTTAGAATCACCCCAACCGAAGGTATCAATCCTCCAAAAATATCTCCCACAATTTCTGTAGCATTCAAACCACTTTTACTCCGTGTTAGTTTCTTTTCTTTGGTTCCATATTTATCACCAACATGGTAGATCTTTGGGAACACTATACCAATATAACAACACCCATACCAATGTGATGGCAACCTATAGTAGGCATTTTTACCACACACATAATAAACTCCAGGGACTACAGGATCAGTACCACCTCTTAAACCCCAACCCCCTGTTATAAGGAAAGTATGTTCACATTCACTGGTACCAACAAAATGATTATTATAATCATTCTTTTGCCTTAATAAGCAAAGCATTCCTCTATGAGGCCAATCCAAAGTCATTGCAGCATAAGTCTCACCCTGTTTGTAATTACCTTCTTTATGTGCCCATGGTGGTTCTCTACTTTTCTGTTCTGCAACTCTTTGTTTAAAATTCCTACGTCTGTCTTCTACTGTATTAATGAATTCTATTTCTACACTATGTAACTTACAAGTCAGATTATTTCGATGTGCGTATGCTGTGTCTATCGTTTTAGTAGAATGGAAAAAATCTCCCATATATTCAGCATTCTTTGCACTATACACTATATTCATATACTTTCTAACAGAAACTTCTGAAAATATTTAATCAAAATTTGAATAGTAATACTGAAATGTCTCTTTACCATAAAACAAACTTGTTAATACACTATATCAAATAGCATAAGTTAGAGGAAGGTGATGGTAAGTCACCCCCTCAGACACAGACGTAGGCAACTGCATGCACACATAACAATCTCTCGCGTCCATAGTATCCACGTATACGTAAACAAGTTTAGTAAAGACATTTAGTGAAAAATGGTTAATTGATTTATCCAAGTGTAAAACACTACCAGTTAATTCCTTAATATTAGTCTCTGGATCTTCTTTCAGATCTCTTTTAGCATCAATAGTTACATGCTCTTTATTAATAGTAATATTAACTCCATTAATAAACATAAAATGTGGTACTACAAATGTTAATACCAACCATACAAACATTGTTAATGTAATACATGCAAGACAAGCATT
Organism: Calotriton arnoldi; assembly: GCA_963921515.1. Lineage (NCBI taxonomy): Eukaryota > Metazoa > Chordata > Amphibia > Caudata > Salamandridae > Calotriton > Calotriton arnoldi. The sequence continues at coordinate 939,726 of CAWUFW010003068.1, read as the reverse complement.
AAGACATATTCGCCTAAACATGCCTTGATTCTGTTTACAAGTCTCAGTTTTAGTTTTATCCATTCTAAAAAAATCAAAAATTAGTCAAAAATTCAATCAAGATTTACTAAACTAAATTTGTTAGACTAGGTTGTGCCCCCACACCTTTTTAGAGCCTTCAGCTCTTCTTAAGCTCTTCTTCTGCTTCAGAGCTTTTTCAGAATTTCAGAATTCATTTATTTTCATAAATCTCCTCTCTCTTTTTCTGCACCCTTTTCAGAAAAACAGTTCATTTAGGGTGGCTTATATGTGCAACTGCTTTTTGAACAGAATTCCCGAAATTCTTTTTCCCAATCATTCATTGAAGTAGTCACCACATATGTCCTTTCAGGTGCTGTGTATTTCTTATTTGGTACTTTAATTCTCTTTGTTCTTCGCACTTGCTCTTCTTCTTCTACTTCACTTTGTTCAGATTGGCTCGATATTTCAATTTCTGTTTCTGGAACTTTTTTATTTACAGTATATTTTACTATTTTTACTCCTTTTGGCCACTTGTCTCCCTTTTTGGTTCTTTTTCCATTTTCATTGTCAATGTCACTTACAATTGATTCAGTACTTTCTCTTGGTGAATCCCTTTTCCTTTTTTCTTTGTTGCTGCTTATAGGGAATCACTTCGTTTTCAGCATTGACAAACACAGAATCATTTTCATCAGTCCCAGTAACTTGTGCCCACTCTACTTGATTCTCCACTTGCCTTGGAACATTTCTTTGTTCCCGTCGTTCTTCTTCAGCAAGTTCTTCACTTTCAAGTGGACTTGGGACCCTTCTGGTGTGACTTGCATGTATCCAATTCGGCAAACCTCCACACTTAACAGCAGTCGTCGTCATCAGTATCACTTGATAGGGACCATGCCATCGTGGCTCTAGGCAAGACTTCCTTATGTGCTTTTTCACAAGCACCCATTCCCCAGGACATAGGTCATGCCCCTGTTCTTGCTGTGTTGTTGTTGCAACTTCTCCAACCTGGTGAGACACAGAACGTACCACGTCAGCCAATCCTTTGCAATAATCCAGCACCAAATCATCAGTAATGTTCATTAGTTGATTCGCTGGGACTCTCAGCTGTCTCATAGCTCTGCTTATCACAATCTTGTGTGGGGACAGTCCCGTTCTTTTATCAGGGATACTTCTCTGACTCATTAACACCAATGGTAGTGCGTCAGGCCATTTCAATGCTGTGGATGCACAAACCTTAGCCAATCTAGATTTTATTGTGCCATTCATCTGCTCAACGACACCTGAAGCCTGAGGTTGGTAGGCACAGTGCAACGTCTGCTCAATTTGTAATGCTGCACATATCATCCACATTATTTCATTATTAAAATGCGTTCTCCTATCAGATTCCAATGAGACTGGAAAACCGAACCTAGGTATTATTTCTCTAAGTAGCAATTTAGCAACTGTTAGACTGTCATTACGTCTTGTTGGTAATGCCTCAACCCGTCGAGAAAACAGACAAACAACCACAAGAACATATTTTAGTCCCTGCAAGGAGGCATTTCAATAAAATCTAGTTGCATCCTCGTAAATGGACCTGCAGCTTTGCCAATTCGTCCCATACTAACAACTGTTTTTCTCCCTGCATTTTGTTGCTGACAAACAATACATCTTTGACAGAGACTTTCTGCAATAACCCTGAGTTTAGGGTTAAACCATGCTTGATGAAACAATCTGATCATTGCATCTCTTCCTATGTGTGCTGGACCATGGTAGACTCTTGCCATCTGTGATAACAGTCTGTCTGGCATTACTCGTCTACCATCAGTGTAGGTCCACACTTCATCATCTGATCTGAGTGTACAACCTGATTTGATTCACCCAATTTTCTCTGAATCACTTGCTTCTTCCTGTAATTCTTTCACCTCATCCCAAGTTTCAACAGATGAGAACATCAACCTGCATTCTGTTTGGCCAATTTGATCATTTTGTCGTTCCACATTAATTGAATATGTATTCAAAGCACAAAATCGTGCAATTTCATCAGCATATCTGTTACCCAGTGTGACATACTCACAACCGGACCTATGTGCTGAACATTTTACCACCCCAATTTGTGCCGGCAATTGTAGTGCCATCAGTAGATCTTTTACACACTCTCTGTTTCGTATTGGTGAACCCGAAGAGGTCAAATATCCACGTTGAGACCACAACTGCCCAAAATCATGGACAACCCCAAAGCCATACTGGCTATCAGTGTATATTGTTACTCTCATTTGTTTTGCTAAGCAACATGCTCTGGTAAGAGCCACCAACTCAGCCACTTGTGCTGAACTCACTCTCTTCAACCATGATGCTTCAATCACATTTGCCACTGTGCAAATTCCATATGCAGCTCGCAAACATCCTTCTGAATCTCTCAAACATGATCCATCCACAAACAATACAACATCAGATTCGGTCAATGGAGTGTCTTTGATATCGGGCCTTGGTTTGGTACACAATTCAGTCATATCCAGGCAATCATGATCCACTTCATCCAAAACCACTTCATAGCCTGGTGTTGGTAACAATGTAGCTGGATTCAAAGTTGTACATCTTGCTATTGTTGCATTTTCAGCTCCCAATATCACTTGTTCATACTTTGTTAACCGACTGCTCGTAAGGTGCTGTGTGCGAGTTCGTGTTAACAAAACCTCAACCAAATGTGGCACATACACTTTCAAAGCATGTCCCATTACAATTGACTCACTCTGTTCAAGACTCACACAAGTAGCAGCAACTTCTTTCAAACATCCCGGTAAGGCTGCAGCGACTGGATCCAGCGTGGCAGAAAAATATGCCACTGGCCTTCGTGCTGTTCCATGAGTTTGAGTTAGAACTGACAGTGCGCAACCATTACGTTTATTACAAAATAATTCAAACTCTTTGTCAAAATCTGGCATTCCTATTGCTGGTGCTCGACATAAACTGTCTCACAATTCCAGGAATGTCTTCATGCCTTCCACATCAAGATGTATTGGATCTGTCACATCTTTGTGTGTCAATCTCTGTAATGGCTTGGCGATCAATGAAAAATTCATAATCCATTGCCTGCAATATCCAACCATTCCCAAAAACATTCGAACTTCTTTCTGTGTTTTTGGCGGATTCATTCGCATAATAGCATTGCTCCGATCTTGAGAAACTTTGCAAATTCCCTTTCCAATGATATGGCCTAGATAGAGAACTTCTTTCTTACAGAATTGCAATTTCGCCGGTGACACTTTATGCCCACCTACTGCCAAATGGTTCAGTAGAGCAATTGTATCTGTCACACAGTCTTCTCTTGTTTTCGATGCAACCAACAGATCATCGATATATTGTACCAGAACTGAGTCTTTAGGCATTACTAATGACTCCAAACATTTCTTCAATATTTGATTGAAGATTGAGGGGCTCTCTGCATACCCTTGAGGAACTCAGCACCATGCCAAAACACGGTTCCCGAACCGGAATGCAAATAAATATTGGCTATCCGGATGTAAGGGTATCGAGAAAAAGGCTTGACACAGAACGATTACTGAAAACCACTCTGCATCACATGGGATTTGATATAGGATCACAGCTGGATTAGGTACAATTGGACAACAAGGTATAACAATTTGGTTCACCTTTCTCAGGTCCTGTACGATCCTATATTTCCCATTCGGTTTGCGAATTCCCATTATAGATACATTGCATGGACTTCCAAGGATTTCTCTTAGTATTCCTTGCTCAATCAACATATTAATCACAGGTGTCACTCCTGCAATTGTCTCAGGACTCATTTTGTACTGTGGTATTCGTGGAAATCCTGCATTGGGCTTTACCGTAATTTGAATCGGTGCAACTCCTTTCATTATTCCAATATCTTTCCCTGTAAAATCCCACACATCAGACAACACCGTATCTCTCAACTCAACAGGTAAATCATTTGCTGTAAACAATGGATACAATTCATTCACTTCTGTTCCCTGCCACGACATTTTGAAAATCACATCTTCGTCTTTTGTATGAAATGTTATTCCATCCGGGGTACAATAAATGGAACAGTTCATCTTGCACAACAAGTCCCTACCTAATAAATTTACTGGACTTGTGTCACACACAACAAATTTGTGCAGCTCTTGAAAATTTCCAATTTGAACTTTCATTGGTTTTGTCACTGGCACATTAATCAATTTGTTTGAAACTCCTACAACTTGGATACTTTCTCCCGAGAGGGGTAGGTTTGGAATTTCCACAGTTCTCACAGTGGAACGGGTAGTACCAGTATCTACAAGGAATGTGATGGCATTGCCATCAACCTCGCCATCCGCATAGGGACCGGACTGATCTACCTCTAGAGATGCGCCAAGAATGCACTCTTCCTCCCCCGCAGGCACAGTCATTGTGATGTATCTGAATAATTTTTTTCTGTCTGCATCAAATATTGTGAAGCCACCTGCACATTTGAATTTGCTTGACCATTGGTATGAAAACCCACATTCGCATTGTATCTTTGCATTTGACCATTCACATCCTGATTTGGCATAGGAGCTTGTGGTATTTGCAAACCCTGTCCTCTACTATTCGGTACCTGTATTTGTGAATTTTGATTCTGCATCTGATTCATCTGCGCTTGACTCATCTGTGCCTGATTCATCTGTACCTGATAACCATGATTCTGTATTTGCATTTGGTCATAATTTCCTGCCTGTCCTGTATTATTAAAGAAGCTCTAACACTCGCGTCGCCAATGTCCAAATTTACCGCAAACATGACAAGGATACTTCTTTTTCAATTCTTCTTTATCCTTGAAATTACCTCTACCTCTTCCTTGACCCATTGGTATCATTTGCGTCACACTGTTGCCATTTGAAACTACACCTTTCATCCCAGTAGTAGTCTGACCATTGCTCTGATAATCATTTGACAAATCAATACTCAAATAACCCCCTTTCTTTGCTGCTGTCATCTGAGCCAACATTAATTTCTCTTTCAATTTTCTGTGTCTCATCTCTATGTCATCTCCACAATACTTTGCATAACGAAGTATTTCAACAATCGACTTACTCTGCCAACAAATCAAATGTTGCTGAATCATAGCACGTATTTCAGGTCTCAATATGAACACAAACCTATACACAAAGTGTCCCATATCTTTCTCTGTGATATTTTCTATAACACTATACTGTTTGAATACTTAAAGGAGCCTTTCATGATATGCATGCACTGATTCTTTCAATTCTTGAGTAGTCCTGTCAATTCTCACCCTGTCTGTTTCTTTCGGAGAAATCTTCCCCTTCAAATACGTAATGACCTGATTATATTTTTTCATAACCTATTCTTTTTTCAGCCAATCGACATGAATTTTACACTCAACCCACAAATCTGCTGGGACTACAATATCAAAAAGGCCTTCCAAATCACTCCACAAAACTTTTGAAACCTTCACAAACCTTTCTACTTGTCTTTACCATTCAACAGGCTTTTCTCTCAATCTAGGGAAATCATTTGTAAATGACAATATATCCTGTCTTGACCATGGAACATGCACAAAGCCACTCCTGGTACCTCTCTCATTGGGTATGCTGTATCTGCATCATCTGGTATTGATTCCTTTTCTGCTTCTCTTACAGGATACAATGGTAAAGCAGCTTTTGCTGTCGCACTCACTTCATCCTTCTTTTTAGCCCATCTTCCGTTCCAGGGACCTGATTCACAGAACTAACTTACGTCAAAAACGTAAAGTTAGTACTTTTTAGTATTCACAGAATACACTTACTCATTTTGGTATTCACAGAATGAACTTACTCATTTCGGTATCCACAGAAGTTAGTAGTCCTAACTTTAGGACTCCTAAATGCCTTCTGTGAATACCGAAGAGTCTTAAGTTAGGATTTTTCTCAGTTTAGGAGTAGTAAAGTTAGGACTCCTAACTTTACTACTCCTAAACTGAGAAAAATCCTAACTTTAAGACTTTCGGTATTCACAGAAGGCATTTAGGAGTCCTAACGTTTTTGACGTAAGTTAGTTCTGTGAATCAGGCCCCAGCTGTCTAACTCTCCCCAACATCTTAATGTAGTAAGCAATTCTTTAATCTGCAATCATCTCCCTGATACATTCAGATTCTCCAAATCTTTACTTGTGAAATCCATCCTGTATGTTTTTTGTAAAGCTTTAGACTTTTCGATATCAACTACATACATCTGTGCAACTTCAGCAAAAGACTCATGTAAGCTTCTTGCTTTTCTCGTAATATTTTTACCCAAAAATAACAACTCATCTTCTTGATATTTACCCAGTCTCTCTGCACTAATTGTAACTGCAATCATTCCTCCCAAATCTCAGTTCAATGTATTCACATCTATGTATGCTTCTTTATTCTGACCACTACAGCCAGGAGCAATTTCTCTAATCCAATCATCTAATTCTTCTGGCGATGGACCCAATGATCTCTGTACATCTTCACCTGTCTCACTTCTCGGTCTACTAGGTATCTGTGAATTCACTCTTCTTTCAACATGCATTAATTTCTTAGGATCAAGATATAGAACTCTTTTTGGAGTTTCATTCCTTTCTGAAACATCAACCAAGTGTCCCACTTGTCCCATGGCTACACTCACATTCGTACCACTATTTTTATTAGTTCTCTCATTAACTCTTGTTGTTTCTCTTAAAACCGAATGAGGATGTTCAGTATTCCTCCCTGGAACAGTTAAGGCATGTACTCGACTGAGTCCTTGCCCATCATTATACATTGGAACTATTGGACCAATTGTCACTGGAACTGACAAAACATCTGGGTTCATTATTGGGTTCACTCTTACTAGTTCTTCTCTATTTACATTTTGAATCTAAGTTACAACTTCAGGCAATCTATTTATTGGTTCTTCAATCTGAATTAAAGGAGCATTTGGTGAAACACTCGAAACACTTGCACTCGAATTTGTATTAGTCTGTTCTTCTTGATATGGTGGAGGTCTATTCATCAGTAATTCATTCAGAAAATCTTCATCAAACTCATCTGTACTATCATTTATATTAGTATCCTTCTCTTGTGAATCAATATTGTTCTTTTTCTCTTTATTCTTTCCTCCTTCAGTTGTCTCAGCCTCTCTAACAGGAAACATCCTAGTTCCTTCAACAGTATCTCTTCTCCATAATTTCTTCCGGGCATCCCATTTTGCTTCAGAATATCTACTCACTGTATTTTTGTATCTATTCTGTTGTCTGTCTCTTTCTATTTTATATGCTTCGTAATCCCACTCTTCGAGAGCTTTGTACTGCATAGGTCTCGGATTTGGACTCAAAATATTCATTCGTCTCCTCAGATTTTCTAAAATCTTAGTATTAAAAGTACCATTTGCTGGAAATGCCAAATTAATATCTTGTTCTGTATATTTCATCCAATTTTCTAATGAGGTACAAGTATGGTATCCCCTTTCTATTGCCATAAATGATGCAGGCGTTCCTTCAGGAGCTGTAGAAACTCCTTCTCTATTCGATATTGGCTCATTTTTGCTAAACAATGTTTTCAACAATATAATTATCTTCATTTTTCTTTTTAAATCTATAAAGTTCGTATTAGTAAACAGATCTACAAACTCCCTTCCGTGTTATGTTTCTCTACTTCCAATCAATGTTGTTTTACGCTGTCCAATCTCAGCGCGACTCACACCAACTAACCTATAGCAGCGAGGCACTTTTGGTGACGTCTCCTCACCACTGACCAATACCAGCGCGGCTCTTTGTTACGTCAGTATCACTCCTTCTACTGACCCTCCCTTTACAAAATCAGGGTCAATGTCTTTCCAAGTCTTTGACAAACAATAACGAACTACATAAACACAGCTTGTCTGCTCCACTAAAAGAAATATGAAAGTATTTTCATGTATTCTAAGAAATTTCTACACTCCAGCACAACCTCGACCAGTGTAATTATGCTCTAAGTGGAAAATTCTTGGGACTTCCCCAGTTGAGCCTCTGAAGTGACCCGAGTAAACTTCCACTACTACATTCAGCAAAATTCCCTGTGCAGTAACTTTCAGTTCGACGACCGCCTAGTACCGCATCAACAGCAGGCAACGCACATAAAGCTAAGTGTATGCCACACTAAGACAGCCCTTAGGCTTATCGCGGGATCTCAGGCCTACGACGGACCTGCTAACTTCTTTCCATTGAGATTCAACAAACCTCAACGTGACATAAAGGTACGAACTCACATATATCATAAAAGTGTTTGAGTCTGTCCTGTCCTTTAACTCCGCCTCTTCATTACCTAGTATTTTAGTCTAAACTAACCATCCAATGCAACTACCAAAAACTGATGCAGCGGAAGCGTTGGGGGATTTTTGTCACCTCACTTATCCACACCAACCACTATATTCTAATCGGAAATGTAACTCTAATGACGGGCCCATAAGTCATTATCACTAAGTTAGCAATATCAATGGTCCTCCGATGAATCTTTGGTAGAGCTAAAAGGGACTAAATAATAAAAGAGGGAATGCTTTTTCTCCACGAGGACCTACAATGAAGAAATACGCTAAACATATGTCATTATAAACATGTCCAAATAACTCTGAAACTCAGTAATAAAGACAAACACTATTGTTTGTATTAGTTTTCCTTGTTATCACATAATAATGAATGGTCAAACACAGTTACAAATTAGAATGTCATTACTTAGGTACTCAAAGATACAGCTCAGATTCACAATAATCATAACAGCACATTTATGAAGACATCAGATATAGAGGAGTGAGAGGGAGAGAAAACATCAGCGAAACACAGTTCACTTACGTAACAGAAATACTAATGCACAGCGTGCAATTAGTCTGAAAGGCTAACCCCACGGCTGTTAGGGAATAGCAAAATCAGCACCACCAGCCGATGATGTGCAAAGTGTCTAGTAAAGTCTTTAGGATTTGCAAGATATGCCAGCCAGAGAATCAGGAATATGCACGGCATCCAGCATACCACGAACGCATGGACAGGTCACCAATCTTGTGAACGAGCCGAGGAACACTTTCCCACAGGAATATTTATAGTACGCTACTTCCTTTCTTCATTAATATGTTGCAGTCTCTCTTCTCCTCAAGACTCTCTATTGGTTAATTACGATGGTGTGACAATCTACTGACAGTGACTTTACTACTGTTTTCTAAACACTCTTTGGGGCACATGTATCAAAAATGCGTTTTGCGAGTCTCAAATAGCGATTTTTAACGAATCGCTATTTGAGATTCGCAAAATACAATGTAAGTACGTTTCGTAATATTAATTGCGATTCCTACAAATTCCTTAATAGCGAATCGCAAATTGCGATTCGCTATTAAGGAATACCTTCCCATTCATTCCTATGGGCCTAGAGGCCCTTAGGATTGAATGGGAAGACATTCGCAATTTGCGAGTACCCAATAGGTACTCGCAAATTGAGAATGTAATTTCAAGGGTGCAAGGGTGCCAAAAGGACACCCTGTTGCACCCCTGAAAAATGCATGTGTGCACATGTGGTGCACATACATGCCCAAAGGGCATGTATGTGCGCCATATGGCACTTTGAAAAATGCAAAAAAGTGCATTTTTCAAGGAAATCGCAAATTACCACCAACTTGAAGTTGGTGGTAATTTGCGAATCCTTAAGGCCAGATCGCAAAATTTGGCTGCTTTCAGAATAGCATTTAAGGAATCGCAATTTGCGATTCCTTAAATGCATTCACAAAATACGGAATCGCAAATTTTGCAATTCCTTATTTTGCTATGGCCTTTTGGGATGATACATCCCAAAAGGCTTTTTCCCGTTCGCAAACGGGCCGATTCTGCGAATCGGCCCGTTTGCGAATGGGAAAACACTTGATACATCTGCCCCTTTGTCTACATATTGTATAACTTCCTTGGGAGGAAGAGGAAAGAACCTAGCTACAAATATATTCAAAATGTTGTAACAGTTACATTCGTCATCTACATCCCTCGCCTAGAGAGGAATGAACTCTAATGATTTATTCAGAAATAAACAAAATATCTATACTCTAAGGAAGCATTTGAAACATTTGAAAAGACAGGAGCACGGAAAAGCATATCCTCTAACATTTCTAAGGCCTACATGATTTTAGCAAAACAGAGAATAATTTCTAAAGCCTACACGATACTTTCACGAAGAATAAATTTTTCCTTTGGCCGTTTATTTTTCTGCATTTAGAAAAACAGAACAACATCCAGTTAACATTATTCTCATTATTTTAACTAGAAAATCATACTGTCATGCCTAGTGCACATTTTCACGCGTTGTACACTCTGTTATCATATGTTAGTAATTCCACACACATTATAAAAGTGTGCATTTGGGTGGATTACATCGAGCAGATTTTATTTACAAAAATCGTGCTCCATCACTTGGAAACTGGATGGATTAAAAGAGCCCCGTCCTGCTCTGCTGCATTATGAAAGTAGATGCTGGAGTAGGATTGACCTGGATTAGTTAAGGAGTACTCTTGTGGACTCTAAGGGCCCGATTTCGATCTCGCTCGGAAAGCCTTCCGACCGACACGGATCGGGAATGGCTTCCGACCGACACGTACGCGCGCTGTCCAACCGACGTAGTACGATGCAACGTGTGTGAAATACAAACGACTCGCATGGAGCATAATACAGACAACCGACACATATGGAAATCAATCCGTCCGAGCGAATCGTCCGGAAAAGAGCCTGACGCGACCGACGCGTACGCGAACGCTGCAACATAGCTTAGTGTGAATGAGACAGACTCGGACCACCGCGCTAATACATGAAAAAGCATATGTTGCGGGAAACGGAACGTTTCTGTTATGCTCAACAAAATACACTAGAAACAGACGGAAAAAGTCCAAACAAGCATTGTCAAAGGCAAAAAGAAAAAAAAAATTAAGACACACCCACAACTCCACCTATATAAAGGTCCAAATTTCTTACCATGATCCTTTGCAAATTCAACAGACCTGCCAGCAGATGCCACTACTACACTGCACTGATACATACACTCACAACCCACCCACCACACAACCTGTACACTACTAGCACCTGTCAAATACCACACTCACAAACACACACCTATACTCACCCTCACCTTCACACCCACCCACCAACACATCCATCTCCACCACCACCCATCACCATGCCCCCAAAGAAGAATCCTAAGTTCACAGACAGTGAGTTGGAAGTCATGGTAGATGAAATTCTCAGAGTAGAGCCACAGTTATTTGGCAACTTGGTCCAACAGACCCCCCTGTTCCAGAGAAACAAGATGTGGGAGAGGATTGTCAACAAGGTGAACACTCAAGCACCTTGCCTGCGCACAATGGACGATATCAGTAACAGGTACTATGATGTGCGAAGGAGGGTCAAGAAGCTCATTAACAAAGAGCATGAACTGAGTCAGCTGACTGGCGGTGGCCCTCCTGCAACACCTGTGCACTTCACTTCCTGGGAGGAGAAGGTGTGGGCCATCCTTCCACCAGAGGGCGTCTATGGAATATCAGGAGTACTAGAGCCTGGTGAGTACATACTCAAATAGCCAATATTGATAGCAAATACACAGCCACAGACATCACTGTCAAGGACACAGTGATACAAATCACTGTCAGCAAAGCCATAACAATATTAAGCAAATGAGCCTGTGATGTTTATGCCAGTTTGACAATCAAAATACCTGCAATCTCAGAGTAATATGTAACTATTTCATGACATGTACCAACTTACTAAAAAACACAGCAAGGCTTTGTGCTCAAAACAGCAATCACCACTGTCAGCCATCTTGCCAGCACTGTTTCACTCACTCACAGGGAAGCTGAGTCACAGGAAGGAAAGTTGGGTTTGCTGGGAAGGTGGGTATAGCTGAAAGCATGATGGTAGTTGTAGTCACAGCTAACAGTCCTCCTCCCACATGGCCCATCAAGCCCACCTTGAACTATGCCCATCTCACAGGGAGTGGAAAAGTACTGGCAAGATGGCTGACTCTGGGCTCTGGTGTGTGGAGCACAAGGCCCTGTTGGGAGTTGTGCTCAAACAAACACCAGGCCCCACTGTCAGACATCTTGAATGTAAGGTTTTACTCACTGTCATGGAAGCATGGTTCATGGTGGCCTATTTGGTCTGAGTGGGAGGAGGAGTGTTAGCTCTGACTAAATCTACCAGCAGGCCCTGTCACACACACCCCCCTCCCACCAACACCAAACACCACACCTGGGACTATGCTTTCCCTGAGAGTTAATGAAAATGTACAGCCAAGATGTCTGACACTGGGCTCTGGTTTGGGGAGCACAAGTCCATGATGGGATATGTGATCAAAAATAGATTTTTACTAACAACATACCTGCAATGTAACTGGAAATCTCACCATTTGCAAAAATTTACAAATTTAGCACTAACTCACAGCAAGGCAATGGGATCCAAACACCAGTCACATGCATCAGCCATCTTGTTTGCACACATTCACTCCCACGAAATCTGAGTCACAGGAAGGAAGGTTGGGATGGCTGGGAAGGTGGATGTAGCTGAAAGCATGATGGGAGTTGTAGTCACAGCCAACAGTCCTCCTCCCACATGGCCGGAACAAGCCCACCTTGAACCATGCTCATCTCACAGGGAGTGGAAAAGTACTGGCAAGATGGCTGAAACTGGGCTCTGGTGTGTGGAGCACAAGGCCCTGTTGGGAGTTGTGCTCAAACAAACACCAGGCCCCACTGTCAGACATCTTGAATGTAAAGTTTTACTCACTATCATGGAAGCATGGCTCATGGTGGCCTACTTGCTCTGGGTGGGAGGAGTAGTATCTTCAATGAATTCAACTACCATCAAGGCCTGCCCTACACTCACCTTCTCAGCCAGAATAAATAGCACTCTTGTGACTAGGCAGTCCCTGAGAGTGAAAGGAAATGTACTGGCAAAATGGCTGACACAGGGGCATTATGTATGATTTGGCCACAAGTCACATCCAGGCCTTGGGCTTCTCACACCACTACCCACTCTCAGCCATCTTCACAGTACATTTACACTCACTGTCAAGGAAAGCATAGTCCCAGCTGTGCTCCTTGGGCTGGCTGGGAAGGTGTGTGGAGGACAGGACATGGTATGAGTTGCAGTCATAGCACATATCACTACACACACCCAAAGCAACCTGTCCATCAGTCACAATGGATAGCTGACAGTGAATGAAAGGGCCACAGCAAGATGGCTGACACTGTTGCATGGTGCAATGTGCACAAGGCATTGTTGGGAGTTGTATTCAACTCCTACATCATGGAGCGGTGTCAGCATCCTTGCCACTACAATCCCCTCACTGTCATTGATACTTTGACCACGAGGAGTAAGCTGGTCTGGGTGGGAGGAGGGGTACAAGGTCCAGCAGCATAACAGAAGCACACAAACCTCTGTACCTCAAATCTCTGAGCCTTAAAAAGCAAGAAATCAGCCTTGTCTAACTCATCTGTCCATGAAGGACAAGGACAATATACATGATGTTATCAGTCACAAAGCAAAGCAGTAACACTATTTGCTACTGACAGCCATTGACATGTGTGCAATGAGATGATAACTAGGAACACAATCATCAAATTCCCATAAACAAAATGGTCACATACATTCTGGACTGTGAGTGTGTAGGTAGCCACACCAATGTGACTGCAAACAACATGCACAAACGCCAGCACACATGCACAAATCTTGAAACATATCGTAAGAGGAAGAGTACGTATATCACTGTAAAAGCACAGATATTGGAAATACCAACACACCTGTGTCATGCACAGGGTGTCTCTTGACAGTCAATGTCTATGTACAGTCAAATAAATAAAACATGCACATCTATGCACAGAGCTGGACATGGGCAGCAAAAAAATAATTGTTAAAATCACAATGTTCACTGAAATAAATATGCCTGGGTCTGTGATGATAGAGGAATATCTAATGTACAAACACTCATCATATTGTACTATAGTAAACGTAATGTGTATGATACGATGACCTGTGCAAAAACACCACAAACATTGTGTCTCTCATCTACCCACAGGGCCTGCCGGGGACACTGCAGGAACAGAACAGGAATCCCAGTCCCAGACTCTGGTTGACCCTGAGCTCTTCGGTGTGGATGTCTCTCAGCCCTCAACGGACGACGATGAACTACCTGGCCCCTCCGGTGTGGGTCAGCATGCAGCCCCAGCAGCTGTAACATCAGCACCCCCTGCGACCACTCCAGCAACATCTGCCAACCCCCAGATGACCACTGTCTACACGGACACACCAAGGCAACAAAACAACAAGAGCACAGCATCACAGGGCACTCTGGAGTTGGCAGACAACAACACCACGGTCAACAATGAAGGAGGCTCAGTGTTGTCTGTGTCTGCAACAACAGGTCCTGCTCATGTGGGTAGGGGTGGTAGGAGGGGGCGTGGGGAGAGGCCCCGTCAGGCAGCTGGTGCTGCTGATCAAGCTGATCCACAGATGGTACGCATTCTCAATGCATATCAAGAATGCACCGGGGACTTTGGCCAGGTAGTTGGGATTCTCAGGGACATGCAACAACAGCAGGCTGCCCATTTCCAAAATGGACCAACACATGGCAAGAATGGAGTCCAAAATGGATAAAATTGATGACCAGATTGCGGTGCACAGGGACATACTTACCTGCCTCTGCCAGATTGCTGACAACATGACCCCACCTCCCTGTGTGCCCACTACATCTGTTGCTACTACATCTGCAACTGCCACAGGGAGGGATGAGGACTCTGGAGGAGAGTCCTCTGCACCGCGGCAGCCTGCACCTGAGGGTCCCCCCTCCGAGCGTGGGAGAGGTCGTCCGAAGAAGGACAAATGAGAGACAGATGGCCATGCATCCCCCCCAGGAAGTGAAAACCTGCTCCTGATATCCTCCATTGTGTGTGAAGCGTTCACTTTGTTGACTGTCACTGAACTCTCCCACATGGGATGGAGTGTCTAAGTTGGATCAATGACTCAAATGACTGTGGACTTGGCTCTGAAAATTTCATCTACTACCACTACCAACTCCTCAGTGAACTTTGGATTTCAAAAATTGGTACAGCACTATCACTTTCTTGTACAATTTCACACATGCACTGCAATACATTTTTATTCACACAATACTTGCTTCTGTCGTGAATTAAACACTGTTTGTAATATAGAATGATGTCCTGAAAAACAAGGAATTGGCTGAAAAACAAGTACAGGAATGTACCTACTGTCTTGTGAGTAAATGTAACATGACACGTATAAGAGATACACACAACAAGGTCAACACAACACAAATAGTACATGGCATACATCCTCATTGCCTCCACTGTTGTAAACTGAAACCACATTTCAATTCACAAACACTAATCATTGTCAGATAAACTGAACATCAGGGCACATATACAGTATGTAAATGAATGTTGGATGTGTGTATACAGACGAGGTACACCTCAATGTGGAGCACAGGTTTATTACACAGGCACAACATGTCTCCTCCACAACAAATGCAATCAAATCACACTGTGACAATAAGCACAAATTAACCAAGACTTTAGAAAAATTTCAGAATTTAGTGTGTGGCACAGATTCCTGATCCCAAGAAAACTTGCAATCTGTAACTGCATTGTGTGTCTGGGAGGTCACATGTCTTGTTGTGGGGATTCTGCTCATACACAGAACTATGCACAAGAAAACAGGACCTCAGTAAATAGGGGTGTACCTCCTATTACCTTAATACCCAAAATCCCAACCGACTAGCAATAGTGTCTCATTCGGTCTCCTACAAATATCAAGAAGCTACGAATGTTTAGACAAACCAGAACACAAGCACTCCCGACTCACCTCAGAGTCGCGGGAACAAGACAATCTTTCGCTCTCACGTACTTGTCCACAATAAGAATAATCAGAGACACTAAATAAGTTCAAAATGTTTATTTTGACTATAGTGATTCATAAAACAGTATGCGAACCACGACTAGCAGAAAAATGCATAATGCAAGCACCATTAGCATTGTTACAATACCATAGAATACAAAAGGAGTCGTCATTTTATAAAGACTGTGAAAAAGGCTAAATAACTGGGCCTAATCACCCTCACCTTGATAGTAAGAAGCTATTTTATATAACAGAAGATCTCTAGGCGTTATTAGCAGACCCCCTACCTG
Organism: Calotriton arnoldi; assembly: GCA_963921515.1. Classification (NCBI taxonomy): domain Eukaryota; kingdom Metazoa; phylum Chordata; class Amphibia; order Caudata; family Salamandridae; genus Calotriton; species Calotriton arnoldi. The sequence goes on along the minus strand of CAWUFW010003068.1, from coordinate 923,575 downwards.
AAAGCCTAAACGCAAAGGTTTACATCATAGGAACAGCAGTGCTCAGCTCCATGGAACGGCTTTCTTCGAGAGTGTTTCAAAAACATGCAACAACGCTATATCAAAGCTCGATTCTTCCATACTGCAGCTGCTGGTAACATGTTTTGTCTAGGTAATAGGGACTGACCAGAACAGAATAACAAGAGACATTGTTGATCGACCTTGCACATTATGTTCAGACAGAATTGAAGGGAAGGCTGAGAACGTGAAAAACAATCTGTTATCACGTACAGGGCAGAGGCAAAGTGTCGCAAAAACAAACTCTTAGCAGAGGCGTGCGCAAAAGCAGCAGCATAGGGCAAGCAAAACTCATGCTAACTTAGCAATGTCCACAATGTATCTAAGGGCCACATAACCCCATATAACAGTCTCCATACACCAGCCAAAGGACCCTGTGAAGGAGAGACATAGAACAGTCTTAAAATACCAAATTATTTGCATACATCTCCAAGAGACATTTCATGCTTAAAAATTTTAAAATGTGAACACTAGCTAGGAGTCATGTCAACACTGTACTGGTGACCATACTAACTCAATGGACACCAAACAACTCCAAGGATCATGTTAAGTAGCATGCACCCACACGTATACAGAGATATTGTACAACAGACACATATCATGCAAAGAAAGTGCTTTGTCAACTCATCATTGCATACTTACAATCATGAGAAATAGTTGTTGATGAGCTGTCTCCGAACATCCTCCTCCTCTTCATCACTGGCAACATGCCCCAGGCCTGGATCCTCCCCTGCTCGAGGCTGCTGGTCCCCGTCATCTTGGATGAGAGGTAGCTCATTCCTCACTGCCAGGTTGTGAAGCATGCAACACACGATGATGATCTTACACACCTTCCATGGTGCATATTGGAGGGCTCCTCCTGTACGGTCCAGGCAGCGCAATCTTGTTTTCAGTAGCCTAAATGTCCGCTCAACCACTCGTCTGGTCCGCCAATGTGCCTCATTAAAACGAAACTCAGCAGGGGTGACAGGTTCCTGAGTGGTGTCAGCAACCACGGCATGTTGGGGTATCCAGAGTCTCCTAAATTTAAACAGAAAATACTTCATGTGTCTGAAAACAAGGTACAACCTGACATACAAGCAACACACAACATAAACAGACAACATTACCCACCAACAAGCCAGGCACGCTCATTTTTCAGCTGAGACATCATATGTGGGATCCTACTGTTTCTCATAATGTAGGCGTTGTGTGCTGATCCCGGGAAACGCGCACAGACATGTGAGATCGTCATGTCAGGCAGACATACCACCAGGGCATTTATGGAGTGGTAATGCTTACCATTCTTGTATGTTTGTTCATTGGCTTGTGGTGGGATCAAAGCCACATGTGTACCATCAATGGAGCCAATGACATGTGGCATTCTGCTCAAAGCATAAAAGTCACTCTTGATGTCGGCAAATTGTCCTGGTGTTGCGAACTTGATGTACAGGTTCAGAAAATGTAACCTCCAAAACATCACGAAGCACACGGCTAAACATTGTCTGTGACATCCCACCAGCAGTAGCCACAGTATACTGGAAGGTTCTTGTGGCAAAGAAATGTAGGGCTGCCATCACCTTCACCTTGGGGGTCAGCGCAAAGGGATATGGGCGTCCAGGTTGCAAATGTGGGGCCAACTGGCCTGCCAACTCCTCAATGAGTGGTCTGGTGAAGCGGTATCGCTTGATGCTGTCACGTTCTACCATGGTCTGTAGGTCGGAGAAGGGTCTGTGGACAGCTGGTCTCCTGCGGTACATAGGTAACAAATCAAAACATTATTAAGACACTTTCCAATGTAGTAAGGAATATGCAAAAACTCATATACAACATCAAAGCAAGACTCAATGAAGTCAGATGTGTAATGTTGAGCCTCGACACGAAAGGGCAGCTATGTGACCCTTACCAGACATTTCATTTTATAACGGTTTGTCCACAATTACAGTGCTGTACTGTGACTAATCACTGGTGTCTGTCACAGTCCATGTGATCAAACATTACATACTCAACACACACCTAATAAAGTATCAAAGATAGATGTTTGTAACAACTATCACATGGTGGAAAGGTACACAGACATGGATCATGAAATGCCACCTAGGTGGGACACTAGATACAGACAGCGTGTCACCATGCACACAACTGTCATAGTGTGGACACTGTCACGATGTCATGTCTGACATACATGTACTATCACATACGCAAAACATTCATGATGTGTAGCACATATATATTTGACAAGCATACATGTATGTCTGTGACACAAAGACACAATAGCAACTCACATGCCAAATACAAGTTGATGTCTCAGATAAATATAATTAAAAACATCAACAATGAAGTGTCTGCGTTGTACAAGACTCAGATACTGTGGATTCACTCAAAATAACTTCACACAATGTACTTTCTAACACACAGTCCAATAAAGCAGTGATTATGTGTGGATGTAACCTGTGTTAACACAATGATCCCCTGGGACTGTGTCCAAGCCTAGGAGGGTGATCTGTGAAGAGGTCACTCACAGTTGTGAGGTTCCTCACAAACAATGTATTTGGTGCACATCAAGCTTGGCTCATCATGGGAGTGTGAGCTATAAAGTACTCTGTCCAATATGACATGTGAATCACTGTACCCACACATGTAATGCAGCATAACATAAAGATTTGCTATACTGTCTGACATGCTGATTGATTAGTGTAGGGCGCCTGAGCCTCACCCAAAACGTGTGGTTCGCATACTTTGGCTGTTGACTGTAATGGTGAACGACGCGGGTGAGTATTGAATGGACGCCTGTCCGCATCCTAACCGAGCCGGACTCACATATTGGCTGTTGGTCGTCATGGTGACAGAAGTGGGTGAGTATTCAAAGGAAGCGTTCTCCACATCCGAACCGAACCTGACGCACACATTGGCTGTTGGTCGTCATGGTGACAGACACGGGTGAGTATTCAAAGGGCGCGTTATCCGCATCCGAACCGAGCCTGACGCACACATTGCCTGTTGGTCGTCATGGTGACAGATGCGCGTTTCGCTTCATGTACGAATCGCGTGCAATCCGAATCGGTTAGCTTACAACACCAATGTATCAAACTCAATAGTGTTATGATGCGGAAAATTTGAACGTCGCGGTAGGCGTGTCCGATGCGTGCAATGTTATGGACTGGACAAATTCGGATAATGCGAACAACTCTGACCTATCGCTTTGGACGCATGGAACAGATTCCACCTCTGCTGCACAGATATAAGTCTGTTTGTTCCCAAGAAACTTCACTTGCCTGCACGACATGCTACTTTACAACTTTTCTACCTAGCACTGCTGCTGTCTCTGCATTCTCTGGGATCTACAATGGCACGTACTGTGGAGAGGGCACCAGCTTTCACAGAGGAGGAGAACCAGGCCCTGCTGGACAGCCTCCTTCCACAGTACAGCAAGCTGTATGGAAAACCAGGGGAGCAGGTGAGTGTTGATTACACTGCCTTTTTAATTGGCCATGTGTTAAAACAGGCACTACTAGCATTGTGATCCCTAAGGGCAAGCATGCAAACATAGTTAATGTAAGTCTTACAGTGTGTAGATTTATGTTCTGGACAGGTACAGTGATGTAGAAGTGTGTTTAGTGGGATAGATTTTTCTGCACTGTTCTCATGTTATTAAGGGAGACTTGCACACAGGACAACTGCCCATGATGATACTTGGCTAACCTTTAGACATTATCTGGCATTCTGACCATGACCTATATGTCCAAGTGTGGGATGAATAAACATGTAGCATGTGGAGTAATGTTGTGTCACCATGTCATCCTTACAGGTCAACGCCCATCAGAAGAATGAAATTTGGCAGACCATCGTCTGGGCTGTAAGATCTGTGGGGGTATTCAAACACTGCGTCCGCCACTGCCAGAAGATGTGGCAGGACCTCCGTAGCTGGACACAGAGGATTGCAAGAGCCCAGCTGAAGCTGTCACCTCCTCGCAAAAGGGGTGGACGACAGACCCTGAACCCCCACATGCTCCGGATACTGACGGTGGTCTTCCCTGACCTGGCTGGGCAGTTGAAGGCCAGACAGCAGCAAGGAGGGGGTGAGTATGTGCCATGTTGCTGATCTATGTTTGACATGCATGTTGCACTCCCTCAGCCTGGTAACCCTCTCACAGGTCATCTGTCTGCTGAGACAACACTTCTGTGGCAAAATGTAACTATGCCCCATTATCATTTGATGCCCAGGTGTGTCCCTTTCTGTCTGTGACATGTGTCACTTAGGTCCTCTGTATTTGCTGTAGTCCAAGGTTAAAGTGATCAGCACCATATACAACAAGTGCATTGAGTTAACCATCATGAGTGATGTAATTGTCTGACATGTGTCAGCACATTGACTGAAATATGACCTGTACTCTGTGTGGGACATACATATATGTTCAAAGTGGTGATCTTGGTGCATACAGGTTTGCGAAAAATTCTACACATCCGTGCAGCAGGTGAGACCAATGTTGATGCCTCAGACAAATGAAATGGATAAGTGTTCAAAATGTATAGTCCCTTACATAGTGCTCTGTGTAATCACATGTATCACATGGACCAAGGAGAAGTATGCCAACTCAGACCATCCGAGACACTGGCACATCAGATTTTTGTGTGTCAGGCAACACTTTCACCATTGTAAATTGAAAATCCATGGGCCAGACTCGGTGACAGTGTGTACATGCTGCAATTTTAGAAATACACAGGTGGCAAATATAGAAAACATGGACATATATCTAATGTATGGAATGTGGCTCAGATACACAAGACAAAACATGTGTGTATCATCCCTTGACTCTGCATAATGGTGGCTTCAACATATATGTGTATGCTGCATTACTTTCTTCTTGAGAGCTCTAAAAAGTTCATGTAGACAGATTTTTTACTTCATATACTCCAATGTCTAAGTAGAACAACGTGAGCTTGTCAAAGTGTTTAAATTGTGTGTAGCACATAGGGGACATGTATGCTTGACCCCTACAGATGTTGCTTTAACAGTGAATACATGATTGTGACACGGTGCAGACTTTAAAGTTGTGATTTACTGGCCCTGTAACAAGAGTCAGTACAGACTGTTTAGCCAGACAGGCCAGTGGCATAGTATGCCACATGAAATTTTGTGAGGATGCAGTATTTGTACTTGTCTGTTGTCCTGCATGCAGACCATTATAGCATTGATGTTCAAGACATAGGTGCCCATCATGATGACTGGGGATGGAAGTATGTTCATCATGTAAACTTATAAATTTGCCCATCCCATTTGCTGTGTCACTTCCAGACTCCATTGCAGGAGATGAGACATGTTTGTAATGACACATGACACTCAGGAGCATTACAGATCAGACAACAGGCAAAATAGTGTGTTAGTGGACATGTATTTAGTGGTATTTGAAATACATCTAACAGATGGTTCCATTGCCATCATGTGTTTGGGAACAATAGTTTACTGGCAGACTGACAAGTGCCATGTTCACATATGTGTAATGAATCTAAAAATCGCCATGAACATTATGCAAGGGCTTGCTCTGTAATGTGTTGTGATGAAACTCATGTGTCAAGTCTATGCAGATGACTGATGTGAATCTCTTTCTCATCCTTGTTCACAGCATCATCAACGGCGACTGGAGGAGACAGTTCCACGCACCAAGAGGAAGTGGCTAGCCAGACTGGGTCCACTGTGGAGGAGGAGGAGGAGGGACCCAGTGGCACGGAGTGTGAGGGGAGCCACACTGAGGGCTGGTCAGAAACATCTACATCTGCAGAGGACCAATCAAGCTCCAGTGATGACTCCCTTGTGGTGGTGGGTGTTCCCATAGCAGAGGCTACAACATCAGAGTCTGCCCCCACCACCACCACCATCTCCACCCTCAAGGCTGCTCTCATTCCAAGTGTCCGTGGACCCTCCCGTGTTAGGGAGCATGTCTCCTTCGGGCCAGGCAATGCACGCCCTGCATCTCTCACCCCTGCTGCCCTGAGTGTGGAGTCTGTGGATTTGCTAAAACTGATACATGTGGGGCAGACATCCATGCTGAGTGTCCTCCATGCATACACCAGTCTTTTGACACAATTTGTGTCATACATGGAGGGCATGTCATCAGACACGTCTGCCCTACAGCGAACAAATCAGTCCATGGCCTCCTCACTGACGGCAGCAGTGTCCCTCCTACAGCAGTCCCTCACTCCTCCTTCCTCTGCCCCATCCACAGCCCCCACTACCCTACCTGACCCAAGCACACTCACACAGGCACATGCACACACACCAACAGACACAAACAGCACACAGCCACCCAAAACAAAGTAAAAAAAAACACGCACACTCAGGGGACTGACATCACACACACAGGGGAGAGGGCCAAAAACACACACACCCATCCACAACCACTCCACATTCCTCAGCTACTTCTCCCTCCAAAACCCCTACCCTTGACTCTCCTGCAACCCCACCCTTCCCAGCGGGTCTTCCTCTGTGACCTTGGCCTCTTCCCCACTGATACATCAGACCAGACTCGCAAGGGGAAGAGGAAATCCTCCAGCACAGAGAGGAGATCCACCCCTGCATGCACACCCTCCCCTAAGTGTAGGAACACTGAGCCCCCCACCCGTACATCCCCCAGAACAAAGAAATCCAAAACCCCACCACCATCCCACACTTCCACCACAAAATCTACTTCCTCCCGAGCCAAGGCCACCCCTCACAAAGTTCACACATCAGACCCCATCCCAGTTTCCCCCACACACCATTACACCCTCCCCAAGATGATAAGGCACTCCCCCCACCACAAGCTCTTCCACTCCCACAACACACACCTTCTGTCTGTTCCTGACACTGCAGTGGAGCCCCCACCCACTCAATCAGACCTGTCCACTGCAGTGGAGCCCCCACCCCCTGAATCAGCCCATTCCACTGCAGTGGATCCCGACACTACAGTAGACCCCATCCCTCCCACAACCCATACTGGTACACCCTAGTCCTGTCCCTGCGGTGCCTGGCATGCCCCTAAAGATGTCCCTCCAAGGGGAAATGTCCCCTAGTTGTAGCAGTGCAGGCAAGCGAGTGAGGAATAATCATATGCATGACCCCCTAAAGGACTCTATTAAATGGACTGGCCATTGGTCTTATTGTTCTTCACGTTTTTTTAGTTTAATCACAAATATTGAATAAAGCATTTTTTTTTCTTTTGTAGATTTGCTTTTCATGTACCAAAATGTGTTAATAAGTCTAATGAAATTGCTGTTGAAATCTTGTGGGAAAATAATGATATAGTGATGTGATGGACTGCATGTGGTCCATGGTATATGTGTCCTATTACAGTATGTATCTGAGTCATCATTGTGACAATGAGTGTGACATGCTTTTCACAGCCTACCATCTTTGAATTACACTTTTGCACATAGGTCGTGCTGACATTTGTACACATTGTACAAGTTTTTCAAGGTGCAACCGACTACGATGGACATGCAGAATAGCGCATTGATGATGAACAAGTCATCTGTTTCATCAGTATAACTTGGTAAACATGAAGTTTGACTATGTGCAGATGACTTTGGACACACACATGTACACAGGCTGATGTAAACAAATTATTCCGTGACTTGTAATTGTTGGATCCATGTCTGAGTCTCATTCTGACATGGTAGACCCCTGCCAAGAACAAGCTTGACGCAGCTGACCTTCCACAGTAGTAAAATCACCTCATGGCAGTTTGTTAATCTGTGACATATCCTGAGCCCATGGTGTGTGTCGTGTGAGCATGAATCTCTGTCTTCAAACAACCTTTCCTACCAAGACTATAGTCCCTGCAGATGTTCCTGTTTGAGAAGCTTTCTGTGGGCTGACTAGTCCAGTGCTTTCTCAAACTATTTGACTTTGAGTGTTCAAGATGTGGGTGCACCAGTAGTATGGAGTCATTATGATGACATCCCTGTTTGGGTTGAGACAAGGGCCTGCACTGTGAGCAAACTCACATGTGACACATTTAAAATTCCCCGAGTCACATTTGTGTTAGTGTGAGGAGGTGGCCTGGTATATGCTGTCCACTAATTAAAGTGGGCACCTTGTACCAGTCCACACGACCCTTATGATGTATGAGGTCAAAGATAACCTTTAGAAAGCTATCCTAGTGGTAGCTGTGGAGAGCAGCCTTCAGGCTTAATCTTGAAGGAATGTAAAGCAGCTTGTTTTACCAGAGTATCACCTCCTGAATGAGTAAATGAAAGGAGAACCACATAGTAGTGATCTAAAAATATGTATTTATTAATATAACACTCTCTACTAATCTCTACACGAGATTAGAACACAAAGCACACAATACTGAATCAATAGAACATTCGTAAGTAGCACAATACACAGCGGGCTCCAGAGGGAGACCTAACCATATACTAAAAAAATGGTATAACAATCACGACTTGACTAGACACAGTGCCTAGAGCATGTAGAATCGCTGGGACCCCAAGGAACCACCCAAGGCAGTGACACAGGGCACCCATGGAGGACGGGTGCAGTGAGGAAACACGACTGCGTGCTCCGTTCAACTCTATGGGAAAGTCACGGTTGTAAAGTTACAGTTTAAGGACACTTCTACGAGGACTTCGAGCAAACCTTTTGGAACATAAGAGGTTCTAGAGCCAACACACCAATGAGTACCGAGGTACCCGTGTTACCTATCCCAGAGGAGCCGGGTGCATAGGGGTCAAGTGGTGTCGGAAACCTTCGTCGTTTTCAATGGAGAGTTGTGAAGAAGTACTGCTGCCAGGAAGGCGAAGAGTGTCCGGTGGAATCCAAGCCTGGATTCTAGGTGAGAGGAACCGGAAAGCAGAGGGGACAGAGTCTGGGTCCCTTCAGGTGACCAAGGGCTCGGTAGACGAATGCTCACCGATGTCGGGTGCTTCAGGTGTGAAGAAAGGATGCTTTACACTGCAGCCATGAGGACCAGGAGACATCGAGGACAACCAGGACCTGGAGGTGAGCTGTACCACAAAGGATGTCGAGTGCTGAGGGGTCGGTGTCCGGCTGGAGCACCAACAAGCCTTGGCAAATGAAAACCATGCAGGAAGGACAAACAGGTTATGGTGTGGACCAGCAAGATCCAGGGGACTCTCCTAGCAATGGGGAGTCAGGGCACGTCTGGAGCAACCAGGGAAGCCCAAGAACAAACAAGGTGACTCTCGCCAGGACCCACAGGCCAACAGACCAGGGATCGCAAGGAGACCTCGAGCAAATTCACAAAGCACCAGCCCACAGAGCACTCGGTGAGTGGAGGCCGGATATCTTCAGTGCAAATGCTGCTCGGGGTCAGGACTACACTGAGTCCAAAGCACAAGCTCAGGGATTGCCAACAAGCATATGCTCGTGCAAATGTATGCGGTGCACAGGGGTTCAGGTTGCACGGTCACCACGAGGGATACTGGTCTCAGAATTGCTGAGAGGTCAGATCAACCTCAGGGAACTTCGAGAACCCACGTCCTGTGTTGCTGAAATCTTCAGAGTCCGCAGGAGCTCTGGAGGTGCAAGCCGGTCAGATGTGCTTAGGTGCCTGCTACTGCAGGGGAGTAACTCCTTTACTCCAAGGGAGATTCTTCAGTCCTCCAGCGTCGTGCAGACAGTCGAAGTACTTGATTTCTTCTTAGCAGAATCTTGTCCAGGTAAAATCTAAAGTCCTGTAGCCATGTATCCCACTTTATACCCACGGGAAAGGGTTGGAAAGATTCTGTGGACCCTCCTAGGAGAGGGGCAGGATAGAGGGGTGGCTACACCCATGTCCTTTGTCAAGTTTTGCGCCAGGGCAGGAACCAATGGATCCCAGAACTGGTTTGAGCTGGACTATGCACAGGGACACCAAATATGCCCCCAGTGCAGACTTTCTGGCACTCTCAGAGTGCACCCACCCAGCCCCAATACACTAAACCATGTCTGGGAGGTGGTCACACCTCCCTGTGACAGGATGCCTATTGTCATGCCTTCCTCTGCTCGAGCTTGGCTCAGCAGCAGGAGAGCAGAATCGTGTCAGTGGCTGGCAGCATCCATTTTGTGCTGCCCAGGTCGAGAAAGCTGGTACCGGGTAGACCGGTGACCCACAGTAGTGGTTCTAGAAGGGTGGAATCATACCTCCCACACCAGTTACTGGTGTGGAGGTATGATTCCAAGGTGTTTGACACCAAACACGGCATGTTTCTAAGCAGCCGTTTTAAAGTTAGCATTTACCGCGAGGATATAATGCAACTTAACCTATATGTCTGGCTGCATCACCGACAACCCCGGAGAATGGTCTCCGAAGGCTGCAGAGAGGCTCTGCTCATGCAGGGGCACCCTCTCACGTAAAACCCAGCACCCTGCCTTCAGGATTGATAAGGCCTGCCATAGGGGTGACTGATAGGTTTTTAAGTGTAGTGATTTAGATAGATATAGTGAACCTATATCTAAGTAAGTGGTGCAAGCACCAGCTTACACAGGCTGCTGTAGCAGACCTGTTGTGTCATTTTGAATGGCCTCTCATGGGTGGCATAATACATGCTTCAGCCCATGGGAGGCCTCTGGGGGACCTATGCCCTGGGTACATGGTGTACCATATACTAGGGACTTATAAGGGTACCCCAGTATCCAATCTGGAGTGTACCTAAAGTACATACATATCAATTTAATGGAGAAAGCAGATAGACTGGGGTCCTGGATAGCAGGATCTCAGTCAGACTAGTCCAAAAACAGTTATACAACAGAAAAAAGTGGGGGTAACCATAAGAAGCAGATCCTACTTTCCTACAGTTAGCATCATCAGTGTGTTTTTAATCTGTCATCTGTTTTTGCAAGTTTGGCACTTGTATGTGTCTATGACTGATCACAATCAGCAGATTCTACCCTTCCCTGTAGCCTGATGGCAACATGTCTTATTTGTAGGTCTCCTTGAGTGATTTCATTATTCTGAGACAGTGTTAAAGTTCCAAATGTGTCCAATGCATATCACATTATGCACATGTACTCCATCCTAAACGGATGTACAAATTTCCCATGTGTTATGTCTAGCTATGTGTATTGTGTTTGTGAAACACAGATCCCACCGCCACCCCTGGCGTTGTCAACAGTGCAGGAAGATTAGCTTACACATTTGCCTGTGCATTGGAGCCTACTGACACAGTTGTTGTATCCCCTATCTGGTGAGCCATGTGTCTTCCAAGTCTTCTGCAGTACACACTCACCATTTGACAATAGTGATGATCTGCACATAATGCAGCTTTTGTAGTTAGATGCAGAGTTGATGTGATAGACATGTAAACAAGTTAACATTGTAAATGGTCTGATCTTGAGTTGTGTGCAACGCACATAGTTAACACATGTTGACTGTCTCATACGTTGTTGTTGGTCCGTGCTTTTCTACACAGCAAGTAGGAATCTTGTCTACACATGTAGCGCTGACAGCTGTGACACAACCACTTCATGTTTGTTGCAGTGGGAGGCTCATGATTCTATTTTGAGTGTCTGTGGACTTGTGTGGTGTCGTGGGCAGTCTCCTGTGTGCTTCATTGTACACCAACTCATCACAATGTCATTCTACTGTGAGTGTGTTTAGTCATGTTGCCCTGCAGGTTTTGAGTATGTGTTGTTGTGGACAGATGCTGTGAATTTGTGTCCCATACATATGTGTGTCTGGCAACTCTTGTTCAACCATCAAATGTGTGTGTCCTAGTATGGGGCGTGCTGGGTGTAACTTCCTGATCCAGGAATTGCCATATTGGTCATGCACAACAGTAAATGGACCCATGTTTGTATTGAGATCAGAATGATGTGTGGTCAATAATGTATTCCTCGTCATACAGCCAGTGATCCACACTGTCATGGGTGCCTGTGCAATGTCACCTGTCAATGTAGGTTTAGATGATGCACATTGCTGCTGATCAATGTGTGTGGTGTTTAGACTGGCCAAGTGTGACTTGTCTCCTGGCAAGGCCCCTACCTACAATGTGGCCTCACATACCGGCCATGCCCTGGGAGTAATGGTTGGGTGTGTGAGATAATAGTTGTTTTTGCAAGGCATGTGACACAGTGCACAAGAGTGAGTGTGCTCAAAAGTATGGCCCACATCCTTATTTGGCATCACAGAGAGTCAGCAGACAGGATACTGTCACCACAGTGCTGTAGCCTTGAGGGTACTGTGGAAGAGAGTCAGTCTCTTAATGTGTTGTTTGTTGTTCCACCAAGCTTGTTCTGCATGTGACTCTTGTGAACCCGCTCATCAAACAATGCCTGATTGCCCACATTCACTATCCCAAATTATGGAATACTTCCAGATTGTACTCAAAACGCATATGTCTCAGTGGAGTTCTGATCCACATTGTGTGTATTGTGCCAGGCAAGAAACACTTCAACACTCACACAGATGTGTTTGTTCTGCAGTGTGTGGCTGGTTGGTTGTCTTTGTGCATCTTCACCCATGTATTTCGACTGTGTTTGAAAGGCATTGAGTGGATGTTTAGTTTACTTTTTGTTCTCTACTGGCCCTGGGACTCCTTCATCTTCACTCTGCACATCCCTTATGTTTAGCATTTGACCTTGCTGCCACAGTGTGGTACTGGATCTCATCAATACTGTTGTTTCAGATCGAACCCTTTGTATTTGTGTCTGCTTGTGACAAAAATTTGTGTTTATGCATTTTGGATGGTCACATGTTAAATTGTCCATTTGAACTTTGGTGGCAGTGTTAGCCCCCAATAGCACTGATTGCCTGCACAAGGCTGAGGGTATGTAACACACACAACAATGTTTGCCTCAACAGTTCTGTTGTTGTTTGGCACACAAACACTACTTCATCACTACATTGCTTGTGTGTTTTGGCCCCAAAAACTACATGATTGCTTGAACATGCTGGGGGTGTGAGACCTACATTCACCTTTTTGTCACTACAGTGCTGGCAGGTTTATACCCCAAATCCACTATATGGTTGACAATGCTGGGGACTTGAACCCCACATTCACCTTTTGTCACTACAGTGCTGGTGGGTTTATATCCCCAAACCACTATATGGTTGACAATGCTGGGGGCTTGAACCCCACATTCACATTTTTGTCACTACAGTGCTGGCGGGTTTATACCCCAAAACCACTATATGGTTGACAATGCTGGGGGCTTGAACCCCACATTCACATTTTTGTCACACATAACACAAAATTTGCATGACAACCTTGGGGGAGTCTCAGCCATCCACCCCCTATGGGATGGCCAATGCTGGTAGAGATAGACATCCATCCCCTATGGGGTGGACAATGATGGGAGTGATGCTGGTAGTGATAGACATTCACCCCCTATGGGTTGAACAATGCTGGGAGTGATGCTGGTAGTGATAGACATCCACCCCCTATGGGGTGAACAATGCTGGTAGTGAAAGACATCCACTACCTATGGGGGTGTTGCCTTTCGTGGGGTTGTGACGTTTTTGTGTGTGGTAGGTGTCTGACTTACCGTCTGTGATGAACGTGTCGGTTACGGTTGTTGAATCGACCGTAGGAGTACAGTATGGGGATGACATGCGCGATCGGATACATGGCTGCTTCGTCTCGTACGCAGTGATCGTGTTGTGGTGCGAATCAGAGCTGAAATACAGCTCTTCCGGATGCTGTGACGTGCTGGAGGTGGCGACCTGTTCGGCGCATAGGAAGTACGCATCGTACTTGGCCAACCAGAAATTGCTTTCGAAATGCCTCCGGACGACTCCATTCAGCGTTTACGGAGCCTGTTCGTACGGAAAATGGTCCTGGAATTGGAGCGTATGAGTCGTTCGGGAATTGGAGACATTTGCGCATCGTACTTCGTCGTTTGGATGGACCGGCTCCCGGAACGAGTCGGTCGGAAGGTAACGCTACGGACGGCTCTCGGAGGGCCTCCCGAGTGAGACCGGAATCGACCCCTAAACCTGAGATCCTGTCTCTTGTTAGAGGGGGACAGGGAAATCAGTGCTTGGCTTAAAGGGGTGGCAGATTTTGTAGCACCCACTTCGTCCTCTAGAAAGATGACAAAGATGCATTGAGCTCGCTGGTTTACAAAGGAACTAACTCTGGAAAGAGCAGCATACAAGAAGCTAGAAAGAGTGTGGCGGCGTACGTATTTCAACTATGACAAAGCCATTTATAAACGGTCCCTAAAATCCTACCATACGAATATCAAGAGAACTCATGGCACTTTCTACTCACATTGCATTAAGGAGGCCAATAATGATGGGAAGGAGATCTTCAAAATTGTATTTAACTTTACTGACTCTAAAGTCGCGTCCCCCGGTTGGAAGTTGGCCAGTCCCTTTGCTCTCGTCTGGGTGATTTCTTTGAGGAGAAAATGATAAGAATCAAAGTGAATTTGACAGGGGATAATAACACTCTGACAGGTCCAGCAGTAGAAGAACCAGGGGAGAAATTACAACATCCCCCACTGGTTACTTTTTGGTGCCTTCAGCTGCATTTTTGAGTTGCAGGTTAGGGTCCCCATTGGATTCGATACCCCCTCATATTTTCAAGTCAATCTCAGACATTATTGCTCCAGTGTATCAGAAGCTATTTGCTAGTTCCCTTGACTCAGGCGTAGTGCCCAATGACTGGAAAAAGGCCAGGGTGATTCCATTATTAAAAAAGGCCAATGCTGATCCTGATCGTTTAGCAAATTTCAGGCCTGTTTCGCTGCTGCCAGCAGCTTCTAAGGTGTTGGAGAAGGTGGTAAATTGGCAACTTACCACCTTCTTAGCAGAAAACAACTTGCTCCACCCCTCACTTTCAGGGTTCAGATCAGGCCACAGCACCAAGGCCACACTGCTGGAGGTCTCTGAGTCTATTAAGTTCAACCTGGACTCTGGCCGCAGTGTGGCTCTAGTGCTGCTTTACTTGTCAGCAGCTTTTGATAAGGTGGATCATCACATTCCGCTGTAAAGTTTAGAACATCTGGGAGTAGTGGGCTCTGCACTGAGTTGGCTGGGCTCTTTCCTTAATGGCCGCGAGCAGGTGGTTTGGATGAAACCATATGCCTCGGGAGGTAAAAAGTTGGAATGGGGGTGCTGCAAGGCTCCTCCCTTAGTCCTACACTCTTTAATATTTATATGTCTCCCTTGGCTCATTTGGTTGAATCCTATAACATCAAGATCATCTCTTATGCGAATGATACTCAATTCCTGCTCACGTATGATTGGGAGCCTGAGGGGGTGAAGGCTGCCTTTGCTAACTGTATGGTGACATTATTAGACTGGTTGAGGGCCAACAGATTGCAATGCAACCCGGATAAGACGGAGGTCTTATTATTTGGATGAGATCCCCTTCCTGGCTGGGTTGGGGCCTGGCCTGAAAGTGTTCCCCCGCCAACCCCACCAACGGTGGTTGCAAGAAATCTGGGTGTACTATTTGATACTTAGCTTGCAGTCGGAGCACAGGTGTCTGCTGTGGTGAAATCCTGTTTTTGGATCTTCCGCATGTTGAGGAAGTTTCTCTATTTGCTTCCTCATGAGTCCCAAATCACAGTGGTTAGATCACTGATTTTATCCAGGTTGGACTATGCTAATGTCCTGTATCTTGTTCTCCCAGAATATCTGATTCAGCACCTACAGGTCATGCAGAATATGGCAGTCCGATTATTATACAAAATTCTGAAATTCACGTTGGTCTCATCATATCGAGCTAAGGTGCACTGGCTGCCAGTTCGTCAGCGAATTATGTATAAAGCTCTGACCCTAACGCATCAAGCCCTCCACAATAGGGGACCTAGGTAGTTCAAGGAACGCAGTAAGGCTTACAGCCCAGGGAGATTGCTGCAATCAAGCTCGGCTGGGTTTATTGTCTCTCCGCGGTTTTTGAAACAGCGGAGGGGAGGTGCTTCTTTCACGGTAATAGCAGTAAATCTGTGGAATAAACTCCCAGATTACCTCAGACGGATACCCGAAGAAGCAAAATTTAAAAGGGAATTGAAGACATTTTTGTTTAGAGGTTAGCAGGGAACAATGGCTTCTATCCCCGGCTCTCCCCCCTTTGGGCATACCGAATAGCGCCGGGACACTCTTTGTGAGTAGCTGTGCACTATAGAAATGGGTAATTCAATTCAATTCAATTCAATTGTAACATTGTATATGAGGAGAGTGAGTCACCACTTCCATTACCCTCTTCCTTCCGTCTCTTGATTTTTACATTGTTATGGAGCATACAGTTGTGGGAGTTGTTCTTCAAATTAAAACTCTGGACTCTAAAATAGTGTACTGTCTCAAAGTGCAGTAGTATGACCATTACCAGCCCTTCTAAATAAATACGGCGGAAACCAAAGGTCTGACATTCTCGACAGAGGATGTAGAACAAATACTGGCCTCAACACCAGTTTTACAGGAACTGAGCAGAGGAGATGTAACCACATTCAGCAAGGATTCGGATTCTCTTTCTGATCGGAAAACCCAGCAAATTAAAGCATTAATTTATGGTCTGGCAATGACTGGGAATCTGAGGAAGAGCAAGGCACCCCAAGGCCTGATAGGAATTAACCATTCATTTTCCTACATAACAAGTCTTCTAAAAAAGACTGGTCCCTCATATCATGGAACTGCACACAGGATTGGCTAATCTTGATAATCAAGAATGCCACAAGATTGTCTGAGGAACTACTGGTAGAAATAAAAACACTTGAACAAAAACTTAAACTCAATATGTCTATCAGCATATATAGAAATAAAGTAGAAGTACTGAAGAAAGAAATCAATGGTGAATACCTTAAAAATCTATAATAGAAAAACTGAATAAAGATGTAGAAAGGTTCTTGAATGAGTGAGTATACCCATGCACCAGGGATGACTAGGTTCTGGGAGGGGGCATTAACATAAGTAGTGATTTTGGTAGCGCCTCAGATTGGTCTTCAGGCTCTGAAACATGGAGTAATTCCAGTAGAAATTCAAGATGAAAAGGGAACTCCAGCGGTTTCAGAAGAGGTAGGAGAGGCCAACAATGGTTCAATTATGGACCACCTGTGAGACCCCCAATGTATAAGTACCCAGTGCACCCACAACCCATGACTGACCCACACTAAGGCAACTGGGGTTACACTCATATGCCTTACAGACTTCATGCTTTCACCAACAAAAAGTGCAGTCGTTTTAGGGAGAGGCCAGTGACCATAGGGATCGTGATGCAAGACAGGTGGGGTTGTTCAATGGGAGGATGATCAGAACCCTCAGAGGATGAGTACATGCAGCATGGCAAAGGACTCAACCCTGGGGATGAGCAATCAAACTTAGTTTTCAAACTAATGAACTGTGAGATTTAATTTACACAACAGAGCATCCTAGAGAAAGGTCTGGGTTTTATACTGAAACCCCATTGTCACAAGGGAGACTGATTTTTTGGTTAACACCAGCCCCAAAATACCATACTTATATACCCTCCCGAAGGTGCATAAAAATGTTACACTGCCCCCAGGATGACCCGTATCAGGCATTGACTCTGCATTAGAGCCATTATTAAAGTTTTGTGACTTGTTTCTGCGTCCACTCATTAAAAAAAAAACTACCTACCTCAAGGATACAAAAGATGTCCTTGTACTGTTGAGAGACCTAGCTTTCAATCCAGAGAAAGACCTACTTATCAGCCTGGATATTGAAAGCCTTTATATTAGTTTTCCCCACGATGAGACAAGGGGTACTGGAGGAACTCTTGTTTCAAAACAGTTGGGATTATATTACCCCATGACATTTTGTCCTGCCTTGTGCAAAGTTAGCCTTGACAAAAAACAACTTCAAATTTGAGGACACCCTATACCTCTGCACACATGGGACCAGCATGGGTAGTACATTTGTAGCGAGTGTGTCCGACCTTTATGTCCACAATAATTTAGAAACCACCAAATTCCTGACACCTGATAACCCATTCATCATCCATATTAAGACCTGGAAGGGTTATATAGATGACATCTTAATCATCTGGAAAGGGACGCAAGAAACAGCGGATGATTTTCTTATTCGGTTGAACCACCAAAACCAGTAGCTACATTTCACCAATTCCTTCTCTGCTGAAAACATGGTTTTCCAAGACCTCAATATCATAGCTGATCAGGGAAGGCTTCGGACCACTACACACTAAGCCTACATCGAAAAACTACCTACTGCATTTTGATAGTTTCCATTTACGCCCTCTACAGGAGAATCTCCTGTACGGCCAGTTCCTGAGATTGTGACGGAGCTGTAGTAACATCACTGGTTATAAATCACAGGAAGAGGCTCTCTCTCTCAAATTGAGAAACAGACACTACCCACAACCCATCATTGCTAAAGCTAACAAAAGGGCCTGCAACAACAACAGGGACCCTATTTTAGAACCAACTGTCAGGAACAAGGAAGAGCTACGCCTGATCACCATAACCACCTACAATATAGCCACTGACACAGTTAGAAAAATTGTCAACATACACTGGTATGTACGAAGGGCAGGCGCACTGTAGTTTGAAAAACCTATTTTTTTCAAATAAAAGGGCCCCTAGCCTCAGAGACTGTCTAGTTCACACACGCTCTAAGACACGGCCACAGTCTGTCAGATTATCCTATGGGACCTATGTAAGCCTACTAGACACTAGCCTTGTGGGTCATGCAGTTTCTGCAACTTGACAAGAGAAACAAAACTCCTAGACCTGGATCTGCCTTCCAAATGGGATTACATAGCCTGACAAATTGGAATTCAGAGAGAGTAGTTTATATGGTTACTTGCCCATGTGAACTCCTTTACATTGGCATGACCAGTAGGGAGGTGAAAACCAGAATCTGCAAACATCGCAGTAACATAAGATGTAAAGGAGAAACCAAAAAACTGGATACCCATTTTATTAGATGCCCTCACACAACTTGTCATTTGAACTGGGTTGTTTTGGAAAAATTGAATAACAGCAGTAACTCAAAGAGTATACGCTTTAAAAGA
Source organism: Calotriton arnoldi (assembly GCA_963921515.1). NCBI lineage: Eukaryota > Metazoa > Chordata > Amphibia > Caudata > Salamandridae > Calotriton > Calotriton arnoldi. The sequence continues at coordinate 904,621 of CAWUFW010003068.1, read as the reverse complement.
GAACAACGCTGGGTGTATAGACTGCAGACACATAAGACGGGTCTCAATTATAAGATCCCATGGAGTTCCTTTAGTTAACAGAACCAATGTTTTTTTTCATCACCTCAGATACTCAGTAGTGCCTCCCCAGACCATAAACATTCTGCTCATCAACGTTTTAATTCATTAGAAAACATTTTTATTAATTTTAATCCATTATTTTGCCCACTCTTTTTTAACAAATCTCTTTTATTTCTATTTGCCAATTCAGTGCCAGAAGCTTTAATCTGCCACTTAGCCAAAACTTCGAGGTGCCATCTCATCAAGTGGTTACTCCCTGGGAAGCCATCTTGTAAGGTGCATGTTCTAGTGTTTTAACCAGCTCGCTCGAGGAGTGCTGTTTGGAGCAGTCGAAGAATGCGAGGATATATTTAATTCCTGCTCAGTCCTGCAATCAGTAACAAATAGGATGTGGCCTAATGACTAGAGCGGTCAACCTCGAAGCTGGGGAACCAGGTTCAAGTCTCAGCAGGGATGCTCAACATCCTGCGATTCTGGGCAAATCACTTAATCTCCCTGTGCCTAACAAAATGAACTCTGTAACGCAACAGGTACTCATATAAAGCCCTCCCATACCTTCGGGTTGAGTTTGTGCTATATAAAACAAAACCAATCCAGGCTTCCGAGGAGGTGAATAGGTCTTTGGCCAAGTGGGGTCACATGATGAAGTGAGTACAGGGCACTTTACCCAAGGCAGCGGCGGTGTAGTACCAGCAATAACAACTATGGAAAACTATTTACAATACCAATTCTCCTTGCAGTGTGTGACACTACCCTCTGGAGATCCCTATGGGGCACCAGGCGTCCACTAAATAAGTAGGCATTAATGTTAACTATCCATAAGGTAGTACCTCAGAAATATGCATTGAAACTCTCACATATTGCTTGTATTTGCAGTGTTTCACCTTGTTTATATCAGCATTGAAGACACTGACACATGCACCAGCTTCTGTTTTAACTTTATGACCTCACGTTACACACAGTACCTTACTGTTTTTTCCGCTTGTATAGGTCGTACCAGAACCATGTTTTAGACCACACTTATGGTCCCCAACTGTGACTACATGTGTAACTTACCCTCAAGTGGGCTATCTTCTAAGAAAGGCTATTAAGGCAGTGCACCTTGTATGTGTGTGGTATTCTATAAATGATTAAATAAATAACCAGACACCCTTTCCCTAAAGGGTATTAATATGCACATACTGATCCTGATGAAAGCCACTGAATTGGGGTACAGGGCAGAAACTAGTCGATCATACTTAAGGGCCAAGGAAGGATAGTTATTCCAACTAGCCCATTCTTCCCCAGTTTCTAACCTGGCCAGTTGGACCCGTGAATAAATACTGATTTGGGCACCTCCAAGGCATTTTTAAAGATGCCCTCATATAGATCCCACACCCTTTTTCCTTAAAACAGTGCTACCCTCTAAGGAAAGAGGTCACAGCATATCCTGACCCTCAGAGGGTCGGGAAGAACTCAACGATAAAGCATGTCACTGGATAACATTCAGTGAATGAGAGTTCCTTTAAGAGAATGGTATTTTCCCTATATCCAGAAGGCCCACCCTAGATTACTTGAAGTTGACTCTCTCTTGATTGTATCCTAAATATCAATTCAAAAGTTATCACAATATTGGAGTCAACAGTAGAAATCTATACCAAGTGGAACTATATTTTTTGTAAACAATTTTTAGGGCACAAAATATTATGACAGACGAGATTTCTGGATACCATCTTATCACACCTTTGATGAGTTCTAGACATTTTATGAGTAGTTCCAGCCAATTTATCTTTATATCCGTCCTTCTTAGCGTTTTTGTCGAGTTCTGGTTCTAAAGGTGTCATGTGTTGTTCCAACGAGGTCTGGTCCTTTGCCAGTTCTACGAGCGATCTATGCAGAATACATTTCCATACAATTAATGTAAATGAGAATCATTCACATAGTTATATGTTTTCCTGAAATTCAGAGATGGATCCAGCCCTCATGGAACTTTGGATAGTCATGTTCTAAATACAAAGTCCGTAAAAAGATAAAAACACGGGTGACGCTATTTAGCACAAAACATAACCAGATTAGAAAACACTAGTGTTGAAATATTCTACAGGAAAAAATCTATGCTAAGCTTCCAGTATTGAGAGAAATTGGCTTTAGCTGTATCATAGCCTCAAAGCTGGGTTTTCAGTTAATTGGAGAAATTTAATATTACTGACATATGCCCTGCGGGGTTAGAAATCTTATTAAACATTGTGAGATTGTAAGCACCACCATCTTTTTCAACATGGCACTGTATTTCATTTTTCTATATATGACTTTTGACTGATTAAAACTGCCAGGAAGACACTAAAGGCTAATGTCTTTGTGACTAAAATATCTCTGCACATAGTTTCTGACTTAATTGAACAACCTGCAGAAGAAAGCGCGCAACCAAGAGGAAAAGAAGTGATGAACTATTCATTGTCATTTTAAAGACAATGCATTGCCTGCACAAAGTGCCCTAGGTCGCATTGCCAATGAAAACGGTTAATGTATGCAAACAAGTATTACAAAACTGGAGAATTGTGTATTTTCTTAGGCGTAATGGAGATCTTGAAATTATTCAATGATTATAAAGTTTAGAATTGCTCTATAAACGAGGTCGGATTAAATGAACTGCACAGATTGGTGCTATTTTTTTAACTGTGCTAATTTGAATTGAGACGATATTTAACATTAATTTGCATATTTGCAGACAGTGTGTCTCATTTTTCCCTTTGTTAGTCCTACTCTCTTCATTTAGGAACTATTGTTACAGCAAAAGTGTACCACTACTAAAGGGGACGTGTAATAAATGGCCTCTTCTATCCCCAATTAGGTCTCCCTAGCAGTGGCGGCTCCTCCGCTATGGCAGAGGAGCATCGCCCCACTGCTTTTCAGCAGTGCAAAGTACGAAACTTAAAATGATAATAACTTTGAGTTATCTTTTTATGCTTTGTGCTGCTTTGCGGGTGGGTGTGCGGGGCGGCTCTGCTCTCAGAGCAGGGCAGGGGAGGAGTAATTTGCCCACTCCTAAGTGTGCAGTGACTGCTTGATCGGTTCTCTCGGCCCCCCAAACCAGTCATGTGTACTTTCCCTGTTCTCCATGCAGGCTGCATTACAGCTTGCATGGAGAACATGCCCACCCCTTCAGCCCCTGGCTGAGCGCCATGTCACGCTGCTCAGACCAATCACAACACTGGATTGCAGCGTTGTGATTGGTCAGGGGAGCCTGGGTGCTTAACAATCACAATGCTCCATTGCAGCGTTGTGATTGGTCAGTAGGGCCTAGCTGTACTTCCTGTTCCAAGATGAGGAGAGCAGGAGCAGAGACTCGGGACCCAGCGGCAAGGTAAGTTTATTTTTTTATATTGCGTACCCCAACCCCCCACGCGACTCCCCCTGCGCGACTACCCACCGACACTCCCCCGCCCCGCTAACCACGAGCCATGCCGGCCGCCACTGCTCCCTAGTTCATACATCACACAAACACAACCTAAATACAAGACTTTTCTTGGTTTAGCAGCAGTCCTCCACACACCAAGACCACTGCTGAACTTTGTTTCATTATCATGCTGTTGAGGAAAAGAGCATATCTTCTGTTGATCTACGCAAATACCTCAAAAGAATATTAAACAGAAGTGACAACCCTGCCCATGCTGACCCCCAAATACAGGAAGGTTCTCCGGTAAATCTTGGGTCCTTCATGGGTCCATGCTGGACTATTACACTTAAGGAAGAGGAGGGCCATTGTAGTGCAACTTTAAAAACCCATAAGGCTTCACAAGCTTTTTAAGACTCTATAAGTCCCAAAAAGGCTATGGGTTGTGCGATCCCTTAATCATCCCCCGGTGCGAGAAGAGCACACTTTGGTGCTACTTGTGAATTCTCTTTATTCCCCTAAAATAAATGTATGATGATTACTTCTTACACTCAGCTTAGGACATTTCATCTTTCCCTGTTTTTCTAGCAAAGGATGAGCCCACATGGATACGAGCTGCTTTGATCGTGTAAGGAATTTTGCAACCTGCAAAATATGGTATGGTCAACTATAGTTATCAGAGGTGTAGCTGTGGCTCCGCCGCTATGGTGGAGGAGCGTCACCCCCCTGCTGAAAAAACGGGGGGAAAAAAAGAAAAGAAAACCAATTTGTTTTCATTTTTTTTTCTTTCCCTGCTAGAGTCAGCCAAGTCTGGGCGGGGCCATGATGACAGCAGGGGAGGAATAGTGCAGCACTGTAAGTGTGCATGACAGTTTGGCCTGCTGTCTTAGGCCGGCCAGACCGTCATGCACACTTAGGTTTTTCCAACCCAGTTGTGTTGCACATCTGGGTTGGAGAAGCAGCCCAGACTCCCAGGCACTGTCTGAGCGGCAAACCGACTAATCCTGGCGCTGCTCTCATGCTATTGAAAGCAGTGCCGAGATGGGGTGATGAGCCTGGGCTGGTGTCCCAGTGACTGATGGGACACCATCAGGAGAGAAGAGGAGCCCCAAGGCGGATGGCAGCAGAACAAATATGCTTTTTTTTATTCTTACTATTTCCCTAAAACCCCCTGTATCCCCCTCCCTCGCCCTCCGTTTGACTTTTGCGGCGTCTGCCTCTGTAGAGGTGCTTTGTTACCCACTTTGCCTCCATCATTTCTGTCAGTAGAAGTGTTGAGACCAATATTGTTCCTCAGATGAGATACTGTCTCGGTGGTGAAGCATCAGCTAACACTGCAGAGACTCTGGTTCCTTTTGATTAAGTATCTTACCTAGGCTCGATATCAAAAGTAACATTGGTTTTCCTATGTTGTTACTCTTCAAAAGGACTGCAGTCCTCATTTAAAATTTTGTTGAGGGGGAGCCTTGCCATAATTTGACAGGCTCCCACCCTGACAAACTCACAGTTTCCCCCCACTATTAAGAGACAGGGGAAGAGCCAGGTTTCTGATAGTAGGGCATTAGATGGCTCTACTGTAAGAAACATTTGACTGGGTGGCCAGGAGTGGCACAGGGCTACCAGACCACAGGGGTGGTAGGATCATTCTGTTTCAGACAGGGCTTCTGTCACTGATTAGTTTAGCCCAGTGCTTCCATTTGAGGTATGGCGATTCACACAGGAAGGTAGCAAGCTCACTACCCCACCGGGCATTTTTTTGTTCTTCAAAATGAATTTTCATGTGGCATTTTTTCAACCTATTTTCAACTGTGGCATCAAGGGTTGCAATTCATATCTTTTATTCTGAGAGATGTTATGTTTCCTACGATCCCCTCGTGGATCTCATGTGCAACATCAATGATCTTCTGGTATGGCTGCTCAAGTGATAATCTCAAACAGCATCATCCATTCAGTTGTTAGCAGTTACTCATTAATTTGTTCAAATGACTTGAGTCTTTTGAGTCAGCCACTGTAGCACATTTCCTGACATTACTAATGTGCCTCAAGCTGAGTTCCACCATTACTTGGTAAACGTCTCATTGATTAGGACCTTATGCCAATGATTCAGAAATTACTTATTTTCCAATTTTCTCTGGGGTAGGATGGGGAAGAATGAAATACATGTACTATTCCATCAGTGATGGCTGTGTAGTTGTTCTGGGCTGCACATACCTGGATAAATAGCTAGAAGGACTATAAATCTTGCGCAGCATATGAATTAACATGAGGTCACATCACATTGGTCACATGCATTCAAAACCTCTTATTATGGGAATGCTGGGGGAAGCAGCAAAGTTTAGGTCCACAGTAGGGGTAAAGAATTACACAGGACAGTCTTGTATTTTCCCCTTGGCTCCCCCTGCAGAAAGAGATAGACAGCGAGTTTCCAGTTCCTCCCTTGGCAAGGCTGCAGGAACTTTGAGATATCTATTAGTTCAGATTTGACATTTAGAGGTAGAACTGCTGGATGCAAACACATTTATAGGATAGTTTAGGACTATTTTTGGAGTAGCTTTTTCCTGATTTGTCTAAGCCAGCCTGTGATAGCCCCAAGGCCACTGAAAAATTATGTTGAATTCTGGCTGAAGCTGTGAATGATGTGGTAATCCTGAGATTTCTCTATTATTTCTAGAACATAGTTCACTTGCAGGATTCTATTTTGAAAGATTGAGCTAAAGTCAGGAGCAGGGTGGCATGAAATTAGATTAGAGCAGCTATGCCTGCACTTCAAATTCCATTGCAGCAAAGGAGGACGTGGGCCACCCAATATAAACCTAGATGACCTGGACTCACAGTTCTAGTTCACGGCACAATAGGCATCATATAACTACACATTGGAGGAGATGCTTTTGTCCCCCATACTGGTATCTGTTCATATAAATGAGATACCAAAGTGGTATTGTGCTATGTAGCAGAGATGATTTGTCAGAGCTACATCATAGTGCATTCGATAACTCTGCATTGGGGATTGTTCTACTGCGTGGAAGTATCCTATTAATAAACTTGTATTTCCAAGTGTTGCAGCAATCATTGACTTGTCTGAATGACAGGGTTGAGGAGTTACTAAAAACCTTGATTTGCAAAGGGTCCAGAAGATTAGAATATTCAAAAACATTTATGAGGATGTTAACATCCTGAACAGGTAGCTTCTGTAGTACTGAATGATCATCAAGGTGATTAGGGAATCATAGGCGTTTATACCCCATATGGCAGAACAGAGTAGACTTTTCTGTACAATATGAAGTGATATCTACCATATACAGGGCCCTCAACTGTATGCAAGTGGTGAATCTGACCTGCGTAAAAGAGAAAGGGGTGAAAGACATGGAGCAGTGTGGGCTCACACTTGAATAGTGAGGAAGGCTTTGTGAACATATGAGCATATCTTTGAAGATTGTCAGGTTGTGTTGTTCGGCAATGACCCCAATTTTTGGACCTCAGCATGGTGGCCGGATACATTGGGTCCTCTCCCCACTCCTATCAAGAAGGTAAAAAATCTGGGCATCTGCATAGACAACAAACTCAGTTTTAGGGATCAAGTGAATGCGGTGGTCTCATCTGCATCGTATATTCTGAGATCCTGCAAGAAAAGTATGCCATTCCTGCCCAAAGATAGTCAACAAACAGTTATCACTGCTTTAGCCATGTCCAGATTAGACTATTGCAATAGTCTCTATATCAATATCCAGGAAGGGCTTATGAACAAACTCCAACTTCTGCAGAATGCAGCTGCCAGATTGCTTACCGGCATACCAAAACATGCCTCAATCTCGGCTGAGATTAGGAGGCTTCACTGCATGCCCGTTAAAAAACGTGTTCAGTTTAAAGCTCTGTGCATGGTTCATAAAGCCCTTCAAGGAACTGGGCTCAACTACCTAAAACTGCAATTCCATTGGTATGTACCAAAAAGAACACTACGCTCCTCAGAAGCAAAATTGGTGTCGGTGCCCTTTGTAAAGAAGGCTAACTGGGGTGGCAGAAGTTTTGTGGTCGGTGCAGCCAAGGCATGGAATGGCCTCCTGTTGCATCTTAGATGCATGACAAATCTACTTGCCTTTAGGAAGGCCTTGAAAACCTGGCTTTTTACTGTTTAATATTTAACATCACTCCTCCTGTTTTAGGCCTCTGTAAGACTTCATTATAGCGCCAGGACACCTCCGGGTAACAGTCGCGCTCTAGAAATGTCAATAACATAACATAACACAATCTGAACAATACGTTCACTGAGGCTTGCCAATTGCTGCTATGACAGTGCATATATATATATGCACATGGGCTGAAGCTAGGGGAGACCTCTGGACCAGAGGCTGAGAGTAAATGGCAAACTGACAAAGCTGACAGGAACACAAAATGATTTCACTAAGAATATAGTCTATGAAAAAATATGAAAAACAGACACATAGGTTAAATGATTTTGCATTTATTCTAGCTAAGATGAGAAACTCTAAGACACAGCGACTGCAAAGTGCCCAATTCAATAGTTGTTTATTTCACTTGAATCAATGGGCATTGGCAGAGCTTGCCTCCGTTAAAAGCAAGCTGCTAACCATGAGTTAGCTGCAGTGACCTAGGGCTTCTGGGTGGAAGCACAGTCACACCGTCTTATCTCCTGAGTCCTCTTCAAGTTCAATAGGCAAATCTCTTTTCATTGTCAAGCCGTATTGCTTATCAAACAACACTTCTTGTAAACAATACATAATAGAATTGATATACAGGGTTGAACCAACCTGCTTATGTATCCAGTGTAAATGTAAATCCGTATTTGTAAAGCGCAAACTACTCACCCTTACGGGTCTCAAGGCGCTAAGGGCCGTCATGGAAATTAAGTGAGCTATTGCCCAGAGTCACATGGTGCTGAGCTGCCGCCGGAGCCAGGGATCGAACTGTGAACCCTGTGCTCCGAAGTCAGCTGCCCTGGCCGCTGCACCACACCTATCCACTAGCGGAAAATTGACTACAGTTTCCCACACCATTCGGAGTCCACTTATGTCATAATTGTTTCTGTGTCATTGCTCCGAGAATCCTCCAACTTCTCCACTTCCTGTTGTTGCTCCCATGCTCTTTCCCCGGTTGTTTGGCCTGGTCAGTTGAAAGGATTTTTCTGGTCTCCAGTTTTTTTCTCTCCCTGCTGGAATTATTTTCTAAGCCATTGCTAGACTCCTACTTACAATCTGGCACTGCCTCCGGAGACAGAAAGCGTTATCTATAAATGAAGAAGACAATCCAAGCGTCACGCAGAAGACTAACACTTAACACAAAACATATTTGGAAGTGTACCAGAAAAGACACTGCAAAGTTTTGCAGGTCATTCACAGCAGCAAACAATTGATGGTTTCTTATTAGTTAAACTACACTTAATGTAATCTTCTATATAAAAGATCAGCAGAAACTTGTATTTTCGAGATAAACATTTTAATTCCGTTAATAATAATGTTAAGTAAGAACAGTGCATAGTGTTCATGGTGATTCTCTGTGTTATCGACAATTTGATTTTAATCTTATCTCAAATAACACCACTGTGAACCATTGATCATTTTAATCTTGATTCAGTCTAGTTCTTAAAAGGTCTTCTCTGTAGCTCTTCATGTGGTAAAAACCTAAGTTCAAATTCTGCACCCCAGATACTAATTTTACCTGAAGTGCAGAGAGTGGTAGACAAAATTAACAGCACCCTAGTGCATTACCAGCAGATATTGCTAAAGGTATATGCATTTCATTTGAAACTGTGCTCCTTAGTCTTTTATCCTATTTGTTTGCAAGAGTGTCAATCAAACAGCCAGCAAACACCAAAGTTGAGAGACAGATCCTTGTATCTCCGTGATAGAGCATCACCCAGACAAATGGGTATTTATAGCTCTCCTAAAGGGCAAAAATGAAGCACCAGCCTCAGGTCATCTGGGAGAGCGTTCCATAAAGTGATGCAATAACCAAAGAGGAGTTACCCTCTGTCTTTTTCCTTATGCTTTTCGAAGTGACCAAGAGTTGTTTACCATCAGACCTCATAACTTTGTTGCACTAATGGAGTAAAGCACTGGTCCTAGTGTAGTGCAGCAAAGTGACTTAAAATTCAAGGTCAGCATCTGCAATAAATTTCAAATGCTACCGGACACCAGTGCAAGTTCCAAAGGGATGAGGATATACAACACTACTTTGGCAAGACTTGTACAACAAGTTCAGATAATAATTGAATGTATTTATGACACTATCCATTGATATATGTTTATCAAATCACATCCCAAAGTTTTCACACGCTATTGTCTGGAACCTGAAATGAGTGATAGGAGGGGCTATATTTCATGAATCTTAAACCAGTGATAAGGCCAACTGATCAAAAACTCTTTTTTATGTGCTATTTATCTTCAGCCAATGTTTATTCATCCAAACCTGGATGAAGGAGATGCATCAGCAATTCTCTAACTGGCACCTAAATCAAACAAAATGAGCAATCTAGAATTAGGCAGCATAATGGTTAGAGAAACCTCCAAAAACCCCTTTCAAGTTATAATATTGACTTAGGGGGTCTGTACAAGAGTAGTATAGTCACTGACTATGTAGCTGCTAGACTGAGCAGAAGAGTCAAAAGTTCAAAAGTGGCAGTCATGGAAGATCTACATAACTGGATCTTGTGGTTCTTGGTGCAAATAACTGCAAACCTTCTGGCACACAGTACAGCCCTTCCTCATAATTGGGGAATATGGCAGAGCCAACAGATTAGATTCCAGATTCTCTGATTCATGTTTCTCTGACAATAACAATATCCCTATAAATATTAAAGATAGCATGATGAATGCCATTTTTTGGGTGAAGACATGACATTAATCACAGCACAATTATAGCTAAGCTGGCCCTTGGTATGTCGCAGGCTAGTTCAACATTAAGGGTGAGCCTAAGGGCCAAGTGTCTCTTAATTATTACTGTGGATTAGAGCTAAAGGCTCCGGAGGTTTACAAAAGGTTGAAGTTGTTTAATGACTAGAAGTAGAGTGTTCCATTGTAAAATGAGGACACAGTATCCTGAATCTGATTAATATTCCCTGATGGCATCTACATTGTACTGTGCAGACTACGCTTTTTGGGAAGAATTGTGGTGTAGAAGAGCAGGGTATTTGTGATTTCTGGTACAGCACTGGTGCTCATTTGGGGTAGAGGAATAACAGCAATATTTTGCATTAGCAAGCTCAACATCCTACTCAGATAGGCATAAAAGGCCATTTACAATATCGAAAGAATACCGTGAGCACTTCAACAGCATTGGTAGCACCAATGACAATCTGATGTGTATCGGTACCTAAGATTCTAATGATCAGCACCCTTAAAGAATTTTAAGATAAATAAGAGCATCCACATTCATCATTAAAATGATCACTAAAATAAAAAATAAAATTGAAGCTTATAATAAGAAAACATTTTAAAAAAATAATCACGTCTTCTTCAACTGTACACAGTACATTTCCAGTTATTCTCCTTTACAATGCACATGAGTGGGTGGATACTAGTTGCACAATTTTCAAAGGTTAAAAAAATCTCACTAATGGGTGGTGACTTTAATTGTGTACTAGACGTACTACTAGATCGTTCTACACCCCCCTCTGATGGGGACTCCGGCTCACAGGATGGCAGAGGGTCTGCGGGACTGGCTGGAGCATTGGGGGATGGTAGATGTCTGGAGGACCAAACACGGGGAAGGCTGAGATTGCTCATCTTTCTCTCATATCCATAAGCTTCACCCCCGGATAGACTGATTTGTGTGCTCTCACAGGCTTAGACAATCCATTACCCATTCTGAACATTTAAGGTGCAGATTGACCGATCACAGCCCTGCCCGGCTGAGTCTCTGACTATTGGGGGACTGACCGCCTATCCCCAAATGGCGTCTTAACACATCCTATTTGGAAGACGCATGCTACTGTGACTCTTTAGCAGAAGTAATCAATGATTGCTTCGCTCATAATCAGGGATCTGCATGCTCAAGCATAGTAGAATGGGAGTCTTTTAAGGTGGTGGTGCAGGGCCATTGTATCAGCTAGACTGTTGGCATCCTGAGGGAGCTGAACCAGGAACTCCAGGTCTACTATGGTAAACTGCATACCATAATGCACAAGAGAACAATATAATGCCACCTTGGAGAGGCTGCAAAGTCATGATTATAAACAATATATAGCCAAGGCGCATGAAGAAGAATGGAAATCAGGACAGTTATTAGCAAGGCTTATTAAGCTCACAATCAGGGGGACCCCCATCATACACATTCAGCGGGTGAACACCCAGTCCCTATACTCTCCCGCCTCCATTACCACTGAGTTCTGTGAATATTACAGAACTCTGTATGCTGCCCCTTGGCCCCTTCCGATAGAGACACAAGCAATCTTCTGGGCTAACACACCATTGAATAGGCTACCCGAGGAACAACATGAGGGCGAAGGAGATCCTGTGACAGTGCAGGAAATCCGACTGGCCATTAGGCAAATGGCGGGGTAAAACACCAGGCCCCGATGACCTCACTACTGAGTATTTTGCAGCATATGCTGGATCCCTGGCCCCGCAGCTGGAAAAGCAATGCGCATGCTCCTGGCGACTCAACACACTTCCAGTATCTACCAATAATGCTGTGGCTATTCCTCTTCCCAAGACTAAGACACAGGGAGCCCAGGTCACCGAATCCCATCCCCTTTCTATGTTAAATCTCGACTTTAAGACCCTAAGCAAAGTATTGGCTCGGCGATTGCTCCTACACCTACCGGCATTGATTCATGGGGACCAGAGTGGTTTAATTCCCACTCGTAGTACATCTTTAAACCCTGTGATGTACCCTCCTGAGGCCCGTGCCCGCAGGGAGGCTCTGTTGATGTCAGTAGACCTAAAAAAAGCATTTGATACGGCGCAATGGGATTTTCTGTTCAGGGTGATGTCACGGATGGGCCAGGGGGAGGACTGGTTTAAATGGGTTAAACTGCTATATACCGCCAGACACTTGGGGTCAAAACTGGTGCCACGCTTGTTAGATTGGAAATGTTCCTGTTTACCTATTATCGTTTGTAAGTTAGCATTTGCAGCACCATTTTCTATTTAGGCGTCATTTTGATTCATGATCGAAACTAATCCTTTGCTGTTTCTGAGAAAAGGCCTCTGTTAAGTTTCGCTTCCCCAAGGTTGGGTCTTGCTTCACTAATGAATAGGCTGTTCTTATTAGCGCATTCCTTTCTCACTAGATACAGGCCTTATCCCCTTGTCTGGTGATGGGACCGACTGGAGTGGCCTTGGACTTTGAGAATTTGTATGAGATATGAGCACTAAGATTGTTTGTTTTTTTCTTTGCCTTGTATTCCATTACTTGCAGCACCTACCTGGAAAATTCCACTATGGGTGTGTTCTAGCCCAGTTGCGAAATGTACATAATGTATCTTTATGCTTGTCGACTTCAGTCCCTCTGCAGCACTCCTAGCGACTGGGCAGACTGGGCTCCGCTCTGAGTGTATTTTGAATAAACAATTATTGGTTTGTATTCTCTATTGTCTGACCATCTCTTCATTTGTATGGAAGGCTGAGAGGTGGTCATTAGTGACCCGGGTGACCCGAATCGGGCCACTTCCTTCAGTTGGCGCCCGAACATGGACTCCTTTGGGTGAATTACCCATCCCCTTTCCGCTGACGGGGGGAGGTTGAGGCTATCATCGGGTCGGACTGATGGTTCAGGGATCCCTGCACGATTGCTCGCAACTGCCCCTTCCCTCCTGCCCAGTGGTCATCCCGACCGGAGTCCTGAACGGTGAAACCCTTGGATCTGACCGGTTGGTCTGAAGAGTTGGCAGTGGAGAATCGGTTAGTTTGTGCTACTCATATCAGGTGAGTTCGTTTTGGTTCTTTTTGGATATGGTACCATTGTGGTTTGAGTTTGGTGCGGTCTAAGGACTGTTTTGATAAAAGCATTTGCAATTGTTTTGCCAGGCAAAAATATCGAATTTGTTTTCTTTTGTTTTGAAAATGCCTGGGATCAGTACGTTTTTCTCTTTGTGTTGTCGTTGTTGTTCTACAGATGCTCGATTAGAAGAAGCCCAGCCGGCGCCTCCAGAAGGCACTCCTAATTTTGATATGTATGTGAAGCATGGTCTTAGCCCTATTATGTTTAGTACATTATGGCACAAATATACGAGGGACAATGCCGAGTTACAGTGGCCGTTGATGGGCACTTTTGATGAACAGAAGATTGTTTTTTTACAAGAACAGTTATTTAAAAGACGAAGTAGGCAGTCTATCTTTGATTCCCTCATAACATGGCAGAAAGTAACAAGTTAGAGAAAACTGAAAATTGAAAAAGATTCACGAAAAGGGAAAATGCAAACACTGACTCAAAAAGCTGTAGCATATGATAGAGAAAAGCAAGAAACAGGAGTTGAGTGTGAAGATAGGAGGTTTCGTTTACAGATTGATAAATCTTATTTGGCCCAAGAGGAAAATTATACTTTTGTGGAGGAATTGTTAGACACTCGACCCCCGCCCCCATATGCCCCGCAGAAGATATAGCCTGTTGTTCCTTCGTTATCACAGCAGCCTGTTACGCTGGCCCCAACAGCTCCTGTGTCTACTGTTGTTGTTTTGTCGGCTTTAGCCACGGCACCTCCTGTTCCTTCTTTGCCCTCGCCATCTTTGGCAACTATGACTATTAGCACACCTACTGTCTCAACTCCTGTATCCTCTGCTTTCTCTTCTCCGGTACAAGCGCCAGTGACGATTGTACCTGGCACTTCTGTTGCTTCTCCTACTATGGTTTTTCATCCTCCAACTTCTTTGAGTTCTGAGATGCCAGCGCATGGATTTGAGGATAGAGATTGGGCGAAATTTAAGGAGCGAATGGGCCCATTAGTGCGGTCTGAGGTGGGGGATGAAGAAAAACAAGGAATAGCTACTGGAGTCGTAATCCCATTTATAGAGTGGAGGATATATGGGCAGTTATGAGAGATTTTTAGCCTTTTGTAGAGCAGCATGCTCTTAAGCATATGTCTGCTATGTTGATTGGTCTTTGGCAGCAACACTTTGGGAATGATGCGCCGCAAATTCTATATGACATTAGAGATCGTGTGTATGCTAGTGATTTGGAGCCCGGCCACGTTTTTGGGAATGTTACAACGTTAATTGCTTATAGGGGTAGGCTGCATGAGAAGAGTCCTACCCCAGTGTCTCAGTTTCTGATACGAGAGGTTCACCCTATATATCACCCAGAAATACCAGAGTTAACGGATCAGCGCAGTACTGTTACCAGACCGGGTGTGGAAGCCCGTTTCCAGGAACAATGGGTTTATACTCAGTGGAAAAGAAGTGAGGTTTTATCCCTTAAGACTCATTTGCCTGATCAGAGGAAGAATCCCACTGCTTATTATAAGGAGTTGACAGAAGCTGCATCTTCTACTGTAATGGTTCTTGCTGATATTGAAATGTTTTTTGGCCTTCTTGTTCCGGTTGATATTTGGAGACAGGTTCATACCCAGGATCATGTTCTGGAGTTGGGTGGTACTTGGGATCAGATTAAGGGATGGGATCAGGAACTGAAGCCTGGTGAATAGCCCAGAGCCAAGATACTTGCTTTACCGGGTCGTATTATTACATATATGCATTCTCTTATTCAGCAGAAGAAAGTAAGTTGGGAAAAGTTGACAGCTTGTAGACAAAAGAAGGATGAAAGTGTGTCTGATTTCTTTACCCGGCTTGAAGATACATTTTTAGACTATAGTGGTCTGGATATGTCTGTTGAGGGAGGGGTTCGGTTGTTTGTTGACAGATTTGTTTCTAATCTACTTCCTGAAATTGCGACTCGTTTGCAGGCGTCTGAGAGTACTTGGTCCACTTCTTCCCCTGCTGTTATTTTGAATATGGCTCAATATTACGAACACCATGACCAAGAGGAGAAGGACAAGACAGATAAAAAGCATAAGGAATTGAACACGAAGCTGTTGTTACAGCAGGCGTTTAGAGAAAATGGTAGAGGATGAGGTGGTTCTGCCAGACAGCTTCCACGCACTAGTAGACAGCGGACCACGACACCTTTGGGGCCGAATCAGTGTGCGTATTGTAAGGAGGAGGGACATTGGCGTAGCGAGTGTCTTGGCTTTTGCAAAAGGTGGCGGTTCCTAGAGGGCGAGGTCCTTCTGGACGATGTCGCGGGATCAATAGAGCTCAGAATGTTGTGGTCTCACAGGGTCGTTCTGATACCAATTATTTTGATGACCCTTGCAGTGGACAGTATTATTATGATGATTATGACAAGGATGAGGTGACAGGGATGTCTCATAGCTAGGACAGCCAGGGACAGAGTAAGGGACCAATTCCAATATCTGTAGATCAGCGTGGTCCTTATGTCACTGCAGATTTGCAAGGCTCTACTAAGGAATTTTTGGTAGACACATGCGCGACGAAGAGTTCTGTTTCTCGACATTTGGTCCCTGGGGCGGCTCTGTCTGGCCACAATAATGTTTCGGTAGGTTTTTCAGGTGTAACAGTATAAGCCCTATTTCATGTCCCCTTGCATTGATTGATGGTCTTTTTACTGTGGATTCTCAGTTTTTGTTGACGTCCAATTGTGGTGGAAATTTGATGGGTTTGGATTTGTTGAAGAAATTGCATGCTACTATTTAATGTTCCCCGGACGGTGTTTATATGACGATGGGCCCCAATGTGTGTACCACACAGTGTTTGTCTCACCCTCTTCCCGTTGAATTTGCTAATGTACCATCAACATTGTGGGCGACGAGTGATACAGATGTAGGACTGTTGCACATACCGCCAGTTTCAATACGGGTGAAAGACAATGCTGTTTTGCCTCGTATTCCTCAGTATAAGATACCTCAGGCGGGAGAACGAGCCCTTCTACAGATTATTCAGGAATTGATACAAAAAGGTGTAGTTGAAGAGACGTCTGCCAATGTTTGTAATAGTCCAATTCTTCCAGTTCCTAAACGGCCACCCTCAGGTTCCCCTGATGATCATCAGGAAGTTTATCGTTTTGTGATTGACCTGCGCGAAGTTAACAAGATTGTGGTTCCTCAGTTTCCAGTGGTTCCTGATATCACATGCTTCTGACCATGATTCCTTCTACTTCTAATTTCTTTTCTGTTATTGATTTGAAAAATGAATTCTTTAGTATTCCTATCCATCCCGATAGTAGGTATCTGTTTGGTTTTACCCTAGCTGGTAGGAGCTTTAGATTCTGTCGAGCTCCTCAGGGCTACACAGAGAGTCCGAGCATTTATAGCCAAGCATTAAAGGGTCGATTGGATTCCCTTTTGCTTCCCACAGGTAATGTATTGGTGCAATATGTCGATGACCTCCTCATTGCTTCTGATATCGAACAAGGTTGTAAAGACAGTACGGTTCAATTGTTGCTGCATTTAGCTCATCATGGCCATAAAGATTCCCTTTCTAAATTTCAGTATTGTTGACAGGAGGTCACCTATTCAGGCCACCTACTGTCGAAGGACGGTAGGAGTTTGACCCCTGAGCGTATCAGTACGATTGTTAAAATGTCCATTCCACAAATTCAAACGATGTGCGCGCTATTGCAGGCAGTGGTTACCTAACTATTCTTTACTAATTAAGCCTTTGCTTGCACTAACAACGAAAGAAGTACATGAGCCTTTGCCTTGGACACCTGAATGTCAGCAGTCTATTGAGCAATTGAAAACTGCGCTTTGTTTGGCTCCCGTGCTTGGCACACCTAACTACAGCAAGCCATTTGTGTTATATGTCCACGATATGGCTGGTTGTGTGCTTTCTGTACTAACACAAAAATTTGGGGATAAGCAACGGCTGTGTGCTTATTTCTCTGCTGTGCTTGACTCGGTCACGAGAGCCCTTCCGAGTTGTCTAAGAGCGGTCACGGCTGTGGCCACTTCAATCAGACAATCGGCTGGACCCATACTCGATACTGACCTCACAGTTATGGTACCCCATGCTGTGGACACACTTTTGAATAAGACAAAGACACAGCACCTCACCAGTGCACGTCTTACTGGCTATGAATTTACATTGTTTGCTAAACACATCACAAACAAAAGATGTGCCACTCTGAATCCAGCCATGTTACTACCCCTCCCTTCTGAGAGTGATGAAGTTGATAAACATGACTGCATCTTTCGAACGGAGGAAGAGACGAAAGAACGGGTTGACTTTACTGATGTTCACTTATCTGACCCACATGGGGAACTATATGTCGATGGCTCTTGTTTTAAGTTACCAGACGGCACTACGACTGCAGCCTACACTATTACCACACTGTGCATGGTAGTAGAGACATCACGGGTCCCTTATCAGTTGGCTCAAGCTGCCAAGCTAGCTGCCCTTATTCGAGCTTGTGAATTGAGTGAGGGACTGGTTGTCAATATCTATACTGACAGTCAGTATGCCTTTGGGGTCGCGCATAATTTTGGGTGACTCTGGGCGGAGAGAGGTTTCCTTACCTCGAATGGCACCAAGATCCAACATGGTCACCTCATATTGAGGCTTTTGTCTGCTTTGACGCTCCCCAAGAAATTGGCAATTGTGAAGTGTAGCGCCCATCAGAAGATTACTGATGATATAGGTAGAGGAAAGGCTTTTGCAGATCAGACAGCTAAGGAACGGCCTGGACAAAAATGAAAAGAATGTTTATAGCAGGTCCAGCTAGGTGGGTCCCTGAGGTTGTCATGTTTAAAGACGCCCTTGAAAGTGTAAAAGAAATACAGAGTGAAGCCACAATAGAATAATTAGTGGTGTGGCAGGAGAGTACAGCACAGTTGAGTGACGAAGGATGTTGGATTGATAAATCAGGGAAGCAGAGATAGATGTTGCCAGATGCATATGTTCTTCCTGTGGTCACTATGGCCCACGGTCCAGCTCATATTAGCGCTGATGGCATTTGTAAATTATTAGATCCTGTATGGCAGAATGACAATATCTCTAGGACAGCTGCACACTTGGTGAAGTATTGCATGGTATGCATGATGCATTATCCTGGGAAGGGTACCTTTACACGTCTGGCAATTTTGCACCACCCACTTTCCCTATGAGGTCCTTCAAATGGATTATATCGAATTAGAAAGATGCAATAATCTGAAGTATGTTTAGGTGGTTGTGTGTGCATTCAGTAAATGGGTTGAGGCTTACCCCACTAAAGACAATACAGCCATTATGACTGCAAAGGTACTCCTGAAGGAGTTCTTTCCTCGTTTTGGCTTGCCCCGAGTGATCTGGAGTGACAACGGAAGTCATTTTAATGCTAAAGTGATTCAATTGATTTGTGAGGGTCTCCATGTTAGGCAGAAATTTCATGCTGCTAATCATCACCAGTCAGCGGGTTTGGTTGAGAAGTACATGGGTACTCTCAAACTGAAATTGGCGAAAATTCAGGAGACAACACGGTTACAGTGGCCAGATGCTTTATCATTAGCACTTTTGTCGACAAGAACAGCAGCTCATTCTAGAACAGGATTGTCACCATATGAGGTCGTGTCTGGACACCCGGCAAATGTCTGGGGTGTCCCACTTCCTCGTAGGTTCTCGGATATTGAGTATCCTGTGTTGATTGATTATCTTGGCCAGTTAACTGAAAGCTTACGTTTTATTCACCAACAGGTGCGCGAATCTCTGCCGTCCACACCAGAGGGGCCCGGCCATGATATCCAGCCCGGCGATTATGTATTACTGAAGAACTTTCAGCGGAAAAAAAGTTTGGAGCCGCGTTTGAAGGGGCCGGAGCAAGTCCTATTGGTGACGCGCACCGCTGTAAAAGTCACTGGCCGTAAGAACTGGGTGCCCCTGCCCTTACCATATGACCAGTGGCTCCGGGACAGTATTGGGGACTCCGAGTGCGAACAAGTGCCTCGGTTTGTTCCCTTTAGCGATGCCCAACTGACTTGGACGCAAACGGATAAGGAGAATGAAGATGTGCTGAATGCAGCTGTTCCTCCGGAAATACGAGCTATCCAGGAGCCCTTATTTCTTGACCATTCTGTACCTGGAGCTACCAGGTACAATTTGCGCCCTCGGCTGAGGGAAAGTGCATCCAAGGAGAAAAGAGATTAGGGATGGACTGTGTAAGATAGGTTGTACTGAGTTATAGTACCAACGGAAATCTATTGGGCTTGGTGAAGGCTTTCTGCTTACTTTAGTTAGTTGTTTGAATACTAGATAGGGCAGACCGAAGTATACCGTGGAGGTATACCATTGCGATTGACGTGGGATACGAGCATAGGACAGAGCAAACTCCATCCCCGGTGCTCAAGAGCGCCAACATATTGATGAAAAATAGGAGCCTGTATCAGTGAGGCTCTGATGGACACTGGAAACTTGTATAGTTTCTTTGCATTTTGCCCCTACTGCCTCATTTGTTATGCATCCCTTTGGTAGGTTGGTTGCTGAGGAAGAGCAGCCAGTGATTCTTGTCACCCAGCCCAAAATGGTGTGGACCCGTAAGAAGAAAATAGCATTTGTTGTTCTTGTGGTTCTACTGCTGATAATATTGTGTGGGGTGTCATGGGTTTTGGAAAATGAACAAGATGTGTCTTTACATACCCAGGTTAAAATTCTTTCCCCGCCAAGAAAGAAAAGAACAGCCCGAGTAATGTGTTTTTAGACACGCACAAGAGATTCTTTGGAGAAGGGACCGCTTGCTACCCCACTGAGTCTGTCACTAGTTTATGGACTGCATACCCCTTATCTCTTGTGAATTATACCTACACTCGTCCAGAGCAATTTACTGAAGTGAAAAGAGTTTTTGGTTTCGGCTATCCAGGTCCTTGTCTATGTTATAGAAAGCCACGGGGAATGGGTTATCCAGGGTGTGATAACAACACATATTGTGATAACTTTTACATGGAAGAGCAGAATGTCACGTTGGTGGGTTGGCACTATAAGGAATTGATAGTTACCTGGGAGGCTGGTTATTATCTTGCTTGTTGCCCAATCATGAATAGTGCATATACTTCTTTGTAGAATGGGACAGTGTTCTTGGATAGTGTTGTACAAAAATACAATACCCCTGGTGAATGATAAAGATCCAAGTACCTTCCGAATGAACACCAGATATGCCGCGGTAGATTATGAAGGACGGATTTATGCACACCCAAGGTTTTATTTTCTGTCTCACTGTACTTATTCTAATGTTCATATTGGTACCGATGATGTTGCTTTCGGGATAGTGTTGCCCTTAGGTGTGCCTTGTAAATATGCAAAGCCTAATATTCGCTGGGTTAAGAGGACATTGACCAAAGAATTCTGTGAAGGAGTGACTGATATAGAAGTCAATAAACATAGGAATGGGATCACTTTTGGGTACATCCTCTCTACTATTTTCACTTTGGGTGGTACCTCTATGGCCCGAGGTGAGAAAGCCAGAGAATATTCTGGGTGCAAGTTGCAAAATTTATCTAACACTACATTGGCCGCTTTACGCGACATCACCACTCAGTTGGATAGTATGCGAATATATTCTGAGCAGACGAGATACGCAGTGGATTTTATTCTAGCCAAGAGTGGGGGTGTATACGCGGTAGTAGGCAACCAGTGTGTAGTCGGGATCAAAAATATGGAAAAGAATATAACTAAGCACTTATTAGACATCCTTGAGAACATTAAAGGAATGGAAAGCGGAAATTGGAGTTGCTCTCTTTTTGGTGGTTGGGGTTGGATTCTTGAAAAAGTGCTCTATTTGATTGTCTTATTGGTGTTTTGTTGTGCCCTTATTCAGTGTCTCACCTTCTGTTGCTCTTATTGTACTACTCTTCTCACTACCAAGAGAAAAATATCGATTCATGATACCAATGCCACAATTATGGTGCAGAAGGAGATAGATGACCTCATGCAGATAGATGAGGGCATTTTCAAGACTTCTTCCTCCCTACAGTTTCCCTTCCCGATACTGAGAACATGTAATGCTCATAAGGATTTACTGTTGTTAGTGTTTATGGTCCTTTATTTTCTTGATTTCCTGCTCTCCTTGTTCCTGTTCGAAAATGTTTTAGCTCATGCTAAAAGGAGGGTCTGTTAGATTAGAAATGTTCCTGCTTACGTATTATCCTATGTAAGTTTGTAAGTTAGCATTCGCGGCACCATTTTCTATTTAGGCGCCATTTTGATTCATGATCGAAACTAATCCTTTGCTGTTTCTGAGAAAAGGCCTCTGTTAAGTTTCGCTTCCCCAAGGTTGGGTCATGCTTCACTAATGAATAGACTGTTCTTATTAGAGCATTCCTTTCTCACTAAGGTGGAGGTGGTCATTAGTGACCCGAGTGACCCGAATCGGGCCACTTCCTTCACGTTCACCCTGCAGGAAAAGTAGTGTCGGGGTACGAAACAAGGATGTCCGCTGTACCCGCTGCTGTTTGCCCTGGCCATTGAGCCTCTCGCTGAGCTCTTTAGACAGGTGAGAGGGGCTCCAGTGTGGTGGTTGAGGGACGAGAACACATCATCTCCCTCTACGCGGTCGATATCCTCCTCTACCTAAAAGATGGATCCATGGGCATTGCGAGAGCACTGGGACTTCTGCGAGACTTTGAGAGGGTGTCGGGCCTCCGGGTTAATAAGGTCAAGGCACATGGACTCCCTGTGCCCCACGGCGTAGTCAAGCCACCTGGCCTTTCTCCAGACCTGACGTGGTCGCCTACCTACTTTCGATATCTGGGAATCCAGATCTTCTATTCACTGGAGGACCTCTGAGAGCACAATTTTGGGAGGGCTCTCTGGTCCCTGAGGTCCTGCGTTCCCTTTTGGCACTCTCTTAAACTGCTCATTATGGCTCGGATGTCAGTGTCTAAAATGCTTATGCTTCCGAGGCGCCTATACTTTTTTGCTAATTTACCCATGGGAGTGCCAGTGCATGGTTTAAACAACTGGATACTCTGCTCCATGATTTGATATGGGACGGAGGTCATCGTCACCGGTTTTCCCTGGCTGTCCTCCGACACCCCTAAGAGGAGAGAGGTTTGGGTGTCCCAGACTTTGAATTATATTTTCTGCCTCCTCAACTCCAGTGGATTAGACTGTGGCTTGATGGGGCCAATCAAGGCGAGTTGGCAATGATGGGACGGTTGGCCCACATGGAAACTTTACAGGCAAAATTGCTTCACCTAGTGGTGATAATCCCCCGCCCGGGAGTGCTGCTGTCTCTAGTGCTGAAATGTTGGCGCCAATGCATCCTGAGGACCGCAGGAACACCTTTGTATGCACCAGCACTGCCCTTAGTGGGACTCCCACGTGGTGAACCCCTCTCCTATTTCACTGCTGGTCAATTGTCGGCCTGGACGGACGCTTGGCTGGTGACAGCTGGAGACTGTTATCATCAGGGCACATTGCTGCCATTGAAAGACCTGATGGCCATTTCCTTATGCATGAAGCACTGACATATGGGCCAGAGAACAAGAAGAACCCACAGGCCATGCAGTCTTGCAGTTGTTGGTCTCAATGGGCACTACCAGACACCTGGTTACCTGGTTCTATCGCTCCCTCTCAACTATGGTTCATGGCTCTTTATCCGCTCTGCGGGAAAGATGGTAAAAGGTCTTACAGCATGATTTAACAGACCCTGAATGTCATAGGATAATTGTTTCCCCCCCAAAAACCTCTGGGAACACAATGTTGAAATACCTCCAATGTAACTGTGTTCACGTGACCTATAAGATACTGCACAAAATCCAGGTGGTCTATGGGGTGAGCCTCGTCTCTGCCAAAGATGCAGACAGTGGGATGCTGATTTTGTTCATATGGTTTGGTATTGCCCCCGACTGGGTCCCTTCTGGGATGAGGTGCTTGCTGCCCTGGACTCCACGCTTGGGCGCTACTTCACCTTGTTCCTTTGAGGCCTGTATTCCTGTATTCTGGGATTGTTCCCGAGCACATGAAAAGTGGACACATGGTTTGTAGATCTGGCACTCGTGCTAGCTAAGAGGCGTATAGCGATGACCTGGAAATCTGTGATCGGACCAAGTGTTGGAACCTGGAGTTCTGATGTGACCCAGTGGGCAAGAGCAGAGGAGCAAGCACTGATCAGGGAAGAGGCTAGAGGGGTGAGAAGACACCCTATAGCGGACTTATGGACCAAGGTGTTGGTGGCTTGGGAGCACCCAGAGTATGACTCAAGTCAAGACCCAGAGGCGACTAATGGTTCACTTGAAGGAGGGAGAGTGGAAATACCAGGAGACCTAATGGGTGAGACAGAAGAGCATTGATCTGGTGGGAACTCAGGTGGCCCTTGCCTCGGTTTCTTGTCCCAGCGCTGCGAACTGGGGAGTGCAGATCCTTTTGTCTGCTGTACAGGATTGGAGCTGAGGCCCTGGCTGGTATGGTTAACTGTTGCGCCACCCGTAAGTACTTACTTAGAGACAGACACCTGATTTACCCCCAACTGCCCATTTGATAACCAGTATTCATCCCTCACGTATTTTAATGACCGTCAGAGTGGACCTAATTGGGTCCTTCACTTGTGCTTATATAGTTTGTTTACTTGTTTACCTGTTTCCCCCCCTTATTGGTTCTTTCTTCCCTCATTTATTAAATCGTTGGCTATTTCTTTGATTGCAATATATTACCTTGCATTGTACTACCTAACAACCCTGCTCCGTAAAAAGCAAGGGGATATATCCGATAAACAGCAATTATGTACATTAACTGGTGCATTAAATAAGATTGGAATAGATTGTTTATCAATGACGGCAAGTGTGTATTGCACCCTGCATGGTTTACTGTTTTATGATAAAAAGCTGTAATTCGCAACAGTTTAAAATGCCAATAAACAGAAGTTTAAAAAAAAAAAAAAAGGTTACAAAAATGCTTTGCACCTTAATAACGGTAGTCAAGAGAAATAAGAAATATCACGCAGGGAGGAATGTGTGTTGTGACAGATAGCAAGAAGGTTGGTTTAATATATGCGTTCATGTAGGATCAATACCGCTGCAGAGGAGGAACGTGTCAGCTTCTACACTGATAAACAAGGAACCCAGACAAGATCATTATACCACACCTTTATGATGAGTTAACATACCGAAAAGTGACAAGGTGCTGAGTAGGGAGGGGACCTGGTTGCTCGAGCAACAAATGCGTCTAGCATCTCAAAATACAGCCAAGAATGAAGGTGCACGAAATGTTATTGCTTGCTCAAAAGCAAAGAGCTTGAAGACAAGCTTTGCCTTGCCTTTCCTTTCCTCGTTGTCCTCTAGGTCTGTGGGGCAGACCTCTTTGGCGGTGTTTGTGAACTGTTAACAACTGCCAATAGAAGAGCACTTGAAAGGGAGACCCCTCCTATTTGGGAGTCACAATGGAATAAATCAAATATTTGAAGTTGCAACTATAATTGCAGACTGTAGCTCAGATACTGACACCTTAAAAGAGGTGGTACCTGAT
This sequence comes from Calotriton arnoldi, assembly GCA_963921515.1. NCBI lineage: Eukaryota > Metazoa > Chordata > Amphibia > Caudata > Salamandridae > Calotriton > Calotriton arnoldi. The sequence goes on along the minus strand of CAWUFW010003068.1, from coordinate 879,790 downwards.
TCACTAAAGGGAAGCTGTCTTCTTGGGGCAGCTTCCCTTTTGGGAATCATGTCAGGTAGCCTCGAAAGGGCAGACAGTGTTGCAGTTAATCACTACTTGCTCTGCCAATGTGCTCCAAAACAGAAAACACTTTTCTAAAAGCAGCAACTGTCCATTTAATGCACATAAGCTTTTTTCTTTTTAAAGAAAAAAATCTCAATTTTTGGGCAAGTAAACGCAAGGAGGGTGGTCTGCTCTCCATTGACGGCCACCACCATCCCAGCATTCTCAGCCACTCATAAAGGTCGCAGATTGCACTGCACCTAATTAATATTCATTTTGTGGTTGTGAAATTTGTGATGCGACCTATTAATAAACAAATCTCACAGCACATTGAAAACCCATTCTTAAACCATTCGATGTGCAAATTGTGCATCCTGGTATGAGAATGGGCATTTGTACAGTGGGCCGTTCCTCTTAATAAACTTAGAAGGTGACGTAAGTTGGGTCTTGCAACTACTGTCAATTATGGTATGAGGCCATATGCTTTACAAATAGGCAAATAAATAAAGGCATATTTCTCAAATTCAATATTTTAATTAAAGCATTTTTGTCAACCTTTACTCGCTATCTGAAATTAGAAAGAATTAATGTCTCTCAATAAAACAAAAAAGGTTTCTTACAGATAAATTGGAACCAGGGATTTTCAATGGCCCTCTGGAGAAAGTAGTGTCTTGTAGCATCCTTTATACAAAAACACATACTTACTCTGACACTTAGGGGCCTATTACGATGTCGGACGGAGTTTCCTCCGACCGACACTGTGGCGGAAATGAGACCGACCGACCGCCAGTCCCGACTGCCTAATTACGATGCAACCGCATCTGGTGCGGTCGCATTCTCCCATTTCTCCATGGGAGCTTGTGTTAGGCCCTTAAACCGGCCATGACACCAGATCCCATTGACAAATGGGATATTGTGTTAATCCCTGCACCCTGTGGCAGGCCACAAGGCGCAGGGATTAACAGGGGGCACCATAGGTGCCCCGTCGGCCCCAACCGAAGGCCACAAGGAAAAAGGGGGCCCTGCTAGGGGTCCCCAAACACACTTTCCGACAGGCTTTCCATGTCGGAAAGCCCGGCATGGGAAGCCTGCCGGAAACCATGCATCGTAATTCGGATGGTGTAATACGCCGTCAATACGGATTACGTGCCGGTTCCGACTGGCCGACGGGCTCCTTGCGCCTGTCGGAAGCCAGCCGGAATGACCGGCCGGTTTCAATTCCGACCGGCTGTATTCTAATTAGCCAGTCGGAATTGAACCTGACGATGTCGGTCGACGCCCGACATCATAATAGGCCCCTTAGTCACAGTCTCATTGTATATTTAAGAGGCTGAGGCAAGCTAATGTAAGTTGAAAAGTCTTTGCATAAATCAATTTTCCTTTTTGAAGCAAGCAGGGCTGAGCATATTGCTGTAGACCACTGCTAAAACAGAGGCAGCCCCTAATTTTACTTCGTCAGCTTTGATTCATGATCAGACAAAATTTTACCCAATTTACTAAATTAGTAAATTTCAATATGTCTCCATTAAACCGGGCTATGACTGTACTTTTTACATGCTTTATTCTGCCAACTTCAAATTCATGTCAAATTAAATGGCAAAAGGTATTAACTTTTTACAGCGATGTCTAAGGGATGCATATCTGTTTTTGTTTTAGATTACCTGAGTCCAGAATCATGCTTTTAGTCTTAGTCAATGTTTTATTAGATTGTGCATCAATAGACACAATATAGACATTAACAACAGTGGCGTAACGAAACTTGAGGGGGCCCCCCTGCAAGGTACGTGGAGGGGCCCCCTCCGGCCACAATCAGGAGTTCTCCGGCTGGAGTACTCTGCTGAGGGGGCCCCCTGGAGCTTGGGGGCCCCACCGCACCGCGGGGCTGCGGGGGCCTGTGCTACGCCCCTCATTAACAACATTTCACAATGCATCAGGAATATGAGAAATAAGCACCATGTTATCCACATTAAACAGACCAGAAAGAAATCCATGCCATGCTTTCTAACAATCAAATAGTGTGGTAGCCAACTCAGACTCCAAAAATAGCTATATAAATGTGCCAAAATAAAAGGTGTTGGCATATCTCTAATTTTGACCCTCGTAAACAGTGAAAACGAGCTCTATACTTGCAAGTGAAAATTGCATTTTCTTCCTATGAAAGACCTGCATACTTCAGGCCAAACTATTATGATCTCTAAAGTTGAATGTGAGAATGCATTACTCACAGGCCTCCCTAACATCTGAAGCCAGATGCACGACCCTTTTTTGCGGTTGCCAATGGGGAATCACCCGTTTGCGACTGCTAAAAAGGGTTGTGGTATGTACAAACCTATTTTGCGAGCCTGTAACCTATTACCGGCTCGCAAGGGGGTGCCAAGGGCATCCCTTACAAATAGCGAGTCGCACTGGTATGTACGATTGTTTTGCAAAACATTTGCCGTTACCACCTACTGCAAGTAGGTGGAAAGCCAGTCGCAAACGGGATGGGGTCCCTAGGGGACCCCTTCCCCTTTGTGAATGTTTGCTAAAATACTTTATAAGAGCAGGCAGTGGTCCCATGGACCACTGCCTGTCCTTAAAAAATGAAAAGAAAACTTTTCATTTTTTCTTTTAAACGCATCCCATTTTCCTTCAAAGAAAATGGGCTGCATTTGAAAAAAAACCTGTTGCTTTATTTAAAAAGCAAACACAGACATGGTGGTCTGCTGTCCCCAGCAGGCCACCACCCCTGTGATATGTGAGATTCCCAAGGGGTCACAAATTGCAACCTACCTCATTAATAATAACTGGGTTGGTCTTTAGCGACCCCATACGGAATAGCAAACAGTGTCTGAGACACTGTTGTATATTCCCTTTGTGAGTCGCAAATTGTGAGTCACAAAACGTTGCAATTTGCTACTCACAAAATGGAATGGTCATACATCTGGCCCTTGGTCACAGATTTATAAAGATATTACACAGTGCCTTAATGTCATAGTACAAGGGTGTATGCATTGTCTCAAGAATTGGTTTTATACTGGTACTGGAAGGGGACCCTTCCAGTACAAAACCTATGTTTTTAGGCTTTTTCCACTTTGTATGTGTTGTGTACAATGCAGCATGCACGCAAAGTGGGAAAAACAAGGAGAAATTAAATCATTTCTTTCTTCAGTTCTTTGTAGATAGGCATTTGCATCAAAATCCAAGGGTGGTTGCATAGGAAAGCCCATGCAACGCCCATGGAATGCCCCCTTGATGCAAAGTAACACAAGGCAGTGCATTGCTCAAATTTGTGTTTCTGTGGGTTACTAGCCAGTGCAAGTCACAATTTGCATTGGACAGTAAATCCCACCTGAACAATTTGCGTCAGGTTTGGATTAGAAAAGTAATGCAAACCCGATTCAAAGCATTTCTGTCTTCAGGTCCTGAAGTTCTCCTCTCTTAGCAGCATTTCAGTCTGGCAGTTTGGCATGGTTAATATGAGGAACCAGGAAATGTAATCACATTGCATCAGTGCTGATCTCTCTGCACCAGCCACCCATAGTGGATCATCTACAGGACACACTTCTTGGTCAGTATATTTTCAGATACACTGATTTATCCACCTAATGGTTACACATATGTTCCAATAACAGCAAACAACTTGATTTTACTTATACCATTGGCAGTGAGGAAAACTTTACAACTTTGCTATATATAGAAAATGTCCTGTCCTGTTTCAGTAGATTTGTCGAAGTGAATCCCTGCTTCTTTGCACAGTACTTCTCAAATGTTAACTTCTATTTATTTAGTTAATGGTTAGTTGTACAATTTAAACACAAAAATAGAAATACATCATTTTTACAAGTTATGGTCCACTGTCACATGTAATACTAATATGGTAGGAGACCTTCCGATTCAACACAGTGGCGGCCGTCACATACAAAAAGTGGTGAGGCAGGGGAACACGGGAAGGGGCAAGGGGAGGGGGGTTGAGGGACTGTCTATAATAATAATAATTTAAAAAAAGTTAAACTTACCTGCTGCCGGCTGCCTCCCGTGTCACGCCTCTGTGTTGGGACTTCCTTGTCCCAGCAGGCACTGTGGCTACGTCACAGACTCCCTGTCCAATCCCTGCGCTGCAGAGCAGTGCGGGAATTGGCCTGTGCAGGCTGGAAAGACGCTCCGCTCAGGTCAGAGAGTCTGTAGGGTTTCTCTAACTCGGCTGTTCAAAACAGCCGAGTTAGAGAAACCTAAGTGTGCATTTATGTTTTGGTCAGCCTGAGACGGCCGGCCAAACACACATGAGCACTTAGGGACTGCACATAGCACTCCTCCTCCCCCCTCCCATGCTTCGGCCCGCCACTCCCTGCACACGCTGGCTGAGCCAGCGGCTTGAAAATAATAAAATATCATTTTATTTTTTTGCTGCTGGCTCTGAGCCAGTGGGGCGACGCTCTTCCGCCATTGCGGAGGAACCGCCCCTGATTCAACATATATTGCAGATAGTTTTTAGTCAAGAATAAACACTGTGGGTCCGATTCACAAAGGTAAACTTACACTTTTGTGTAAGTTTACCCTTTTTAGTATTCACAAACGAAGGATTTAATAGTATGTTTTTATGTGAGTCTCCGCAGTCGTAAACTTACTACTATTAAATCGCTGTTTGTGAGTACCGAAAAAGAGCATGCTTGACATCCAGCAAAAATTGGTCGATGTCCTGTAAATCCTGTCAAAAGGGAGCCATTGGGCTTCATTTATTTGGAGGATACCCTGCATCTGACAGACTCTAAAAAAAACTGGCATTTCATTGGCCTCCACCTCTCCAGTGTCCACCCAGACTGTCAGGAATATCAGAACAACATTCAGAGATTTAGGCATTTGTCATGCACTGCTTGAGGGACCTGTTCCAATTTCCTTTTTTACTAGACCCCAAAACTGTTTACACCATGACCAACACAATCTTCCACTGGGGCTTCAAGGTGCAATTCCTACACAATCACCACAGGCTCATTGTCTGCATGCTATAATACCGTACCTCTTTCCACCCCTAACTTCTGCAGATTAAATGGTTTTCATTTGTCCACAGTGACTCTGGTTGTAAAACAGCATATACCATTGTCAGCATATCCATAAACAGTTACCACAGGGTTTAAGGATGTGTAAAGTAGACTTTTGACCTGCTGCACATTGTAGTGAAATTACCCGGGCAGTATTTCAATTATGTATTGGGATTCCACTTCATGTGAATCTCTTTGAACCTGTGCTTAATTTCAGCCGGTGGTATTCGGTGCTGGGCACCAGCACTTAATTGTCTAACACTGGCGTTTCTGACCGTCTGCCACAAGGTGGCGTTGTCTGGCTAATTTAGAGATGGCCACAACAGAAGGTAATTATTAATTCAATATACATTAAAAAAAAATTACTTTTACCTGCTGCCCAAGCCCTTCTTATAGTTTTGGAGGCTTGAAATAGTCAGAATTGTCACATTTGTAGGAATGTGATGGTTAGTGGTTGTGTTGTTACTATCATTGGCAGCAATGTGGGGCAATGTGTTTTGCAAGATGCAGTGGCCTCTTGACAAGAGCCCTGGCACTTATTTATTTACAAATTAAGCAATGCTTTGAACTCCAGTGTGACTTCTGTGGTACTGTCTGTTGTGACAATTTGGTTTTGGTGTGGCTCTTGAGGTGCCCATGATGTAATTGATGCCATGCCTGCGATAGAGCCGGACTGGGATAGAAAATAGGCACAGGTAGTAAAATAGATAGCTAAAAAGTGGCCCATGTTTGCAAATTGGGACATGTGTGAGCTTGTAATGATGAGCTGTAATTCTTTTGCAAAGTATGGATGGAAGACCGTGTAGATTTGAGCTTACTGCTTGGCAATGTTTGTTTTACTATCATGCAAAAGCCGGCAAAGCTGACCATAAACAGGCCCACAAACAACCCAAATACGGCCCACATACTGAGGTCAGAGCAGTCCATCGGGGTCTGCCTCGATGCCTTATAGGCCATTCCGACACTGGCCTGCGACGTCCTGAACCTTTCACTTGGTACTGTACTGTTTAGAACAGATGATGCCAAGTACATTAACATTGTGCCATGCTGCTAAAAATATCACCCAGGAAAATAATATTCTGCAGAGACAATATTTGCTAAGACCAATTGACTTTTAAGTGTTTCTTCTTTGTATAATGTCTGACGTTTTCCCCTGTAGAATGCAGGTCTCTGATAGTTTCTCAAAAGCCGTATTTTGATTGTGAATGTCTGTTTTTTAGCAGCCAATGAACCTCCAGATCACAAAGCACACAATTTATCATGCTGGGGCTTCATATTTTATTACAGAGTGGATTAGCTGAAATCCTTGTTTACACTTTACAGATTTCCACAGAAATACAGGGATGTCTTTATCTAAATACGAAGACCTGTAAATTTGACATCACACTCCAGCATGATGGGAGCTGTGTCCGATCTGCACCAGCTAGCAGTTTGCAAATCATGAAACATTCCAACGCATATTGTTATATCAATATTGCAGTTTCTTATTGCCACTTGCAATCGGGTTGATTGATAATGTGGAACAACAACATGAGGCAAGGGGATGCTCGACGAACAGACCAGCAGCTCCTTCACCCAGCCCCTTTAGACCTACAAACAGTCTGCCATGATTGAGGTTTTAGATTTCTACCTCAGGCTCTGAACTAACATGTTTTAGGAAGAGATAAACTGTAACTTTCTCTAGACATTGCATCAAACATAATTTCAGGCGGTACCACAACTGTCAATGCAGACAACTTAATATGCTGCATAATTTCCCTTAGTCAAAATTAAAAAAGCAGCGAAACCCTGGGTGTGGCTATGAAACGTGCAGCAGGTGCAGTGCCACAGGGGCCTGTGGTTGTGAGAGGTCCACTGCACCTCATTTGTGGGTGGATGTCTTTCACTACCGAAATGGGAGGCACAGGGGAGATTTCCATTGCTTGCTTTTGAGACCAGAAAGCATTTAAAATGCCGTTGTGGCACCTATGACCTAAACACAACCGCACCTCGCTCATTCACTCCAGCATAGAATTGTGTTTTAGAAGTGTTTAGCAAGTTAAAGAGACAGCTGCAAACATTGATTTTAACCCTTATATTGGAGGTTACAATTCTGGCGAAGCTTATTCAGATTTCCACACACACATTACACTTCACTACTGCAGTGCTGAACTCCCTTAAATTGTGGGGGGTCACACCAGTTGGATTGCTTAATCACCAGAAAGTAACTGCAACGTTTCCAGACTGGCAGGGGTCTCTCACATCTTGTAAAGAGGCATGCCCTTATGAGGAAGAGTGTTAGTAGTGAGACATATTTGTCTGAGAATCTTTAATCCGCTAAAGAAAATGTAAAAACCATGCTCCAAACCCGAAATTCTGCACACAAGTATTGATTTGTTTTGCAACAAACCGATCTTTATTAAGAGCTATTCTCCTGCAAATAATTTCAGTAGGAATTACAAGCGTTAGAGAGTCCATGAACAAAAAAAAAGAGTGAAACCTAAAGACACCCAAATCATGATTCAACACACATTCCTAAATTATTAGTCTAGCCCCTACTTCTGTTATAACTAGCTATTTTACAACCTAGGGGCATATTTATATATTAAAGAAGAGGAGGAAACGCACCCTAAGTACTATTAATGATACATGTTTGTCCACTTGAACACTGAGATTTCCTTTAGAGCAACCCCTCTCCTCTGATTCTAAAGGGATAGCCAGGATAGAGTCTTCTCTTCGTTTAATGAATATTAGGCACTATTGAAGAAATATATTTAAAAAAATTACTCGATGAGACATGCCAGGCCAGCAGGGAAAAGGTTTCACAATCCAATCCAAATAAAATAATGGGCAATTTAGCATCACTCAATATGATCTGGTCAGAATTCCACCACAGATAAGAGTTTGCAAATTATATTAGGTGTTGCAACAGTTGGCACAACTACCTAAATATTACTTCTGTGAGACATTTCATTGGACGTCAGTGTTGTCCGATATTGGAGTGGAGGTAAGGAAACCCAGCGGGATCACCTAGGATTTGTCACACTTTTATTATGAGAGGTTCCATAGCGTGGGATTAATATGAGTAGTCCTGATGAAGTTCTTAGGACAGAGTGAAAGGGTTGGCTGGGCTGGCTGGGCTCATTGAGTGATTTTTAAAAGGCATTTTTTCAATAAAGTTTGCGATACATTAAATAAAGAAAAGACTCTGTCCTGACTATCGGTTTGGAATCATATGAGGGAATGCTGTTATGGAAATGTCATTGCTTAAGTGGGCTAATATGGAACAGTACTAGAACTTACAGTGGGCTTCCTCCGCTTCCTTAATATTTCTTTCCAGCATTTGGTCATTTTGGCAGCACAACATTTGGATTTTCCATATTTACTATTTTACAAATAGTTCACGCAAAACAGGGCCAGTGGCGTAGCAAGCGGGTGGTGGGGGGGCAGTCCGCTCCGGGTGGCATGAGTTTTGGGGGCAGTGGCCTCCCCCGCTCTTCATGTGGCCACTGGGCGGCAAACGCAGTGACCGCCATGGACGGCACAACAGCTAGCTATGCCAGTGCACAGGACAACAAGTGAATTTGCTGTGCTGTGTTGCATGAATGAGAGAGATCAAACCTGCATGATATCTACTTAGAAGGGGTACAGTTCTACCCCCTCCCTGCGTTGGGGCACTAGTGACTGCCATGCACCAATGCAGGCACACTTGCGCCATAGTGCAAGGGTGTCTGCGATGTAGTCAGCGTAGTTTTTGTGCCGGAAGGGATCCCTTGCTGCATAAAAATGATGCTTTAAGGCATTTTCTTCATAGTATGTGTGCTGCAGAACGCAGCACACATGCAAAGAGGAAAAAACAAGAGGAAATGGAAGCATTTTTCCTCCTCACGACTGCCTCATGGAGTCAGAGGTTTTTGGCACAAATTCTTGCCTACAATTCTTTGTAGATAGGGATTTGCATCAAACCCATGGGTGATCGCATTGGGAACACTCATGCACCACCCATGGAACACCCTCTTGAGGCAGACTAATGCTGCACTGCATTACTGTGGGTTACAAACCAATGTAAATCGTGATTTGCTTTGGTTTGTAAGTTCCAGCAGAAGACTTATTTTGGGTTGTGTTAAAAGTAATGCAAATTCAACACAAACTCCTTGTAAATTTGGGCCTTAATTTATTGTACAATATCTAAGCTCAGTCATGTACAGCCCTGCATACAGTTAAGTCATGGTGGCTGAAGTCAGAAAACAATCTGGCAAGTAGTCCATCTGTCATGTCCTGCCCCAAATACTGATATCCTTTAAACCTTACTCCTATATGGTAGGCTATGGAGCAAGGACAGGCTTGTGTTTGTGTGACTTTTGTTTCTGTTACACTGAACGCTGAACAATACTTTCATTCTGATTTCAGGATGCGCACAGAATCTGCAGTCTACTGTATACTTTCAGTTCCTCAGATACAAAACCGAACAAGGCCTTTTATAGTTGCGGAGCCACAATAAAAGCAATTGACTGCAAGAACGTGGAAAATCCCTTTTCTGGCTTGCTAACAATAGCTGTATAAAAATATGATAACTGAGCACACATACAAGTTTCAAAGCTCATAGGCCCACCTTAGTATTGAACAGGCCTGTCTTCTAGCCTCTAAACAATTGTCATGCACCATGTGCACTCTGCAAAAACAGTCTTGTTAACATGCAGAAATGCCTTTGCTGCATGTAACATCAGGCTTAACTTAGAGGCAATGTGTAAAGTATTTATGCAGCACTTAAACAGTAATTAAATGAAAACACAAGAAAAATCCTACACCAAAATAGAACATAGAGTAGAAATATAATAAAAGCTTTGGCACCAAAATGACAAAAAACAAATTAGTAGAGTCAGAGATATGCAGTTAAAAGAAATTAGGTAAGTATAGCACCTAAAAGCACAAAGCGTCACTTGCAGTTATCTGGTTGTGAAAGAACCTGTGAAAGTCAAAAGTTCTGGCCGACCATGATGGAATGCGGGTTGGACGAGGTTGGTCCTGCTGAAAAAGTTACCTTCTCAAAGTCTGGTGCAATGAGTTCAGTTCATGGTGAAGGAGGCCTCGAGCAGCAGGAAAAGCGTCTCAGATGGCCATCGCTGTAGCACAAAGAACAGACTGGGCATCACGGACAGTCGTCTCTGTAGCACAAAGATCCTCTCACGCTTCACGGATGGTTGTTTGCGTTAGTGGTCACCGCGAGCTATCGATGCTGGAGCATGATGTGCAGATCTCGCATACCGGTTGTCGTTGGCGGTCATTGTAGCATCAGGTCCACCTGAGCTTTGCATTGGCGATCATCACAGTGGGCAAGATCTCAGCACGAACACGCCCATTTGCGGTCACAAAGAGCGCAAATCTTCAGGCTTTCTCATTTGTGTTCAGAGTAATACAATCTAATGCCAACCAAGGGCCCAGGACCTGGGTAGTTACCTCTTGGGGATCGTGGACTCACTCTTGCAGAGGCCAGCAGGGCTCAGGCAAGTCCAGTTGCAGGTCCAGGCAGGTGAGTTGAGCAGTTGCAGGGAGGTCTCTGACCTGTTATGTCTTTATTGCTCTGGACAGGAGGTCAGTCAGCTGACCCTTGGAGTCACTTTCTGTAGGATGTGCTGAAGGGAGCAAGTACAGTCTTCCATCTCAGACACCAGGGCAGGCCTCAGGCAGCAGGGTAGCCCTCTGGCAGCAGGGCAGTCCTTCTTCTGAATGATACACAAGTCCAGAGTGTATTGAAGAGTTGGTTTGAGGGTCCAATATTTATACCTGGTGCAAGCTTTGAAGTGTGAGAAACGTCTTTATTTCTCCCACATCTGGTTCTGGAATTTCATTCCTCCCTGCCCTGGTCCTAGGATGTCTGTAGTCACAAAAGGCTAGTGTGAAGTTCCTTATGTATTTGCTGAAGCAGCTACTTGTAAGTGCAAGTGTGGTAGATGATAGCTCTACCCCTCCCATCAGGATGGCCCATCCTGCCAACATCTAGTCCCCCTTTGTGATACCGTCTGGGAGTAATACAGAAAGGCCAACTGCCAACTACACCTACTCAAGTGACCCAGGATACAGGCTGCAGGCACTAACTGGTTAGGACAAAATAATTCCAACTTTCTAAAGTGGCATTTTCAGAATTGTGACTTAAAATCCAACATTATCATTAAAGAAGGTTTTAAATTACAATTCCTTAGACACCAACCATGACATTTCTACCTGTTCCCAAACAAAGGTTCTCACTTATTAAATGTAATAATGTAACCCAATGTTATCGTACAGGAGAGATTTGCCTTGCAGTGATAAAAAACAAATGTACAACCTTTTCACCACCAGGACATGTAAAACTTAAAAGCACATGTTTAACTTTTTAAATGTAATGAACTCTGCCCTATGGGCTGTTTAGAGCCTACCCCAGGGGTGACTTATATATCCATTTAATGTTAATGGTGGTTTTAAAAACATTGATTAGGAGCTCTATGAGAGGTCATTTGTATGTAACTATATGTGCCAATTAGGTATACACCAGCTAATAGCCAATAGGTGCAAGTACATCTCTGCTGGGAGGTAGTTTGGCTGCTCTAATTACTATAATTTATTGGAAGATTAAAAAATTGCTTGAGGAAAGACAGTTGATGGACGAACAGCAGGCCATGGGAAGCAGATGGTGATTTGTGACAATATCAAATAGAAAGTTGGGTATTGGTCTCATGTAAAGAAGACTACAAAGCATAAGCCTAGAACTGGGAAGTCCACAGATGTGGTTCACTTCCTGAAGAAGCTGTTTAAAGATCTAGACAATAAATTAAAGGTAGTAATTAGTCCAATATTCCAGATATGCTTAGGACTCACTGAATCTAACATTTATTTGTGTCCCATATTTACACAAAGAGCACACCAGAGAGTCATGGACTTGTGAAGGGATGTAAAAACTGGGGAAAGTTAAGGCACATTCCAAAAATGTATCCTAGCACATGTGACCCACGTCTAATAATGTCCCTGATGAAAAGTGTCTAGCTGTGCCTGCTAGGGTAGAACCTGGTCCTTTGTCTATTTTCCAAACCTGTTGGCTAACATTCTTAATGCACAGAACCCTGGGCATTCCTCTGAGGTTCAACAGGAGCGGGATCCAATCAGGACAGCTATCGTACTAAGTAACCCTTTATGAAATTCTTGCTAGCTAGTTTTCATGGATTGTTTCAAGAGGGGTTCTTACCTATTAAATTGGATTGTTTCCTTAGGGATACTTGTCAATTAAGTTATGTGTATTTGGATCCAGATATCTCCTCTTACTATCAGTTGACTAGGATGTATATGCTTAATATCTTATATGCTACTCCTTGGCATTGGTTATTACATACTGATGCTATTGAGTGGTAAAGTGTGCGAAGCACAATTATTGCAACTTCACCCTGCCTATCACACATGCCCAATATAAAAATATTAGTGCTGTTAAATGAATATTGAGTAATATTGACAATTTGCACATTGTAGGCATTGTAGGCATTGGTGTTATGCCATACAGCTCAGTTAGTATTGGCAATCCCATGGAAAAAGGGACAAAGTTTCCAACCCAAAATTACTTTATCCTGAGTTACATGGAAGCTTTATTTTTCTTTCAGTATTATCAGTGAATCAAAAAGACTAGTTGCTGTCAGCAGAAAGGACAGTACATTGCAGATAGCTGACTGTTAGAAATGGGGGTCTCTAGTTGGCAGAGGTAGGTTCCTTTGTCCAAATAGGGGCCCTTGCTTCTAGTCAGGGTAAGGGGGATACATTCCTAAACTAACCCCTGCTCACCCCCTTGGTAGCTTGGCACAAGCAGACAGGCTTATCTCAGAGGCAGTGTGTAAAGGATTTTGTGAACACATACAGTAACACAGTGAAAACACTACAAATGGACACCACACCAGTTTAGAAAAATAAGTAATCTTTATCTAAACTCATTGTTTTCATTTTGAATCTTTATTCGATCCGTTAATAAACAGATCATAAAAGTACAATCTCATCACAGATTTTATGATAAAACCATTTGCATAAATACCGAAACATTTAAAATAGTTTTTTTAAAACAATTAAAGTCAGATTAAAACCATAATTGATCCATCCTTAGAAATTCATTGCAACAAACTTCTTACCCTTCTATTTCTCAAACAAGTCCATAAAAAGGATGCTACCACAAAACAAACGTAAGGGTCAGGCAAGGCTTTTAAAAAATACAGTGCAACTTTACATTGAGAGAAATTTTGGCGCCTTAAAATTGGGAGAAGGAACTTTTCCCTTTCAATACAATAAAATGGGCAAAAGAACAACAAGTGTAAATCAGACTGGGGGGAATGATTGTCACACGGGCACCGGCCTAGTTCTGAAAGCTTGAACCTTTTTTCTGGAAACCCCAACATTAGTGGGATTAGGTTCAAGCGAAATCGCAACAAGATAAACCTATGCTGAGCCACTGTGACATGGTTAAGATAAAAATAACCTTCCCCCGGTCTGGGCGAGAGTCCATTATAAACTATAAACGACTGTGAACACCTGTTCTTTTCCCAACGTTCAGCAGAGGCCTTTTGTATAAATAGATCAGTTATTTCTCGTTTAGATACCTTGGCACATAATGAGGGGTTCCTAAATAATTCTCCCTGCCCAATTGCTTTTAGTTCAGCCTGAACATAACTAAGCCAACCAATTCTGCTGTAAGCCTCAAGCCTCACACAGTCCCTAATTATACGTTGCGTTAAATCAACGGTATCCCTACGCCAGATTGAGATCCACAAAAGGATAGGTGCTAACCTGATAGAATCACACAGGTAAGGGAGTCCCAGTTCAAGATGTAAGATGTAATTAGAGGTAGAGGGAGGTAACGAGACCCTAGACTTAAAAAAGGCATCTTCCGCTTTCTGAAGCTGATCTATTTTAGCCATTCCCCAAACTCCCGCCCCATAGGTAGCCACTGCCTTTGGCTTTGCTTGATAAATGGTCTTAATCGTTTCCAGTGGACTGGCTCCTAATTTTTTAGCAAAGCCTTTTATAGCTTGAAGACCCCTTTCCATACCCAGGGCTCTGGTTGTAACCAAGTTATTCCATGACTGTTTACTATCAAACAAAATCCCCAGATAAGGAAAAGAGTCAACCACCTCGATTTTCTTGGAGGCCAGATGGAAATAAGGAGCCTTTGTGCTTCTCGAAGCTCCTGCTATAATAATGAACGATGTTGACTCGTTCACTCGAAGATCCAGTGAAGCCATGAATAGCGCGTAGGAAGAAAGCAGTTTTTGGAGGGCTACCCCAGTCCTCGCCATCAAAACCGCATCGTCGGCGTATGCCAGTATAGGGAGTGAGTTGTTTCCAAATTTGGGAACATCTAAAGACAGTCCAGACAGGGCCGCCTCCACCCCATTAGTATAGATGGAGAAAAGAAACGGGGCAAGGACGCAACCCTGTCTGACGCCCTTTTCTATTTTAAATGAGCGTGTGCATTCCCCATTTCTGCCATATCTCAGCGAAGCAGAGGCATTGGAATACAGCTGACGAATAAAGCGGATGATCAGGGGATCAATTCCCATTCCTTCCATCATGGACCACAGTTTTGAATGGGACACACAGTCAAAAGCGGCTGAGAGGTCCATGAATGCCATATAGATTTTTACATTTTTCGCCTTTGTATATTTATCTATACAAAGAGAAAGATTCAAACCTTGGTCCACTGTTCCCTTGCCCTTTCGGAAGCCATATTGCGCCAACATTAAAATATTGCGTTCCTGGGCCCACTCCTCCAATCTAGCTAACAACAACCGGCCCATAAGTTTGGCAGTTGAGTCCAAAAGGGAGATTGGTCTATAGTTTTTAGGGCTACCCCTATCTCCCTTTTTAAAAATAGGCACTATTACACTATGGTTCCATGATGGCGGGGGCCCTCTACCACTATACTATTAAAAACATGTTTTAAAAGGGGTGCCCACAGGTCATAATTGTCCTGGAAAAGGTCTATTGGGACCCCGTCAGGCCCCGGGGCCTTCCCTTGAGCACACATTTCCAATGCTTCCCTCACTTCTCCAATAGTAAAAAGTCAGGATACCTTGGGGAGACTGCAAAAAATCTATATAAGGGGGCTCATTTGGTTCACGTGCAAAAATACTTTCAAAATGTCCTACCCATACTTCTTCCTCTCCATGAGTATCTAGAGACGGGTCAGTCACATTTTTAAAATACGGCGCATTTATGACCTTCCAAAACTCCTTACTACTCTTAGAACTAGCTGCATGTTCGAGGTCATCCCACGCCTTTTCCTTTAGCTCCTTTTCGCGGGTATTCCTTGCCTGCTTGTAATCTTTCCAGAGGGTTCTTATCAATACAGGATCTCTTGGCTGTGATTTTAATGCACAATCGAGTGCTCTCTTTGCTACTGAGCAAACTGAGTTAAACCAACGACCAGATGGTGCATCAGTTGTTGGTTTCTGATGGGTAAGTGCAATTTTTAAATTTGCTATAAGGGTTGTGAAATAGAAAACTAGAAGAGAAGGGGTGCCACCTTCTATCAAACAGTGTAGGATATCTCCTGTCACTTGGAATATTGTATCCACAACTAAGTTCTTTTTCACGACCTGGGCCCACCTCATTTGATATCCATTTTTCCTTACAAGAGTAATATTATTGATTTTCAAATGGGGTCTCTTCACTTTTTGAGGGGCACTTATATGAATAAGTAGGAGGGCATGGTCGCTATAAGGAGTGAATGTATTACTGACATGTTCCACTCTATTCTGTATTGTAGATGAGACTAGGATAAAATCAATTATAGACTCAGAATTGTTCCTCCTAAAAGTTGGCTCTATCTGGCCTGTTTTCCCACTATTAATTACAGTCAGGTCCCTTGTAAAAAGCAGCCTATTGAGCGTGTCTCCGTAAGTATTATGTACAAAGTGTAGAAGGGGATTACCCTCCAGATCGTTTATTCCACACACAATGTCATTTTCATACTTACACGGGTGGGTATTAAAATCTCCCACCCAAATTAGGCTAGGTTTCCCCTTCTGCTTAGCCAGATAAATTAGATGTAGCTCCTCATTCAAGACCTCCAATACACTTTTCATATTTGCTCCGAATTCATTATTATAAAAATTAATTAATAACCACTCTCCAACAGGTAAAAAGTCTAATTGGAGAATTTGAAAGCAGTTATTCCTGGAGCCCACCTGTTTTACTTGTGCTGCTGGTGTATTGGAGAATAAGGTTAAAAGACCTCCTTTAGCTCTTCCGGACACTGAAGGGACTGCAAGAGTGTGGATGGTACGGTAGCCCGGGAAAAAAACTGGTTCCTTAGACCACGTCTCTTGGAAACAAACAATATCTAACATTTGCCAATAGTTATGCCATTCTTCATTACCTATTTTTGAGGTAATTCCTGCCACATTCCAGGTTGCTAGCGATAACATATTTGTTTTCCCTTTTTGTGAGGTAGTATCACTAGCGGCCACTATTGGAGGGCGAATGGGGATACAATTTGATAGTCAATCACACGCTTCCAAATCAGAGAGAGGGGCAAATCTGTTGTGAAGGCCAACTCCTGGTGCTGCAATTAAATGCTCTGAGTGTCGCAGAATGGGGTCACCTGTCCTTGACCAGCCCCTGTGATCACTCTCTAGTGTGGGGACCTGTTTATAGAAATAATCTAATAATAATGGTATTATCTGGGTATTCCTTGTCTTAAAATGATCAAAATTGGTCAAAAGTAACCCAGCTGTGTACGAATTGTTAAAATTTATCACTACACAATCCCCTGTAAATGAGTTCAGTGTGTTTCCCACCCATTTCACCCTCCTGGCCATAATGATTTTATTGGCTAAATAAATCTTTCCCGTGCCCCAGTCCATTGACTGGTTCATTAACCAGTGCAGGCATTTGTCCATTAGCTGGATAGTTAATTCCTGTCGGTTATCCTGCAGGGGCGGAACATTGGCAAGTACCAGCACTAAGGGAGAAGCATCCGGAGGAAGATGAAGTCAGTGATGAAAACTCATTTCCGCCCTGGCCGCAGGATTAGATTCCACGCTGACGGATCGCGTAGCCTCTCCCAATTCCCCAGGCCCTCGAGGCATCCGCTGAGGTTTAGGAGCCATATTTCTATTAACATTCAATGCTGGTCTTTGAACCATCAATTGGTTAACAGTTTGGTGTTGAACTAAAACCGCCGAGTCTTCCCTTCCTTGGGATCCCAAAGGGAGGGAAGAAAGAGATAGTACGGACTTGCCCCCATCAACACCAATAACAGTCTGGTTATTGGCCACGGGTGAGTTAGTCAGGGGCAACGATGATACAGATGGTGCAACATTATGACGCTCCAAGCCTGATAATCTCTCTTCAATATTCGACAGTTTAAGAAGAATTGGATCCAGGAGAGCAGTCATTACTTTAGTGACTTGGGCCCAGAAAACATCATCCAAAACTAAGTCTCGAGTCTGGGTGCCTATACATGGTGGCGCAGGTGCAATCAAAATATCGGGGGCAGATGTCTTGGCTCGGGATACCCTCTGTTTGTTCCCTCTCACCGTTTTTGGTTGTTTGGGTTTAGCAGGACCACGAGCCCTCCGCAGCTTTGGTGGCGAGTCACTTGCCACACGAGTGCTAGGCACATCTCCCATGTCCCCCAACAGAGAAGTGGTGTGGCAACATATATTAGGTGACTTGGCCCGTTGTCCAGGAGGGATGTCATCACCGGATAAAACAATGAGCCTCGGGGAACTGGAGGCAGGTTCGTTGATGGTTCCAATGGGAGATCTATTGGCAAGGAGGAGTGGCTCCATCGACAAGCGCCTCTCAGTCAGTTCTATCTCATGTGAGAGGACGCTCGCCGCTCTGACTAAAAAAGCGTCGAGAGTTGCAACACTCCCTCCTCCCGATTTCTCCACAAGCGGCCTTCGCTTCCCCATGGGCATATACAGGTATCACAAAATAAAACTTAAAGAGTACCTGCTGGCCAAAAGTCACGAGGGGTGGTCCAGCCCGGCCTCCTTCGGGCTCCGACGGGCATGGACGGGCCCGCCCTTGGCCCGGGCTTGTCCCGCGCCGCGGACCGACAACGTCCTTTTCAGCACGTTCTCCAAGCGCTAGGGACTCTGGGGGATGTAGGCCCACAATGAGAGTCCGGGTCCCAGGCTGCAAGCACCCCTCCGATCTCGTGCACGCCTTAGGTAAACTCCTGCCCAGCACCACAGTAAGAAGAAACGGCTAATCTTTATCTAAACTCAAAACAAGACCAAACGACAAAAATCCACAATACAGTAATAAAAATATGACTTTCAGATGGTAGAAATAGTTCAGTTCAATGCAAGTTGTAAATGCGACACTTTTCTCAAAAGTACCTTAGATGCATCACGCAAAGCAAACAAAATGGCTGCAGGGAAGGTGATGCGTCTGTTCCTTACACTCAGGGGAGGTGATGCGTCTGTTCCTTACACTCAGGGGAGGTGATGCGTCTGTTCCTTACTGCGGCGCAGGTGAGGTGATGCGTCAGTTCCTTACTGCGTGTGGAGTTGATGCATCTGTTTCTTACTGCGGACCTCAAACGATGCGACAGTCTTGGCGCCTCGATGCAATATGTCGATCCGGTACGATGCGTGTCTTCGTGCAGCCGCACAGCAGGTTTGTGTTGGGATCGGTGCGGTGGCGGGGATTTCTCGAGCCACGGCAGGTGCTGCGATGGTTTCTTCGGTGATGCATCGGAAAACCAGTGCGGATGCGACACGCTTCTTCGGTGATGCGTCGATTTCCCAGCTCCCAGCAACAAACAGTCTCCAGAGGTCCTAAACAGCAGCAGGCACCTCTTTGAAGATTGGAAATCCCATCAAGGGAATTCAGGGGAGCTGGTGGTGAAGCCTTTGTGTCCCTGAGACTTCAGAACAGGAGGCAAGCTCAGTTTCAAGCCCTTGGAGATCTTTTCTTCAAGCAGGTGACAAAGCAAACAGCAAAGCCCTTTTTCTCCTTTCCATGGCAGCAAGCAGCCACTGCAGGCCAACCCCAGACAGCAAACAGCACAGGGGCAGTATTCCTCCTCAGATTATCCAGCTCTTCTCCTTGGCAAAGGTTTCCTCTTGATTTCCCAGAAGTGATCTAAAAGTCTGGGGTCTGGGCCCCTCTTTTTATACACCAAAATCCTTTGTTCTCTGAAGGCAGAGAGTGTCTATACCCAGCCAAAGCCAGTTCTGTGGGGCACTTTGGAAGTGCACAACAACCTCCATTGTCAGTGTGAGCCCTGGCTCCAGACACACCACAGGGGGGCGGAGCCATCATTGTGGAAGGCAGGCACAGCCCTATTCAGGTGAAGATGCTACTCCTCCCACCACTCCAAATGCAGGTCAAGCCTATTCAGCCTAGCGCTGACTCATCAGTCTTCTGGAGCCACAGCCCTTCTCCTGCCCCTGTCATCCAAAAGCCAGACATGCATTACACAAACCTTGCAGAGGCACACTGGATGGTTAGGCAAGAAAATACCCACTTTCTAAAAGTGGTATTTTCAAACACAGAATGTAAAAATCACCCTCACTAAAAGATGCACTTTAACATTCTGAGTTCAGGCATATTAAACTTTATTTTCCTATCTGGTTCCTAGGGTTGTGAGAAGTTGCGTTGGTATATGCTGTCCACTAAGTAAAGTGGGCACCTTGCACCAGTCCAAACGACCCTTATTGATGATTAGGTCAAAGATAACCTTTATGAAAGTTATCCTAGTGGTAGCTATGGAGAGCAGCCTTCAGGCTTAATCTTGAAGGAATGTAAAGCAGCTTGTTTTACCAGAATATCACCTCCTGAATGACCAAATGAAAGGAGAACCACACAAGTGTTATATAAAAATATGTATTTATTACTAAAACACTCTCTACTAATCTCTACCCGAGATTAGAATATACAGTACACAATATTAAACCAGTAGAACAACAGTAAATAGCACAATACACAGCGGGCGCCAGGGGGAAACCGAACCATATACTAAAAAAATGGTATAAGAACAACGACTTCAATAGACACAGTGCTTAGAGCACGTAGAATCGCTGGGACCCCAAGGAACCACCGAGAGGAGGGACACAGGGAGCCCACGGAGGACGGGTGCAGTGTGGGAACACGACCGCGTGTTCCGTGCAACTCTATGGGAAAGTCGCGGTTGGAAAATTACACTTTAAGGACACTTCGGAGAGGACTTCAAGCAAACCCTTTGGAACATAGAAGGTTCTAAGGCCAGCACCCTTGTGAGTCCCGAGGTACCCGTGTTACCTATCCCAGAGGAGCCGGGTGCACAGGGGTCAAGTGGTGTCGGAAACCCTCGTCATTTTCAATGGCATGATGCGAAGAAGTGCTGCTGCCGGGAGGATGAAAAGTGTCCAGTGGAATCCAAGCCTGGATTCGGAGTAAGAAGAACCTTAAAGTAGAGGGGACAGAGTCTGGGTCACTTCACATGACCAGGGGCTCGGTAGTTGAATGTCCACCGATGTCCGGTGCTTCAGGTGTGAAGATAGGATGCTTGACTCTGCAGCCACGGGGACCAGGAGATGTTGACAACAACCAAAGTCCAGAGGTGAGCTGTCCCATAAAGGATGTCGAGTGCTGAGGGGTCAGTGTCCAGATTGAACACCAACAAGCCTTGGCAAAGGCAACCCACGCGGGCAGAGGAAACAAGTTACAGTGTAGACCAGCAAGGTCCAGGAGACTCTCCAAGCTATGGGGAGTCAGGGCACGTCTGGCGCAACCAGGAAATCCCAAGGAAAATCAAAGTGAACCTCGCCAGGACCCACAGGCCAACGGACCAGGGATCGCGAAGGGAACTCAAGTGGAATCACAAAGTACCAGCCCACGGAGCACTCGTGGAGTGGAGGCTGGAGATCTTTGGTGAGAATGCTGCTCAGGGTTGGGACTACACATAGTCCAAAGCACAGCCTCAGGGATCGCCGACAAGCATATGCTGCTGCAAAAGTACAAGGTGCACAGGGGTTCGGGTTGCACGGTCCCCACAAGGGATACTGGTCTCAGGATTCCTGAGAGAGCAGATCGACCTCAGGGATGCTCGGGAACAGACATCCTGTGTTTCAGAAATCTTTGGAGTCCTCAGGAGCTTGGGAGATGCAAACCGGTCAGATGCGTTTAGGTGCCTGCTGCTGCAGGGGAGTAACTCCTTTACTCCAAGGGAGATTCTTCTGTCGTCCAGTGAAGTGTAGGCCGTCGAAGTACTTGGTTTCTGCTTGCAGAGTTTAGTCCAGGTAAAATCCAAAGTCCTGTAGTCAGGTTTCCTACTTTATACCCAAGGAAGGGGTTGGACTAACTCTGGGGACCCACCTAGGGGAGGGTCAGGATAGAGGGGTGGCTACACCCATGTCCTTTGTCCAGTTTCGCGCCAGAGCAGGAGCAAATGGCTCCTGCAACCGGTTTGAGCTGGACTATGCACGGGTACACCAAATGTGCCCCCAGTGCAGACTTTTTGGCACTCTAAGAGTGCACCCACCCAGCCCCAATACACTAAAGCCTGTCTGGGAGGTGGTCACACCTCCCTGTGAAAGGAAACCTATTGTCAGGCCTTCCTCTGCTCGAGCTTGGCTCAGCAGCAGGAGGGCAGACTCGTGTCTGTGGCTGGCAGCATCCATTTTGTGCTGCCCAGGTCGAGAAAGCTGGTACCGGGTAGACCGGTGACCCATAGTAGTGCTTCTACCAGGGAGGAAACATACTTCCCACACCAGCTACTGGTGTGGAGGTATCATTCCAAGGTGTTTGACACCAAACACGACATGTTTCTAAGCAGCCGTTTTAAAGTTAGCATTTATCGCGAGGTTATAATGCACTTAAGTATATATGGGTGGCTGCATCACAGACAACCCCGAAGAATAGATTCTGAAGGCTGCAGAGGGGCTCTGCTCATGCAGGGGCACCCTCTCACACAAAACCCAGCACCCTGCCTTCAGGATTGATAAGGCCTGCCATAGGGATGACTGATAGGTTTATATGTGTAGTGATTTAGAATAGATATAGGTAACCTATATCTAAGTAAGGGGTGCATGCACCTCCTTACACAGGTTGCAGTAGCAGACCTGTGGTGTCATTTTGAATGGCCTCTCAGGGGTGGCACAATATATGTTTCAGCCCCTGGGAGGCCTCTGGGGTACCTATGCCCTGGGTACATGGTGTACCATATACTAGAGGCTTATAAGGGTACCCCAGTCTCCAATCTGGAGTGTACCTAAAGTACGTATATGGCAATTATAGGAGAACGCAGATAGACTGGGGTCCTGAATAGCAGGATCCCAGTCAGACTAGGCCAAAAACAGTGAGACATCAGCAAAAAGTGGGGGTAACTATAAGAAGCAGATCCTACTCTCCTACACAACCCCCCCCAAACATAAGGACATTAAACTAACCTTGACCAGTTGAGCCTTCATGTTCTAAGTGGAAATATCTGGAGAGTCCATCTGCTTTGGCATAGTTACTCCCAGGTCTATGTTCCACTGTATAGTCCATCCCCTGTAGGGAAATGGACCACCTCAAAAGTTTGGGGTTTTCACCCTTCATTTGTTTTAGCCATAAGAGGGGCTTATGGTCTGTCTGGACAATGAAGTGAGTGCCAAACAAGTATGGCCTCAGCTTCTTCAGAGCCCTAACCACAGCAAAGGCTTCCCTCTCAATGGCTGACCAACGTTTCTCTCAGGGGGTCAACCTTCTGCTTATGAAAGCTACTGGCTGATCCTGACCCTCTTCATTCAATTGTGTTAACACAGCCCCTACCCCCAATTCAGATGCATCAGTTTGAACAATGAATTGTTTGGAATAATCAGGACTTTGCACAATGGGAGCAGTGCACATGGCCTGCTTCAGGTCATCAAATGCCTTTTGACAGCTAACTGTCCACTGAACTTTCTTAGGCATTCTCTTTGAAGTTAAATCATTCAAAGGGGTCACTATGGATCCATATCCTTTGACAAACCTCCTGTAGTACCCAGTCAGGCCCAAGAAAGCTCTGACCTGAGTCTGGGTAGTGGGAGCAACCCAGTCCATGATGGTCTGGATTTTGCTCTCCAATGGTTGAACCTGACCTCCACTCACAAGGTGGCCTAGGTATACAACCCTACTCTGCCCTATCTGGCACTTGGTGGCCTTGATAGTGAGGCCTGCTTTTTGCAGGGCCTCCAAAACATTTCTCAGGTGGACCAGGTGATCCTCCCAGGTGGAGCTAAAGACAGCAATATCATATAGATAAGCTGCACTATAGGCTTCCAGACCTGTAAGGACTTTGTTCACCAACCTTTGAAAAGTGGCAGGTGCATTCTTCAAGCCAAAGGGCATCACCACAAATTGGTAGTGCCCACTAGGGGTTGAGAAGGCTGTTTTTGGTTTTGCATCCTCAGCTAATCTGATTTGCCAGTAACCAGCTGTCAGGTCAAATGTACTCAGAAACTTGGCAGAGGCCAAAGTATCTATAAGTTCATCTGCCCTAGGTATTGGATGGGCATCAGTCCTAGTGACTGCATCGAGACCCCTGTAGTCCACACAGAACCTCATCTCTCTCTTACCACCCTGGGTGTGAGGTTTTGGTACAAGGACTACTGGACTAGCCCAAGGGCTATCTGAGGGTTCAATTACTCCCAGTTCCAACATTTTCCTGACTTCTGTCCTGATACAGTCCCTGACATGGTCAGGTTGTCTGTAAATCTTATTTTTAACAGGCAGACTGTCACCTGTGTCCACCTCATGGGTGCACCAGGTAGTCTGACTTGGAGTCAGTGAAAACATATGTCTGTACTGATTCAGGACTTGCCTATAATCAGTTTGCTGCTGGTCAGTGAGGCTGCCTGCCAAGGCTACACCATCAACTGAACCATCATCAGGGTTCTGTGAGAGCAGGTCAGGGAGTGGATCACTCTCTTCCTCCTGTCCCTCATCAGTAGCCATGAGCAAGCCCATGTCTGCCCTGTCCACATATGGCTTGAGCCTGTTCACATGGAGCACCCTATGGGGGCTCCTGGGAGTTCCAAGGTTCACCAGGTAGGTTACCTCTCCCTTTTGCTCAATGATAGTATGAGGTTCACTCCACTTGTCTTGGAGGGCTGCTGGGGCCACAGACTCCAACACCCATACTTTCTGTCCTGGCTGATAAGCAGTCACAACAGCCTTTTGGTCATGCCAGGCCTTTTGCAATTCCTGGCTAGCTTCAAGGTTTTTGGATGCCTTCTTCATGTACTCAGCCATCCTGGAGCGGAGACCAAGTACATAGTCCAGAATATCCTGTTTAGGGGGTTTGAGAGGTAACTCCCATCCCTCCTTCACTAGACATAAAGGACCCCTCACTGGATGTCCAAACAGAAGTTCAAAAGGGCTGTAACCAACCCCCTTCTGAGGAACCTCTCTGGAGGCAAAGAGAAGGCAGGGCAAAAGGATGTCCCATCTACGCCTGAGATTTTCAAGGAGACCTTTAATCATGCCCTTGAGGGTTTTGTTGAATCTCTCAACTAACCCATTGCATTGTGGGTGATAAGGGGTGGTAAATTTGTAATTTACTCCACACTCCTTCCACATAGCAGTCAAGTAACCAGACATAAAGTTTGCACCTCGGTCTGATACTACCTCCTTAGGAAAATCCACTCTGGAAAAGACTCCCAGGAGGGCCCTAGCTACAACAGGAGCTGTGGTAGTCCTAAGTGGAATTGCTTCTGGATACCTAGTGACATGGTCCACCACCACTAGTATGAATCTGTGCCCAGATGCAGTCTGAGGATCCATGGGACCAACTATGTCAATCCCAACCCTCTCAAAGGGAACCCCCACCATAGGTAGTGGTATCAGTGGGGCCTTTGTAGTACCACCTGCCTTACCACTGGCTTGGCAAGTGATACAGGAGCGACAAAACTCCTTTGTGTCCTCGGACATATGAGGCCAATGAAAGTGAGGAACAAGTCTGTCCCAGGTCTTGTTTTGGCCTAAGTGACCTGCTAATGGGATATCATGTGCCAGTGTCAATAGGAAGCCCCTAAACTTCAGAGGTATAACCAACCTCCTGGTGGCACCAGGTTTGGGGTCTCTACCCTCTGAGTATAAGAGTCCATCATCCCAGTAAATGTTAAGGGACCCACTGGCACTCCCAGCAGCCTCAGCAGCAGCTTGCTGTCTGAGGGGTTCAAGAGAGGGGCAGTTAGCTGCTCCTGGCTCCCTGTCCCAAAGAACTCAACCTGATCAGGTTCAAGTTCCTCTGAGACAGTTCCTTCTTCAGGACAAAGATCATCTCCCTCAAGAGACTGATCCTCACTCTGAGGCAGGGGGGAAGACACTGCCATACCCCTACTGCTCCTTCTCTTGGAAGGCACCTGGTCCATTTTTCCAGGATCCAGGGCCTGATCAGTGGAAGACATTTTTGCCTGTGACCTAGTCATGGCAAACACATCTGCAGGGATGCCCTGCATTTCTGCATGTTTCCTGAGTTCCACTTCAGCCCATGCTGAAGTCTCCAAATCATTGCCCAATAAGCATTCTACAGGGAGGTCTGCACTTACCACAACCTTCTTAGGGCCAGTTACCCCTTCCCAGGTGAAATTCACAACTGCCAAGGAATGGTCTGTCCTGACATTGCTTGCATTGGTCACTTGGTACATCTCACCAAGTATGATCTGGTCAGGGCCCACAAGTTCTTTTGTCACCATGGTGACACTTGCACCAGTGTCCCTATATGCCATGGCCTCCTTACCATTGATCAAAGGCTGTTGTCTGTATTTGCCCATATTACTGGGACTGACAAATAAGGAGGCAATATCCATGCCTCCATCACAGACTAACAGCCTAAGTTGGAATTCTGACTAGGCCAGAATCAATCTCCGATCCCCGGGTCAACCCTACTACACCCTTATTCTGTGTACCACCACTTGGAACTGAGCTAGGGGGAACAGTTACCTTAGGGGTAGTGGTGGCTGGAGTAGATTCCTTGGCCCTTGAACAATTGGCATCTTTTGTCCAATGGGTCTTCTCTTTACAGATATGACACCAAGGTTTCTTTTTGCATTTACCCATGTTTGATTGTGACTCCCCCCCAGATGCAGGTTTTTGGGGCCCTTGTGAAGTCTTCTGGTCTTTACCCTTCTCCCCACCCTTATCTGAGGTTTTAGAAACTTGCTTCTTAGAGTCACCACCTTGGTTCTGAGCTTTCTGCTTCACCCTGGTTCTGACCCATTTGTCTGCCTTCTTTCCCAATTCTTGGGGAGAGGTCAGATCAGAATCAACCAGGTACTGATGCAACATCTGATTTTGGCAATTATTAAGGATCTGCTCCCTCATAGTTAAATTGTACAATCCTTTAAAATCACACACCTTACTGCCAAGTAACCAGCCTTCCAGAGCCTTAGTAGCACAATCTACAAAGTCAACCCAGTCCTGAGTCTGTGATTTATGGGTGTCTCTGAACTTAATTCTGTATTGCTCAGTGGTTAAGCCAAACCCATCAATTAGATCACTCTTCAAGACAGTGTAATTGTCTGCATCCTCTTCTCTGACAGTGAGGAGCTTATCTCTACCTTTGTCAGCAAAGGAGTGCCACAAGATAGCTGTCCACTGCTCCTGAGGGACCCTCTGTACTTTACAGGCCCTCTCTAGTGCAGTTATCCTTTTGTGGATGTCATCCCTACTCTGATAGGGAGGGACTATCTTGTTCAGGTTCCTATGATCATGAGAATACTCTCTAGTTCTAGGGACACTGCTGCTGCCACCATGGGACTCTAGTCCCAATCTTTTTGTAGCTCTTTGGAGCTCTAGGGATTCCCTGTCTAGGGCCAATTGCTCGTTCTTGAGCCTGATCCTGATTCTCTCAAGCTCTAGTAATTGGCAATTCTTATCATAAGAGGATTGTCTCCTATGAGATACAGAGGTCCCTACAGAAGTACCTGAATGATTAGACTCCACAGAGGGAGTCCTGGATCTTCTAAGCAAACTCTGTACTCTTCCTGGTGGAGTAAAGAGAGGGCCACTGGGGCCTTCTCCCCCACCTGAAGGAAGAGTTGGATTTTCCAGGTTAGAATCATCTTGATCCTCCTGGCCAGGGTTTGAGTCCAGGTCAAAGAAGTGTTCACTTCCTGCTCTTTCCTCATCTCCTGTCCCACCCACTCTTTCTACTTCATCAGACCCTGGGGCCTTTCTGAGGTCATCTAAGAGCAACATCTCTATAAGACATTGGGTATTTGCATTCCTCCCTGTCTTCAGCTTCATAGAGGCACACATGGCTTTCAGGTCCTGAAAGGTAAGCCCATTGTATCTAGTTGGCAGAGAGCCACTGGCTTCTCCTGTAGTAGACATACTAGTGTGGTGTGGTGTGGTGTGGTGTGAGCACCTACCTACCCTAGTGGAGAGTAAACTCTCTTGAGTTGGAGAAAAGGGTGTGCTAGACCCTTGACTTACCCAACTCCAAGTTCAGTAGAACTTACTTATTCTAATCTTGATTATATGTACCTAGTACTTAGTGGTTTTCAGTTAATCACTCAATGAGATTTATCTGGTAAAACAATAGCAAGCTTGAATCCCAACCGCTGCACACCAATGTGAGAAGTTGTCCTGGTAGATGCTGTCCACTAATTAAAGTGGGCACCTTGCACCAGTCCAAATGACCCTTATTGATGATTAGGTCAAAGATAACCTTTATGAAAGCTATCCTAGTGGTAGCTATGGAGAGCAGCCTTCAGGCTTAAACTTGAAGTAATGTAAAGCAGCTTGTTTTACCAGAATATCACCTCCTGAATGACCAAATGAAAGGAGAACCACACAAGTGTTGTATAAAAATATGTATTTATTACTAAAACACTCTCTACTAATCTCTACCCGAGATTAGAATATACAGTACACAATATTAAACCAGTAGAACAACAGTAAATAGCACAATACACAGCGGGCTCCAGGGGGAGACCGAACCATATACTAAAAAAATGGTATAAGAACAACGACTTCAATAGACACAGTGCCTAGAGCACGTAGAATACCTGGGACCCCAAGGAACCACCCAGAGGAGGGACACAGGGAGCCCACGGAGGACGGGTGCAGTGTGGGAACACAACCGCGTGTTCAGTGCAACTCTATGAGAAAGTCGCGGTTGGAAAATTACAGTTTAAGGACACTTCGGAGAGGACTTCAAGCAAACCCTTTGGAACATAGAAGGTTCTAAGGCCAGCACCCTTGTGAGTACCGAGGTACCCGTGTTACCTATCCCAGAGGAGCCGGGTGCATAGGGGTCAAGTGGTGTCGGAAACCCTCATCGTTTTCAATGGCGTGATGCGAAGAAGTGCTGCTGCCGGGAAGATGAAAAGTGTCCGGTGGAATCCAAGCCTGGATTCGGAGTAAGAAGAACCTGAAAGCAGAGGGGACAGAGTCTGGGTCACTTCACATGACCAGGGGCTCGGTAGTCGAATGCCCACCGATGTCGGGTGCTTCAGGTGTGAAGATAGGATGCTTGACTCTGCAGCCACAGGGACCAGGAGACGTCGACGACAACCAAAGTCTGGAGGTGAGCTGTCCCACAAAGGATGTCGAGTTCTGAGGGGTCAGTGTCCAGATTGAACACCAACAAACCTTGGCAAAGACAACCAACATGGGCAGAGGAAACAAGTTACAGTGTGGACCAGCAAGGTCCAGGAGACTCTCCAAGCTACGGGGAGTCAGGGCACGTCTGGAGCAACCAGGGAAGCACAAGGAAAATCAAAGTGACCATCGCCAGGACCCACAGGCCAATGGACCAGGGATCTTGAAGGGACCTTGAGCGGAATCACAAAGTACCAGCCCACGGAGCACTCGTGGAGTGGAGGCCGGAGATCTTTGGTGGGAATGCTGCTCGGGGTCGGGACTACATGTAGTCCAAAGCACAGCCTCAGGGATTGCCGAAAAGCATATGCTGCTGCAAACGTACACGGTGCACAGGGGTTCGGGTTGCACGGTCCCCACGAGGGATACTGGTCTCAGGATTGCTGAGAGAGCAGATCAATCTCAGGGATGCTCGGGAACCCACCTCCTGTGTTGCAGAAATCTTTGGAGTCCTCAGGAGCTTGGGAGATGCAAACCGGTCAGATGTGTTTAGGTGCCTGCTGCGGCAGGGAAGTAACTCCTTTACTCCAAGGGAGATTCTTCTGTCGTCCAGCAAAGTGTAGACCGTCGAAGTACTTGGTTTCGGCTTGCAGAGTTTAGTCCAGGTAAAATCCAAAGTCCTGTAGTCAGGTTTCCTACTTTATACCCAAGGAAGGGGTTGGACTAACTCTGGGGACCCACCTAGGGGAGGGTCAGGGCAGAGGGGTGGCTACACCCATGTCCTTTGTCCAGTTTCGTGCCAGAGCAGGAGCAAATGGCTCCTGCAACCGGTTTGAGCTGGACTATGCACGGGGACACCAAATGTGCCCCCAGTGCAGACTTTCTGGCACTCTAAAAGTGCACCCACCCAGCCCCAATACACTAAAGCCTGTCTGGGAGGTGGTCACACCTCCCTGTGACAGGAAACCTATTGTCAGGCCTTCCTCTGCTCGAGCTTGGCTCAGCAGCAGGAGGGCAAACTCGTGTCTGTGACTGGCAGCATCCATTTTGTGCTGCCCAGGTCGAGAAAGCTGGACCGGGTAGACCGGTGAGCCATAGTAGTGGTTCTTCCAGGGAGGAATCATACCTCCCACACCAGCTACTGGTGTGGAGGTATGATTCCAAGGTGTTTGACACCAAACACGACATGTTTCTACGCAGCCGTTTTAAAGTTAGCATTTACCGCAAGTTTATAATGCACTTCAGCAAAAAGTGGGGGCAACTATAAGAAGCAGATCCGACTCTCCTACAAGGGTCAGTTATGTTTATAAGCTGTTATAAACTAACTTCCCATTCTGGCCTATGGGAACAGATAGCCTTGCAATAGTGAAAAACGAAATTGGCAGTATTTCACTATCAGGACATGCCACACACATCAGGGCATGTCCTACCTTTCACATACAATGCACCCTGCCCACAGGGGTACCTTGGGCCTACCTTAGGGGTCACTAATATGTAGAAAAGGGAAGGTTTAGGGACTGGCAATTGTGTGCACTTCCAAGTCGACATGGCAGTCAGGCTTTGCAATGGCAGGCCAGAGTTACATTTCACAGGCTGCTTCTGTGGGTGGCACAATCAGTGCTGCAGCTCACTAGAAGCATTTGATTTACAGGCCCTGGGCACACGCAGTGCACTGTACTATGGTCTGACTAGTAAATCAAATATGCCAATCATGGAAACACCAATTCATAACAACAATTTACAGGGAGAGCATATGCACTTTAGCACTGATCAGCAGTGTTAAAGTGCCCAGGTCATAAAACCACCAGCAACAGGTGAGACAAAATACAGGAGGAAGGCGAAAAGTTCTGGGATGACCCTGAAAAAAGGGCCAAGTCCAACACTGACGAATTGTGGTCCAAGCTTCCTGTGGTTATTACTGGCCATAAGGGTCTCCGGCAATCAAAAAGAGGATTAAGTCCATTGTCAAGGCAGAGAATTATTGGTGCTAGCCCTTCTGAGAGGAGAAGTAGATATGATTCTGAAGTGTGCCCCGTGAGTATCGTTAGTTAGAATGTTGCAGAGCCTGGCTCCAGACATATATTGACAGAATTAAAGAAAAAAGATATCTGCAGCATTCATGATAAATGTGCTAAGTACCCCTAGACAGTTTTCCAAACTGCTGTGTTCAACCAGTTAAAGCAAAGCATATAAACCAATGGACGGTCTTGCTATGTGAGTTTTTACACTGTTGAAAGTTAGTGACAACCACTCTGGAGAATTGAACCTTGAGTGTACTACTTATCAGATTAACTGCAGCTTTGGTTTCTGATTATGTGTTAGATATATTGAATGTCTATGTTATTTGGGGCTCAATCAAGTGAAGTGAGGTAGTTATAATAAAACTTGAAGAACAAATCTTATTAGTAAAAGCCGGCATTGATGCACTTGCCTGGCACAATTTATTGGTGTGTGGTCATTTTAAATTAGTTCCTGTTAGAAATATGATAGGATATTATGCAGTAGAAGAGGATTCTGTGTGGCATATCACAAAGGCATATATGCCATGGGATAAAAATAGACTCAGGAGGAATTTTTTGTCTATGGTGATCACCTGTGATCTGAATGTCATGTGTGGTTGTACTCGCTTTGATACTCTTGCAAACTAGACTTTTAAAGTAGCTAAGCAGGCAAAGATATTGATTATATTGTGACTAATGTTGAAGCCTGGCTTATTTTAAGGACATGGGGCCTTATTATGATGGTGGTAGGACGAGTGTCCGACCGCCATTGCTGCAGGATGGAGACCGCCCAACATGTAGTTGGCCATTCCACCAGCCAGATTATGATGCGACAGCTGTGTAGGCGGTTGGAAACATCTCTTTTTCTATTACGGCTTGTGCTGCAGCCTGGATAAAAGGCTGCAGAACAAGCCGCAATATAAAAAGGGATGTTTTTAAACACCCATGTGGTGCCTGGTACATTGTGCATGGTTGTTTGAGGGGACACCACATGTGCCCTGCCGGCCACATAGTGGAGGCCCAAGGGGGATGGGGGCCCTGCTAGGATCCAACAGCCTTTCCATGAGGGTGGGACTGCCATGAAAAGGCTGTGGGAAATGGACATCGTAGGGATTACGGTCCGACCGACACCCCAACAGGCTCAATGAGCCTGTCGGAGGCGTCGGTCTGTCCCTCAAACCGCTTTGGTTTGACCGACCACATCGTAATGCGGCAGTCGGACTGATATCCTGAATGTCGGTGGGATCACCACCGATGGCCTATCGGTGGCAGTCTCGCCGACATCCTAATGAGGGCCTTGGTTGGACACCCCAGTTTTTATAATTTTTTATTTTCAGTTTGTTTAACTGTAATCAGTAATCAAAGGCAGTTAAATTGGAGATTGGGAAATGGTACGACTTAAATTAAATGCAGCATGCACGTAATGGTGGCAAGAGTGAAGTAGTTGAACTATATGAACAAATTATTCCCATTTTCCTAATTTATTCCAATTTCGAGATATACCTCTAATAGAGATCACTATGAGTGGTATAATGAAGAATTTGTGATTAAAAAGCGAACATTGTCTAAAGAGCTACATGCTTAACACAGCAACCTTGACAGTGAATCACTTTTGTTTATGCTTCATAAAGACTAAAAAAATGCGACAGCAAATAAAATCCTTAACGTGCAGTTTAGGATATGGGATGATATAAGAATGACTGCCTACGAGAAACTTTTTCAGGAACTTGTCTGTTGGGGATACCAAGGACAAAAAAATTATTCACAATTATGAACAGGTGGTCATGATTGGGTTTTAAATGTCAACAGCTGCGCTCTGGTGATAAGGGTGATCTAAAGGGTCTAGCAACCCAGATTTTGCTTTCATAACTAAGCTTAGAAAAAAAAAAGAACCAGGCTGGTTTTATTTATTCCCAAAGTTGAAAAAGCGCTAGTGACTCAAAAGACAAATAGTGCCCCTTGTCTTAACAGTGTCCCAGTGAACTTGTCCTGTGCTGAGTCCATATTGTGGGCAGAACACCTTGCTAAGGTCTTTAATGTTTCTACCAGTGGTATTCTCTCAAGCTCGTGGCAGTCAGTGGTGAACTTCTTGCTACACAAAAGGGCAGTTGTGCACACCCCACCAACAATAGCCTAATATCTTTGGTGTATCGAGTGGGAAAATTCTATTGCTCAGTTTTATTAAATCTTATCCAGGTTTTTTATTGTTTTTTTATTTCATACATTTAGAGACTGGCACTGTGCTAAGATAGTTTCACTGTACTCTAAATTAAAACAAAAATAGAGTTGCTGGACAACCCCTTACTTGAAACACAAATCAACATTCTATCTTGTAAAGTGAGAGTGGAAGAAGACAGGTAAAGTACACATAATTGACGACTTTGGCAGTAGGAGAACCGGCAACTCTAAGCCTGAGACTTAGGGGCCAATTCCGATGTCGGGCGGACTCAGGTCCGTCCGACATCGTCCAGGAGCCGTAACCGACCGACCTGCTGTCGTCAGTTACGGCCCTGCAAGTACGATGAGACCGAACCCTGTTCGGTCGCACTCGTATACTTCACAATGGGAGCATGCATTCCGAGCGGAATGCATGCTTGCATAGTGAAAAGCAGGGGTGCAGTTCATCCCTGCACCCTGTGGCCGGCACCCCAAGGTGCCTGCCACCGGGTGCAGGGATCAACAGAGGGGCACCATAGGTGCCCCCAGGCCGCCATTCGGTGGCCTCGCACCCATGGGGGGCCCTACTGGGGGACCCCAAAGACAGTTACCGACTGCCTTTTTGTGCCGGAAAGACCGGCACGAAAAGGCAGTGAAATACTGCCATCGTACTCCCTCGGTCGTGAAGAGTTGGCCGGGGGAGTACTGAAGGATTTCCGGACGGCGGTCGGGCTCTCCGAGCCCATCGTAAGCCATCCGGAAATCCGAGTCGGATTCCTTTCCGACCGAGCCCATCGGAATGGCTCGGTCGGAAAGGAATCCGGCCGGCACGTTCCGATTCGGTCGGAAGGGCTCCGACCAGCGTCCGGTGCCCTTCCGGCCGTAATCGGAATCGGCCCCTTAATGTGGAAGGAGAGAGGTATCTATAAGTGTAATGGTTAAGGAAGCCGTGATTGTGGAAGTTAGAGGGTTGAGAGGAGTGGACCATAATTGGAGCAAGGAGGTTTTTAAGATAGAGGAAAGATGATTTTGAACATAAACTACTGTCGCAAATAGAAGAAGAACTCACTTGCAACCAGAAAGAACATTCAAATATTGTAATGTAAAACATAATTTTAAATTAATTTAAAATAATTATTGCTAACCTAGAACTAATAAAATAAACTTTTAAGGCAACATTAACTCATCAAAGTATATGTTTATTGAATAATTACATAAAGAAAATGTATCAATTTACCATATATATTTTATTTTTAATCAAAGCTTTAAAAAAACACTAGCATTTTCATACTTAAATAATATATATTAAATTTATTTAATAGTTATGTGTTTTTGAATTACATTTAAAAAAATCCTTTTCAGAAACAAAATTAAATGTATAATTCCTTTTGTTTAAAAAACACGTAAATTATTAATATTTTAAAATATAGTACATTAATTTTTAATTAAAGAAATATTTTAAACACATTTGTTTTATATATAGTTAGATTACAAATTAAAGTAATTAAATCTATTTAATATTATTTCCTGTGGTGTGTTATATTAAGCCCTTCTCCCCATTATTTTCCATTGGAGTGAGGTGCAGCACTTCTGAGCTGCCAAATATGGTGCTAGACGTACTCCAGGGCAGAGCTGGAGTGCACTTCCTACTGATTTGGCACTTTGTTGGCTGCAATAACTTTAGAAGTGCAGTTTGTCAAATGCAATGGGCTTACTTATTATGGGTGCGTGTTTGTATTATCATCTCTCTTCCTAAACTCCTCCTTACTCCCCTCTTAACTCCACCAATTTATGATTAAGGGTTGTCCATTCTCCAGCCTCTCCCCAGTTCCTCCCACATTTATAACCAAAATGTAGGTGTACTTGTGCAGAAATCTCCACGCACGTGGTGGAGATTTGTACACTGAAAAAATGCTAGTGGCTGAGGCCTCAGCAGGTGGGTTTGTAAATGTTGTTTTTAGTACTTTAATAGCACTAAAGTAGTGCTATTAAACAAACCACAAAATGCAATTTGTGAATCGGACCCAGTGATTTTACCTTCTGCTTGACAGTGGCAAATCACCTGAAGCCCCTCCCATGTCCTGTACTCACACATCTCTCTTTCAAATAATGTAATAGGTATTTTATTTACTCCTGTATTAACCATGATTTAAAATACCCTTCACATTTATCATATTTTTAGACTTTTATTTATTTTGCTTTATAATTGGAATTAAATGTATTTTATGAGTTTAACTACTAAAGCAGCACTGTATTGGAACACACGTGTGGGAGACATAACTGGGCGGGTGTTTTTGTATGATGTGTTCAGACTTAGAGTGGTTTGCAGTATCTTACCCAGGATGTATGAAGGGTTACATTTACTTCATGAACCAATCTGATGCACCCAATGCATCGGCTAAATCCCCATAATAGTTCTGTGCCAGAATTGATATTGTTTGAAACCAAATCTATGAGTCCTATTTAAAAATATTTTTGCTTCTAAATGGAACTTACATGTTCACAAAATAGATGTATAGGCAGAAATTCCCTAATTATGATTCACGGTGTTACAGAATCAAAGAATTAAAGAAAGACATTTTGCATATAGAAGTTAATGCAGCATTTCCATCACAGTTGGTGTAAGATAGCACCTATTGCACATAATGAAAATGGCCAATAATGAGTAATTATTTAGTGCCCTTGACAGGCATGCACAGAGGTGAGATGAAGACAAAGTGGATCACAAGATATTTTAGGAACCATTACAGACAGCACACTTACATTGAAAAATAGACAAAACATATACAAATACATGCAATGGAAAATGTAAAACATTATTGTTGTACGCATTATAAAATGCTTCCATATTGCCACTTCCTGGTCCAAAAGTGTAATGGACTATTTCTGCCAGACAACATATATAGAAGTTCATTGAGTCAATGACAAGAACTATAATGAGAGATAGTGGGTGTTCCATAACTGCTATCGATTTAGAAATCTGCGTAATTTCCTATCATACATGTTTATATGTAGAGCATTTATTTAAACAAATTTATTTGTAAATGTAATCATTGTTTCGTTAAAACCTGGTCTATGCTAGGCATAGACTGAAGAAACAATCCAGTCCTAGAAATGATTTTAATATTAGTCACATATTTCACCTAATCAGCCTGACCACATCTATGTGGATCTGTTGGGGAGCGCAGATTCTCCGCTAAGAAAACAGTGGAAGTATTGACACATGTTTTGTGCACTACAATTTTCCAACCATATTTGCTTAAAAGTAGCACATTTCCTTGGCTGTCCTGAAGGGTAACTGATACAGCAATGAAATACACCTGGGTTTCTTAAGGTGCCTTAACTGCAAAACTTCTTTGAATCACAAAGATATGATTTCAAATAATTGTTCATTGTTGTGCTAACTTGGAGTTGCTGCATGTTAACACAATACTGCATCTGCTCTCTGTAATGGTTTTGACAACTGAAATATTGAAATACTGTTTTATCATTCTCACTCTTTCTTTTATAGTGTCAAGAAAATTGGAAATATAACAGTTTCATCACGTATGATAACCTTGTTGGAGTCTTTAAAATTGACTTCTCTTCCATTTGTGATTTGCAGTGAGTTTTAACAAAGGCATAACAGAAATCTACATGCAACAAAGAAAATAGATCTCCTTTCTTACCTCTCTTTCTTCTCCCTTCCCATTGAGAACTTAGTAGCGTGAATTGGAATTTGAAAAGGAATAAATGGTTCTGAGTGAATTCGTTTTTTTTATGAATATCTTTTGAAAATGTGACAGTGACTGTTTTGTACTCTTATCCTAATGATGGTCCTCTGCATTTCTATAACAAAGGCTAATTGAATAGGCATTGACCCTCTTGATGTTCAAAGCTTATTAGTGAGCTGTTTTCCATGTTGAGCCTTATCTTAAATGCCTTGATTTATACTGAGGCTCAATAGTGCACACCACATCACACTTGTGTTGTATTAGTACACCCAAATTACCTTTCTAATTAAAATACTTGATTTACTTAAATTTTTCTGGGAGTCTGGGCATTGGTTCATACATACATTTGTAGGATAACGTCATTTCATTTTGTGTGAATTTGTTTGTTATTGAATAATTAACAGTAGCCTTAGGAGCATCCTTTTTGTATACATAGTTAGGCATCCTTTGGTTTGGCAAGAATAATAAGGGATACCTCATGCCTTACACTCTGATATGATATGAAGGTGCGAGTAAAAAAGATTAAAACAGAAGTAAAAACAGTACACATACAAATCAATACATGCAATTGAATAGCAAAAAAACCTGTCACTAGATATTTTCCAACAAAACAACTCAAAGATAACATGAAAGTGGATTAAATCAAATTAACCTGCACGCACAGTAGTGCTTTCCAAACAATGCCAGATGATTTTTGCTGTTCAAAATTGCAATAACAAAATTACAAAAAGCACCAAAATAAAAGTTTGATTGTTGAACCAATATTGTTTACACTTGATAAAGAAATGACCGAGATAATAATAAACAAACGTTTTGAGAGTCCTGCCAACGTGCTGCACTGCAACCATTGTTCGCTTCCTCTGGACAATTGCATTATTAGTGGCTCGCATTTCATTTTGAATTCTCTATCCCTTATCTAGTTTTTATAAGTGAATCTTCGACAGACAAATACATAAAGAAGTATGTTGTAGAAATTCATACAAGGCAGACCGATGCCTGAGGAAAGGGGCAGACTGGGGCTGAGTGTATGAAATAATGTGGGAAGGGGAGATGGAAGCCTGTAAAGAGATTAGGAGTAATGAAGTGTCAACAAAGTCGATATAATGATCCTGTTATATCATGAGAATTACTTTGCTGTTGCTGGTTAAGAGTAAGGCCTTTTCCCAGAACTCCGCAGGTTTAGATGTATTTCAAAGCTAAGCTTGGACTTTATTTACAGTTTTGTGGATGGTATACTCTGTCTAAACATGATGGCCATCCAGTTGGTTGTAGGCTATAATGGACTTGTAATATGGCAGGCGGGATATCTTTGTGACTGAGTAACCCATCCACAAAGCCCTAAACATGGCCTTGTGTTAATTCCTCAGATATTTTAAGCATTAAACATAACTATGTGCATTCTTCCTAAATATCGGCATTTGCCTTTCTTGTTATTCTTGACAAGCTCATATGTAAAGTTTTAGCTCATGTACTAAGAGCTAACAGGATACCATTTGTAGAGGGATATTTCAATTTGTATAATGTCATTTGGAGTAGAAACTGAAAAAAGCAGGAATGAATAATGGCAATATCTATGAAACTATCTATGTAACTCATGACCGTTATCTGACAACATTAGCCATATGTACATTTGTCAATCTAAAAACCAGCTGACGCACATCATCAGAGCTTCACAAGCTCCCAATAAAGTTCAGTTTGTGCATAAGTACCTATCCCTTGGTCCAAAGACTCTCTTTAAATCTTCGTGCTTCAGTGACGACCATCCGCAACACTCTCCCTCCTCCCTTTCCTTGTGGCTTCCTCCACTGCGAACTGGACTTCTTGTGCTGGACTTTAGAAGGTAACTTTTTCAGCTGGACTAACCTGGTCATTGTATGTGTTCAATTGTGGTCACCCTGAACCTGTGACTTTCACATAGTCTTGCACAACCTGATACCTTTGAGTGGCACTTTGTGCTTTTAGGTTCCATACATAGCTTAAATTGTTGAAATTGCATGTCTCCGGTTCTACCTATTGGATTTTTGTCATTTTAGTGTCAAATATTTTATTAAATTTTACTCTATTTTTCTAAATTGGTTTGGCATTTTTCTTCTATTGTGTTTTCACTGTATTATTTTTTCATGGGCTGTATAAATACTTAAAAACTTGCCTCCAAGTTAAGCCTGACTGCTTTTGTGGCAAGCTACCACAAGTTTAAGAACAGGTTAATTTAGTGACTTTTTGTGGTTCACCCTGATGATTGTGGCTGGTGCTTGAGTAGGGTTTCATGCCCCCTCAACCAACAACCCAATATCTCACATGACTGTCTTATGATATTTTTCTTCAAACAGTGCTTGGGCTGGCCTTCAATGCAGGCATAGGATTTCTTGAAGAGTTCAGTTTTAAGACATTTTGTAAATCAGAGTTTGTTTGTTAGACCACTTTCTTCTTTAAAAGAAATCTTTTTTATTAATTTACACAGATATACAGCAGACATATATGACCAACACCGATTGAAACAGGTCAATTGATTACAACTCTCGATGTCCCATTTAATCTCAGTCTTTAAAGATCCCCCATAAGATATCATCTTTGTTGACCTCCATGATATTGCCTTCCCCACCTGGTCTGCTCCCACAGGCGAAGGAGGGGGTACATATTGTTCCCCTATGTGCATTCCATTTACCCCATACCCGGTCCCACTTCCTGGGGCATCCTCTGTTTTTGTAGACTTCCATTTCTGCAATCATGCACCAATCCATGTCTCTCTCCCACTGTAATGTAATGTAATGTAATGGCACATTTGTAGAGCGCAGCTGTCACTCCGAGGAGCATCATGGCGCTAGACGGAACACAGAGATGGAAGCAAAAGACCTGGTTGACTGCTAACGGTAAGAACAGGGAATCAAATCAGAGTTTTGCAGAGAGTGTCCGATGCACTGAAGATCCAGGTTTTTAGGACCTTCCTAAACCGGGACTCGGATGTGATCTGGCGAAGCTGTAGAGGAAGTTTGTTCCATGCCTTTGAGCCTATCACTGTGAGTGATTTTCCTCCCTTCGATGCCAGTCTGAAAGCTGGTATTTTTAGCAGATTGGCATTTGATGATCTTAAACTTCGTGAGGGAAGGTAACGCTTGAAACGTGTTCGGAGATAATGAGGGCCCAAGGAGTGGAAGGCCCTAAAGGTGATGATGAGGGCCTTGAACAGGACGCGTTTATGGATTGGCAGCCAGTGGAGTATATCTAGAGCCGCCGATGCAGATGACCTCCTGGGCCACTTCAGTACTAACCGTGCTGCAGCATGCTGGACCATTTGTAGCCTATGTAGAACTGACTTATTGGTGCCTGCATAGAGGCTATTACAATAATCTAGCCTAGATGTAATTAGGGCTACGGCAACTGTTTGCCTTGCTGCAATGGGAATCATAAGGATGTGGTCAATTCGGGACAAGCTATTGTGTGCTCCTGAGTGGAATGTGAATTGCATTCCTTCTGGGTAGGCTTCCCGCCAGACATCCACCAGGCCGAGTGCACTCATAAAATTGGCCATAGTGTTTTTAGTGCGCAGGGTTTTTAGTGCGCAGGGTGTTTTTCAGCGGGAATCTATCCATCTGATCACATAGTGTCATATTTAGGTCCCCTCCAATCACAAGCGCCCCCTCAGGAAAGTCTAGGATCATTTTGCTCATGTCCGATAAAGCCATGTTATGTAGTGCCGGGGGTATGTATGCTGATATGATATTAACACTTCTGCCCTCCCAAGAGTCGGTCACGGCTGCAAAGCGGCCCTGTTTGGCCATACGTGAGTGTGTCACCATGAAGGGGAAGTGTTTATGCATCAGAATCCCTGCCTCACAGGTATTCCCGACCAGGTGGGTCTCCTGTAGCAGGACCACATCTGGTGCTTGTCTTTTAATGTATTGGAGCACAATACCCCTCTTGAGTTTATCCCCCAAACCATTAACATTCCAAGAGAGCAGCTTATGAATGATGTTTCTGCCCCCGCCCCTCGTGCATATGTCAGTCGCCGAAGTGATATCTATTCCTGGCCGTGCGGTTCCTATGACGGAAGCGACAGTTTTGTCTGTCTATTGTGTGGGTTCGGTTGACTTGTTTTATAAGGTGCGAGAGCTGTGTTATTGAGAGGTGTGGTCTCTTGAGTGTCATAAAAGAAATATTTTGCTGTTGCCAGTGAACAATACAACATAAACTACAACTAACCCCCGAAGTGGTACCCCCCCTCCCTGCCTCCCTGCATGACGGTTCCAGAACTGCCTGCCTCCCCAACCTTGCAGAGTGCCCGTCGCCCACCCTACCCTGTAATGGAGGAGCTGTGGACCAGGTTTCTCCTTTCCCCCATTCCCCCTTAACAACAATTATGCATTTTACTGTTAGACCACTTTCTTGAGGGTTTAGTGCATTCCAAGGTTTGGGCCCAAAGTCCCGAAGCATTGGACACCTATTTTTAACAGGTTATGTGAGTGTGCTGGAATCAAGTGTTGCAAGGTGAAACAAGGATTTTGGTGGAGCTGTATTGTGTGTAACCTTTTGTAGATATGATTAGTCTTGGTTCCAGTAGGCCTTACTAGAGTCAAGAAAGAGACACCAAAGTTTAGATGTTCAGATCAGATCTTTGGTATTTCTGCATGTGTAGACTAAAGCCTATGCAAACCACAATTTTGGTGATAT
Source organism: Calotriton arnoldi (assembly GCA_963921515.1). Classification (NCBI taxonomy): domain Eukaryota; kingdom Metazoa; phylum Chordata; class Amphibia; order Caudata; family Salamandridae; genus Calotriton; species Calotriton arnoldi. The sequence continues at coordinate 838,696 of CAWUFW010003068.1, read as the reverse complement.
GAGAGAATTTCAGTGGCAAAGGTATCTAATGCGCAAACCTTTCAGTATCCCCATGTAGATTGAGAGTAATCCTTTGGTGCTCCAAAGGGAAAGGGTAGCCACCTACACCCTTCAATGTGATGAGGACAAAGTCCCCAACATAAGCAAAATTTTAAAACCTCTGAGCAACACAACATTCAAATAGCAATACAAAAACTGTCCTTGTTCTTTTAGTTATAATCCTTTGTCTTTTTATTCTTCCATCTTCACAGAAAGTTTAAGTCACTTCTGGAATTCAGTATTCATTCCAGTCAAATATGTAGCCAAAACGTTTTTCGTCACTGGTACGTAAACCAAACCGACTTCATCAGGGCTACAAAAGAAATAAACCATACTATTGAGATGCACAGATTGCATCAACATGTTATATTCAGATACTACTAAACATGTAGAGCCTAAACTACCAAGCTCCATGTTGTTTAGACTAAAGACCAGATCTATGGTGAGTTAGTAATAAGAAACGTGATCACTAATCATAGTTACCACCATCAAGTTGTGATCCCTTCGTATTCACTCTTGATTGGATTTAATTTGTTTTTTTACTGTACTGTGGACACGTTGGCAGCAACTGCATCTCTACCCATAACAAAAAAAAAGAAACTGTTTTAACATAAACAGCAGTGTTAGTGGGAAGAGTGGAGGCTGCAAGACAATGTGAGGCGTGCCCTGGAAACAGGCACACTGTAATTTACCCCTCATTGTTCTGAAAAGCATGCTTCTCTTCCTTAATATTCCCATGATATGCCTGTCTCTCTAAACATTTCTAAACACATATTGTAAAGTTTGCATGCATAGTGCTGGAGAACTTTGAGAAATTTGACTAAAAGCTCCCTTCAACTTTCCAATCCAACTGTGCAGTCGCGGCCGGTGAAGGTAAGAGCAGTGGGGCGGGGGGAAGTCAACAGACGAAGGAATAGGAAAAATAAAATAAAATAATAAATAAAACCACTTACCTTGCACTCGCCGCATCAGTGGTTTTCATTTTTTAAATTTTATTTTGCCTATTCCGTCGTCTGTCGACTTCCCCCGCTCTCCGCCCCACCGCTCTTACCTGCACTGGCCACTAATGCAACTGTATTTTTAATGCAGTAAACCCACACTTCCCTTTGTCTTTCCACTTTGTCTGCACAGCACAACATAAAATCCCCTTTGTGTATAAGTATTCAGTGCTTGGAAGTCAAAATTTTATCAATGGGGCCTGTTCACAAAGGACTTTTGGGGATTGTAAAGTATTACTTCTATAGAGCTGTTTTGCATACTCCTACATGCCTTTGTGAATTGGCAGCATAACCTATAAAATGGTAATCAATTGAGAATATTAATGTAATATTTGCTTACAATTAGTGTAAATAGATAAAACAGTGCAGATTTTGCATTGGGAGGGGGACATTTTGGGCCGATTTAAAAAGGCATGTAAGAGTACGTAAAATAGTATCACGGGTGTACTACTTCCAGTACTCAAAAATGCTTTTTTGAATAGGCTCTTATGTATCAGTCATTGTTATGTACAAAAACGCGAGTTATTTATCCTTCACAAAGAGAACAACTATAAACGTGGTGTCTTCCATGGTTCACTGATATAATATCGACGCCCAAAATATCCCCATACACAAATATCGAGTCATAAATATTGATATCAAAAATATCGACATCCTATATTTATAATGGTAAGTAGAAAAATATCGATGTAAAAAATATAGATGTACAAAATATAGATGTACAAAATATCGATTTTTTAATATATGTAAAAAAAGTTAAATATATTAAATAATAAAATTAGCGTAAAAAAAATTTGGGGGATTTAAAATACATTTTAACAAATAAAAGAAATAAATGAAATTTAAAAAAATGTAAACATACATATATAAAATGTAATATATATTTATATATTTACTTTAAAACAATTAATAAACTATTAATTTTAATTTATTTTTAAATTTTATAAATATATACAAATTTGCAAATAAATATATATATATATATATATATGCAAAAAAAGAAGCAGAGAACTCTGGGTAGTTCTCAAGTTTAGGTGGAAAGCAGCTCCTGTACAGAGCACTCTCAACACCAGCGACACTCTAGATCTGCTCACCTCAAATGTCTGCTTTTCTATCATAGCACAGTGCCATCCACGCCGAGATAGAAAGGGACAAAGTCTTTTGCCATTTCTACAGCAAAGTCTTTAAGCATAGAACTAGCACAGTGCTGTTCATGCCGAGCTGTAAAATGACAAAAGCCATTTACCATTCCAGGCACAGTATTACAGCTTTGAATTGGTAAAATACCATTCAAGCCAACCTGAAATGAGTAAAAGCAACCCCTGACACAGTGTTTCGCTCTAATTAGAGCTCTTCAGAGAGGTATAGCTTTGTCCAGACACAAGGGAGCACCCAGTATAAGTCAAAACAATACCCTTTCAGGCATAGAGTGACGCATAAATTATGCAAAAAAAGAAGCAGAGAACTCTGGGTAGTTCTCAAGTTTAGGTGGAAAGCAGCTCCTGTACAGAGCACTCTCAACACCAGCGACACTCTAGATCTGCTCACCTCAAATGTCTGCTTTTCTATCATAGCACAGTGCCATCCACGCCGAGATAGAAAGGGACAAAGTCTTTTGCCATTTCTACAGCAAAGTCTTTAAGCATAGAACTAGCACAGTGCTGTTCATGCCGAGCTGTAAAATGACAAAAGCCATTTACCACTCCAGGCACAGTATTACAGCTTTGAATTGGTAAAATACCATTCAAGCCAACCTGAAATGAGTAAAAGCAACCCCTGACACAGTGTTTCGCTCTAATTAGAGCTCTTCAGAGAGGTATAGCTTTGTCCAGACACAAGGGAGCACCCAGTATAAGTCAAAACAATACCCTTTCAGGCATAGAGTGACGCATAAATTATGCAAAAAAAGAAGCAGAGAACTCTGGGTAGTTCTCAAGTTTAGGTGGAAAGCAGCTCCTGTACAGAGCAGACATTTGAGGTGAGCAGATCTAGAGTGTCGCTGGTGTTGAGAGTGCTCTGTACAGGAGCTGCTTTCCACCTAAACTTGAGAACTACCCAGAGTTCTCTGCTTCTATTTTTGCATAATTTATGCGTCACTCTATGCCTGAAATATATTATCTACTGGCGGTCGCCAGTAGATAGTTATAGTTAGGACCTATTATCCATAGGAAATCTGCGAAATTCTATTTGAAATAACTCTTGCGCCGGTTGACGAATCTTCGCGAAAGCTTCCAACTTGTTGGGGCGCTCCGCTCCGCTCCGACCCTGAAAGTCTCGGGTTGATTCGTCAAGCGGGGGCCGAGAAAAAAGGGGGGTCCCAAAACACGTTTTCCCCATTCATTTTTCCATAGGAACCTTTAGTCGCAGCTACAGCCCGAACTGCTGAACGGAATTACACCAAATTTGGCAAAGAGGTAGCCCTTGGTTCAGTGTCATGCCTTTTGCTTAAATGGTGTAAATCCGTTCAGTAGTTCCTGAGAAAATCAAAAGTAAACTCACATATATATCTATGGCCGAGTAGGGTCCGCGTATCCTGAGCGCACCCTGCGCGCACCGTCCCGATCACGAGCTGCATGCTAATTGGCTGTCAAGTGGCTGTCAACACTCCAAATCAGGAAGTGTTGGCAGCCATTGGGACAGAAACAAGTGCGCAAAGCGCAAAAGGGGGCAGGGTAGAAACACCCTGACCCCTAGGTCTGCTCAGGGGTCCCACAAGGACCCCTGGGCAGAAAAGCATTTTTTTAAACGGCGGGATGCGCTTAGGGTGCGCGGATCCCGCCTATTAAAAAAAAAAGCACAAGAAACAAGTGCGCAAAACGCACAAAGGGGGCAGGGTAGAAACACCCTGACCCCCTTGGTCTGCTCAGGGGTCCCACAAGGACCACCTGGGCAGAAAAGCAAAAAAAAAAAAAGACCGGCATCGTGCGAGGCCCCGCCCCTCCCTGCAGCAGTCTGCAAACGCGCTCCTGGCGTGTTTTAAGAAGGGGAAGTAATCCCCTTGAATACTGGGGGTACCTGGGGCTAACTAGCCCACCAGGAACCTCCGGTATGCGCCAGAGGCTGTGTTGCAGAGAGGTGTACAGAGGCCACGCCCCTTTTACACCTCTCTGCAACGCAGCTCTGTGGTGCTTTTGGAGGTACATGGTGGGCTAGTTGGACTCCAGGGACCCTCAGTATTCAAGGGACTTAATCCCCCAACTTAAAACGCGCCACGGGGCACATTTGCACAGTGGTGAAGGGAAGGGGCGGGCTTCAGGTGACATGTGTGCAAACAGGCCCCGTGGCGCATTTTAAGATGGGGAATGAAATCCCTTCAATCCTGAGGGTCCCTGGGGCGAACTAGCCCACCAGGTACGTCCAGAAAGCGCCACAGATCTGCGTTGCAGAGAGGTGCAAAAAGGGGCATGGCCTCTGAACACCTCTCTGCAACGCAGCTCCCAGCCGCATACTGGAGGTACAGGGTGGGCTAGTTGGACCCCAGGGACCCTCATGATTCAAGGGGACTTAATCCCCCAACTTAAAACGCGCCACGGGGCGCGTTTGCACAGATGTCACCTCAGGCCCCGCCCCCTCCCTTCACCATTGTGCAAATATTCCTCTAAAATCAGCCGAACTACGAATTCCAATTTACTCACCTGTTATCAGGAGAGACCTCAGTGCTGCATCTTTCAGCCCAGTACTGATCCTGAAAAGTAATTTTAACCGTACTTACCAGTAACTTGAATTTCCTTCCATAGGATATCATTGACTGGTTTCACTTGGAAATTCTTCTAAGTGTGGAGTTTTGGAACTTTATAATATTCCTCTAAAATCAGCCGAAATACGAATTCCGATTTACTCACCTGTTATCAGGAGAGACCTCAGTGCTGCATCTTTCAGCCCAGTACTGATCCTGAAAAGTAATTTTAACCGTACTTACCTGTAACTTATATTTCCTTCCATAGGAATCCATTGTCTGGTTTTCAGCAGAAAAGTTTCAAAGTGTTGATTTTCACAAACTACAAATATTCCTTAAAAATCGCCTATATGATTTAAACGCATTCTTTCAACTGTTTACAGGAGATGCACCAGTGCTGGATCCAGGATCCACCACTGAGTAAGAAAAAGTAACGATAACACTACTTACCTGCTAAGTGAATTTCCTCCCATAGGATAACATTGGTGATTCTATGTGAAAAAGTTTCCAAGTGTCAACTTTTAAAATACAATAATATTCCTTAAAAATCACTACTGTAACCAAAACGCTTTTACTCAACTGTTTACAGGAGATGTCCCAGGACTGAATCTAGGATCCAGTCCTGTGGTTAGAAAAGTAATCCATAAAGTAACTAATTGCATTTAGCTAGAAATTCACATTGAGCTCAATGTTGCATTGTGTTTGAAATTGTGTTGCCCATTGCAACAACTGTAACTACTGTACTTAAAAGTCTATTGCCTATTTGCAAAGTATTTAAACTAAAGTAATTCATTCTGAGAAAGTATATTTTGTAATGTAATGTATAATGTAATTACTATGTAATTTAAAAAATAAAATATCTAAAAATAAATAGTTTAAAAAATGTAGTAAATCAGTATAAAAATAAATAAATATAACAATTAATACATTTAAAAATTGTCATTTACAAAACCTTTGAAATTCACTGAAAAAACCCATAGGTTTCAGACATGTTATAGTTAGGAATTAGCATTTAAAAAACCTTTGAAATTCACTGAAAAAACCATAGGTTTCAGGCGTGTTATAGTTAGGAATTAGCATTTTAAAAACCTTTGAAATTCAATGAAAAAACCATAGGTTTCAGGCCTGTTATATTTAGGGTTTAGCATTTAAAAACCTTTGAAATTCACTGAAAAAACCATAGGTTTTAGGGAAAGTTATAGTTAGTTGGACATTGCACTCGTACAAAACCCGTGAAATTCCCCCGTTATAGTTAGTTCAGCTAACTATAACTCGCGCCCCGCAATGCACTGCTGATGACGTCACATATTACATCACTCATGACATGGTCAGTGAGATCACTGATGACATCACTGATGACATCTCAAATGACATCACTGATGACATCATCCATGTGAGAATTTAATGCATCTTCTCATACCCTAATATAACTTTTGATACACCGACTCTAAATTACAGACTGCCATTCTCAAAACCATACACACTCCAATACCAATAAGTACATACCCACTCACTGATTCTTAGGTCTACACACACACACATCTACTCACTCACCCGTACAGTCACTCATACTTACAGTCACTCAGTACAGGACTATCATATGCACTCATACACCTATATAAACACTCACACAACGCAACTCATCCATAGAGGTACTCACACACCTAGTCAGTCATGCAAATAATTAATCACACTCCAATTTACTCACCTATACAGTTATACACACCAGCTCACTTATTCATAAAAATACTAGCACATTCTTACGCTCCTATGCAATCACTGATGCAAGCACACACTCATCCATATAGCCACTCTCACAATCACACACTCTCACTTATAGCCATTTATATACTCCAACACACATATATACTGCCTTTCACATATGTAGTTACTCACACATGTACCACTGAGATATACATTCAATCACTAACACACCCATACACACACTCACCCACCCATACAGTCCATCACAGACGCACTCTTGAAACCATGCACCCAGTGAATCACCCACTCACACATCTATGCACAGAGTCACACACACCCCACCCACACAAACACTGAGGCACCCATATAGATACTCAGAGAACCAATCCATAACCCATATAGACACTCATTTAGCTAGTCAGAAACCCATGCAGCTGCTTACACAACAACAGACAGACGGATACAGACATTCACACAGTTTAGTCACTCACCCATGCATCCAGTAAGATACGTTTAATCACTCACTTATAGACTCAGTCACGCACCTACTAAATCATCCATTCAGACGCTTATACACCCACTCATTCTTCAATACGCCTTTCCCTATATATATTAAACATATTTAAACTTTACAGAAACACACAGTCACTGGATGATGTCAGTGATGTCATCAGTGATGTCACTGACCATGTCATGAGTGATGTAATATGTGACGTCATCAGCAGTGCATTGCGGGGGCGCGAGTTATAGTTAGCTGAACTAACTATAACGGGGGAATTTCACGGGTTTTGTACGAGTGCAATGTCCAACTAACTATAACTTTCCCTAAAACCTATGGTTTTTTCAGTGAATATATATATATATATATACCTATAACATAAAATCTAATAAAAAAAAAATATATTATAAATTAAAACATTAAAATATTTAATAGTCTTTAAACTTACATTTTGCACTCCATTGAGTGCAACAGTAGGGAAAGTGTTGGATAGTGAAGGGGTAAAAATACTATTCCCACTCCAGTAAGTGCAGCAGTAGGGAAAGTGTTTGATAGCGTAGGGGTAAAAACTACTATTCCCACTCCAGTGAGTGCAACAGTAGGGAAAGTGTTGGATAGGGGAGGGGTAAAAATTACTATGCCCACTCCAGTGAGTGCAACAGTACGGAAAGTGTTGGATAGAGGAGGGGTAACAATTACTATTCCCACTCCAGTGAGTGCAACAGTAGAGAAAGTGTTGCATAGCGGAAGGGTAAAAATTGCGATTCCCACTCCAGTGAGTGCAACAGTAGAGAAAGTGTTGTATAGCGGAAGGGTACAAATTGTGATTCCCACTCCAGTGAGTGCAACAGTAGGGAAAGTGTTGGATAGCGGAGGGGTAAAACTTACTATTCCCACTCCAATGAGTGCAACAGTAGGGAAAATGTTGGATAGCAGAAGAATTACATTTACTATTCCCACTCCAAAGAGTGCAACAGTAGGGAAAATGTTGGAAAGCGGAGTGGTAAAAATTACTATTCCTACTTCAGTAAGTGCAACAGTAGGGAAAGTGTTGGATAGCGGATGGGTAAAAATAACTATTTCCACTCCAGTGAGTGCAACAGTAGGGAAAATGTTGGATAGTGAAGGGGTAAAAAATACTATTCCCACTCCAGTAAGTGCAACAGTAGGGAAAGTGTTGGATAGCGGATGGGTAAAAATAACTATTCCCACTCCAGTGAGTGCAACAGTAGGGAAAATGTTGGATAGTGAAGGGGTAAAAAATACTATTCCCACTCCAGTAAGTGCAACAGTAGGGAAAGTGTTTGATAGCGTAGGGGTAAAAACTACTATTCCCACTCCAGTGAGTGCAACAGTAGGGAAAGTGTTGGATAGGGGAGGGGTAAAAATGACTATGCCCACTCCAGTGAGTGCAACAGTACGGAAAGTGTTGGATAGAGGAGGGGTAAAAATTACTATTCCCACTCCAGTGAGTGCAACAGTAGAGAAAGTGTTGCATAGCGGAAGGGTAAAAATTGCGATTCCCACTCCAGTGAGTGCAACAGTAGAGAAAGTGTTGCATAGCGGAAGGGTACAAATTGTGATTCCCACTCCAGTGAGTGCAACAGTAGGGAAAATGTTGGATAGCAGAAGAATTAAATTTACTATTCCCACTCCAAAGAGTGCAACAGTAGGGAAAATGTTGGAAAGCGGAGTGGTAAAAATTACTATTCCCACTTCAGTAAAGTGCAACAGTAGGGAAAGTGTTGGATAGCGGATGGGTAAAAATAACTATTCCCACTCCAGTGAGTGCAACAGTAGGGAAAATGTTGGATAGTGAAGGGGTAAAAAATACTATTTCCACTCCAGTAAGTGCAACAGTAGGGAAAGTGTTGGATAGCGGATGGGTAAAAATAACTATTCCCACTCCAGTGAGTGCAACAGTAGGGAAAATGTTGGATAGTGAAGGGGTAAAAAATACTATTCCCACTCCAGTAAGTGCAACAGTAGGGAAAGTGTTTGATAGCGTAGGGGTAAAAACTACTATTCCCACTCCAGTGAGTGCAACAGTAGGGAAAGTGTTGGATAGGGGAGGGGTAAAAATTACTATGCCCACTCCAGTGAGTGCAACAGTACGGAAAGTGTTGGATAGAGGAGGGGTAAAAATTACTATTCCCACTCCAGTGAGTGCAACAGTAGAGAAAGTGTTGCATAGCGGAAGGGTAAAAATTGCGATTCCCACTCCAGTGAGTGCAACAGTAGAGAAAGTGTTGCATAGCGGAAGGGTACAACTTGTGATTCCCACTCCAGTGAGTGCAACAGTAGGGAAAGTGTTGGATAGCGGAGGGGTAAAACTTACTATTCCCACTCCAATGAGTGCAACAGTAGGGAAAATGTTGGATAGCAGAAGAATTAAATTTACTATTCCCACTCCAAAGAGTGCAACAGTAGGGAAAATGTTGGAAAGCGGAGTGGTAAAAATTACTATTCCCACTTCACTGAGTGCAACAGTAGGAAAAGTGCTAGATAGCAAAGGAGTAAAAATTACTATTCCCACTCCAGTAAGTGCAACAGTAGGGAAAGTGCTGGATAGCGGAGGGGTAAAATTACTATTCCCACTCCAAAGAGTGCAACAGTAGGAAAAGTGCTAGATAGCAAAGGAGTAAAATTACTATTCCCACTCCAGTAAGTGCAACAGTAGGGAAAGTGCTGGATAGCGGAGGGGTAAAAATTACTATTCCCACTTCAGTGAGTGCAACAGTCGTGAAAGTGTTGGATACTGGAGGGGTAAAAATTACTATTCCCACTCCAGTGAGTGCAACAGTAGAGAAAGTGTTGCATAGCGGAAGGGTAAAATTGCGATTCCCACTCCAGTGAGTGCAACAGTAGAGAAAGTGTTGCATAGCGGAAGGGTACAACTTGTGATTCCCACTCCAGTGAGTGCAACAGTAGGGAAAGTGTTGGATAGCGGAGGGGTAAAACTTACTATTCCCACTCCAATGAGTGCAACAGTAGGGAAAATGTTGGATAGCAGAAGAATTAAATTTACTATTCCCACTCCAAAGAGTGCAACAGTAGGGAAAATGTTGGAAAGCGGAGTGGTAAAAATTACTATTCCCACTTCACTGAGTGCAACAGTAGGAAAAGTGCTAGATAGCAAAGGAGTAAAATTACTATTCCCACTCCAGTAAGTGCAACAGTAGGGAAAGTGCTGGATAGCGGAGGGGTAAAAATTACTATTCCCACTCCAAAGAGTGCAACAGTAGGAAAAGTGCTAGATAGCAAAGGAGTAAAAATTACTATTCCCACTCCAGTAAGTGCAACAGTAGGGAAAGTGCTGGATAGCGGAGGGGTAAAAATTACTATTCCCACTTCAGTGAGTGCAACAGTCGTGAAAGTGTTGGATACTGGAGGGGTAAAAATTACTATTCCCACTCCAGTGATTGCAGCAGTAGGGAAAGTGTTGGAAAGCGAAGGGGCAAAAATTACTATTCCCACTCCAAGGAGTGCAACTGTAGGGAAAGTGTTGGATAGCGGAGGGGTAAAAATTACTATTCCCACTCCAGTAAGTGCAAAAGTAGGGTAAGTGTTGGATAGCGGAGGAATTAAATTTACTATTCCAACTCCAGTGAGTGCAACAGTAGGGAAAATGTTGGATAGCCGAGGAGTAAAAATTACTATTCCCACTCCAGTCAGTGCAACAGTAGGGAAAGTGTTGGATAGCGGAGGGGTAAAAATTGCTATTCCCACTCCAGTGAGTGCAACAGGAGGGAAAGTGCTGGATAGCGGAGGGGTAAAAATTACTATTCCCACTCCAGTGAGTGTAACATGTAGGGAAAGTGCTGGATAGCGGAGGGGTAAAAATTACTATTCCCACTCCAGTGAGTGCAACAATAGGGAAAGTGCTGGATAGTTGAGGGGTAAAAATTACTCTTCCCAGTCCAGTGAGTGCAACATTAGGAAAAGTGTTGGATAGCGGAGAAACAAAAATTACTAATAACATTTAAACAATAGAAAACATTTTAAAAATCATAAAAATAAACAATATTAAAAAATATACGATTAAATATATTAAACATATAAAACGAACACATATTATAATTTAAATTACATATAACAAAAGCTACAAATATTATATAGAATAAATTTATAAATACATTTATAAACAATAATTAGTTAAAAGGAGTAAATATTAACAAACAAAAAATTTATTTAAAACATAAATGTATTTATTTTATTTCCTAACCTATATTACCACACCAATAAAAAACACTTCAATAGTTGTATTTCAATTTATTTCCATAACTAGCATAATTAATAAACAATTAAAAAATTATTAATAAAAAATTAACATTTATTGAATACACATGTTTTAACACTATAATATCCACAACACACACCTAAAATTAATTACACAATTACCATAATTAATGTCTAATTAAGTAATTTAAATTAATTAGCAACTAATTATTAATTCATCAATTAAAAATAAATTACTTCCCACCCTTCCCACCATTTACAACTATAAACACCACAACACACACCTAAAGCTAATTACACAATGACCATAATTAATTACTAATTAATTATTTAAAATAATTAACAACTAATTATTAATTCATCAATTAAAAATAAATTACTTCCCACCCTTCCCACCATTTACACCTATAAACACCACAACACACACCTAAAACTAATAACACAATTACCATAATTTATTGCCAATTAATTAATTAAAATTAATTAACAACAAATGATTAATTAATTCATAATAAATTACTTTACACATTTAACATTAAAACATCTCAATTAAACAAATATTAATAAATAAAAATATTCCGTACATTTAATATAATTAAATTACTTCCCACCCTATTCGGCTATAAACCCACAACCCGCTAAGGAACTAAAAACGCAAAATTCAAATAAAAATAAATTTATAAAAATAATCAAAACATTTTATATAATTAAATTACTTCCCACTCTATTCCCCTATAAACCCACAACCCGCTATGGAACTAAAAATGCAAAATTCAAATAAAAAAAATTAATAACTACTAAAATTTTAACACATATAAAAATACAAACAATTCTTATACAAAAAACATACATCACATACATATAAAATATATACTAAAATACATAAGATTAATAAACAATCGATATTTTTAACAAGTATATTTTTGCAAAAGATATTAAACACTTCAATATTTTAAACATCAATATTACTTACCTAAAATCGATATTCTTGATATTTTGTCTGTCGATATTTCTGACCCACGATATTTTTACCACAATATTTGTGCAAGTCGATATTTTTGCATCAATATTCTGCCTCTGCACCGTCTTCCACACCCACTTAAGCTAGGTAAAAATGTAAATGTTTCAAGCACTTTCTAAATCACCTACGCTTGTTTCATTTAGGTGAAAGTACAGTAGTGTAGAGAAGTGCTCGAATACCATCGCAGATGTCTATGAATACCAACAAAGTTTCAACTCTCTGAATGCTAACCTGGTTTCCATTGACCACTTCTCTGAGAACAGTCCTGGGGCCAAATTCACAAAGACTTGGCTGTGACTTACTCTTCTACAATGCCTACTTTCATTCTGAATTCCAGGAGCAAGCCAGAAGTACGAGTGGCTTACTTCTAGGATTCATAAGTTAGTCAGGAGTACTACAAGAGTAAGTGACACCTACTTAAAGTAAGAGCTTGTGAACTGGGCTCTGAGTGTGACTTAACACCAGTGGAAAAATGTTGCTACTCCGTGGAACTTTAACATGATGACATTTCTGCACAAATTAGTACAATGCTGTGTGGTGATGCAGTCGTGCAAAAACTCGGGAGACCTTGTAGTTTATCTGGAGGCTTCATTCAATAGTTATCAAAAACAGGGTAGTTCCTCCTCTGCCAAGTGGACACAAAGAGTTGAACCAGATGGCTAACGTGCGTGTCACTGTAAGATCTGGAAACCAGATCTTGGTGCCCTCACACACCTGTTAGGGTGTCATGCTTCATCATTGGGCGCTCCTCTTATGGCCGGCGCTGCAATGCCTGACGGACCTGGGGGCTTCTTTGTCGGAGATCTTTTGATCTGGAGATGCTGTGTAGATGAATGCAAGTGAGGGAATTGAATGGTTTTGGTGAGTGAGTGGTGACTAAAATAGGCTCTGGTAACATAAAAAATTTTATTTATAGGAAAAGGGTACCAGGACTAAGTAAAAACAGTGGTGCTTCATTCAATAGGCAGGAACAGGTACAAGTATGTAGAGCAGACCCAGGAGCAGATGTTACAGGTAGCTCAGCTCAGGTCTAACTGCCATAGATATTCGACAAGAAACCTCCAACACATAACATCCCTTGATGTCATCGGAAAGAAAGAAGGTATATTACCTCATGTTTACAAATCATTTTGAAATTTTCAACCCTAGTGTTCCACTTTTTCTGCAACAAGTTTCCCTTGCGTGCAGAAACATTTTGCAAATCGGGGCTAAAGGGTACGTAGTCTGACCACCTCACCCTGATGCAGAATTTGAATGTATTCATATTATCGACATTATAAGACCTGCAAGGTCAAAACTGCCATTCTTTGTTGTACTAAAGTAACTTTTTCACATTGCCTCGTGCATATTTTGAAATATCTTGCTATAAATCATGGCCCAAATATGCCGTTTCCGCAGCATCTGGGATCACCTTATCTTTGCCTGCTCTGACCACTTTTCAGAACGTGATGAATGCCACTGCGCAGGCTTTCCTTCTGTGCTATTCCGCTGTGATCTCATCTGCCATTTCTATGAAAGATTATGATTCCCTTTCCATTTTTTCTGGACTCTTTTGGCGCGCTCCACGCTGCATCTCAAGTCTAAAAAATGAAGCACGCCGTGGATCAGATTCTAAATTTAATCTGAAGAAGGCAGCTCAGCCTCAGCAGTCACTACACATATCAGTCGATTTTGGAGTCTTGGGAGGCAACACGCAGGAGAGAGAGTGTTATATTCTATATATTGCATTTACCTGTAAACCAGCCTAGGTCCTCCTAGCTGCTCAGCCAGAGTGTGAGTTGGTTACGGAATGTTGGTGTGACTGTGATGGGTGGAATGCCTGGGTGCCTGAGTGGATGAGTGTTGGGAGTTAGAGATGGGCTGGGCAGCTAGACAGGCTGCTCCTGGTGGGGCTGGGACTTGACCAGAGCTGGCTGGACTAAGAAAGATGTTAACTGGACATGGAACCAATAAAGAAGACTTGGAAATTCTACAAGGCTACCTGTGTCTACTTGTACAGGGCACAGCAGAGAGGTTGCCAAAAAGCAGAGAAGACACAAACTGCATGTGAAGCTCATTAATCTAACTTTTTTTGGCATTGACACAGGGCATCCCAAAACATGGTAACTTCATCTTCTTGCACTGATGACTTCACCTAGGAAGAGCTAAACTAAGTAAATGTTATTTTTCTTGTCATAAAAATAGAAAATGTGTATAAATTCCTAAATAAGCTCTATTCTCAGTACGTCAAAATGTCTTCACCTAGCAACAAACACGTCATGAGCCAGTAAATAGTTCAATCCACTTCTGTTCTACTTTCTGCATTCGCACCTTTGAACCACCTGGAACAGGTGTGTTCTATTTTTTTCCGACGCAGGAAGTCCGCATGGGATGCGTGTTCCCCAGCTGAAGAGACTTCAGATTAATTTTCATGAACGTAAATGTCCGTGCTACCGCATCGTGAAATAAGGTTAGATAGTAACAACAATACCCGCGCCAAGAAAGCCAGATGGTTTACCACCGAACTTCGACAGTCCAGACGCAGATGCCGCCGCCTCGAAAAGGCCTGGAGGAACACCAAATCCACAGAAGCCCACAACAACTTCAGAGCCGCCACCAAAGCCCACCATCAACTCATCAGAGAAACGAGGAAAAAAGCGATTGAAGACAGAATCTCCACCCACGCACACAACAGCAAGGAACTCTTCAGCATCATCAAGGAGTTCGCCCAACCCACCAGTGAGTCTACTGACATCCCTCCCTCACAAGACCTCTGCGACAAACTCAGCACCTTTTTCCACCACAAAATCAAGAGCATCTACGACAACTTCGACGAAGACAACCAACACACTGAACCCTCACCAACCACCCCCGACACCCGGAAACCAGCGATTGATGACTGGAGAGCCCTCACCACCGAAGACACACTGAAGACAATGAAGTCAATCCACTCAGGGGCCCCCACGGACCCCTGCCCCCACCACATCTTCAACAGAGCCGCCGACACCATCGCACCCATGCTCCGCCACACCATCAACCGCTCCCTGGCGACCGCCTCGTTCCCCGATGACTGGAAACATGCCGAGGTCAACCCCCTCCTAAAAAAACCCTCAGCGGACCCCACCGACCTCAAAAACTACAGACCCATCTCCCTGCTCCCGTTCCCAATGAAAGTCATCGAGAAAGCCATCAACAGCCAACTCGCCACATTCATTGAAGAACACAACATCCTCGACTCCTCCCAATCCGGCTTCAGAAAAAACCACAGTACGGAAACCGCCCTCCTTGCCGCAACAGATGACTTCCGCACCCTACTGGACAAAGGAGAAACAGTAGCCCTCATCCCCCTCGACCTATCAGCGGCGTTCGACACAGTCTCCCACCGCACCCTAATACGCAGACTCTAGAACGCAGGAATCCAGGACAAGGCCCTCGACTGGATCCGCTCCTTCCTCTCCGGCAGGACGCAGTGGGTCAGACTCCCCCTTTCCTCTCGGACCCCACACCTACCACCTGCGGAGTCCCCCAGGGCTCCTCCCTCAGCCCGACGCTCTTCAACGTCTACATGGCTCCACTTGCCCCCATCGTCAGAACCTACGGACTCAACATCGTGTCATACGCAGACGACACCCAGCTCATCCTCTCCCTATCCAATGATTCCAACACCGCCAGACGCAACTTTCGAGAAGGCATGGAAGCCGTCGCCAAATGGATGAAAAACAGCTGCCTACAACTAAACACCAACAAAACAGAAGTACTCATCATGGGCCCAAACCCCGATGCCTGGAGCGACACCTGGTGGCCCCCCGCCCTCGGAAACCCGCCAACCCCCACAGACCACGCACGCAACCTGGGAATCATCCTGGACTCTGAGCTCAAAATGGACCGCCAGATCAACTCTGTCTCATCTTCCTGCTTCCACACCCTCCGCCTCCTTCGTAAGACCTTCAAATGGATCCCCCTCGAACACCGAAAGACAGTCACTCACGCCCTGGTCACCAGCAGACTCGACTACGGCAACGCACTCTACGCCGGAATAAACAAAAACCTCATCCGCAAGCTACAGATCATCCAGAACACCGCCGCAAGACTGGTCCTCAACCTGCCAGAATACTGCCACATCTCCCAGCACCTGCGCACACTCCACTGGCTCCCCGTCGAGGCGAGAATCACCTTTAAGATGCTCACCCACGCACACAAGGCCCTCCACGGCACCGGACCAGCATACCTGAACAGCCGACTCAAATTCCACGCACCCCAAAGGACCCTACGATCAGCCCAGCTCTCCTACGCCGTGGTCCCCCGCACCAGAAAGACCAGATCGGGAGGCCGCTCCTTCTGCTTCCTCGCAGCCAAAGCATGGAATGCCCTTCCGCTCCACCTCAGACAGACAACATCGCTCCCCATCTTCGCAATAAACCTCAAAACCTGGCTCTTCGACAGACCCCTTCCTTGATGGAATGGAACCTGCACCCCCCCCACCCCTAGCGCCTTGAGACCCTTACGGGTGAGTAGTCGCGCTTTAACAAACTCCTGATTGATAGTTAAAATGGAGAAATAGAGCAGAGGTAACGTGACCTGAGCAAACTGATTTATTTTTTGATTTTACTTGGAAAACACAAAATGCTACAGAGTTGGCCAAAATGTGTTTAAATCAGATGACTTGCTTACTGAAAAATATTTTGACATATCATCTAGGTGAGTTACACCTTTTCACCAAAATAATAGGAGTTGCATACAGGATCCTCCTTCGAGGAGAGAACAAGCGCAACAATCTAACGAAAAATATAGGAGTGTATGAGGTATATTTACTAGAAACTGGTGGAGCGCTGGGTTACACTAAAATTGGTAAGGCCGCGCTCCGTCAGTTTCAAAAAGCAGGGATGCGCCATATGTACAAGAATGTGGCGCACCCCTGAATTTCCCCTAGTACTGATGCTAAAGAGCTGCCTAGCACCAGTGCAGGGCCCCTTACACTATGTTGCAAGGGTGCCTGCGTTTCAGGGGTGATTGTTAATGTGAAGGAAGGGACACCTTCCTCCACATAAACAATCTTTACAGGAGATTTGCTGTTGCAGCACACATGGAAAGAGCAAAATACGAGGAGAAATGAAACATTTCTCCTCATATCCCCTGCTTGAGACCAGGTATTCCCTGGTGATATTTTTGGCGCTGCCCCATACCTTGTAAATATGGGGAAGTGTCAAAAAGCAATGGGTGTTGCAGCCAAATGCCCACTGAACACCCATTGCACTCCCCTTTCACGCTAAGTGCTGCATGAATAGGGGCATTATTTTCAAGGCGAAGGACTTAACGCCACCAGAACATCAGAAAAAGTGATGTTCTTATGGCGGTTACTCCTTGTAAATATGCTCATATGTTTTTAGTGGTACGGACTTTGAGAACGTTTAGGCAAAAAGAAATTAAGAACATATTTGCGATTAAAAGCACCCCTTGTTTTGATAGAAAGCAAAAACATGATGGCTGGGTTGCTTGAATTAATCTCAGCCATTGGCCACTCTGGGCCGATATCCAGTTCATCTTTTTTTTGACAGCCTAGCCACTTCAGACATGAGCCATGGATAGGCAAATAAACTTGTTCCAGCTCCAATAAGAACTGTTTAGCTTGAGTTCTCAGACTAGATCCCCCTCTTGAGAGGAAAACTAGCAGCACCAGACCAGTGTCAGCAGCAAGAGCCCTATGTTAGAGAGCTCAGGGGACCCACGTTTGGGCACACCAGCCTAATTGGTCATTGCAGTGTCAAAAACTAAATAAAAGTGATGGGTGGATTGCTTGAATAAATTAAAGCCACTGGTAATACCTTGTCCACAACCTAGTCTGACATTTTGTTTGACCTCCATGCCACCTCAGAGAGGAAAAAAGCATATGAAAATCAGTCTGGCTCCTGCTCCAGTAGAAACAGTCCAGTCTAAACTGCCAGGCCTGGTTCTTCTTAACAGGAACACAAGCAATCCTGAAGGAAGTGACCCGATTAGGGCCACCCGGGTCACTCGCGACCACCTCTCAGCCTTCCTTACAAATGAAGAGTCGGTCAGACAGTAGAGAATACAAACCAAAGGTATTTATTAGAAATACACTCAAGCGGAGTCCAGTCTCACCAGTCTCCTTAAATTGCTGCCGAGGGACTGACTTCTACCAACAGGGTAACATATAATATACATTTTCAGAATCACTAAAGACACGCCCAAACTGGAATTTTCCAGTTAGTAGCTGGTGAACAAAGAGGACACACAAAGATGAGTTGCAATTCCAGGACTGAGTACATGGTATCCCAGCGTCAAGGTTACTGTGCCTGCCTCTCTAAGGGTGGGAGCAGGCCTATCTAGATAGAAAGGTATGTAATAATAAAACAGTCTATTCATTAGCACAGCGAAGCTCAACCTTGGAGGAATAAAAAAAAAATATTGCAACTGCTTTCTGCTGAGGCGGACAAAGTGAGACAGAAGTTAGTTTCGATCATGGCTCAAAATGGCAGCTGAACTTAAAATGGTGCCGCGAATGCTAACTTTACATAGTGTAATGCACTAGAAAAATGAATGTACACATTTACATTTCAACAGACCCTCCTTTTATCATGAGCTAACCATAGGAAGTGGAGTAAATAGAGAGTGCAACATAGTATATAGACAACAACTATCTTTAGTATTTAGAACACTCCATGTATTCATCATCAAAGGAAGAAGAATCTTCAAATATACCTTTGTCTATCTGCATAAAGCTATCTATCTCCTTCTGAGTCATAATCACAGCAGTAGTATCATGGATGGGCACCTTCTGCTTTGGGGTGAGGAGTGTGATACAATAAGAGCAAAAGGCCGGGATACATTGTATACAGAGGCAACAGGTGAGGAAAATGTAAGCGACTATGGCCAGGAAAGCAAGGATCTTCCAACCCCAGGACGTGAATATACCCCAGAGGATCACTGACATAATATCGACAACAAAAATATTGTATTGACAAAATATCGTCGTCATAATATCGACTACAATAATATCGACTACCAATACTTATTTAAAAAAATACAAAAATATCGAGCACACAATATCGTATATAAAAAATATCGTACACCACAATATCGAAATATAAAATATCATTAAATAAAATATCGTTTAATTTTAAAACACATACAAAATATCAAAAATATTGAATACCAAAATATAGACATCAATATTATCGACTTTTTAACAATATCGACTATTGAAAAACAGGTCAATTAAATATATGTTTAGCGCCAAATATAAAGGCACATTATAAAACAATATAAAACACTTAAATAACATAAAATAATCATTTGCAAACACATCAATATATAAAACTGAAACTTTTTTCAAAACGAACAATTACAGTAATAAAATAAAAGCTTTAAATATATAATGCTTGCATCATATCACATTCAAAATAATGTTTAATATATTTTAAAACATAAAAACTAAAAAATAATCACTTTCTACTAACAAGTTCTTAATTAGCGTTTCCCTTATATGGAAACAAACAGCCAAAACAATAAAAACAATTAACTTGAACGAATCAAATACTCACATTTTAAAATACACCAATACATAAAGCAACCAATTAAATAAACACTATGGGGCCGATTCCGATCTCGGCCGGTAGGGCACCGAATCGGATTCGGCTTAACTGGATCCGATTCAAAGCCATCTTTCCCGACCGATTCGTACGTGCGTCCGGGCGAGCGAGTACGATGCGAGTGCTCGCGAAATCGCCGACCGACTCGTACGCGGGTCCGACCCGCTCCGACCGACTCGCACGGACACAGCTCGCACCGCGCAATGGAGACGTTCCCCGGTCGGGCAAGTACGATGCGTGCCTCGAGCAGTCTGACCGACTCGCGCTGTCCAGCTCCAAAGGGCAGTCGGAGCCGGACTTTGGGGGTCTGTGTCAGACCCCCCTGTACGCGTAGCCGCGCGAGTCGCACACAGGTGGGACCCATGGGTCCCCCCTACCTGTGCATGTACAGCGCGATTCGCATCGACGCGGACCCGCTGTAGGGTGCGCCCTTGTTCGCCTCGCACCCATAGAGTCAATGGGAGCCCGCGTACGCGTTGTACGACCGGCTCCCATTGACTTCAATGGGAGTCCGACCGAATCGAGTCCGATAGCATGCGTACGCATTGTACTCGTTCGGTCAGGCTGCTAGAGTCCGATTCAGTCGGAAATCTCTCCGGGTCCGGTTCGGTCGGAGGGATTTCCGGCCTGAATCGGAATCAGACCCTATATAAGCATGAAATGTTTGCATCTCTTTTACACTTCTAACCTACAATAAAGAAGAAGGTGAAACTCTGCCCGAGTGTTTCCTGAAAGAAAATTTTACTTACTGAAGAAATCTTTAATACTGCACTAAGAGGGTCATTACGATGTAGGGCGGATCGCCACCGCCATGTGGGCGGTGGCGATCCGCCTACATTCCCTCCACCCACCACCCATTTTCCCCCGCCATATTAGTATGGCGGGGACCCGACGGACGGAGAGACCGTCCGCCGGTTTCCTGCCGGTCGACCAGTCGACCGGGCGGAAAAGGGGCTACATATGGTGGCGGTGTCTGCTAGACACCGCCATCCATATTAGCATGGGTGCGGGAAGCAGCCTTTCTGTGGCGGCAAGGCATGCAGAGTTTGCTGTTGGGGGCCCGTTGCGGGCCCCCAGGGTATTGGGGGTGGGGGGTGCACATGGGGGTACCTATGGTACCCCTCACATTGTCATGGACTAGGTGGCAGGCACTGCGCGGTGCCTGTCACCTTGTGCATGACAATGCACACAGTGCATTTCCAGCATTGTGGCGGGCGGTGCTGTGTGCACCGCCCACCACAATGCTGGGAATGGAGGATGCCACCGCCACGGTGGCGGTGGCATCCTAATCACTGGTGCGGGACCGCCGCACCACTGGCGGCCGGTCCCAGAACCGCTAGGGTGGCGGGCGGACGAAAGTCCGCCCGCCATCCTAATAGGCCCCTAAGTAAGTAAAACTGTATTTAAAATATAACCATACTACTAGCCTTCAACCTTAATTATTTCTAAGACATAATTTACTAATATTTCATTGCTTACATTTATATCTCCTCTACAGATATCTTACAAAGACAGCAAAATATTTTCAACATCCTCACCAATAAAAGAACAATAAATGTAAGTGTATTATATTTTTTTCCAAGCTACCTAAAAATATTTTTCAAACGTAATTCACTAATATATATTTTATTTTTTATCTATCTCCTCTACAGACAACTGCAAAAGCATCCAAAATCATTTTGTAAGCACTAACCAACTAAATACAATTAAAAAGTAAGTATATAATTTTCAATTATTAAACACCCTTAAATACCCACCCAAATATCCCTTTTCCCCTAAAATCCCTATCATCTACAAAAAATGTAATCAGATTATTAAAATTTTTGTTTTCTCTTCTCAACAGAAAATACATCAAGAAAATAGAAAATACAGCTTGAAATAATTTCCTGGACGATTTTATTTACATCAAACTAAACATTGTAAGTATATTCACTGAAATATAACTGTATTTAATAAATATGTCGTATTTATTATATTAAAAAATTTGTTTTTTTAATTTCCCCTAGCATAAGACAAAACAACATGACTGAAGGTGCAGAATTTGTAATGTCACAAAAAAATAAAATGTTATTATGTTATATGGGGTATGTCTATACACAGGAGAAACAAATTGGCCTCAAAGTGTTTTGGAAGTGTAGCAAATACTACTCTAACAAATGCTATGGAAGAGCTACTACTCATGAAACTACTGTTCTTTCTGTAAAAGAACATAATCACCCCCAAACATAACAGAAATTGAGGTTAGAGATGCTCTTGAAAGTATTAAAGAAGCAAGCACTAGTACTGATAAACCCACCACCCAAATACTGAAAGAGAAACTATTAAAAGTACCTCAACATGCATCAGGACAATTACCCTCCATAGATTCTTTAAAAAGAACTATTGCCAGACAAAAAAAAGCAACTACAAGTACCATACCTGCCCCTAAAACGTTTGCAGAAGTAGTTATTCCCCCAGAATTAAGCATTACTCACACTAAAGAACCATTTATATTTTTTGATAACAAATGCCCTGATAAAAGAATAATTATGTTTGCTACTGCAAACAATTTAGTTAAATTACAGCAATGTGACACCTGGATGATGGATGGAACTTTCAAAGTCTGTCCAAAACCATTCTACCAGCTATACACAGTGCATGGATTGTACCAACATTCAAATATTCCATTCATCTATGCCCTATTACCAAATAAGCAGCAAACTACCTACATAGATATACTCACTAAAATAAAACAAGAAAGCAATAATTATTTTCCTTCAAAAATAATTATTGATTTTGAATTAGCCATGATAAATGCTATACTGAAAAATTATCCACACACAGCAATCCAGGGTTGCTATTATCATTTTAACCAGAGTCTCTGGAGACATCTACAAAAATCAACCCTTGGGGGCCGATTCCGATCTCGGCCAGTAGGGCACCGAATCGGACTCGGCTTTACCGGATCCGATTCGGACGCCCTGATTCCGACCGATTCGAACACCCGCCCGCGCGAGCAAGTACGATGCGAGCGTACGCGAAATCCCCGACCGACTCGTTCCCGGCTCCGAACCGCTCCGACCGACTCGTACGGACTCGACTCACACCACGCAATGGAGACGTTCCCCGACCGGGCAAGTACGATGCGTGCCTCGAACAGTCCGACCGACTCGAGCCGTCCGGCTCAAAAGAGCAGTCGGACCCGGACTTCGGGGGTCCGTGTCGGACCCCCCTGTATGCGTAGCCGCGCGAGTCGCACAAAGGGGGGACCCATGGGTCCCCCCTACACATGCATGTACGGCGCGAGTCACACCGATGCGTACCCGCTGTAGGGGGCTCCCTTGTTCGCGACGCACCCATTGAGTCAATGGGAGCCCGTGTACGCGTCGTACGACCGGCTCCCATTGACTTCAATGGGAGTCCGACCAAATCGAGTCCGATAGCATGCGTCCGCATCATACTCGTTCGGTCGGACTGCTAGAGTCCGGTTCGGTCGGATATCTCTCCGAATCCGACTCGGTCGGATGGATTTCCGGCCCGAATCGGAATCGGCCCCTAAGTGTACAATATGCTACAGACAGTACTTTCGCCTACCAAATTAAAAAGCTAATAGCACTAGCATATGTACCTGTAACTGATGTAGCAGAGCACTACAATATTCTAACAGAGAGCCCCTATTACAAAAGGAACGAAGACAAAATAAGCCCACTACTAGACTACTTTGAGGACACCTGGGTGGGAAGCCTGCATAGATCAGGGCATATAAGGCAACCTAAGTTCCACATTCCTTGGTGGAATGTGTACCTAAGTACCTTAAACAAAGAAGCCAAAACAAATAACAGTGTTGAAGGATGGCATAATGCCTTCCAAGCAACAACAAGCAGAGGTAAACCTACCCTACAAAAACTACTACAATCTATACAGAAAGAACAAAGCTATCAAGAATTACGGATGGAACAATCTGTAACTCAAATATGTCCCAAATTAACTAAGCAAACTAAAAAAATGTTTGAGCTACTCCAAAGTCAGGTTACCCTATACCCATCAACAAGAGGCCTAGATTACCTATCTCTAATAGCCAAAAGCATATTATAAACTACATTTCCACAACTATTATAAACTTTTTCGTTCACAAAACAAACACTTTACACACATATATTAATATTATATTTTCACAAATATTAATTAATTGTCATATATATTTTTTAATTAAAAAAAATATATTTACAAATAAATAATATTTATCAAAATATACTATATATCACAATTAATTATAACAACATTTCCCACCCAAATTAATACAAAAAAATAGACTTACGGTTTATGTAGCTGTAGAAGATGTATTCCAACAAGTAATAATCCTTACATCTGTCTTTTAATCCATGTTAATGTTTAAAAAAGCCCCCCAAAAAATTCAAAAATCCAACAGGTTCAATATAAATCCATCCTGGCCAAATCCAAGTAACGGAAACCCTCAAAAATCCGAAAAAAATATAAAAATATAAAAATCGCTCCAGGAAATCCCGAAAAATAAAAGAAAGTGTGATAATAATATTAGTTTAACAAACTAATACACACTTCTTTTTTGAAAAAAACACGTCTTTGTCCCCAACGTAAAGTCGATTAAAAGTAACCTGCAAAAAATGTTGAAAGCATACCCACCCACATAAATACACCCAAATACATTCATTAAATACAATAACATTAGTTTATATTAACAAAACAACACATATTTAGTCATATTATCGTCTGTCTACACTAGGCCTCAAACACTAACTCACGACATCTCACTAAAATATAACTAACACCTACAGCACATCAAAAACGTGACTAGCTAACAATAAATACAATATATACATCCTAACTAGACTCAAACATAAGTATTAAGGGGCCTATTACGATGGCGGGCGGAGACACAACCGCGGTGCCGGCGGTGGCCTTAACACCCATTTACCGCACGCCGCCAGCGGTCTTCACGCCCGCCATATTAGGATGGCCACACATTGCACATTTCCCGCCCACTGCGGTGCGACGCCGACCGCCATCAAAGTGCGCCCGCCACCGCGGCAGAGTGAGCCAATCACCACACACCGCCGTGCGGAATGACGTCCCGTACGCCGAAGATATCACGATGCCGGAAACAGGGCAGCGCACTGCGACGGAGAAACCGCACAGCGAAAGACGGTGGAGACATCACAGCGGAGACAGAAAAGAAACCCCCGGGACACACCGCGATGGATCCTGCCCTACACGCCTTCCCGGTGCTGTACATGATCCACCACCTGCAAGTTATCCACCGCCGCGGACGCCTCCGCAGGTACGTACAGACACAACAGTGCAAGTAACACAATACACAGCTCCAAGGTTGAAAAACATCGCATGGGAACACCACACACCCCTGTGGGGACAGGCACACAGCCATCACTGCACACACACATGTCCCACCTGTCACAAAAACATCTCGCCACATACTGCCCACCCATGTACCGCATTCATGAACAAATGTCCCGGTCACGTCACCGCCGCGGTCAGTGTGCATGAAACCATGCACACAACGCAGAGCACAGGGCCAACGCATGCCAAGGGCACCGTACAAATCGCACAGAGCCACAACTCCATCCACAACACACCAGCTACCTCCCTGAAGGGACACAACATGTGCCTCACAAGTGCCACTCCTGCACAACAACCACACAACTACAGCCACACCAGGCCCCATGTCCCAACAACTGCATATACAGCCACAGCAGGACCCTTTGCAAAGGAACACATAGCACAGAAGCCCAGGCCCCAGCCAACACACACACCACAACAACATCACACACAAGCCAAGAACACTGAGGCCAGGCACAAAATGTACACACACACAGATGAGGACCAAACACTTCACTGCACACACTACCTGAAAAGTCACACACACACACACCACCTTGACTCACAGCTACATACACACACCACATGCCAGCCGTAATGGAGGACAACATATAGGAAAGCCAAAGTGAGGTGCCCACAAATGGAAGGGCAGTGACACAACCATCAAGCATGTGTGATGCACATGCAAGACAAGACACATGTGAGAACACACACAGCCCATCACAGCACACATGGCTGACACAGTCAGTCAACACAAACCACGGTCACCCCAATGCAACAACTCCTGGAGACAGCAAGGACACCCATGTATAGGCATAGGGATGTAAGGAAGGCCCTGAACTCAAACACTGACCAGCCACACATAGGCATCCAAATACTGGACAAGACAATGTCTGCTGCACAACACAAGTGATACACTACATGACAGCCAAGCACAAGTAGGATATGTCACACATACCTCCTCCCACAACAGCAACACACAATACTGCCATGTGCACAAAACACAACCACAGGGCTAAACAAGTACACATACAGGCACACCACTCCAGGGTCACACATGGCAGTAGTTGACAATGCAGGTGCACACACATCCACAGTCACAACAAAGTCACCCCCTTCACACCATACACTTCTCCACCACCCAAGTGCACACATTGGAAGTAAGCCATGGGACCTGGATAACTCATCACCACAAGATGTCCATACACTGACAATGATTGGCACACAGAAAGGAAGCTCACACAGACCCCATGACCCTGGCCTGCCTGCCTGTAAGCCTGTGCCCAAACTCCCACCCTGTGCTGCCATTGCCCACAAACCTGACATGTGTCCACCATAGATAACATGAGCCAAGAAGGAAGATGACTACAAGATTTCATTGCCAACCACCTGCACTGCACCCATAAGTATCACAGTCAAGTAGAAATGAAGTGCCTCCCACCCCTGCAAAAAAATGAAATGTGACACAACCCATTGGCAATGTCGAAGTGGCATACTGAGCCTGTGACACAGTAAACCATGCACTCACAGAAACAACTTTATTCAGAAAGGACACTGACACAACTCACTGCAGGATCAACTGTGTTTATTCACAATTTGCATATTAAGACAACAAATTTGGGCAACAGCAAAGCCAGTGGGCATTTCAATATGCACAGCATTTACATGAGAAGCTGCACAGGCAGGGGGCAAACAGCAGTGAACCACAAGGCAAGTACAATGTGCAGAGTAGTTACATGAGAAGCTGCACAGGCAGGGGGCACACAGCAGTGAACAACAAGGCCAGTGGGCAGGACAAAGTGCAGAGTGAGTCCATGAGAAGCTGCACAGGCAGGGGGCACACAGCAGTGAACAACAAGGCCAGTGGGCAGGACAAAGTGCAGAGTGAGTCCATGAGAAGCTGCACAGGCAGGGGGCAAACAGCAGTGAACCACAAGGCAAGTACAATGTGCAGAGTAGTCACATCAGAAGCTGCACAGGCAAGGGGCAAACAGCAGTGGACAACAAGGCCAGTGGCCAGGACACAGTGCAGGTGAGGTACATGAGAAGCTGCACAGGCAAGGGGCAAACAGCAGTGAACAACAAGGCCATTGGCCAGTACAATGTGCAGATGAAGTCCATGAGAAGCTGCACAGGCAGGGGGCACACAGCAGTGAACAGCAAGGCCAGTGGCCAGTCCAATGTGCAGATTAAGTCCATGAGAAGCTGCACAGGCAGGGGGCACACAGCAGTGAACGACAAGGCCAGTGGGCAGGACAAAGTGCAGAGTGAGTCCATGAGAAGCTGCACAGGCAGGGGGCAAACATCAGTGAACAACAAGGCCAGTGGCCAGGACACAGTGCAGGTGAGGTACATGAGAAGCTGCACAGGCAAGGGGCAAACAGCAGTGAACAACAAGGCCATTGGCCAGTACAATGTGCAGATGAAGTCCATGAGAAGCTGCACAGGAAGGGGGCACACAGCAGTGAACAGCAAGGCCAGTGGCCAGTCCAATGTGCAGATTAAGTCCATGAGAAGCTGCACAGGCAAGGGGCAAACAGCAGTGAACAACAAGGCCATTGGTCAGTACAAAGTGAGAGTGAGTCCATGAGAAGCTGCACAGGCAGGGGGCACACAGCAGTGAACAACAAGGCCAGTGGGCAGGACAAAGTGCAGAGTGAGTCCATGAGAAGCTGCACAGGCAGGGGGCACACAGCAGTGAAACACAAGGCAAGTACAATGTGCAGAGTAGTTACATCAGAAGCTGCACAGGGAATGTATGCAACTCTACCATGCCATGCCCAGCAACAGAGTAATGGGCCTGACAATGGGCATCACACGCACCCCTGTGGACAGACAGGTGTGTGAGGGTGACCACCACTCAGATGGGGCTGTCTGTCAGACTTGGAGCTGACTGTGTGTTGGGGTCAGTTGGAGGACTGCCCTGGGCAGTGGGAGTAACAACTGTGGAAGAGCCAACTGTGCATGTGGTAGCTGGGGGGCTGCTCGGACCAGGTGGGGTGGTGGCCCGGGGAGGTGACTCATGCCCTGGTGAGACACAGTGTGTGCCGGAGATTGTGGAGGGGTGCCTCTCCACTTCTTGGGGATCCTGAAAGGCTTCCCTGTCTGGGGATTGAGGGGAACTGGGGCAGACACAACAGGTGACCCCAACACCAAAGCTGATTCTGGTGTGGATGGTGACCCCCCTCTGGAGACATGCTGGAACCCGCTGTGCGCTTGCCTGGTGTTTGCCGCCGCCCTGCCTCCCTCTGTCCACCAGCTTTGCCCCCTACAGTGTCCTCCCATGCTGGCTTCACAGGGCTTGGGATGGGAGTGGAGGTCAAGGATGGATTATCCATGGGGCCCTCATCCTGTGTAATATTTGCAGGCAACACCTTCTCAGTGCGAGACGTCTTTGGGACAGGGGAGTCTTTGGCAGGGGAGGAAGGTGAGGCCTGTGACCCTGATGCTTTTTTCTTTGCTTTGTGGCCCTTGCTGTCGCCTGATGGGCTTTTCTCTCTGCGCTCTGGGGTGGCCTTACTCTTATGTGGGGATGGTGTCTGTGCCCTAGTACGCTTGGGTTGCTGCTGCTCCTGTGTGCTGCGTGTTCTGTATCGGGACTTTGGGTCGTTGGGCATTGTCACTGTCATCAGAGGTGCACAGTGACATGGGGCCGGACCGAGTGCTGGGAGCCGCTCCCTGACTATGTGCCTGTTGCAGGGCTGCTGTCACAGTTGATGACAAGGACTGCACAGTCCGGTGTAGCCCACCTACGTCGGAATGTAAGCCCTCCATGAAAGCTATAACCTGCCCCAACTTTTTGTCGTGCTCTTGGAAGGCATTGAGAAGTGCTGTCTGCCCCACACACAGCTGGCACAATAGCTCGACTGCTTCTGCACTGAGGGCAACAGGGCTGACATGTGCTGGGGCAGCTGTGCCCGGGGTGAAGGTGACTCTTCCCTTCCTACTCGTGCGGACACGGGCAGCACCAGTGGAGGTTGAAGGGAGGCTGGGCACTGGACGCTGTGTGGCGGAAGAGGAGGCAGAGTCCCCGTTCCCTGTACCCCCCAACATGGATGTGTCACCGCTGGCGTCAGATGAGGTAGAGCTTTGTGTCTCCAGCTGTGAATCCTCTAGCAGACTCCTGTCCCCCTCCTCGGCGCTGGTCACATCTGTGTCAGTCAGCTCCGGTGCGGCTGTTGCAGTGGAAGCCTCACCACTGGTGTCCATCCCCTCTCCCTCTGCACATACGGGAGCTGCTGCATAGGAGAGAGAAGTACTGTGAGATGAGTGGCATCAACAGAACTAACACGTGCCAATACATCTGCGTCCTAGAAAGAGGTGTGCAGCACATTGCATGCCACCCTGTGCACACATATATCTTGCCATCCAAAATTTCTACACAACGGTGCATGTCCGCCACACGTCCTGCCATAAGTGCCCCAGGTGATTCACACAGCACACCATCCTGCAGTTGGCTCACATCAGACACAGCCCCAGAATGGCCTGTGCACACACACTGTCCAGATGTTGGCAAGGATGAACACCACAACATGGTGCACATCACCTACATGTGTGGAGCAGTAGGGGACCACACAGACTACAACATACCAGCCCACAATGACCCTGCAAACATGCCATCCACCATATCGAGTCCATGGGCACATCTACTGTTGCACATTGGCCTCAGATGTCTGACTGGCAGACATCTGAGGTCTGGAATTGCACGCATTCATTGAAACGCATTCACAGTTGGCACACTGGCATTCCCCCCTTTTTCCACACATAGATTTCTCCACAGCCTGTCTGTGCGGGGTTTTTTAGATTCAGTTTGTTATTACATTCTTGTGGTTTGCGTCACTGTGGTTCTATTTTGTTCTTGTCTTATCTATTCCTTTCTTATTATTTGTTGATTATTAGAGCTGGTTCTCTTTATTCAGACACATTCTATTTTATTACGACCTGACTTCCCTTAGTTATACTCTTTGGTTTTAATTCTTTTGTTATCACTCATACTGCTAAAGCTTACTCTATTCTATTCATAAGTTTATTCATTATCCTTTCTTAGGTCATTATGGATAAATTACAAACTTTTGGTTTTTCGGATGAGGATTATGCCTCCTTAGTTGGGGATACAGCAAGAGTTGGGACCTCTAACAGTACCGCCTTATCTGGTAATGAGGATATTCATAAATTAACAACACTCAAAAAGAAAATAAGAAGGATTGAGCTACACGGGCAGTTCATGCTCGAATATTTGAAGGTAGGCGTTATTCCGCATGGATTAAGAGTCAGGAATATTCCGGGTCTCTTTGTTCAAATTCGAAAATTTCTTGAACGCTGGTCCCTTATATCCAACAGATGCTCCTGTGATTTAATGATTCTTATCATTGAAACAGCAAAGGAAATAGTTCAAACCCTACTTGAGGAAGTACAAACTCTAGAGGCAAAAATCAAAAATAGTCAGGCCTTAGAAGATGCTACAAAATTACTTGAAGAGGTAGAGAGGGACATGAGTTCATACAACGATTATCTAATAAAAAGAAAAACTGACAAATTAAAGAAAGACATTAGATTTTTCAGCCAGGAGAATGTATACCCCTACCTGGCGGAGAACTTTTATCAACAAGAAGGTACTAGTGAAGAACAATATCCTTGCTCTTATGGCAGGCCCCCAAATAAGACAACCACCTTCTCGGATACATCTGATTCAGATGGAGAGGGTGATCATTATCACCAAGATCAGAACCCTGGTAGAAATATGTCAGGAAGAACAAGAGGAGGACGTCCTTTTTTAGCCAGGCGAGGGAATACACGTACCCGCTGGCGGACAAGATACCAGCCAAGATTCAGGGACAATCAACCACCAGTCCAGAACCATCAATATCCCCCTCCACAGAACCAACAATATTTACTACCCCAGAACCAGCAATACCCAGTACCTCCAAGTCATTACCAGCAAGGAGTGGCTCAATATCCCCGCCAGGACGAGAATCAATATCTGGTGACACGACACGGCCAATACTGGCGCGATTAAATGATATTCCCATCTTTAATTTAAGCGGACAAACTTTGGATTTTCCTACTGAATCGCTCCTTACCAAAGGATTGTCCTATGTACCACACACCAGGGCAAATAAATTTGAAATTCTTCGGGACCTTATTACCTTTTTCCGAAAAATCAGACTTCATTTCTTTTTTGAGGGCCAGGAAACTAACGTATCATCAAGTTCCAATACATGAGGCTTAGCACCCACATCCACTTTTTTACCTTCTTTAGAACAGGTTGCCCCAGAAATTGCAATTTTTGAACATGTAGTTTATAAGCAATTAACTACAGCAATGAAATATATCTCAGCACCTCCTGTTAACATCACTATGGAGGAAAATTGTGCCCTTAAGAACCTTATGCAGAATAAAAATCTGACAGTAAAAGGTTGCGATAAAGGTGGAGGCATTGTCCTGATGGACACTCAGCAATACATTAACAAAATGGAACAAATGCTTCATGATACAAAGCATTACACTCATATAACTACTGACCCCACTAAACGAGTCCAGAAGTTAGTGCTCAATATCACCACGCGAGCATTAAGACATAATTTCATTTGCGATAAGGAATGGGAATACCTAAACATAGATAAACCAAAAATGGCAGCTATTTACGGTGTTCCGAAAATCCACAAAAATAGCAAAGACCCTCCGTATAGACCTATCGTCACCACTATTGGCTCAGTAACTGAACCTCTGTCTAAATATGTGGACATTCTGTTGAGACCCCATATTTCTAAAATACCGTCCTATGTGAAAGACACCAGAGACATCATAAACAAAGTGGAAAATCTTGATTTTAATGCCTCAGCTCATACCATGATCACCATGGATATCGAATCATTATACAGCAATATACCACAAGAGGGTGCCATCGATGCTGTTAAATGGTTCATGGATGTCCTAGATATTGAATGCCCTAGAGCATTTATCCTTGAATGTCTAACTCTGGTATTGCAAGAAAACACCTTTGAATTCAATGGGTCTCTTTACCAACAAACTAAGGGGGTCAGTATGGGGGCATCTTGTGCCCCCACTGTAGCGAATATCTACATGGCCCGTTTTGAATCCATATACATTGATAATGAAATAGCCCCTTTCAGTGAGTCAGTCAACTTATAGTCAAGATACATTGATGATGTTTTCTTCATTTGGACAGGTGACCGTGATGATATCCCACAATTCATATCCTGGATTAATTTATGCGATAGGAATATCATCTTCACGGTAAACTCCAGCAATATCAAAGTGGAGTTTTTAGACATCACAATTCAAACAAATGGGGACCATCTGGAAGTAGACCTGTACACCAAACCCACTGCGCGCAATACTCTGTTGCATTTTCAAAGTTATCATCCGTCATTACAGAAAACCAGCATTCCATTCGGTCAGTTCCTGCGTTTGCGCAGGAACTGCACGACATTACAGGATTTTGACTTGAGAGCAACAGAAATGAAAGCTAAATTCATTATCCGAGGCTATCCTAAACGCCTCGTTCGTGATTCGTATAAACGGGCTCGTTTCTATGATAGACAACATCTTCTAACCCCCCAGACCAAAACACCGATCTCTCGATTGGTATTTGCTACACGCCATTCTACTATGAATGACAAAATCCGTTACATTGTGAATAACAACTGGCATATCCTTAATGCAACCAGAGAACGTAACAACTCCCTAGCCAAACCACTTTTTGCTTATAGGAAAAATAAAATCTTAAAGATTTAATAGTACACTCAAGAATGCAAGCCATACAAAAGAACTCCATCCAAACGTCTATTTGCGGCACAGAACCCCCCATTGGGAATTTTAGGTGTATGTCCTGTGTGGCCTGCCAGTTTGCTATAGAAGCTAGCACTTACAGTATAAATGGTATCCACATTAAATCGACAGTGCTAACTAATTGTAAAACAACTAACATCATATACCTTTTGGTATGTCCTTGTCAGCTAGGTTATGTCGGTGAGACCTCACGTACCATGGCCACCCGTTTAACTGAACATAGGTCAGCCATCAGGACCAAAAAGACAGCAGCCCCATTAGTCAAACACTATATGGAAACACAACACACTGCCCAAGATATACAGTGGTTCATTTTGGAAAAAATACGCATCAATTCGGGCAACCAAAGTATGGAAATCCGCAAAAGAAGGGAGGTCTACTGGATCTATTCTTTGGACACTTATAAAAATGGATTAAATAACGAGATCCCCTGGGATCAGGTGATCAAATATAATAACATCTAGAAACCTTTTTTGGTGCCCATACATTCCCATATAGTACCCAACATGATCCTATGTAGAGATTCCGATCATGTCATAACTTTTTATACTGACTATTATTCTGGCGCCCACATATCTTTGAAAATGCTTAGCATGACCCCATGTAGAGATTTTGATCTTGCGAGTCTTTAATTTGAGACACTGTGATAGGACTACAGATCATACGCTATTTATCTCTAATTGCATGTCACCTATTCTGGGCCTCACAGTTTTTGGCAAATACTGTTAGCGATACCTTTTTTGATCTTGTTAGGTATTCGCATCCATAGTTCATCTTGTCTTATATGGAACCTGCCCAGCCAACAGTTATATATAGTTGGAATATAACTGAACACCGGCTAAGGAGGAAACTAGTATCTTCAATACTTCGAATTTTAAATTGTGGGCATACATGTACTGCTTATATAACATAACCATCGACAGTAATCCGATACTGAATTTTACTTCTGGTGTTCATTTCCCTTTAGCCTTTCTAACATTCCAATATGGCGGCTGTGATTCACTCACATTTGAACCTGTTAGCATGTCCGTTTTCTCTTGCAATTACATCCGCTTGCTAGCGTCCACTCACCATCAGGAAGTATCGCCTATGACAGTTACGCACAAGTATATTTAAAGGTTGCCGTGTCACAATTTCGTGTTCGGCGTTTCTAGTCATCAACCACAACACGGCCATGCAGCACGAACGTGAAGCCCACGGTCCACAGATGTAATATCGAGGTATGTCAGCGACGTTTTAGGAAATCATCCATGCCTTATACTTATCTTAAAGTCGCTTTACAGTGAATTTGTTTTCTTTTGCATTTTTAGGTTTTTCATTAAACCTCATTGATGGTGATACATCCTTTTTCGCTATCCATATATATTTCTCTTCACCTCCGTCTTAAGGTATGTCGCCATTACATCTTGATAACTATTCATACCAATCGCCCACGGTAAAACTGGTAATCTTACAGTATTATTTTTTCTGTTTTTTTGCAGTTTCTGGCGATTTCGTAAAACATGTCTGACGGTGTTCTATTCTTTTCGTAATTTGGAGAATTATGCCTATATAAATATCCAGGTATATATTCCTATAGTTGGCTGTTTACGTATGGAACTAAACGTTTGATTGAACCTTCACTCTAATATGGAATTTGTGTTTTGTTTTCTCTCTTCTTATGGCATTTAGACATTTTTGATGAAACTTTTTACTCCAGAGATTCTTTATCTATTTATATAACTTCAAGGCTCTGTACCGGATCACACCATTATAATCACAGGAAATCATTTAAGGTAATCTATAGGTCTTCATATAATTAGAAGCCTTCCATCCTCTCTTGAGTTATAGTCTTTGGATGTATGCTTTATCGTTTTCAACGGCATCTTTCCTGGTTTGTTTTTCTCATTAGCTGCTGGTCATCCTGGAGACATATATTATG
This sequence comes from Calotriton arnoldi, assembly GCA_963921515.1. Taxonomy (NCBI): domain Eukaryota; kingdom Metazoa; phylum Chordata; class Amphibia; order Caudata; family Salamandridae; genus Calotriton; species Calotriton arnoldi. The sequence continues at coordinate 803,846 of CAWUFW010003068.1, read as the reverse complement.
TGATCTGATGTCTCATTTAGTCACCACTTATTGTGAAGCATGGTCGCTAATTTCAAGGTATTCATGAATAGCAGAGTTCTTAACCAAGTAGCCACAGCCCTTTGGTTGGTTTTCATTTAATCTTTATCTTGGTTAGCATTATTTCTATTCATTTTTCATCAACACACATCTACTTGGAATGATTCTCACTATACCTTGTATCCCTATTCATAGGGGTAGAAGATATGAATCAAAGAAGCTCCGTCGACTGATATTTCATTATACATCATTCGAGGTAATCTAGCTGTATTTTTACCCTCTTTCCCCTTCTCCTGACCTGTTTTTCTGAAGAATATCATTACACATATTGGGTATATGTATGTCACTGAATTTCATTTTTTCTAGTCACCATTAGGTGGTCTATATCACAATGATCTATAGTTTTCTTTACTACTGGTGATTTGGTCTTGTCTGTATGAATCCTCATTAATCTTCTTCTTTGTATTCTTTCAACTTTCCTCTGTGACGCGGCCTTGTTTTTAAAGTCATTGAATGTATCATTTTACAATTGAAGAGGTCTGATCTAATGTAAGACAGAATTGATAAGTAGGATCTATAATATGTGCCCAGATAATATATATATGTATATATGTGCATAAAATATCTGTATACTGTCTCAATATGTATTTCTCTCTTTTAGACATATATGGCTACCTGATGAAGGCGTCCCTCCGAAACGCGCGTAGATTGTAACCATGTTAGCCATAATTATATTGTAGAATGATTTAATATCTATCATGTACTGATTTTTTTCTATGTATTTGTCTATGTTTAGCTTTTGATGTATACTTTGTTGTTTGATCTAATCTAGACATAACACAAATATTAGCCACATTAGTTGAAAACTGAACTCTGACAGTATTTCAATGTATTAATTTCTATTGACGATTGTATGTTTAGTGTAAATATTTTTTCAAAAAATCTTTTTTCATCTCTTAAAAATTAGCTGATAAAATAAAATAATATATTTTTCAATAATTTCTTGTTTCTGGTCACATATTGCTCTTCAGTTTAGGATAGATCCACTTTGTGTCCGTTTCCTACATGTTTATTTCCCAATAACACTGGCATTCCCATCCATCAGAATTCACACACTACCCCACAGCAGAAGGTACCTGAAGGCCACAACTCCAAATGTAAGAGAGATGCACAGTGCTAAAACTCACTTCATGAAGCGCCGTTTGGGCAAAAGCATGGCACATACACCCAGCACAGAGGCCACTCACAAAACATTGCACCACACAACCAACGTCACACAGCTGACAATTTGCACACTCTGTAGACACATGCACCCACTCCCAGCCAAAGGCAGTCTGCAACACATACTCACCCCTGGCTCGCTGCTGATGCTCCTTCAGTCGTCTGTCCAGCTCAGGTTGTGTGACAGCCAGGATGCGGGCCATTAGTGGTGTCATGCTGTGCCTAGCCAACCTGCCAGTCCGAGGGAGCAGCCCCAGCGTCATCTCGGCCACGTTCTTGCTCAGCCGGCAGATGTCGTCCCACCTTTTATGACAGTGGGTGCGCCTTCGGTTTGACACACCCAGATCCCGGACTCTGGAGGCAATGGCCCTCCACACAGCTTTACACTGGTGGACCTTCAGCTGCAGGCATGGGAGACAAGAGGGGTGAGGTTCCAGTGACACAGTGCACAATAACAACACAACGAAAATGCAGTAGCACGACAGTGACTCATCCAAAACTCCAGCTACAACTGTCACATAGCCAACAATTGCTCTGAACATGGTGCAATGTCATTGGTCAATCAGACGTACAGGCATGCATGTTCGATGGTGGACACAGTACCTCCACATCCCATTCACATGCAGGATACCAACACAGCAAGCAACGTGTAGTCTGCCTGCAGCTACTGTCTGCAGTTACCTACAACTACACATAGAGAAGATAGCAAAACATGTGTCATATTGTTGGACTCACTGTGTCCAACACTGCGCAGACCTAAGTGTCCTAGCCCTGTGAAAGCCTCACTGTGTCCTGGAACTCACATAGAGTGACAACAACTGTCATACACACACCCTTCTCCCACGCCTGCTCCTGTGCAATCTACATGGCAGAGATGGGACTTAGATGAAGAGGCGTGAGCCAAACACACATGGTACACACTGTACATGCAGTGATGTGGACATGTGGCATTCGGTGGGGACTGTGCAGGGCAGGTGGACTGACACTGAGTGGGTTAATTGGGAGCAACACAGCCATTCACACAAACGCTAACTGGCCAGACTCCTGCATCACCAAAATGCAACTGCACTGTATGGCTGACACTACAGGACATGTCCCTCTACTCAAGATAGGCATGCAGGGTAACGTGTGAAAGAGCCCACCAAGCCCTTCCCGCTGTAGTAAACATGATAGGCAGTGCATGTCAGAGCCCCACAACCACTGACACATACCGAAGCACCTCCACCCCACGTGTGCACACCCTGCACTCTCACTCACAGTCTGGGAGACTTACCACGACATTAGGGCCGCCATAAAGCCTTGGGTACTGTGCAAGCACCCCGTCTACCAGGACCCCAAGCTCCTCACTGGTGAAGGGACTGGCACAGATCTTCTGAGTCCTCGACATCACAATGGCCATGTGGCAGCAGCAGCACGTTGAGGGTGGCAGTCAGCAGTCCCTTGAGGCAGCAGCAGCAGGCGCAGGGTGGCAGCCAGCAGTCCCTTGAGGCAGCAGGTGGAGGGTGGCAGCCAGCAGTCCCTTGAGGCAGCAGGTGGAGGGTGGCAGCCAGCAGTCCCTTGAGGCAGCAGCAGCAGGTGCAGGGTGGCAGCCAGCAGTCCCTTGAGGCAGCAGCAGCAGGTGGAGTGTTGTCAGTCAGCAGTCCCTGGTAGCTGTGGGAATGTGGTGCGCCCTCCCACACATATATAGGCCCCTGGGGCTGTGTCAGTGGTCCCAGGGTGCTGCAATTGGTGTACCAGGTCTGCCTCATTCAAATACATCCAATGTCCACCTCCGCGGTGCACGCCTACCGCGATTTTCAAACTCGCATCAGGCTACCGCGAGGCTGCTTCCCATTGGCTGCAGGGGCATGTGACACACCGTAGGGTGCATGTGCGCGCTACCGCGGTGGTGCATCTTTTGAATGCCTCCAGTGACCGCCTCCGCGCGGGTGGTGCACGCCTACCGTGATTTTCAAACTCACATCAGGCTACCGCGAGGCTGCTTCCCATTGGCTGCAGGGGCATGGTCCATGCCGGTGACACACCGTAGGGTGCATATGCGTGCTACCGCGGTGGTGCATCTTTTGAATGCCTCCAGTGACCGCCTCCGCGGGGGTGGTGCACACCTACCGCGATTTTCAAACTCGCATCAGGCTACCGCGAGGCTGCTTCCCATTGGCTGCAAGGGCATGGTCCATGCCGGTGCCATACCACAGGGGCCAGGTGGTAGGCACCGCCATATATCTGCCAGACAGTGCCTGGAGGGACCGTGATTTGGGTTGCGGTGCATGGTGACCGCCATTGTCACATACAAATCTGGTGGTGTCACCCGCGATCGTGCCTGGGTTATGGGCGGTTCCACACCATAGGGGCCAGGCGGTAGGCACCGCCATATATCTGCCAGACAGTGCCTGGAGGGACCGTGATTTGGGTTGCGGTGCATGGTGACCGCCATTGTCACATACAAATCTGGCGGTGTCACCCGCGATCGTGCCTGGGTTATGGGCGGTGCCACACCACAGGGGCCAGGCGGTAGGCACCACCATATATCTGCCAGACAGTGCCTGGAGGGACCGTGATTTGGGTTGCGGTGCATGGTGACCGCCATTGTCACATACAAATCTGGCGGTGTCACCCGCGATCGTGCCTGGGTTATGGGCGGTGCCACACCACAGGGGCCAGGCGGTAGGTACCACCATATATCTGCCAGACAGTGCCTGGAGGGACCGTGATTTGGGTTGCGGTGCATGGTGACCGCCATTGTCACATACAAATCTGGCGGTGTCACCCGCGATCGTGCCTGGGTTATGGGTGGTGCCACACCACAGGGGCCAGGCAGTAGGCACCGCCATATATCTGCGAGACAGTGCCTGGAGGGACCGTGATTTGGGTTGCGGTGCATGGTGACCGCCATTGTCACATACAAATCTGGCGGTGTCACCCGCGATCGTGCCTGGGTTATGGGTGGTGCCACACCACAGGGGCCAGGCAGTAGGCACCGCCATATATCTGCGAGACAGTGCCTGGAGGGACCGTGATTTGGGTTGCGGTGCATGGTGACCGCCATTGTCACATACAAATCTGGCGGTGTCACCCGCGATCGTGCCTGGGTTATGGGCGGTGCCACACAACAGGGGCCAGGTGGTAGGCACCGCCATATATCTGCCAGACAGTGCCTGGAGTGAGCGTTAATGGAGTTGTGGAGTAGCTGTGCTGCACCTAACGTGTCCTCCAGCTCTCTGCATAGGCCAACATGTACAGTGCCCATTGTCTCAACAATTGAAGGGTCCTCATGAGGGCAAATGCACAAAAGGGACATGTCACTCCATGTCACCAACACATACCATATATGGGTCGCCAGTACATTGCATGGTCACATACACGCGCACATGTCACATGTGCTGTGTAATGAAATGTAGACTGTCCAGTTAATGTGTTGCATAGCATATGTAGATAATGGTCAATGTCTGTGTGTGCAATGTAACGCACACTGTCGTCTCATTTACTGAACTAGGGGCATCAGCAACTGGCACATTGTCCAATGCACATGCATACACGTGTCCCCCACGCTCAGCTGGTGGTCAGTGTGTAGTTGAAGTGTGCCATGTGCAACCTGTTTTGGTAGGTGTATCAGGACCAGCAACATGGTGTGTTCGGGTAGTATTGCTTTTAGTGACATATGCTGGGAGTCATACTCACAGGTATGCACACATTTCTGTTAGTACATCACACTGTGCATGCGAATGAGCTGGAGGGGTGCACAGATTATTGCTGCTGGTAAGGGGACAGGTGTACGAGTAGTGTGCCTGATGTGTACCTACTTGTGAAGTGCCCTGTCGGTTATTGGTGCATGTTGTAAGACTTGGGAATGTGTCTGTAGAAAAAATTGATGTGATGCACATTTCATGGTCTTCTGGATTGACATCTGGGCACTGTGATCTGTCCTAGGAGGAGGAGGCACAATATCCATCGTCCGTTCACAGTCCTGGCAGACATGGAGAATGAGGATATAATCCGCAAATTCAGGCTGGACCGACAAACCCTGCAGAACCTATGTGCCATGTTGGAGCCCCACCTGCAGCCACGTCGGACATATCCAACAGCTTTCACTGCAACATCTAAGGTGATGGCATGCCTGCATTTCTTTGCAACAGGCTCATTCCAGCACACGGTCGCAAGTGCAGGCGGGATATCACAGCTGATGTTCAGCATGGTGCTGAGGGATGTCCTGTCAGCCATGATGCTGTACAAAGACAGATATATCCATTTTCCCAGGGGGCCTGAGTTGGTGGCTGTGAAGGGCGATTTCTATGCCCTTGGACATATCCCCCATGTCATTGGTGCAATTGATTGCACACATGTTGGGCTTGTGCCACCACAGGCACGTGAACAGGTTTACCGCAATAGGAAGCATTCACACTCGGTAAATGTTCAAGTGGTGTGCCTGGCGGACATGATCATCTCACACGTGTGTACCAAGTTTCCCGGTTCAGCCCATGATGCCCACATCTTGCGCAGCAGCATCGTTCCTCAGTTGATGGCCAATCTGCTTCCTGAGCGTGCAAGGCTTGTGGGTGAGTATGCATAGTGGATTAGAGTGGTGTGTGTGTGTGACATGCTGTTGTGTTGCATTTTGGGACTGCAAGGTTAATCTGTGTCTTTCACACCCAGGTGACTCGGCATATCCAAACCGCCCGTGGTTGCTGAGCCCATTGCGGAACCCCGTCACGCCAGCTGATGTGCGATACAATGATGCCCATGGGAGGACACGGCGTGTGATAGAACGGACATTTGGTCTCCTAAAATCAAGATTTCGGTGCCTGGACCGTACTGGGGGTGCCCTTATGTACTCGCCAGGGAAGGTGTGTCAGATAGTGATGGCATGCTGCATGCTCCACAACCTGGCCATTCGCAAGGCAATACCCCTGATCCTGGATGACGATGATGAGCAGCCAAGGCCGCCGCCTGCAAATCAAGCCGGATCCAGTGACGAGGGCAGTGGAGAGCAGGAAGGGGTCGACATGCGTCGACAGCTCATCACCCGCTACTTCACTTGAAGGTGAGTGACGATGTAGAAGGGACGAAATGGTCTGATGGTGTTGCTGTTGCTGTGTGGGTGTATGTGAGCTTGCTGACTGCAGCTTGGTGTTGACTCATTGCTGCCTGCCAATGTATGTGTGATTGGTTAGTGTGATACAGATTGTCTCTATGGTGACTGTTGCTCTGTGTAAAGTTTGTAGATCTGAGTACCTTGTTGACAAGTGTTGTGTGATGTGTGCAATGCCACACCCATACAAGTGACTCTTGTTCTGCGGTTTTCCCTAGGTCCCTTCAGCATCTCACTTGTTACCTACATTCCATTCCCCTGGACCATGTCCTACACGGTGAAGGTTGCACATCCTGTATTAAAGACGGAGCAGACACAACATGTGTGTAAGGTGTATTTATTTACAACTGTGACATGCGAGGGTGGAGAAAATGTGAAGGGGGGAATTGAAGAAGTGAGTTGACAGTGATGGTAAATGAGATACTTGAGTAGTCCCCACAATGATGTGGAGACCCAGTCCAACAGATGGATGCCATTCACATGGCAGTGTGGTGAAGGATAGTCCAAAAGGTCAATGCAGTGGTGCAGTGGTCTGCCATCATGGCTGGTTCGGGGACTAGCGTTTGGCAGGTGCTTTGGCACGTGAGTCCCCCTGGCCTTTCCTTGGACGGCCCCTCTTGCGCTTCACTGGAGGGGCCACTGCTGCAGGGGCAGTGGTGTCTGAGGACTCACCCCCCTCTGTGGACGCAGGGGAGGATGATGAAGTGTCATCCTGCTGCCCAACAGGGGAGGCGGAGGGGTAGAATGTTGCGCTTGCCTGTCCCTCAGAACCGCCACTAGCTGCCCCAAGAGGTCCACAATCTGTCCCATGCGTGTGTCCATGGACCTCAGCAGCAGGAGGTGCTCCCGAGATTCTTCCTCTAACCGGCCCATTCGTCCCTGGGCCTGTTGGTATGCCCCAAGGACTCTGTCGATGTGGCCCAGGGCTTCCGTACCAGGATCAGTCCCCCTCTGCATGAGCCTGTCCCGACCAGCTGCACTGCTGCCACGGTCCTGTCCGGTCCTCACATTGGCCCGCTGCATCCTCTCCCTGGCCTCCGCAGTCGATGTGGTGGGCTGCTCAACCCCTGGGGCAGGGAGGGTGTTGTGGACAGCTGTGGTGGTGGTGGTGGTGGTGGTGGTAGTAGTGGTTGACACACAGGCCGTGACAGCAGCTGTCAGAGGATGGTCAGGGGCTGCAGCTGATGTGGTTGGGGGGACAATGGGTGCCTGGGACTGGTTGCGGCCTGCCACACCAGATGGGCCAGCGTGGAGCTCCTCATCCAAGGAATCCAGGGAGTCCTCATCCAGTTGTCTCTGTTCCGGGCGGGGGGACTGGCTCTGCAGGGTGGTGTCATCCTCTGCAGTGAGTTCTTGGTCACCTCTGGGTCAGATGAGAAATGGTCATTGTGTTGCACCCATCAAAGTTTGTGTTAGCAGTGTTACATCAACTGTTTGTACATCCAGCAGTTGTTCACTGTACAAATTAGCATTGACCGACATCCAGTGATGCATTACAAGCTGTTGTGGTACATACATTACTTGTCCATATTGGGAGTTGTCAAGACATGACATGCACAATATATTTTTTGACATTGACAGTCTCATGTTGGCATCCTGTTATTGATCAATCATATGTCATCCTTTTACCCGTATGTGTCACTTGTAGAGCCCTTGCAGCGGTTCTCTCTGCACAGTGAGTGAACATTGTAGTTTCATGCATACCTTTTCAATGTGGTGTAGATATCTGTATTTGCAATTCCAGACATGCTTAAGTTTGCTTTAATTAGATCCTAGGTGGTCTGGACCACTGCTACTGTCAGATGGCATGTAGTGGTGTGCATGGTTGTGCTCGGAGTTCCATCGACATGTGTTTCAGTCATTCACACTTTGGTTGCTGTCACAGTTTCATTTTCTTAGGTGTGTGCACACTATAGTTGCCAATGCTATCTGGGTGTGCAGTTGTGCATTGAGAGGCCTGGTGTCCTATGCCAACATGTTTTTTAAATTCATATCTGGCTGCATGTTGTGGCTGTTGATATGTTGTGTTTGCTGTGTTTTCCTTGTATTTGTGAGACCTCTCTGTGTGTGTAGGATGAGGGCTTCCATCTTGGGCCCGTGTGGAACAAGTCAGCATGATATGTCCACATGCCAGTTCTTTCGAAGTGTACATTGCAATGACTGACACATGCATGTTGGTGCCAGGAAGTAATGGGTGTTGTGTGCTGGCGGTCAGGTGGGCCCGTGTGAGTTGTTGTGCAAGCTTCCCAGCCCCACACACCCCGACCTGTGAGATGCGGTTACCTACCTGTGATTTGGGTGGGTAGCATACATTGCCTGCCACATGCTTCTTATTGGGGGTGTAGTGTCCCATCCTCCATAGTGGTGGAACAGCATGCATGTTGCATTTTGTGGGACGGATAGCCAAACACACTACACCGTCTCACTGTGAGTATGGCTAACTACCGTTTAAGGTGAAGGTGAGCAATGACATGGCTATGTGACTTGGTAGAAATCTTTGGATGGAATGTGCGTGTGGTGAGCATGATGTGTGTGTGGCTTTTTGTACCCATTGATTTCAGATTACATTTGGTCATGGGGTATAGCCCCCCATCACTGTTGTCCCAGTTATCTGGCTGTGGGGTTCACTCCCCTGACATTTGAAGGCACAATAGGGCAAGGGGTATGGTCTCGTAGCACAGTGGTGACATACAGCAGGGTGAAGATCTCACCCAGCATACATTTCCACACTGTCATGGTTTCATGGTATTTGTGGACCTGAGAACATGAGCCCAGTACTGGTGAAGCAGGTGTTCCAGGGCATCCATACACTGACATGTTGTGGTCAACAGTGGTGTGTGTGTGAGATGTACTCAGCCCTGTGCAGACAATGTGTGGTTTTGGGGCCAGACTATACCAGCACTGTTCAGACAGACAGTGTGAGATGTGAACATTGTCAATGCATACACACATCGGTGGTCCAAACAAGACACCTTTGACAATTTAATTCAGACAAGGTGCTGTTCTGCAATTCAGTGCAGCACTGTGGTAGCTGGGTGTGTTGCAGGACATTTGGGATGTGCTTAGTTTAGCATTGTGAGTCCCAGCTGCAGTGTAGTTTTTGGGTGCACTGCACTTCCACTGTTTACATTGCAACACTGTGGTATGACATGGGTGATTTGCACTTTGCCATACAAACGGCCAGACACTGCTGCAGGGCAGCATGATCATTGTTAGTGTTGCAGTGTGTGATGCCTGGCACAGTGTACACAATGTGGGTCAATTTTGAACCGAGACTTGTGCATGGTGACTACAACACAACTGTTTTGCATTATTTGTGTTGGTGACTGTGGACTAAGTGGCATGGTGTCATGTGCGGCTGCACAGACATCACATGCCTATGAGTGGGACTAGTGCTCCATCCTGCTCAGCTGTGGGCCAAGGGGGCCTGGTGGGAGTTGTAGTGCAGGCCTCCCAAACACCCACCCACCTCCCGGTAAAGATGGCTACCTACCTGTTAGGTGAGGGTATAGCACACAATGGCTGAGGCATGCTTCTGGGTGGGGGCAGTGCTCCATCCTGCTCAGCTGTGGGCCAAGGGGGCCTGGTGGGAGTTGTAGTGCAGGCCTCCCAAACACCCACCCACCTCCCGGTAAAGATGGCTGCCTACCTGTTAGGTGAGGGTGTAGCACACAATGGCTGAAGCATGCTTCTGGGTGGGGGCAGTGCTCCATCCTGCTCAGCTGTGGGCCAAGGGAGCCTGGTGGGAGTTGTAGTGCAGGCCTCCCAAATACCCACCCACCTCCCGGTAAAGATGGCTACCTACCTGTTAGGTGAGGGTGTAGCACACAATGGCTGAGGCATGCTTCTGGGTGGGGGCAGTGCTCCATCCTGCTCAGCTGTGGGCCAAGGGGGCCTGGTGGGAGTTGTAGTGCAGGCCTCCCAAACACCCACCCACCTCCCGGTAAAGATGGCTACCTACCTGCTAGGTGAGGGTGTAGCACACAATGGCTGAGGCATGCTTCTGGGTAGGGGCAGTGCTCCATCCTGCTCAGCTGTGGGCCAAGGGGGCCTGGTGGGAGTTGTAGTGCAGGCCTCCCAAACACCCACCCACCTCCCGGTAAAGATGGCTACCTACCTGTTAGGTGAGGGTGTAGCACACAATGGCTGAGGCATGCTTCTGGGTGGGGGCAGTGCTCCATCCTGCTCAGCTGTGGGCAAAGGGGGCCTGGTGGGAGTTGTAGTGCAGGCCTCCCAAACACCCACCCACCTCCCTATGAAGATGGCTACCTACCTGTTAGGTGGGGGTGTAGCACACAATGGCTGATCCGTGCTTCTGGGTGGGGGCAGTGCTCCATCCTGCTCAGCTGTGGGCCAAGGGGGCCTGGTGGGAGTTGTAGTGCAGGCCTCCCAAACACCCACCCACCTCCCTGTGAAGATGGCTACCTACCTGTTAGGTGAGGGTGTAGCACACAATGGCTGAGGCATGCTTCTGGGTGGGGGAGGGCTACTTCCTTCTCAGCTGTGGGACAAGGGGGCCTGGTGGGAGTTGTAGTGCTGGCAGCATGTACACATGTACCCATGGTGATGTTGCTAACTACCTTTGGGGGCTTCAGGGGAGTGTCTGTTGTATCTGTGAGAGATGTGTTGGGGGAGTGTTGTGCACATGAATGAATTTGTACCTAGGAGGTATTATTTTGTAATAGTGCAAGACAGCACATTTGTGTGATGTTAGGCATTTGTTTGTACTTACCAGCCTCCACTCCCCCAGGTATTCCTGAGAGACTCTCTGGATGTAGAATGCCAAGCACCTTCTCCTCCCATTCAGTGAATGTTTTGAGTGGAACGGGAGGGCCACTGCCTGTCCTGTGAGCCAGCTCATGGTTCTTGGCTCTCTTCTTTTTGACCACTGCCTTCAGATCGTGCCACCTCTTCACGATTTCATCTCTATTGCGTGGCACGGTCCCTACTGCATTGACCTTCTCTACTATCCTTCTCCACATTTGCGTCCTTGTTGCTAGTGGTGTCTGTTGGACCTGGTTGCCAAACAATTGTGGTTCTACCCTGATTATCTCATCGACCATGACCCTCAACTCACTCTCACTGAATTTGGGCATTCTCTGTGGTGACATGGTGTGTGATGTGTCAAGGAGTTTAGGGTGCAGGTTTGGGAGTGGTAGTGGTGGTTGTGATGTGTATGGTGTGTGCTGTGCAAAGGTGTTAGAGGTGCAGGTGTGGAAGTGGTGGTGGTGGTGGTGATGTGTGTGTGTTGTGCAGATTTTCTTCTCCTGTCATCTGTGGTGGATGTCCCCTCAGTTGTGGAGTTTTGCAAAGGATTTTGGTCTGTTGGGGGCTGGATTTATACTGGTGTCTGTGGGTGTGTCAGGATGGGGTATTGGTTGCAGGTGTGGTGTGTGTGTGAACCTGGGATTTGTAGTTTTGGAGTTTCCCATGGGGGTGTATCTTTGGGCTGTGTTAGCTATTTTTGGGTGCATGCCTTATATGGTTGGTGCACTTTGTGGCCATGTTGTGTGTTTTTCTAGCGACCGCCATTTTTTTAACGGAGCGTCCGTAGTGGTGGCTCGGCTATGGCGCTTCCGCCGTCTCACTGATTCTTCAATGTTGTCGACCGCGGCGGTCAGAAACAGCGCACTGCACCGCGGGGATGTCGGAAATATCATAATTTTGATGGCGGTGTCTCCGCTGTGGTTGCGGGCGTTTGGGCTGTTTCCGCTGCGAAACCGACCGCCGCGGACGGGTTTGGGCCCTTTCCGCAGGCGTACGGCGGATTCTCGGGTCTCCTTTCCGCCGCGGTTGGAGTTTTACCGCCGAGGATCCTAATCTAGCCGTCGGTTTTCCCGCGGTAGCGGCGGGCGGTGTTTTCCCGCTACCATGGCGGTCGTTTTTTTTTCCGTCCGCCATCGTAATGACCTCCTAAGTTAGACAAAATAATAAAAATTCCCCTTACCTTGCTCAACGCGACGCAGCTTCCAACCGCGAGCTTCTCCGGTCCTGAATGACCCAAAATAACAGTATGCAGTTACAAAATAGTCCCTGTGAAATAAAAATGGCTGCTTAAATAAATGTAAAAAAAAGAAATAATGTTAAAAAAATGCATTATAGTAAAGTGTAAATGTTACATATATTTTTCTTATCAATATTTACAATGGCAGTGGTGGTCTAATTGGTAGCACATCTATTCTTTATAGTGCATTCAATGTATATAGCCAAGTATTGGTGCCCCTCAAGGTTAAAGAAAACAGCACCCCTCTACCTAAGGAGCCAGAATACTAGAACCCCAATGGTCCCAGTAAGAATGTACAGTACATATGTAAACCTCGGCACTCTAAAACAATTTAACTATCGATTCATAAAGTTGTTAGATAAAGGCAACTAAAAATATCAGCAAAAAGTCAGTTCAATTTTTGCTAGGTCAATTTTAATGTCTAAAAATCAGTCAAATCCTGAATTACAAATTTCAAATTCATAACAAAATGACAATATATTTGAGAATAGACAGCTTAATACAACAGTCCTTTTTAGGCGTTGAACCGGCAGCACGACACGTGTTTTGTTTCTTTGAAACTTTTTCAAGGCTTTAGTTATTAGATCTCATGAATGGCGCTCAAAATGTAAATAGGGATGTCCAGATCTTCGATGTGATAGTCATCTAATCTTGTCAAATTCTAAATATGCAAAAGTTCTTTGTCGAAGGGAGAGCAAATCACGTATAGTGTGTATACAGTCCAAAGATCGTTATTTAATTTTATACCGTTGCAAGTTGATGGGCTATAATATGCCCTTCATTTTTAGAATCAGCTCACAACGTCGATCTCCTAGTCTTCTTAAGTAGACTTGCTCTCCCTTCGACAAAGAACTTTTGCATATTTAGAATTTGACAAGATTAGATGACTATCACATCGAAGATCTGGACATCCCTATTTACATTTTGAGCGCCATTCATGAGATCTAATAACTAAAGCCTTGAAAAAGTTTCAAAGAAACGAAACACGTGTCGGCTGCCGGTTCAACGCCTAAAAAGGACTGTTGTATTAAGCTGTCTATTCTCAAATATATTGTCATTTTGTTATGAATTTGAAATTTGTAATTCAGGATTTGACTGATTTTTAGACATTAAAATTGACCTAGCAAAAATTGAACTGACTTTTTGCTGATATTTTTAGTTGCCTTTATCTAACAACTTTATGAATCGATAGTTAAATTGTTTTAGAGTGCCGAGGTTTACATATGTACTGTATATTTTTCTTATGTTGTACAATTTTTTCTGTATATTTAAAAATTAGTATATATTTTATTATACTTTGTAAAGTTATAATAATAATTAATATAAAAATATATTTATTATTATAATTGTATATGTATTTTTTTAATTATATTAAATATTAAAAATACATATTAATTATATACAAATGTAAAACGAAACTTGCCTGTTTAAAAAAAAAATGTCATGCAATACAACAATGTAATAATTAATATTATTAATATTTTATATACTAATAATATTAATTAAAATTTTATTTACATGTAATAAAGTTATGATTTCTTCAAAATGTTAAAGAATGTTCACTACAGCATTATAATGTTACAATATTAAATAAGAATTAAATATACAATGCTTTATGTTATGTATATATATGCCAAAAATGTTTTTATTAATTGTATAAATATATTATAATGTTCCAACAACTCTTGTAAAATAATAAAAAAATATGGTTTGTATATCAAAATATGAATACTTGTGTTATAAAATATGATTATATCATAAAATGTTCTTTTCCTAAAAGAATTCCATTAACTAATAAATGTATGTAAAATAATTTATGTTCCTTAAATAAAAATGTACATATTTTCTGTGTTTTTATTAATGTGTATTCCATACTATAAATAAAAAATATTTTGTTTTGTCTTTCTACCTACTTATACAAAAATAAAGGTTGTTTGAAAATTAAAAATGTCTAATTATTTTTTATATGTATATATTATTATTGAATATTTTACTTACATATATTAATTTGATAAATGTACCATTTTAAATTACTATAAATAAGCATAGTGTTTTTTTTAATAGTAAATTATAAAATATACATCAATTACACAATAAAAATAGATTATCACTGCACATAATAAAACCCTCTTAGATTTCTTCACATATAAAAACACATACTGTAATTTTCCTACAACTCTTTATATAAAATTAATAAATACACAGCAAATAACATATATGTAATATAAAAATCTTAGATAAATTATAAATAAATTAAAAATATATTTGTACATAAACATATATCACTCACTATTCCCAATACAATTAAATAATAGTCAGGGAAGGTGCTAGACATTAACAATATATAATTTACTCTTCCCACTGCAGTTAGGATTAAGTCACAGAAGGTGCTGGACATTAACCATATATAATTTACTATTCCCACTACAGTATGTATTAAATAAAGAAAGGTGCTGGACATTAAACAAATATAAATTACTATTCCCACTCCACTGAGTATTAAGTCAGGGAATGTGCTGGACATTAAACATATATAAATTACTATTCCCACTCCACTGAATATTAAGTCAGGGAAGGTGCTGGACATTAAACATATATAAATTACTATTCCCACTACAGTCAGTATTAAGTCAGGGAAGGTGCTGGACATTAAACATATATAAATTACTATTCCCACTCCAGTCAGTATTAAGTCAGGGAAGGTGCTGGACATTAAATAGATATAATTTACTATTGAAACTCCACCAAATATTAAGTCCAAGAAAGTGCTGGACAGTAAACATATATATAAATTACTATTGCCACTCCACTGAGTATTAAGTCAGGGAATGTGTTGGACATTAAACATATATAAATTACTATTCCCACTTCAGTTAGTATTAAATCACAGAAGGTGCTGGACACTAAAGATATATAAATTACTATTCCCACTCCAGTCAGTATTAAGTCATAGAAGGTGCTGGACACTAAAGATATATAATTTACTATTCCAACTCCACCCAATATTAAGTCAAAGAAAGTGCTGGACACTAAACATATAAAAGTTACTATTCCCACTCTAGTCACTATTAATTCAGGGAAGGTGCTGGACACTAAACATATAGCAATTACTATTCCCACTCCAGTCAGTATTAAGTCAGAGAAGGTGCTGGACACTAAGGGGCCGATTCCGATTCGGGCCGGAAAACGTACCGACCGACTCGGTACGGGAATATAGTCCGACCGACACGTACCGGCGCCGTCCGACCCGGGTAGTACGATGAAATGCATGTGCATCACGACCGACTCGTACGGAACTCAAGCCGAACGACCGACCCGGACGGAAACAAGCTATCCGGCCGGGAAACCACGCGAATAGAACCGACCGACACGCACCAGGAATGAACCCGAACGAAACGTAACCGCGAACTCCGACCCGCGCAGTACGATGCAATGGGTGCAAAATCAGACTGATTCGCACGGAGCCCAAGCCGTACGACCGACACGCATACAAAAGCCAGCCGAACAAACACAATACTCCGCGACCGATGCGTACGCCGCATATGAAACCTAGCTGAAACACAGCGGGAACGACTCGGAGAGGCGCGCACGAGACAACTGCAACGTCCTACTCGGTCAGAAGAATGTCTCCTACATGCACAATAATTACAAATGAAAAAATACAAAAAAAGAGGGCCAAACAAGCAATGACAAAGCCAATAAATACAGGAGGGGGGAAAATGGAACAAGGACACACCCCCAACTCCACCTACATAAAGGCCACAAATCCCTACCATGATCCTTTGCAAATTCCACTGACCTGCCAGCACAGAACACCATCAGACAGCAAACACAGACACACACACAGCTCATCCAATACAAAAGCCACACATCATTAGCACCTCAACAAATAGCACCCTCACACACACCCAGCAAAACCTACACTCACACACCCTCACTTGCACACACACACACACATCAATAACCACCACCACCCATCACCATGCCCCTAAAGAAGAATCCAAAGTTCCTAGATAGTGAATTGGAAGTCATGGTAGACGAGATCCTGAGGGTAGAGCCACAGTTGTTTGGCACATTGGTCCAACAGACCCCCATGGTGCAGAAAACCAAGATGTGGGTGAGGATCATCGACAGGGTCAACGCACAATCACCATGTTTGCGCACAAAGGAAGACATCCAGAACAGGTGGTATGATGTGCGCAGGAGGGTCAGGGACCTACTGAAGAAGGATTACATCCTGAGCCAGCACACCGGCAGTGGCCCTCCTGCCAAACCAGTATACCTCAGGCCCTGGGAGGAGAAGGTGCGGGCCATCGTACCACCAGTGAGCGTATATGGACTAACAAACATCCCAGAGCCTGGTGAGTACACAACAAATATACACAATATTGTGTGACAATACACACACATCACTGTCAAGGGGATAGTCAAACCATGCACCCCTAGCAAATCCACAGCAACCAAAAGATAATCATCCCAAGATGTGTATGTTAGTCAGATAAACACAATACATGCCATGTCATAGTGATATGTAACTGTGTCATGACATGTACAAACCCAACAACAAATAGAGCTAGGCAGTGGCACAAATCTAACCAACAAACACTGTCAGATATTTAGCCACCACTAGAACACCACCTCACAGGGAAGCTCACTGAAAGGAAGGAATCCTGTGTATGCTGGTGAAGTCAGTGTAGCCAAGAGCATGATCGGAGTCGTAGTAACAGATAATGGGCAGCCTCACATTTGGCCGATCAACACCACTCTGAGCCATGCTCACAACACAGGGAGTGGAAAAGGACTGACAAGATGGCTCACACTGGGTACTGCTGTGGGGAGCACAAGGCCCTGCTGGGAACTGTGCACCAACAAACAACAGGACCACACTGTCAGCCATCTTGCCATTGCTGTCACACTCACACACAGTGAAGTCCACTCAAAAGGAAGGAAGTATGGGCATGCTGGGAAGGGGGGTGTAGGCAATAGCATGATGGGAGTTGTAGTCACAGATATTGCTCACCCTCACAATTGGCCCATCAACACCACTCTGAACCATGCTCACATCACAGGGAGTGGATAAGGACTGACAAGATGGCTGACACTGGGTACTGCTGTGGGGAGCACAAGGCCCTGCTGGGAACTGTGCAACAACAAACAGCAGAACACCACTGCCTGACATCCTGAAAGCCAACTTGCACTCCCTGCAATGCAAGCACGTTGCATGGTGGGATATATGGCTGGGTGGGAAGGAGGACTGACAGCACTGACCATAGTTACAAGCAGCTCTCCTCACACCCCCTCAACACAAACTCCACATAACCCACCTGGGAGAATGCAATGCCTCACACTCCAAATGAAGATCCCACAAAGAACCACCACCCTGGGTAATGCTGTGTGAAGCACAGGGACACTCTTGGGACTTGTAGCCAAACAAACACCAGGACAACACTGTCAGCCTTCCTGTCAGCACAGGCACACTACCCCACAGGGAAGCAGAGTCAAAAGGAAGGAAGTATGGGCATGCTGGGAAGGTGGGGTGTAGGCAATAGCATGATGGGAGTGGCAGTCACAGCTCAACATCCCCCACCCACATGGCCCAGCAAGCTCACACTGAAGCATGCACACCTCACAGGGAGTGAAAAGCCACCTCAAAGATGTCTGACACTGGCCTCAGCTGTGTGGAGCACAAGGGTCTGCTGGGAACTGTGTACCAACAAACAACAGGATTACACTGTCAGCCATCTTGCCATTGCTGTCACACTCACACACAGTGAAGTCCACTCAAAAGGAAGGAAGTACGGGCATGCTGGGAAGGGGGGTGTAGGCAATAGCATGATGGGAGTTGTAGTCACAGATATTGCTCACCCTCACAATTGGCCCATCAACACCACTCTGAACCATGCTCACATCACAGGGAGTGGATAAGGACTGACAAGATGGCTGACACTGGGTACTGCTGTGGGGAGCACAAGGCCCTGCTGGGAACTTTGCACCAACAAACAACAGGACCACACTGTCAGCCATCTTGCCATAGCTGTCACACTCACACACAGTGAAGTCCACTCAAAAGGAAGGAAGTATGGGCATGCTGGGAAGGGGGTGTAGGCAACAGCATGATGGGAGTTGTAGTCACAGATATTGCTCACCCTCACAATTGGCCCATCAACACCACTCTGAACCATGCTCACATCACAGGGAGTGGATAAGGACTGACAAGATGGCTGACACTGGGTACTGCTGTGGGGAGCACAAGGCCCTGCTGGGAACTGTGCACCAACAAACAACAGGACCACACTGTCAGCCATCTTGCCATTGCTGTCACACTCACACACAGTGAAGTCCACTCAAAAGGAAGGAAGTATGGGCATGCTGGGAAGGGGGTGTAGGCAATAGCATGATGGGAGTTGTAGTCACAGATATTGCTCACCCTCACAATTGGCCCATCAACACCACTCTGAACCATGCTCACAGCACAGGGAGTGGATAAGGACTGACAAGATGGCTGACACTGGGTACTGCTGTGGGAGCACAAGGCCCTGCTGGGAACTGTGCACCAACAAACAACAGGACCACACTGTCAGCCATCTTGCCATTGCTGTCACACTCACACACAGTGAAGTCCACTCAAAAGGAAGGAAGTATGTGCATGCTGGGAAGTGGGGTGTAGGCAATAGCATGATGAGAGTTGTAGTCACAGATATTGCTCACCCTCACAATTGGCCCATCAACACCACTCTGAACCATGCTCACAGCACAGGGAGTGGATAAGGACTGACAAGATGGCTGACACTGGGTACTGCTGTGGGGAGCACAAGGCCCTGCTGGGAACTGTGCACCAACAAACAACAGGACCACACTGTCAGCCATCTTGCCATTGCTGTCACACTCACACACAGTGAAGTCCACTCAAAAGGAAGGAAGTATGGGCATGCTGGGAAGGGGGTGTAGGCAATAGCATGATGGGAGTTGTAGTCACAGATATTGCTCACCCTCACAATTGGCCCATCAACACCACTCTGAACCATGCTCACATCACAGGGAGTGGATAAGGACTGACAAGATGGCTGACACTGGGTACTGCTGTGGGGAGCACAAGGCCCTGCTGGGAACTGTGCACCAACAAACAACAGGACCACACTGTCAGCCATCTTGCCATTGCTGTCACACTCACACACAGTGAAGTCCACTCAAAAGGAAGGAAGTACGGGCATGCTGGGAAGGGGGGTGTAGGCAATAGCATGATGGGAGTTGTAGTCTCATATATTGCTCACCCTCACAATTGGCCCATCAACACCACTCTGAACCATGCTCACAGCACAGGGAGTGGGTAAGGACTGACAAGATGGCTGACACTGGGTACTGCTGTGGGGAGCACAAGGCCCTGCTGGGAACTGTGCAACAACGAACAGCAGGACACCACTGAATGACATCCTGAGAGTCAACCTGAATCCACTGCAAGGGTGGCATGCTTCATGGTGGGATAACTGGGCTAGGTGGAGAAGGATGGCCGGATGTCCACCAAATACAACCAATGCTGGCCATGCACACACCTCAACATTCACATTGAAATGCCCCAGGTATGCAGGACAATGTGCTACACCAATATCAACCTCTTACTGTGACAACTTAGGACAATGCAATGTACATGCCCGCATCCAGAGGTACAGTCACAACTGTCAGGTGTGTGAACAATTGATGCCTGTAGAAACATAACATACAATGTGTGTCTCTTCCAAATACAGGTGATGATGGGGACACAGCAGCAGGCAAGGAGGAGTCCCTGTCCCAGGCTCCGGGGGACACTGAGCTCACTGGTGTGGAACAGCCTCTGCCCTCCTCGGATGGCGAAGACCTACCTGGCCCCTCCGGTGTGAGTCATCATGCAGCACCAGCAAGACCAACATCTGCACCCCCTGCACCCACCCCTCCAACAACTGCCAACACACAGACCACCCCCGCCGACACGGACAGACCAAGGACCACCGATGACAACAGCACAGGGCCCCAGGCCCACCGTGGAGCAACGGACAACAACACCACTAACAACCCCCAAGGGGGCCTCGGGTCACCTGTGCGTGCCACCGCAGGTCCTGCACATGTCGCCAGGGGTGGTGGGAGGGGTGGTAGACATAGGTCGCTGTTTGCAGAGGGGTCTGGACTGCATGATGACCCACAACTGGCACGCATTGCTGATGCGTACCAGAATAGCACCGGAGAGGTCAGACAGGTAGTGGGGATCCTCAAGGACATACAACAGCAGCAGGCTGCCCATCATGCCCGCTTGGACTCCCACATGTCCCATGTGGAGACACACATGTCTCGCATGGAGTCCAAGTGGGACACATTGCAAGAACTCACAGCGATGCATAGGGACATATTGACATGCCTCCGCCAGATTAGCACCAACATGGCCACACCTCCCTGTGTGCCCACAACATCTGGTGCTGCAACAACTGACACTGCCACAGGGAGGGAGGAGGACTCTGGCGGAGACTCCCCTGCACCGCAGCAGCCTGCACGTGAGGGTCCCCCCCCAAAGAAGAGGGGTCGTCCGAGGAAGGAAAACTGAGAGGTTGATGGCCACGTACATCCCCCAGGAAGCCAACACCTGTTCCGGAAATTCTCCTTTGTGTGCAAACTTTTCACCCTGTCGAATGCAACACAACTCTCCCACATGACATGGGGAGTTCAAGTTGGACTAATGTATCATATGACTGTGGACTTCACTCAGGACATTTCTGCTACCAAGACTTGCAACTCATCTGGGAACTTTGGATCCCAATCCCAATGTACAGCACCCACCATCCTGTGCACTATACACACACACATTTTTGTAAATAAAATCACTAGTACACCATACTTGCCTCTGTTGTTATTCCAATGTGGATACTGTTATGGTGATGATGATCTGCTAAATTACACTGTGTATGCTAACTGCTACAGCAAGTACAACACCGTCATGTGAGTCATGGTGATGTCACACATATGAGGGAGACACACCACTAGGGCTACACAACACAGAGACACCAGGGCCATCGGACTCATCGCCTACAGTGATGTTGCCAGGAAATACTGTGGAATGCACAGACACCACACCTATTCAGAGTCTGTGTCAACTAGCCCACAGGTGCAGTAAGCAAATGTCAGTCAGATGTGTGACCACAGACAACGCACATCCCAAAGTGAAGCACAGGTTTATTACACATTTGCAACATGTTGTTTCCACTACAAATGCAAGGTATTCCCACGTGGCAGTGGCCACACAGTCAACAAGTGCAGAAGATATGAAGTCCAGGGGTGTGTGGCACATCACCTGTAGGGAAACGACTGCTGCCACCCTGAAAGCTGAATCATGGTGTCGGGGGATCCAAGTTGACCAAAGTACTCAGTAAGCACCCTGTGAAGGACAGACATGACACACAGTTAAAACCACTGAAGAACAGGACAGAACTGCAATACTCATGCCCAATACATGTCACAAGACAACTACACAAAACCAAGTTAGCATGTCAACACTGTTGGGGAGTACAGACTACCTGTAAGGACACATTGCTGCATGCATCCAGTCAAGTAGCACATGGCCACACTCAAACAGCACCAGAGCACCACCCACACATATCATGCAAACTCACATCATTCACATTACATCTCCTTGGATACTCACATTCAGCTGAAGAAGTTGGTGATGAGCTGTGTGCGGACATCACCATCATCATCATCATCATCACTGGCATCGTGGTCCAGGCCAGGATCCTCCACAGGTGGCAGACGTTGGTCATCGTCATCCAGGTTGAGAGGCAACTCCTTCCGCACTGCCAGGTTGTGTAGCATGCAGAAGACGATGACAATCTTGCACACCTTTGCTGGGGCATATGGGAGGGCCCCTCCTGTCTTGTCCAGGTAGCGGAAGCGGCTCTTCAGGAGACCAAATGTCCGCTCGATCACTCTCCTGGTCCGACCATGTGCCTCAATGTAGCGCATATGGGCTGGTGTCACAGGGTTCCTCAGGGGTGTCAGCAACCACGGCATGTTGAAATATCCGGAGTCACCTACGGACAGACAATTGCACATTAGCTGAGTTGGAAAAGTGGGCGGAATACAACAGAGCAGAACACACACAATGGTACAAAGTCAGTACACACCGACAAGCCAGGCACGCTGGTTCTGCATCTGTGCCATCATCCTCGGGATGCGACTACTCCTCATCACATAGGCATCGTGTGCTGAACCAGGGAAACGGGCACACACATGTGTGATGCTCATATCTGCAAGACATACCACCAGAGCATTGATTGAATGGTAATGTTTCCGGTTCCGGTATGCCTGCTCATGTGCCTGTGGTGGTACCAAAGCCACATGTGTCCCATCAATGGAGCCAATGACATGTGGCATCCTCCCCAGGGCATAGAAGTCACTCTTGACGTCAGTGAGTTGTTGACGTGTAGGGAAATAGATGTACTGGTTCAGGCATCTCAACATTGCCTCCAAAACATCGCGTAGCACACGGCTGAACATAGTCTGTGACATCCCACCGGCAGTCGCCACAGTGTGTTGAAAGGTACCGGTGGCAAAGAAGTGTAGGGCTGCCATCACCTTCACCTTGGGGGTCAGCGCTGTAGGGTACGGCCGGCCAGGTTGCAAATGTGGTGCCAAGCACACTGCCAAATCCTCAATCAGCTGCCTGGTGAAGCGGTACCGTCGGATGCTGTCACGTTCCACCATCGTTGCCAGGTCAGGGAATGGTCTATGGACAGCTGGAGCCCTGCAGTGCATAGGTTGAAGAAAGAAAGATTGTCAGTCACCCCACATATGTGCCATTCACCATACTCAATTTCACATGATACATCATTACGAGACACAAGTACTTGATGTGTGTGCCGTTCTGTTCGGACATAACTGGCACCTACATGGCCATCATCTAACTTCTCAGTACAACATGTGTGGACAACAGGTTCCAGGTTGTGCTATGGGAAACCATTAGGCTGTGTCACAGTACCCATTTACTGCTGTCACGTTCCACACACACACCACAGTGACATGTCTGGACAGATGCGCCACAGGCATCACAGCTCATTGACAGGTAGATTCCCAGTGACCCTGTCTTGCCACATGGACACTGGCATGACATGGCGTATCATGTACACGTCAGAAAATGAAACATGACTCCCACAGGTAGTGGCCCCTGTCGCCTCCGCAGGACAGACATGGACGCCAGTGACGCACAACATCAAAGTCCATGCACAAACAACGTTAATGTGGAGACTGTCTCCCATCGTGCACATGAAATAAGAGACATCGGAAACACAACATGCACACAGACTGTGGAGGGCCATCACTATTGTGGCAATGGGTCATCCTGTGACGTACATGCCTTCCCCCATGGGACCCTGGGGGTATGTGACATGTCATACACATACACAACCTGGAAATGTGACCATGCCACATGCTCCGAAATGAACTGTTGCACATCACAGTGGTCATGTGCACAACACACAAAGGACCCTGTCCCCATGAACACATGCACAGCCTGGGTGTGGCTGCCCACAAGTGCCACCACAGAAACCACATGTTTACCCCCATACACAGAAAAGGTAATGCAGCCTTACATGCCTTAGGAAACAGTGTGGACTGGGTGTGGTGTTGTAGGTGTGCCCCTGAGTCTCTGGCAGGTATATGTGGCTGGCATACGTTCACCAGTGACAAGCATGGTGACATATGCGAGTGACCTGTACAGGGACGCGTTGTACAGCAATGGACCGATCGGTGTGCCCGGCCGACCCATTGCATCTGTTGTGGGCGGGTACGCGTTGTACAGCAATGGACCGATCGGTGTTCCCGGCCGGCCCATTGCATCTGTTGGGAGCGGGTACGCGTTGTACAGCAATGGACCGATCGGTGTGCCCGGCCGGCCCATTGCATCTGTTGGGAGCGGGTACGCGTTGTACAGCAATGGACCGATCGGTGTGCCCGGCCGGCCCATTGCATCTGTTGGGAGCGGGTACGTGACGTATCCCGACATACGCGTTGTACAGCAATGGACCGAACGGTGCACACGCATTGGCTGGGGCCTGGCATGGCAACGGACGCGTTTTCGAAGCTTCAACGAGTCTGATGCAGTGAATTCAGTTGGCCAGCCACAACAATGTTGCAAAATCATGGGTGTCATGAAGTTGAAGTTTTGAAGGATGCTGTGGGCGTGTATTAGTGCTGCTATTCCATGGATTGGTCATGATTCAGAAGATGCAAACGACTTGGACCTATCACTTTGGACACATGGGACAGTATCTGCCTCTGCAGCACACATATAATGCTGACTGTTCCCCTGAGAGCTCACTTGCCTGCACTACATGCTCCAGGACGACATCTGCCACCAACACTGCTGCTGTCTCTGCATCCTCTGGCAACTGCAATGGCACGTACTGTGGAGAGAGCCCCAGCCTTCAGCCTTGAGGAGAACCAGGCCCTGCTGGACATCCTCCTTCCACAGTACAGCAAGCTGTATGGGAAACCAGGGGAGCAGGTGAGTGTGCTGTCCACTGCCTTACTAATTTTGCATGTTGTCTGACTAGCAGGACTTACAGTGTGCACACCACTGGCTAGCATGCTCACTGAGTAGTTCTGACCCCCCAAAGTGTGTAGTTACATGCACTGAACAGGTACAGTGCAGTAACAGTGCATTCCAACAAGGTTTACTTCCCATGCAATGATACCATGTAGTAACTGCTGGCAAACTGTTCATAGGCATCGTTGCACTGCCTGTGTACATCATATGCCCCAGTGATTTAGACATGTATATCCAACTGTGTGATGCACGTATATGTTGCATGTGTAGTAATGGCATTTTCACTTTGTCATCCTCACAGGTTGATGCCCACCAGAAGCAGGAAATCTGGCTGACCATCGCCCGGGCAGTAAGATCCATGGGGGACTACAAGCGCCGGATCCGCAACTGCCAGAAGACGTGGCAGGACCTTCGAGGCTGGACCTGGAGGATCGCAAGAGTCCAGCTGAAGCTGTCGCCTCCTCGCAGGAGGGGCGGACACCGGACCCTGAACCCCCACATGCTCAGGATCCTGGTGATGGTCTTCCCTGACCTGGATGGGCATCTGAAGGCCAGACAGCAGCAAGGAGGGGGTGAGTCCATGACTGCACTGTGCACTTTGTCTGACATGCTATGTGCCCTCCTCTGGCCTGGTTAAACTTCCACAGTACATCAGTCTTGTGGTCCAGGACCCATGTCCCTCTATTGTGACATGCCCACTCCTCATCTGATACGCATATGTGTGGCCCTTACAGTCAGGAAATTGTGTCACTTGGGGACTGTGTCATTGCATTTTGCTTGGCTCAAGGTGGGGGTCAGCATTTGTTCCTGTGACTATGTTGTGGGATTCATGGGTGGGTCAATTGCTTACACAATGCCCAAGTTCTGACATGTAATCTGGGTGTAACTTTGATATGTGGTCCACTTTCTGATCTGATTCACCACATGTCCCTGGGGTATTTGGCACACCCCCATGCTGCGGGTGGGAAGAATGTTTGGGCCTCAGGAGTATGTATATCAAGTGTGTCACACATGCTTAGACACCTGCCTACTGTCCAGGACTCATCCCTCTTACAGGTGGAGCTGGACAGTCAGGCCTACTCCAGGGCATACAATACACTCTGTACTCCCACTCCCGTGGATCATCTGAGATGTTGTGATCAGTGACATGTTCCCTCAGGTGTCTGCCTCTGTGTCATTGTGCTGTGGCTTCATTGTCAGGACTACTGGTATGTTTATTGGTTAGGGCTCAGCATGCCATCTGAGATGTGACCATGAGAGACGATACTTATGTGACTTGTAGGTGTTTGATCACTTGACTGTGCACACAGGTGTATGCGACTGTGACTTTCAGGCAGCTGTTATTCATTCACAGCACACTGTGAGGTGCTCAGGTTCTGAGAGTTGTGTTTCATGTCCCCCATATGTCCAATTGGCATGACGTGGACAAATACTAGTTCAGATGATGTGGTGTGTGGGGGATGGACATGTGCACTTGTCAGTTACATAACTTGCATTCCCCATGTCCTAGGATTGTGACACAGTGCAGACTGTTGTTGGCTGGCTGCCATGGCCATGTGAATGGAGACAGTGATGTATGACTTTGCACGCATGCCTGTGTCATGGCAGTAAACTTCCTAAGAGTGATCCTGCAGGGGAGTGACATGTGCAACATGCACCCCATTGTGGCATGGACTATCCGGACATGGGTGCATCATGGTGTCTGTGCTGGTATGCATCACATGCATTTCTATTTAGACTCTGGACATCCCTTTCTCCGGACACCTGCACTGACTCAGTGGCAAGAGATGTGATGTGTGCATGTTCACATACTTCACCGTGTTCCCTGCAATGTCCAACAACTGTGTAGGTGGTGCATGTGTCCACACTGGGGTCTTACCATCAGACAGGCACCAGACAGATGGGTGCAAGGGCAGGAGGGGTGTGAGTCCCATGGTTGACCATCAGACTGACAATTGGCTTCTCCAAATCGGTGTGAGGAGTTTTGGCAATGTTCAACTAAGGATGCCAGGGCTGGCTCTGTAAGTGCTGTACTTACTGTGGTGTGTGCGGTCAGTGCAGGTGACTGATGTTTGTCTGTTTCCCTAATTGTTTGCAGATACATCCACAGCCACAGGAGGGGACAGCTCCATGGACCAGGAGGAGCTGCGGAGCCAGACTGGGTCAGCATCGGACGAGTGGTCAGAGGGACCCAGTGGCACGGAGGGCGAGGGGAGCCACACCGAGGAGTCCTCAGCACCATCCACCTCAGCTGAGGACCACAGCAGCTCGGAGGATGACTCCCTTGTGGAGGCGGGTGTCAGCAGCCACCACACCCCAGCTAGTCTGTCTGGCCCCGCCACCACCACCACCAGCACCGCCCTCCCATTGGCTCCAATTCCAGAGGTCCGTGGAGGCTCCCGTGTTCGGGAGCGTGTCTCCTTCGTGCCAGGCACCGCACCCCCTGCCCCTGTGTCCCCTGCTGCCCTTAGTGAGGAGTCTGTGTACCTACTTCGGCAGCTCCATGTAGGGCAGACAGCAATGCTGAGTGTCCTCCATGCACACACCACTCTGTTGACACAGCTGGTGTCGTTCATGGAGGGCATCTCGACGGGTATGTCTGCCCTACAGAGGAGCAATAAGTCCATGGACTCCTCCCTGACGGCAGCAGTGTCCCTCCTCCAACAGTCCCTCCCCCCTCCTACCTCTGCCCCATCCACACTTCCTGGTACCCTACCTGTCCAAAGCACATGCACACCTGCACAATCACCCAAACACACAGACACGAGCAGCACAGACACACCCAAAAGATAGGCAAGACGTGCACACAAGCATCCTCAGGAGACAGATACCACACACAGGGGATGGGGAACAGACACACACACAGGCATCCACAGTCACTCCGCTGTCCTCCAAATCCTCTCCCTCCAAGACCCCTTCCCTTGCCTCACCTGCAACCCCACCTACACAGCAGCTCTTCCTCTGTGACCTCGGCCTCTCCCCCTCCGATCCTGCAGATCCGGCATACCGGTGGAAGAGGAAGTCCACCCACACAGAGGGGAGTGCCACTCGCCCCCGGACACCCTCCCCCAGGTGCAGGCAGACTAAGGACCCCATTCGGAAGTCCCCCGGACCAGGAAGGGCAAGACCCCACCACCACCACCACGCAGCTCCAACACCCAGTCTCTCTCCTCCATCCCCCAGGCCACCACTCCACAGGTTCCACCGCCACACCCTGCCCCAGGTTCCCCCACACACTGATACCGCATCCCCAAACTGCTTAGGCCCTCCCCCCTGCCACTTGCTCTTCCATCCCCAACCCAGATGCTCTGCCTGTTTGTGCCACTGGTGTGGAGACCGGGTCCCCCCCTCTGTCCTGCCCACCTCATCTGCCACCCCTTCTACTCCCTTGGAGGCATGCACTGCAGTGGAGTCCACAACCACCCCGTCTGACTCGGGCACTGCAGTGGGGACCCAGTCCACTCCATCAGACCAGCCCACTGCAGTGGTTGCAGCACCAACACCATCTGACTTGTGCCCTACAGTGGTGCCGGCCCCCCCTGAGTCAGACACCTCCACTGCAGTTGCCGGTGACACTCCTGCACCCACCACCCCTTCACTGCCTCACTCTGGCATCCCCTGATCCTGTCCCTGCGGTGCCTGGCCTGCCCCTTGTATGCCCCTCCAAGGGGGATGTCCCCTGTCCGTACCAGTGCAGGCAAGCAATGGGTGACAAGTTGTCACATATCACCCTGTTGGGACTGTGTATTTGGACTGGCCATTGGCCTTAGTTTAATTTGGACTTCTGATTTTTGATTGACATTTGCTGAATAAAGCCTCTTTTTGTTTACTTGCGGATTTTCTTTTGATGTACATGATGTAGATGAGTATCATCATGCAGTTGCAGTTGTAATAGTGTTCTGATCAGGAAAATGAAGTGTTGCTGTGATGGACTCCATGTGGTCCATGGGATATGTGTCCTGTTGTAGTCTGGATCTATAGCATCCTCTGCTGCAGTCTGAAGGTGTGATGTTCAGCATATGACACAGGGATGTACATTTTGCATTTGTAAATTAACATCTTTGTCTTACAGTGATGCACATCTGGTGGGCTTACCACCGTTCAATGTTTCTATTTCCCTGACTGTGTGCCCATCTCCACTGGACATGCAGTTTAGCACACCAATGTTGAAGGACTCATCAGTGTATACAGTGCACCTTGCTTGACACGTGTTTTGGGTGTATGCAGATGACTGACGTGACACTCCCGTACCCAGGCTGATGTGAGCAGAGCCTTCAGTGTGTTGTAGTTGTTGACTCACTGACCGAGTGTTCTGCTGACATGTTTGAGTCGTGCACAGACAAGGTTTGGCACAGCGGACCTTCCACAGGAGCGGAGTGCCCTCATGGCAGTGTGTAATCCCGTGACATTGCCTGGGCCTGTGTTTTGTGTTGTGTAAGCATGTCTGTGCGTGTTCCCTTCCCTATTCCTACACAGGCTGTGTCCCTACGGATGTTCTTGTTTCTGATGCTTGCTGAGTTGTTCTGTGTTCATCCAGCATCTTGGACCTGGTTTCTCCGGGATGTGGGTGCATGGCAAACTAATGTTCATCAGGTTGTCATCCCAGGTTGTCTTTGTTGTCAGGGCTGGGGATGTGGGCAAACGCAGATGGGACACATTCTGGATTCCCCTTGGCACTTGTTGGTTACACATGTCATGTAATTTACAGTTTGTGGTAGCTTTCAGTGATTGTGACACATTGTGTGTGTGACTGCTGCCACTCCTCAGGGTCAGAGCTGCAATGTTGGAAGTTGTGTACGTGTGTTCTTTGTGTGTCACCTTGGCTTCTTCATTGGTATGTGACTATGGCCGGGATCCCATTGATTGTGGTGGATTTCACGTCATGCCCATGTACCGCGTAGTGTGCAGTGTGTCAGACATTCACGAGTCTTGTTGACTGGCCATGTGTGATGGGTTTCTGCACCTTAGTTCCCACCACCACCCCTGGGATTGTCATGGGTGCATGTGCAATGTCACCAGTCCATGTGAGCTTCACTGCTGCACATTGGTGGAGATCAAGGTGTGTGGTGTTGAGTGTGTGCAAATGTGAGTTGTTGCACGGCTAGACCCCTACCTCCATATTGGCCTTGGCTGGCAGGCCGTGCTGATTGATTTGTGCTTGTGTAGGTGTGATGGTAGTTTGTTGCTCAGGACACATGGCTGTGGTTCACAGTGTGAATGACATCTACCTTTGTCATCACAGTGGGATTATCATGCAGGCTAGTGTCAACACAATGTGGGGTCCCTGGGGGTAGTGCTGTGGTGGGTCTGTCTCTTGCTGTGTTAGTTGCTGTTCCTACAAGCTTGTGTGACATGTGTAATTTGGGCTCCCTCTCATCTAACAATGCCTCTTTGCCCACATAGGGGAATCCGATCCATGAGTAACTTTTGTATGGCACTGTATACACATCTGTGTAATTGGAATTCAGGCCTCCTCATGTGTTGTGTGGTTGCCTGGGGACACTGGCACACACCCCCATCACCTGTTGTGTTTGATATGCAGTGTGAGTATGCCTGTTTGTGTTTGTGCATTTGCACAACTGCATTGGCATATCTTGAGTGTGCCATTGGCTGTATGTTGTTTGGTGGCTTTCCCTGCTGTCCCTGGGACTCCTAGGTCATCAGTCAGCACAATAATCATGGTTTGTATGTCCCATTGCTGCCATGGTATGGTATTTGTTCACCTGACATCTACAGTCTCCACAGGATATCTACATTTGTGTGTCCATTGGTGCAGATATGTGGGTCTGCATTATGATGGTCACTTCTGTCATTGTGTTATTTGTGAATGTTGACAATGTGAGCCCCCATGGGTGATGTTTGTATGCACATGGCCAAAACGATGTTTTATTGCCACTGCACTGTTTGCCTCACCCAATCTATGTTGCTATGGGACACAAGCACTACTATGCCACTGATGTGTTTGTTGTTGTGTGACCAGGAATCATCCATGCAGTTTGGCTTTGGCAGCTTTTACCATGACTACACTTACCTTTTGATCACTGTGGTGATGGGGCTTTGGGCCCCATTGCCACACTGTTCAAAATGTGCATCAGCTATGGACCCCACACCTACCTTTTGGTCACTGTGGTGATGGGGCTTTGGGCCCCATTGCCACACTGTTCAAGAGGTGCATCAGCTATGGACCCCACACTTACCTTTTGGTCACTGTGGTGATGGGGCTTTGGGCCCCATTGCCACACTGTTCAACATGTGCATCAGCTATGGACCCCACACTTACCTTTTGGTCACTGTGGTGATGGGGCTTTGGGCCCCATTGCCACACTGTTCAAAAGGTGCATCAGCTATGGACCCCACACTTACCTTTTGGTCACTGTGGTGATGGGGCTTTGGGCCCCATTGCCACACTGTTCAAAATGTGCATCAGCTATGGACCCCACACTCACCTTTTGGTCACTGTGGTGATGGGGCTTTGGGCCCCATTGCCACACTGTTCAACATGTGCATCAGCTATGGACCCCACACTCACCTTTTGGTCACTGTGGTGATGGGGCTTTAGGCCCCATTGCCACACTGTTCAAAATGTGCATCAGCTATGGACCCCACACTTACCTTTTGGTCGCTGTGGTGATGGGGTGTTCAACCCCATTGCCACAGTGGCCATGGTCGGCTTGCATTGTGGAGGCCACACACATTTATGTGTGACACATGTGCTAGGGGGTCACATTGTATGTTCAATGTCATGTTCAGTGTTGTAGGCATTTGACACAGACTACACACAGTTGTCATGGTGTTGGGGGGGATGTAATTTTCAGACATTCCTTATGTGGGAGTATGCTGGTTGTGTCATGCATTACCCATTCTATGAGTAGGGGTGGAGGTAGTGGCAGGCATCCAGCCCCCTAAGGGTGGGGATGGTGGTAGTGGCAGGCATCCAGCCCCCCCTGAGTAGGGGTGGTGGTAGTGGCAGGCATCCAGCCCCCCTGAGTAGGGGTGGTGGTAGTGGTAGGCATCCAGGCCCCCCTAAGTAGGGGTGGTGGTAGTGGTAGGCATCCATCCCCCTAAGGGTGGGGATGGTAGTAGTGACAGGCATCCAGGCCCCCATGAGTAGGGGTGGTGGTAGTGGTAGGCATCCATCCCCCTAAGGGTGGGGATGGTAGTAGTGACAGGCATCCAGGCCCCCATGAGTAGGGATGGTGGTAGTGGCAGGCATCCAGCCCCCCCTGAGTAGGGGTGGTGGTAGTGGCAGGCATCCAGCCCCCTAAGGGTGGGGATGGTGGTAGTGGCAGGCATCCAGCCCCCCATGAGTAGGGGTGGTGGTAGTGGCAGGCATCCAGCCCCCGGTAGGGGTGGTGGTAGTGGTAGGCATCCAGGCCCCCTGAGTAGGGGTGGTGGTAGTGGTAGGCATCCATCCCCCTAAGGGTAGGGATGGTAGTAGTGACAGGCATCCAGGCCCCCATGAGTAGGGGTGGTGGTAGTGGTAGGCATCCATCCCCCTAAGGGTGGGGATGGTAGTAGTGACAGGCATCCAGGCCCCCATGAGTTGGGGTGGTGGTAGTGGTAGGCATCCAGGCCCCCCTGAGTAGGGGTGGTGGTAGTGGTAGGCATCCATCCCCCTAAGGGTGAGGATGGTAGTAGTGACAGGCATCCAGGCCCCCATGAGTAGGGGTGGTGGTAGTGGCAGGCATCCAGCCCCCCTGAGTAGGGGTGGTGGTAGTGGTATGCATCCATCCCCCTAAGGGTGGGGATGGTAGTAGTGACAGGCATCCAGGCCACCATGAGTAGGGGTGGTGGTAGTGTAGGCATCCATCCCCCTAAGGGTGGGGATGGTAGTAGTGACAGGCATCCAGGCCCCCATGAGTAGGGGTGGTGGTAGTGGCAGGCATCCAGCCCCCCCTGAGTAGGGGTGGTGGTAGTGGCAGGCATCCAGCCCCCTAAGGGTGGGGATGGTACTAGTGACAGGCATCCAGCCCCCCATGAGTAGGGGTGGTGGTAGTGGTAGGCATCCAGGCCCCCCTGAGTAGGGGTGGTGGTAGTGGCAGGCATCCAGCCCCCCCTGAGTAGGGGTGGTGGTAGTGGCAGGCATCCATCCCCCTATGGGTGTGTATGGTATTGGTGATGGCCATCCCACCCCTATGGTTCTGCTGTTGCTAGTGTATGTCATTTGTGCATCCCTATGTGTGTGTGACATATTTCGGGTACGTGTCGTTTGTTTGTGTTGTTGGTGTTTGACTTACCGTCTGCGCCGTACGCGTCCGTGCCGGTCCCGGTAATAGATGTAGAGTATAGATAGGACCTGCGCAATGGGATTCATGCTTGGGTCATCTCGTTCGCGTTTCTCGTGTCTTCGACTCGTACTCGTAGCAGGCTTGTTCGTCTCGTAGCCGTGGATCGTCTTGTGGTGCGAAAAGGAGCTTATGTACGGCTCGCCCGGATGCTCAAACGTCCCGGACGTAGCGACCGGTTCGGCGCATACGGAGTGCGCATCGTACTCGTCCGGCCGGAAGGTGCTGTGTATTTGCTTCCGTACGACTCGATTCGGCATTTACGGATCCGGCTCAGGCGGGGAACAGGAGCTGGATTGGGTAAGTACGACTCGCTCGGAATCTGGGTTGTTATGCACATCGTACTTGTTCGTTCGGACGAGTGTTCGAATCGGTCGGGAAACACGCACTCAGCTGTTTTTTTTTCCGGACGAATACTGTTAGGTGCGCTTCCGGCCGAGATCGGAATTGACCCCTAAACATATAAAATTCCAATTCCCACTGCAGTCAGTATTAAGTCAGGAAAGCTTCTGGACACTAGGGGGCCGATTCCGATCTGGGTCGGAAAGCTCTCCGACCGATCCGGATCCGGATTGTTTTCCGACCGAGCCGGACCCCTGCAGTCCGACCGAACGAGTACGATGCGGCTGTATGCTGCCGGACTCGGTTCGGTCAGACTCCCATTGAAGTCAATGGGAGCCGGTCGTACGACGTGTACATGGGCTCCCATTGACTCAATGGGTACGTTGCGCACAAGGGGGCCCCCTGTAGTGGGTACGCGTTGGTGCCATCTGCACCGTACACGCATGTATAGGGGGGACCCATGGGTCCCCTTTGTGTCCGACTCGTACGGCTACGGGTGAAGGGGGGTCCGGCACGGACCCCCGAAGTCCGCGTACGAGAGCTTTTTCGTGTCGGAGGCTCCGACTCGATCCGGCTGTCCGGATCGTGCATCGTACTGGCTCGGTCGTAAAACGTCTCCATTGCGCGCCACGAATCGAGTGCGAATGAGTCGGACGGAGCGGTTCGGACCCAGAAAGGAGTCGGTCGGCGATTTCGCGTTCACTCGCATCGTACTTGCTCGCTCGGGCGACTGTACGAATCGGTCGGAAACAAAGCCTCCGACTTGGACCCGGTAAAGCCGAATCCGATTTGGAGCCCTACTGACCGAGATCGGAATTGACCCCTAAATATATATGTATTTTACTATTTTAACAACCTCACCATTTTCCCCTAATAACCCAACATCCCAGTACTACAACAAACATATAATTTCCATTTTTAATTAACTTTATTTGTTAAAAATAATTTCAATTTTCTAAATTTTAATTTAATAACTAATTTTATAGTAATATTTTAATAACACTCCCCACCCTTATCCCCTAATAACCCAACATCACACTCCTAAAAAAAATATATAATTTCAATTTTAAATTTCAAATTCTAAATTTAAAATAATTGCATTTTTAAATATTTTAATTAAATATTTCAATTCATATAATTATTTTTAAAACACTCCCCACCCTTCTCCCCTAATAACGCAAGATCCCACTCCTAAAACAAAAATATAATTTCAAATTTTAAATTTATATTTCTTATTTTAAATTATTTTCAAAACTCAAAATTCTAATTTAATATGTAATTTTATACTAATATTTTTTAAAAACTCCCCACCCTTATGCCTTAAAAACCCAACATCCTGCTCCTAAAACAAAACATATATTTTTAATTAAAATTTAGTTTTTTTAAATAATTTCTAACTTCAAAAAAATTAATTTAATATGTAAATTTATACTAATATTTTTAAAATACTCCCCACCCTTATCCCCTAATAACCCAACATCCCGCTCCTAAAACAAAACATATATTTTATATTTTTAATTTAAATTTCGTTTTTTTAATAATTTCTAATTTCAAAAAAGTTAATTTAATATGTAAATTTATACTAATATTTTTAAAATACTCCCCACCCTTATCCCCTAATAACCCAACATCCCGCTCCTAAAACAAAACATTTAGGGGCCCATTAGGATGTAGGGCGGATCACCACCGCCCGCATGGCTGAGGCGATCCGCCCTACATCCTTCCCCGCCCGCCAGCCATTTACCCCCGCCATATTAGTATGGCGGGGGTACCACGGCGGACGGGAAGACCGTCCGCCGCTTTTCCGCCTGGTCGACAAGTCGACCGGGCGGAAAAGGGTTTAACATGGTGGCTGTGTCTGCTAGACACCGCCATACATATTAGCATGGGGGCGGAAACATGCCTTTCCGTGGTGGCATTGCCGCCACAGAAAGGCATGCGTAATTCTCTTCCGGGGGCCCGTTGCGGTCCCCCAGGGTATTGGGGGGTGGGGGGTGCACATGGGGGGTACCTATGGTACCCCCCTGCATTGTCATGGACATGGTGGCAGGCACCTCACGGTGCCTGTCACCTTGTGCATGACAATGCACGCAGTGCATTCCCAGCATTGTGGCGGGCGGTGCCCGCCACAATGCTGGGAATGGAGGATGCCACCACCACGGTGGCGGTGGCATCCTAATCGCAGGTGCGGGACTGCCGCACCACTGGCGGCCGGTCCCAGCACCGCTAGGGTGGCGGGCGGACGGAAGTCCGCCCGCCATCCTAATGGGCCTTTTAATTTATAATTTTTATTAAAACATTTTTTTTAAAAATAATTTCTAATTTCACATTTTTTATTTAATATGTAAATTTATACTAATATTTTTAAAACACTACCCACCCTTATCCCCTAATAACCCACATCCCGCTCCTAAAACATATCTTACAAAAATTGTTTTTATACAATTTCAAACAAATATTCATACAATTAAACTAATAATAAATTAATAACAATAAAGAATATTTAAATATTTACTAAAAAATGATATTTTACACATTCTATATTTTTTTTCGATATTTTTTACAACACTAACAAATCGATATTATCTACTAACGATATTACTTACTCGATATTTTATACTTCAATATTTTTTAATCAAAAAAAAACAATATTTTTTACTACGATATTCATTACTTCTATATTATAATACAATCGATATTACAACTTTGATATAACTGCAATTCGATATTTATGATTCGATATTATGTCCATTTACCACCCCAGAACCATCCAGAGAGTGTCCAAGTACCATTTCCCTGGTGAATGGCAGAAGAGAGTCTGTGCAACTTCTGAATGGCAGCATACACATTAGGGGCATGGTCTGGGATGTATACACAACAGCTACTGCCAATGACGCGACAGGCCCCACCCCGATCAGCGAGGATGACGTCTAACACCATCCGGTTTTGTCAGAATCCCCGCTGTTGTATTAATAACCCCTTCTACAACTCTTGTGAGTCTACGAATATTAAGGCTTTTGGACATGGGGCCCCAAAAGGGTACGATACCTTTCATGGCATCTGTGAACTGTTGCAAAGTAGTATCTGTCTGATCTATATCTTCCGTGTTAATAACCCTTCTAACTCTGGGCAGGTATGCATTCCTACGCTGCAATCAATGGTCCTTATGGTAATTGGATGGTGCTATATACACTGGGAGAAGAAGAAAAGAGAGGTAACATATACCTGACCACACCCTAGGAAGCCAAACATAAGCTTGGGATCCACAAACAAAATAAACATTTTATGGTGGGAGCAAAGGTGGGCTACTTATCGTACTCAGCGTATATGTGTAATTGCAATTACTCTCTCCCACTTTCACCTTCCCTATTCCATGAACACAGAAACCAGCTGTTGTGTTGACTTATGACACTGGCATCGCTCTGTCCTTAGCAATATTGCGGGTTTGGAAAGATCGGAAATATGCAGTGGCATTGAACCCTTGGAAATCTAACATTTCATTTCAAAGCCATGTTTCATTCTTTACCTTCTCATATACATTCATGCAAGCTGCAGGAGACAATGTACCAGGGGTCCCTTGTTCTCCCAACCCCGCGGCAGTGAACCCTTGATGGAAACGTATATATTCTGTCACAGTACGAGAGTCAGCAGATGTCATATTCATAGCAGAGAATCGACAGTGACAATGCACCATAGTAAACAGTTCAAACCACCCCTCGCAACTTCTGAGATAGGATAATGTTATCGATAATAAAATATCACTCCTATGTGTAACAGAGGGGAGCAGTCCACAGATCCAGCAATTAGTAGCATTGGAAGTATCATGGGCCTGATGCAACATTTGTAAAAATACATTGTCTGCATAAGTTTTGCGATGTTCTCCTTTGTGAGGAGCTAATGTAACAAACATGTGTTCAGGAGATACAGGTGTTGTCCCAATGATAGAGTGTACAGGATACTTCTCATCCAGGAAGTAGGATAACCCTAATACTATTATTAGTGCAATAACAACTAATGATGCAAAAACTATTTTACTCTTCGTGGACCAACCCCACTCTGGACGTGGAGGTGCAAAGGGCTGCTCTTCCTCAGTAATGGGCCGACCAAACGGATACATTGTAAACAAGGGAAAAAGGGAATGCAATGGAACTAATGACAAAAGCGGGGCGAATGTTCCCAGTGTCCGTCTGAGCCTCACTGGTAGACTCCTATTGTTCATCAACGTTGGCGCTCTTGAGCACCGGCGGTGGAGCTGCTCAGTGCTAGCTCGGATCTGTATCCCAAGTTGCAGGGTAATGTACTTCCCTCCTGGGGAGCACACTCAGCTCACCCTGTACAATGTCCGAACAATGCACCAATGTCGCCTCTCCCTAAGCTACTGTTGCCTGACTTGTCGAGTCCATCCCTGCTAATCTGACTTCTCCTTTGGTGCACTGTTCCTCCGTCGGGGGCGCAAATTGTACCTACCTACTCCAGGCACAGAGGGGTCAGGAAAAATGGGGTCAGACACAGAGGGGCCAGTGGAAGAAAACTCTGGAAATGCCTTAATCTCTAGGGGCACTGCCGCATTTAGGATCTCATTGTTCTCAGCCTCTGTTTGGGTCCACGTGAGTTGGGCGTCCGAAAAGGGAACAAATTGCGGGACTTTCTCACACTCGGAGTCCCTGATGCCCTCACAGACCCACTGATTGTAGGGTAAGGGTAGAGGCACTTTGCGGCAATGCTGGCAATGAATCCAATTCTTTCGGCCGGTGACCTTGACTGCTGTGCGGGTGGCAAGGAGCACCTGGACTGGCCCCTTCCACCTTGGGTCTAGGCTCCTTTTGCTCTGGAAGTTACGGACGAGTTCAAAGTCTCCAGGCCGAATGTCGTGTCCTGGCCCCTCAGGTACTGGCGGGAGTGAATCCTGGATCTGTTGATGAATAGAACGCAGACTTTTTGTTAACTCATACAGATAGTCCACCAGCAGAGGATATTCAATTTCTGAAAACCGACGAGGACGCGGGACGCCCCAGACATTTGCCGGGTGCCCAAACACGACCTCGTAGGGTGACAGTCCTGTTCTAGAATGTTCTGTCGTTCGTGTGGACAAAAGGGCTAAAAGTAAGCATCTGGCCACAGCAACCCTGTGCTTTCCTGAATCTTTGCCAGTTTCAGTTTGAGAGTACCATTGTACTTCTCAACCAAACCTGCGTACTGAGGGTGATTCGCAGCATTATATTTTTGTCTGATATGGAGTCCCTCACACACCAACTGAATCACTTTAGCGTTGAAGTGGCTTCCTTTGTCACTCCAAATCAAACAGGGCAAACCGAAGCGAGGAAAGAACTCCTTCAGGAGTACCTTTGCAGTCGCTATGGCCGTATTTTCTTTTGTGGGGTAAGCCTCAACCCATTTACTGAACGCACAAACAACCACTAACACATATTTCAAGTTGTTAACTCGATCCATCTCTATATAATCAGTCTGGAGGACCTTAAAAGGGAAAGTGGGAGGTGAAAAATTACCAGGCGGTGTAGGGGTACCCTTTCCGGGATTGTGCATCATACACACCATACAGTATTTTACCAAGTGGGCGGCAGTCTTTGGAATAGTATCATTTTGCCATACAGGGTCTAACAACTTACAAATACCTTTAGCACTGATATGACATATGCATCTGGTAGCATCCATCTCTGTTTCTCTGACTTATCAGTCCAACACCCTTCCTCATCCAAACGTGCTGTGCTTTCCTGCCGTATTGCTAATTCCTCAATAGTTGCCTCACTCTGTATCTCCTTGACATTTTCCAGCGTATCCTCAAACATGGTAACCTCAGGCATCCACCTAGCGGGACCTGCTACAAACATTCTTTTCATCTTTGTTTGGGCTGTCTCCTTAGGTATCTGGTCTGCAAATGTGTTCCCCTTACCCACATTGTCAGTAATTGTCTTGTGGGTGCTGCACTTTACTAATGCTAATTTCTTGGGGAGTGTCACAGCCGATTAAAAGCCTACATATGAGGGGGCGTGTTGAATTTTCATCCCATGGGAAGTGAGAAACCCTCTTTCTGCCCTGAGTCGTCCAAAATTATGGGCCACTCATATGCGTACTGACTGTCAGTATAGATATTGACAGCCAGTCCCTCACTCAACTCACAGGCTCGAATAAGGGCAACGAGCTCTGCAGCTGGGGCCGACTGATAGGGAACTCGTGACGTCTCAACTACCATGTACAGTGTTGTGATCGTGTATGCAGCAGTTGTAGTGCCATCTGGTAGCTTAAACCAAGAGCCATCAACATATAGTTCCCCTTGGGGGTCAGATAAGGGAATGTCAGTCAAGTCTACCCGTCCCTTCGTCTCTTCCTCAGTCCGAAAAATACAATCATGCATGTCAATTTCCTCACTCTCAGAAGGGAGGGGTAGTAACGTGGATGGGTTCAGAGTGGCACATCTTTTATCGTGACATGTGGTGCAAAGAGAGCTAGCTCATAACCGGTCAGACGTGCACTGGTAAGGTGCTGCGTCTTGGTCTTATTCAAAAGGGTATTCACAGCATGCAGGACCATGACTGTGAGGTCGGTATAAAGTACAAGCGCAGCCAATTGCCTTATAGAGACGGCCACAGCCGTGACCGCTCTTAGACAGCTCGGGAGGGCTCTTGCAACAGGGTCAAGAAGAGCAGAGAAATAAGCACACGGCCGTTGCTTACCTCCAAAGGCCTGTGTTAAGACAGAGAGCGCACAGCCAGCAGTCTCGTGTACGTACAGCACAAACGGCTTTGCATAGTCGGGCGTACCAATCACAGGCGCAAAGCAAAGCGCAACTTTCAAATGCTCAAAAGACTGCTGACATTCAGGCATCCAAGGCAAGGGTTCATGCACATCTTTAGTGGTTAATGCTAGCAAAGGCTTTTTTAGTAATGAGTAGTTAGGGATCCAGTGCCGACAATAGGAAGTAATGCCAATAAAAGAGCACACATCCTTTTGAGTTTGAGGGATAGGCATTTTAACAATGGTACTGATGCACTCAGGAGTCAATCTCCTACCCTCCTTCGACAGTAGGTGACCTAAGTAGGTGACCTCCTGTCGACAATAATGAAATTTGGAAAGGGACACTTTATGTCCGTGGTGTGCCAAATGCAACAACAATTTAACCGTACTGTCTTTGCAACCCTTTACAGTGTCAGAAGCGATGAGAAGGTCATCTATATATTGGAGCAATACATTACCTGAGGGAAGCGTAAGGGAGTCCAATTGGGCTTTATAAGCTTGGCTAAATATACTAGAGCTCTCAGTATAGCCCTGAGGAGCTCAACAGAATCTAAAACTGGATGGATCAGAATACTGAAGAATGCATTTTTCAGATCAATAACAGAAAAGAATTTAGCAGATGGAGGAATCATCGTCAGAAGAGCAGTAATGTCAGGGACCACCGGGAACCGAGGAACCAATATTTTATTAACTTCACGCAAGTCAATAACAAAATGATCAACGTCTGGATGGGCATTAGAGGAACCCGAAGGTGCCTTCTTAAGGATAGGAAGAATAGGGCTATTAAACACATTAGCACTCATCTCCTCAACAACTCCTGATGCAATCAAGTCCTGTATAATTTTCTATAGGGCTCGTTCCCCTGCCTGTGGTATTTTATACTGAGGAATGAGAGGCAAGATAGCATTATCTTTTATTTTAATGGAAACCGGAGGTATCTGCAACAGTCTTACGTCTGTGTCGCCAGTTGCCCACAAAGTAGGTGGAACGTCATTACATTCAGCAGGGAGGGGTGCATCTTTGGACAGGCACTGCTTAGTGCTGACCACATTTGGACCCATTGTCATATAGACACCTTCCGGGGAACAATAAATGGTTGCATGCAACTTCTTCAGTAAGTCTAAGCCCATCAAATTTTCTCAGCAATTAGATGTCAACAAAAACGGCGAATCCACAGTAAAAGGACCTATAGTCAGTGTAAGAGGTTTTGAAATGGGCCTCACAACCGGTACACCAGAAAATCCTACTGAAACATTATTATGGCCGGACAAAGCTGCCCCGGGGACCAGTAAACGAGCGATAGAGCTATTCATTGCACCTGTATCCACCAAGAATTCCTTAGCTGAGCCATGCAAATTTGCAGTAACGTAAGGACTGCGCTGATCTACAGGTATCTGAACTGGTCCCTCACTCTGTCCCTGGCTGTCCTAGCTGTGAGACAGTCCCGTCACCTCGTCTAAGTCATAGTCATCGTGGTAGTACTGTTTGCCCCTAGGATCAACAAAGTAGTTCTGGTCAGTGCGACCCTTTGATGTCTGAACTCTGTCTTGGCCACCATCTCCGAGACCCTGTCCACGAGACCCTCACCCCCTCAGGACCGCCACCTTCTGCAAAAGCACAGGACACTCGCTGCGCCAGTGTCCCTCCTCTTTACAGTATGCACACTGATTTGGTCCTAATGGTGTAGTATTCCTGCTAGTAAGCAGAAGCTGTCGGTCAGGACCACCACATCCTCTACCATTCCCTCGAGAAGCCTGTTGCAACAACACCTTTGTCTTCAATTCCTTATTCTTTTTCTCCACCTTCTCCTTCTCCTCATTTCCCCTGTGCTCATAATACTGTGCCAAACTCAATATCACAGAAGGGGAGGAGGTAGTCCAAGTGCTCTCCGAAGCCTGCAGCTGAGTTGCGATCTCAGGAAGCAGGTTCGTAACAATTCTATTAACGAACAGTCGGACACCCCCTTCCACCGACAAATCCTGTCCGCTAAAATCCCAAAACACGCCTTCAAACCGAGTGAAAAAATCAGACACATTTTCATCTTTCTTCTGACGACATGCCGTTAACTTGTCCCAATCTACCCTTCTCGGTGGGATAAGAGAGTGCATATACGTAATAATTCGGCCAGGCAAAGCCAGTATCTCAGCCTTAGGCTTCTCACCAGGCTTCCTCTCCTGGTCCCATGCTTTAATCTGATTCCAAGTACCACCCAATTCCACAACATGATCCTGTGTGTGCACTTGCCTCCAAATATCAACAGGCACCATTAAACCAAA
This sequence comes from Calotriton arnoldi, assembly GCA_963921515.1. Classification (NCBI taxonomy): domain Eukaryota; kingdom Metazoa; phylum Chordata; class Amphibia; order Caudata; family Salamandridae; genus Calotriton; species Calotriton arnoldi. The sequence goes on along the minus strand of CAWUFW010003068.1, from coordinate 761,299 downwards.
GAACATTTCAAAATCCGCTAGTGTCATCACTGTCGACGAATCAGCCTCAGTCAACTCTTTATAATATGCAGTAGGATTTTTTCTAGGGTCGGGTAACTGAGTCTTAAGGGACAAAACCTCACTCCTTTTCCATGGAGTGTACACCCATTGTTCTTGGAAATGGGCTTCCACCCTCAGTCTAATAACAATATTCTGCTGATCCTGCAGCTCCGGTAGTTCAGGATGATATATGGGACTTCCCTCATCGGAAACTGGGATACTGTCTTTGGACTCTTTTCAAGCAACCTACTCCGATAAGCGACCAGCTTCGTGACATTACCAAAAACCTCACCAGGTGCCATATCTGCAGCATATACATGGTCCCTAATATCATAAATAATCTTGTGTGCGACTTCATTGAAACACTGTTCCCACAGTCCAATCAAGGTAGCCGACATGTGTTTAAGAGCATGCTGTTGCACAAACGGCTCATAATCTTTCATTACACTCCACACATCCTCCACACTGTAAATGGGGTGACGAACCCGCTGAGCGGCCTGATTGGCTACCACTCTTTTCTCTTTATCTCCCACATCAGATCGTATCAGTATCTGTCCTAGTCGCTCCTAGCCCAGTCTCCGTCCCCTAGACCACGCACAGGCGTTCCACTGTCCAGTAATGCAGGGGGATGGAGTAACAGGGGAGAAGTAACAGCAGAAGTACTAGGCACCAACGTCGCTGCCGGCTGCGTCATAGGTGTAAGGGCTGGAGAGAGAGATGCCGAAACAATAGGCATTGCAGGGAGACTAATGGTCATCCTAGCCGTAGAAGGCAAAGTCAAAAAAAGGGAAGGAGGCGCAGTGGCCAAAACAGCGTGATCAATAGTAGAAGAAACAGAAGCAGCAGAGACGGAAGGAACCAATGGCTGGGACTGGAGTATGGTAGGGTATATTCGCTGCGGGCATATGGAGGAGGTGGTCTAGTATATAACAATTCCTCCACAAATGTGTCATTTTCCTCTCTTGCAACCTAAGACTTTTCACATTGTAATTGAAATTTCCTATCAGCACACTCTATTCCTTTTTCTGTTTTCTCTCTATCATGTGCTCCAGCTTTCTGAGTCAATGTCTGCATTCTCCCCTTCCAGGACTCTTTCTCTGCTTTCATTCGTCTCTGTTTAGCCTCTTTCTGACATGTTCTGAGGGAATCAAACATCGACTGCCTACTCCTTTTCGCAAACAATTTTTCCTGCAGGAAATTAATTTTCTGTTCATCAAAAGTGCCCGTCAATGGCTACTGCAACTCGGCATTGTCCCTCGTATATTTGTGCCATAGCGTACTAAACATAATAGGGCCAATGGCATGTTTGATGTACATGTCAAAATTTGGAGTGCCCTCTGGAGGTGCCAGCTGACTTTCTTCCAATCGAGCATCAGTAGAACAACGACAGCCCAAACAAAACACTGTACTAAAACACGGCATTTTTTAAGAAAACAAGTTCACTATTTATGCCGAGCAGATATTTGCAAATATCTTTACCAAAAATTGGTCTTCAGACTTCATCAAATACAAATCAAAGTGGTACCATGTTCACAAAGAACTCAAACAAATTCAAGCGCTTGTCCAAAGACGGTCCTCAGACCGCGTCAAATACAAATCAAAATGGCGCCATATCCACAAAGAACCAAAGCAAACTCACCTGGTGCACACAGGTCAAACAAAATGATTCTCCACTGCTGACTCTTCAGGCCAAACGGTCAGATCCAAGGGTTTTGCCGTTCAGGACCCCAGTCGAGATGACCGCTGGACGAGGCACTGCCCGGTCAGACAGACAGAGCAGCTGCGAGTACAAGACTCTCTCGTGCAGGGATTCCCAGTCCGCCCGTCCGACCCGACGTGGCCCCTACCTCGTCACCCAAGGATGGGCCACCCGATGGAGTCCCTATTCGGGTGCCAACTGAAGGAAGTGACCCGATTAGGGCCACCCAAGTCACTCGCGACCACCTCTCAGCCTTACTTACAAATGAAGAGTCGTTCAGACAGTAGAGAATACAAACCAAAGGTATCTATTAGAAATACACTTGAGCGGAGTCCAGTCTGAACAGCCTCCTTAGATTGCTGCCAAGGGACTGACTTCTACCAACAGGGTAACATATAATATACATTTTCAGAATCACTGAAGACACGCCCAAACTGGAATTTTACAGTTAGTAGCTGGTGAACAAAGAGGATACACAAAGATGAGTTGCAATTCCAGGACCGGGTACATGCTATCTCAGCGTCAAGGTTACTCTGCCTGTGCCGCCGCTCTAAGGGTGGGAGCAGGCCTATCTAGAAAGAAATATATGTAATAATAAAACTTTCTATTCATTAGCACAGTGAAGCTCAACCTTGGAGGAATACGAAATAAAATATTGCAGCTGCTTTCTGCTGAGGCGGACAGAGTGAGACAGAAGTTAGCTTCGATCATGGCTCAAAATGGCGGCTGAACTTAAAATGGTACCACGAATGCTAACTTTACATAGTGTAATACACTAGCAAAATGAATGTGCACATTACATTTCAACAATCCGACAACCATTTTGCCCTAATTGGATCCTTGTCAATAGTATACAGCTTGAGTCTTATGGCACAGTGAGCACGGAATCAAAGTCTGGGCATAGCTGTTTTCAGTGATGTCACTGACCATGACATGAGTGATGTAATATTTGAGATCACAAGCTGAGCATTGCAATATATATGAACAACAAGGAGAGAGTGAGGAAGAAATGAGAAAACGGGGGGTACATCCTTTTCCCCTAGATTTTGTAGATAAAGAACAACGTGGACAGACCCACTAAGGAATCCACAAACAGGGATGACTCGGTGTCATACACTGGAATGCAAAAAAAACCAATGGGTTTTTAAGAAGAACCCTCACCCACCAACCTAGTTGGTGGCATGCTTCATCATTGGGTTCCCAGCTGGGCTGCCGAGTGCAACCCAGCTGTGCTGCGACGCCTGAATTACAGCGGAGCGGGTTTGTTTTTGTTGGGTGAGAGGGGTGCTCAAAAGTGTGATTTAAAAATGCCTCTGGGATCCCCTGATGGTCGTTTTTATTCCTGGGGTCCTAGGGCATGGCTAAAAACAAAGCAGGGATATAGTGAAGATTAAATTGGTCTTTGTTATCCCCATTAAATGGTCAACATGTTTCAGCCCCGACTAAAGTAATAAGGCTTTCCACAGGACCAAAGAGAGGCGAAGTGTGGCAAGGGAGTATGTGGCCACGTGAGTTATTCAGCACACTCGCTAAGGAGTGCTGTGCATGCAGTGGTGTAGCTGTACTTACGGTTCCCACCGTCTGATTAAAATCTGGAAAACGAAACACAACATAAAGGACATACAAAACATATACATAAAGATGGAAGTCACTGCCGTTTTGCAGTAACCTATTCCGATTTGTGATGGAGTGCTTTGCAACTGTATTCGAGTGCAGACATTGAGTCGGACTATGGGTTCCTTAAAAACAACCTTTCACGCATGGACATGCGACATACACATAGGGGCCGATTCCGATCTCGGTCGGAGGCGCACCCAACACCATTCTGTCGGGAAAAAAGCCATGCGAAAGCCTGTTTCCCGACCGATCCGTACAGCACACCGAACGAGCAAGTACGATGCGCACAACAGCAAAGAATCCGGCCGAGCCGTACTCACCCAAACCAGGTCCTGTTCCCCGACCGAGGCGAATCCGGAAACGCCGAATCGAGTCGCACGGAAGGAAAAATGCAGCCCCGTCCGGCCGGACAAGTACGATGCGCTTTCCGTACGCGCCGAACCCGTCGCTACGCACGGCACGTCAAAGCATCCGGGAGAGGCGCACATAAGCTCCGATTCGCGCCACAACACGATCCACGGCTCCGAGACGAACACGGCAGCGACGAGGATGACGCGAAGCGACGAGGACGAGGCGAAGCGACGAGGACGAGGCGAAGCGACGAGGACGACGCGAAGCAACGAGAAGGACGAACGATACGAACCAACCATGAATCCCTTCGTCCCGATCATACCAATATTCTACATATACTACCGGAACAAGCACGGACGCGTACGGCGCAGAAGGTAAGCCAGACACCAACCACAAAACACATACAACACGTACACGACACATCACACACACACAGAGGGATGCAGAATATACTTACACCAGCAACAGCAGCACCATAGGGGCAGGATGCCCATCATCAATGCCACATATGCACACAGGGGCCTGAATGCGCACCACCACCCCTACCCAGGGGGGCAGGATGCCTACCACCACTACCACCCTTAGCCAGGGGGGCAGGATGCCTACCACTACTACCACCCTCACCCAGGGGGGCAGGATGCCTACCACTACTACCACCTTCACCCAGGGGGGCAGGATGCCTACCACTACTACCACCCTCAGCCAGGGGGCAGGATGCCTACCACCACTACCACCCTCACCCAGGGGGGCAGGATGCCTACCACCACTACCACCCTCACCCAGGGGGGCAGGATGCCTACCACTACTACCACCCTTAGCCAGGGGGCAGGATGCCTACCACTACTACCACCCTCACCCAGGGGGGCTGGATGCCTACCACTACTACCACCCTTAGCCAGGGGGCAGGATGCCTACCACTACTACCACCCTCACCCAGGGGGGCAGGATGCCTACCACTACTACCACCCTCACCCAGGGGGGCAGGATGCCTACCACTACTACCACCCTTAGCCAGGGGGGCAGGATGCCTACCACTACTACCACCCTCACCCAGGGGGGCTGGATGCCTACCACTACTACCACCCTTAGCCAGGGGGGCAGGATGCCTACCACCACTACCACCCTCACCCAGGGGGGCAGGATGCCTACCACTACTACCACCCTCATCCAGGGGGGCAGGATGCCTACCACTACTACCACCCTTAGCCAGGGGGGCAGGATGCCTACCACTACTACCACCCTCACCCAGGGGGCTGGATGCCTACCACTACTACCACCCTTAGCCAGGGGGCAGGATGCCTACCACCACTACCACCCTCACCCAGGGGGGCTGGATGCCTACCACTACTACCACCCTTAGCCAGGGGGGCAGGATGCCTACCACCACTACCACCCTCACCCAGGGGGGCAGGATGCCTACCACTACTACCACCCTTAGCCAGGGGGGCAGGATGCCTACCACTACTACCACCCTCACCCAGGGGGGCAGGATGCCTACCACTACTACCACCCTCACCCAGGGGGGCAGGATGCCTACCACTACTACCACCCTTAGCCAGGGGGGCAGGATGCCTACCACCACCCTTAGCCAGGGGGCTGGATGCCTACCACCACTACCACCCTCACCCAGGGGGGCTGGATGCCTACCACTACTACCACCCTTAGCCAGGGGGCAGGATGCCTACCACTACTACCACCCTCACCCAGGGGGGCTGGATGCCTACCACTACTACCACCCTTAGCCAGGGGGGCAGGATGCCTACCACTACTACCACCCTCACCCAGGGGGCAGGATGCCTACCACTACAACCACCCTCACCCAGGGGGGCAGGATGCCTACCACTACTACCACCCTCACCCAGGTGGGGCAGGATGCCTACCACTACTACCACCCTCACCCAGGGGGGCAGGATGCCTACCACTACTACCACCCTCACCCAGGGGGCAGGATGCCTACCACTACTACCACCCTTAGCCAGGGGGCAGGATGCCTACCACTACTACCACCCTCACCCAGGGGGGCTGGATGCCTACCACTACTACCACCCTTAGCCAGGGGGGGCAGGATGCCTACAACTACTACCACCCTCACCCAGGGGGGACAGGATGCCTACCACCACTACCACCCTCACCCAGGGGGCTGGATGCCTACCACTACTACCACCCTTAGCCAGGGGGGCAGGATGCCTACCACTACTACCACCCTCACCCAGGGGGGCAGGATGCCTACCACCACTACCACCCTCACACAGGGGGGGCAGGATGCCTACCACTACTACCACCCTCAGCCAGGGGGGGCAGGATGCCTACCACTACTACCACCCTTAGCCAGGGGGGGCAGGATGCCTACCACTACTACCACCCTCACCCAGGGGGGGCAGGATGCCTACCACCACCCTTAGCCAGGGGGGGCTGGATGCCTACCACCACTACCACCCTCACCCAGGGGGGGCTGGATGCCTACCACCACTACCACCCTCACACAGGGGGGGCAGGATGCCTACCACTACTACCACCCTCAGCCAGGGGGGCAGGATGCCTACCACTACTACCACCCTTAGCCAGGGGGCAGGATGCCTACCACTACAACCACCCTCACCCAGGGGGGCAGGATGCCTACCCACCACCCTTAGCCAGGGGGCTGGATGCCTACCACCACTACCACCCTCACCCAGGGGGGCTGGATGCCTACCACCACTACCACCCTCACACAGGGGGGCAGGATGCCTACCACTACTACCACCCTCAGCCAGGGGGCAGGATGCCTACCACTACTACCACCCTTAGCCAGGGGGGCAGGATGCCTACCACTACTACCACCCTCACCCAGGGGGGCAGGATGCCTACCACCACCCTTATCCAGGGGGCTGGATGCCTACCACCACTACCACCCTCACCCAGGGGGCTGGATGCCTACCACTACTACCACCCTTAGCCAGGGGGGCAGGATGCCTACCACCACTACCACCCTCAACCAGGGGGGCAGGATGCCTACCACTACTACCACCCTCACCCAGGGGGGCAGGATGCCTACCACTACACCACCCTTAGCCAGGGGGCAGGATGCCTACCACTACTACCACCCTCACCCAGGGTGGGCTGGATGCCTACCACTACTACCACCCTTAGCCAGGGGGGGCAGGATGCTACCACCACTACCACCCCCACCCATAGGATGGACAATGCATGACACAACCAGCACACCACAACCTAGGGAATGCAAGAAGAAGACATCCCCCCAACACCATGACAAGCGTGTGTAGACTGTGTCAAATGCCTACAACACCGAACATGACTTCGAACATACAATGTGACCCCCTAGCACATGTGCCACACAAATATGTGTGTGGCACACACAACGCAAGCAGGCCATGACCATTGTGGCAATGGGGTCCAAACCCCCATCATCACAGTGACCAAAAGGTAAGTGTGGGGTCCATAGCTGCAGCACATTTTGAACATTGTGGCAATGGGGTCCAAACCCCCATCATCACAGTGACCAAAAGGCAAGTGTGGGGTCCATAGCTGCAGCACATTTTGAACATTGTGGCAATGGGGTCCAAACCCCCATCATCACAGTGACCAAAAGGTAAGTGTTGACAAAGTAAGAGGTGCAACTGCCAAACTGCATGGATGATTCCTGGTCACAGAACAACAAACACATCAGTGGCAAAGTAGTGTATGTGTCCCATTGCAAAATAAATTGGGGGAGCCAAATCCTGCAGTGCAAATAAGACATAACTTTGGCCATGTGCAGACAAACAACACCCATGGGGGCTGACACCGTCAACAATCATCAATGACACAATGACAGAAGTGACCATCCGAATGCAGACCCACATATTTGCAACAATGGGCACACACATGCAGATACCCTGTGGAGACTGCAGATGTGAGGTGAACAGATACCATACCATGGCAGCAATGGGACACACAATCAACAATTAGCACCAAATGAGGGCTCCCGTCCCATCAGCCTGGTCATGGAAGTGCCAACGGAATCATCAGCACAGATCCAACACACTTGAATAGCAATGTTGCACTGACAACACAGATGAGTCCTTCCCCATTGATGCCCAAACCTGCATGTTCACTGGAGATGGCCACACGGTCAGGGAAGTAGACGAATAGAACAATGGCAGGCACAACAGATGTGCAGGGGTGGAAGCCACAGATGTGAAATTGCCAATCTAAGTAGGAAATCCCATTGCCAAATACTGAACACATGACACCCTCAGATGCTGCTATGGATGACATGGATACACCACAGGATAGGACACATTCCCCCTGGACCACATGGGTTCCTGCACAGTAACACTTCATTATCATCAGACCAAATATCACCATCACTGCAGCAAGGGCATGGTTAGCATCATCAACATCATGTACATCAGAAGCAAAAGCACTAGAGAACAGAAAGTTGCTTTATTCAGCATATGTGGCATTAAAAGTAGAAGTCCGGTAGAACATAAACAAAGGCCAATGGCCAGTCCATCAACAAAGTCACAAGTGGGTGACAGTGGCAGATGCCACCCTACACATGCCTGCACAAAACCAGGGACAATCCACTAGGAGGGGCAACCGGGGGAGGTAGGCCAGGCACCGCAGGGACAGGATCAGGGCTCACCAGGAGGAAGCAGGGAAGGGGTGGTGGGTGCTGGAGAGCCACTGACAACTGCAGTGGAGGTGTCTGACATGGTGTGTGCTGGCACAACTGGGGGGCATGGCTCAGATGTTGTGGGTGCCGGCACGACTGCAGTGGACCCTGCAGATGGAGTGGACAGGTACGCCACTGCACTGCCCAAGTCAGACAGGGTGGTAGTGGACTCCACTGCAGTGCCTACCACCAGGGGAGGAGAATGGGGAACAGGCAAGGTGGGCTGGACAGAGGGGAGGACACCCTCACCACATCAGTGGCACAGACAAGCGCAGCGGGGGGTGTGGTGCCGGGAGAGCAAGTGGCAGGGGAGAAGGCCGGAGCCTCTTGGGGATGGTATATCTGTGGGTGGGGGAACCTGGGGCAGGGTGTGGTGGGGGCACCTGTGGAGTGGGGGCCTGAGGGATGGAGGAAGGAGACCTGGTGCTTGAGCTGCAGGGCGGCGGTGGGGTCTTGCTCTTAGCACTCCGGGGGACTTGCGGGTGGGGGCCTCAGTCTGTCTGCGCCTGGGGGAGGGTGTCCGGGGGCGAGGGGCACTCTGCTCCGTGTGGGGGCTTCCTCTTCCCCCTGGATGCTGGGGCAGCTGGATCGGAGGGGAAGAGGCCGAGGTCACTGAGGAAGAGGCGCTGGGTCTTTGGGGTTGCAGGTGAGGCAAGGGAGGGTGCTTTGGAGGGAGAGGCAACTGAGGACTGTGCAGTGCCCGTGGATGCATGTGTGTGTACCAGGGCCCCATCCCCTGTGAGTCTGGTTTCATCCCCTGACTGACGTGTGTGTCTGTGTGCTGGACGTGTGTGTGCTGGTGTGTGCCTGTGCCGGTGTGTGTGTGCTTGGGACGGGTAAGGTTCTGGGGAGTGTGGATGGAGCAGAGGCAGGAGGGGTGAGGGACTGTCTGAGGAATGACACTGCTGCCGTCAGGGAGGAGTCCATGGACCTGTTGCCCCTCTGTAGGTCAGACATGCCCGATGAGATGCCCTCCATGAACGACACCAGCTGAGTCAACAGTGCGGTGTGCGCATGGAGGACACTCAGCATGGCTGTCTGCCCTACATGGAGCTGGCGAAGGAGGTACACAGACTCCTCACTCAGGGCAGCAGGGGACACAGGGGCAGGGGGTGCCGTGCCTCGGCCAAAGGAGACACGCTCCCGAACATGGGAGCCTCCACGGACCTGGGGAATGGGAGCCGATGGGAGGGCGGTGGTGGTCCTGGTGGTGGCGGGGACAGCAACACTAGCTGGGGTGTGGTGGCTGCTGACACCCGCCTCCACAAGGGAGTCATCCTCCGAGTTGCTCTGGTCCTCAGCTGAGGTGGATGGTGCTGAGGACTCCTCGGTGTGGCTCCCCTCGCCCTACGTGCCACTGGGTCCCTCCGACCACTCCTCGGCTGCTGACCCAGTCTGGCTCTCTGGCTCCTCCTGGTCCGTGGAGCTGTCCCCTTCCGTGGCCGTGGATGTATCTGCAAACAATGGGGAAACAGACAGACATCAGTCACCTGCACCAAACGCACACACCACTGTGAGCACAGCACATTACAGAGCAAGCCCTGGCATCATTAGTTGTACATTGCTAAAAGTGCCCTAACTGAACAGGAGAAGCCAATTGTCAGTCTGATGCCAAGCATGGCACTCACATCCCACATGGCCTTGCACCCATCTGTCTGGTGTCTGTTGGATTGCAACACCTCAGTGTGGACACATGCACCAAGTACACAGTAGTTGGACAGTGCAGAGGACACGGTGTGGCATGTGGACATGCACACATCACAGCTCTTGCCACTGAGTCAGTACAGGTTTCCGGATGAAAGGGATGCCCAGAGTCAAATAGGAAATGCATGTCATGCATACCAGCGACAGACACCATGATGCACTCATGTCCTGATAGCCAGCGCCACTATGGTGTGCATGTAGCACATGTCACTCCCCTGCAGGACCACCAATAAGTTGACACATGCCATGGCAGAGGCATGACTGCTAAGTTATACATCACTGTCTCAGTGATGTATGACTTGGCAGCCAGACAACAACACTATGCACTGTGCCACAATAGTAGGTCATGGGGAATGCAAGTCCTGGAGCTGCACAAGTGCACATGTACATCCCCCACACAACACATCATCTTAACCCTCATCTGTCCAGGTCACACCTATTGGACATATGGGAGACCTGTGACACTACCCTCTGAACCTGAGCCCCTCACAATTTGCTGTGAATGGGGAACAGCTGCCTGAACTTCACATTCGCATACCCCAGTCTGCACGGGCAGCTGATCAAACACCTATGTGACACACAAGTATCGTCTCCTATGGTCACATCTCCAGGAGCATGCTGAGCCCCTACCAAGAAACACCCCAGCAGTCCTGGCAACTAATCCACAGCACACTGACACAGAGGCAGACACCTGAGGGCTCAAATCACTGTGCACAATGTGTCAGCTGATACACGGGAGTGGGAGTACAGAGTGCATTGCATGGCCTGGAGTAGGCATGACTGTCCTGCTCCACATGAATGAGGGATGTGCCCTGGACAGTGGATAGCTGGCTATGTATGTGTGACACACGTAATCTGCACACTCCTGGGGCCCAAACATTGTTCCCACCCGCTGCATGGGCGTGTGCCACATACCCCAGGCACATAGTGGTGGCTCAGCTCAGCAAGTGGACCGCATATCAAAGCAACACGCAGATCACATCTCCAAACCCAGGCGTTGTGTGAACAATGGACCCACCCATGATGCCCACAACAGAGTTAGGGAAACAGATGCTGTCCCCCACCTTTAGTGAAGCAAACTGCAAGGACACAGTCCCAAGTGACACAATTCCCTGAATGTAAGGGCCACACCTGGGTATCAGATGAGCAGTGGGCAGTGCACAATAGAGGGACATGGCTCCTGGACAACATGACTGCTGCACTGTGGCAGTTGAACCAGGCCAGAGGAGGGCACAAAGCATGTAATACAGAGTTCACAGTGCAGTCTTTGACTCACCCCCTCCTTGCTGCTGTCTGGCCTTCAGCTGCCCATCCAGGTCTGGAAACACCACCGCCAGGATCTGGAGCATGTGGGGGGTCAGGGTCCATGTTCCGCCCCTCCTGCGAGGAGATGACAGCTTCAGCTGGACCCGTGCAATCCTCCGGGTCCAGCCCCGAAGGTCCTGCCACCTCTTCTGGCAGTTGCAGATCCGGCGCTTGTAGACCCCCACGGACCGGACAGCCCGGACGATGTCCTTCCAGATTTCCTGCTTCCGATGGGCATTAACCTGTCAGGATGACAAAGTGAAAAGGCCATTACCACACATGCAACATATCCGTGCATGACACAGTTGCATATACATGTCTCAATCACAAGGGCACATGATGTACACAGGCAGTGCAAAGCTGACCATGGACAGTTTGCCAGACGTCACTACATGGTATCATTGCATGGGAAGTAAAACCATGTTCAAATGCACTGTCACTGCACCATACCTTTCCAGTGCAAGTCACTACACACTATGGGGGGTGACAACTACTCAGTGAGCCTGCTAGCCAGTGGCGTGCAGACTCTCAGCCGTGCTAGTCACACAAAATGCACATTCAGAAAGGCAGTGCACAGAACACTCACCTGCTCCCCTGGTGTCCCATACAGCTTGCTGTACTGTGGAAGTAGGCTATACAGCAGGGCCTGGTTCTCTTCAAGGCTGAAGGCTGGGGCTCTCTCCACAGTACGTGCCATTGCAGGGTCCAGAGGGGCAGAGACAGCAGCAGTGCAGTGGCAGATGTCGTCCTGGAGCATGTAGTGCAGGCAAGTGAGCTCTCAGGGGAACAGCCAGCAATATATATGTGCTGGAGAGGCAGATACTGTCCCTTGTGTCCAAAGTGATAGGTCCAAGTCGTTTGCATCTTCTGAATCTGGCCAATCCATGGAATAGCAGCACCAAAACACGCCCACAGCATCCTTCAAATCTTCAACTTCATGACATACATGATTTTGCAACATTGTTGTGGGTGACCAACTGAATTTACAGCAACCGACTCGCTCGAAATTCGAAAACGCGTCCGTTGCCAGGCAAGCCCATTGTTAATGGGTGCGCACCGATCGGTCCATTGCGGTACAACGCGCACAGGGGTACAACGCGTACCCGCACACATTGAATGCAATGGGCCGGCCGGAGGCACCGATCGGTCCATTGCGGTACAACGCGCACAGGGGTACAACGCGTACCCGCACACATTGAATGCAATGGGCCGGCCGGAGGCACCGATCGGTCCATTGCAGTTCAACGCGCACAGGGGTACAACGCGTACCCGCACACATTGAATGCAATGGGCCGGCCGGAGGCACCGATCGGTCCATTGCGGTACAACGCGCACAGGGGTACAACGCGTACCCGCACACATTGAATGCAATGGGCCGGCCGGAGGCACCGATCGGTCCATTGCAGTTCAACGCGCACAGGGGTACAACGCGTACCCGCACACATTGAATGCAATGGGCCGGCCGGAGGCACCGATCGGTCCATTGCAGTTCAACGCGCACAGGGGTACAACGCGTACCCGCACACATTGAATGCAATGGGCCGGCCGGAGGCACCGATCGGTCCATTGCGGTACAACGCGCACAGGGGTACAACGCGTACCCGCACACATTGAATGCAATGGGCCGGCCGGAGGCACCGATCGGTCCATTGCAGTTCAACGCGCACAGGGGTACAACGCGTACCCGCACACATTGAATGCAATGGGCCGGCCGGAGGCACCGATCGGTCCATTGCGGTACAACGCGCACAGGGGTACAACGCGCACCCGCACACATTGAATGCAATGGGCCGGCCGGAGGCACCGATCGGTCCATTGCAGTTCAACACGCACAGGGGTACAACGCGTACCCGCACACATTGAATGCAATGGGCCGGCCGGAGGCACCGATCGGTCCATTGCAGTTCAACGCGCACAGGGGTACAACGCGTACCCGCACACATTGAATGCAATAGGCCGGCTGGAGGCACCGATCGGTCCATTGCAGTTCAACGCGCACAGGGGTACAACGCGTACCCGCACACATTGAATGCAATGGGCCGGCCGGAGGCACCGATCGGTCCATTGCAGTACAACGCGCACAGGGGTACAACGCGTACCCGCACACATTGAATGCAATGGGCCGGCCGGAGGCACCGATCGGTCCATTGCAGTATCAACGCGCACAGGGGTACAACGCGTACCCGCACACATTGAATGCAATGGGCCGGCCGGAGGCACCGATCGGTCTATTGCAGTACAACGCGCACAGGGGTACAACGCGTACCCGCACACATTGAATGCAATGGGCCGGCCGGAGGCACCGATCGGTCCATTGCAGTTCAACGCGCACAGGGGTACAACGCGCACCCGCACACATTGAATGCAATGGGCCGGCCGGAGGCACCGATCGGTCCATTGCGGTTCAACGCGCACAGGGGTACAACGCGTACCACGCACACATTGAATGCAATGGGCCGGCCGGAGGCACCGATCGGTCCATTGCAGTACAACGCATCACTGTACATGTGACTGGCATATGTCAGCATGCCTGTCTCAGATGGACATATGCCAGCCACAGATAGCTCCCAGGGAGTGAGGGGCACACCTACATCACGACAGCCTGTCCAAACTTTATCATAAGGCATGTAAGGCTTCATTTCCTATTGTGTGTATGTTGGTGTACATGTTGTCCTGTGGGTGTCACCTGTGGGCAGCCACCCCCAGGCTGTGCACGTGTTCATGGGGACAGGATCCTGGGTGTTACGTGTACATGACCACTGTGATGTGCAACTGTTCATATCTGTGCATGTGCCATGGTCACATTTCACAGTGGTGTATGTGTATGTCATGTCACATACCCCGTGAGTCCCATGTGGTACGGTATGTTTGAGCCAGGGTGTCCCAGTGGCACAATAGTGATGGTCCTCCACAGTCTTTGTGCATGTAGTGTTTACAATGTCTCTGATTTCATGTGCACAATGGGAGACAGTCTCCACATCCACGTTGTGTGTGCATGGACTCTGATGTTGTGCGTGTGTGTCACAGACGTCCATGTCTGTCCTGCCGTGGCAAGTGGGGCCACTACCTGTGGGGGTCATGGTTGTTTTGCTGTGGTGTATACATGATACTCCATGTAATGCCAGTGTCCATGTGGCATTACAGGGTCCCTGGGAATGTACCTGTCGTTGAGCTGTGGTGCCTGGGGCACATCTGTCCTCACATGTCACTGTGGGGGTTATTGTGACACGGCAGCAGGAGATGGGAACTGTGACACGGCCTCATGATATCCAATGGGCCAACCTGGGACTAATTGATGCCACCTGTTGGACCGTGTTGACAGATGTTGGCCATGTATGTACCATACATGTCCTTCCGGTACTGCACACTTCATGTAGTTGTGCCTCATAATGATGTATGTTGGGATCTTGAGTGTGTTCAATGCCGCATATGTGGGGTGACTGACAATCTTGCTTACTTCTCCTCTGCACTGCAGGGCTCCTGTTGTCCATCGACCATTCCCAGACCTGGCAACGATGGTGGAACGGGACAGCATCCGACGGTACCGCTTCACCAGGCAGCTGATTGAGGATTTGGCAGTGCAGTTGTCCCCACATTTGCAGCCTGGCCGGCCGTATCCTACAGCGCTGACCCCCAAGGTGAAGGTGATGGCAGCCCTACACTTCTTTGCCACTGGTACCGTCCAACATACTGTGGCGACTGCTGGTGGGATGTCACAGACCATGTTCAGCCGTGTGCTCCGTGATGTTTTGGCGGCAATGTTGCTCTTCCTGAACCGGTACATCTATTTCCCTAGACTGCGACGACTCACTGACGTGAAGAGTGACTTTTATGCCCTGGGGAGGATGCCGCATGTAATTGGCTCCATTGATGGGACACATGTGGCTTTGGTACCACCACAGGCCCAGGAGCAGGCCTACAGGAACCGCAAGCACTACCACTCGGTCAATGCACTGGTGGTGTGTCTTGCAGACATGACCATCACACACGTGTGTGCCCGTTTCCCTGGTTCAGCACACGATGCCTTTGTGATGAGGAGTAGTCGCATCCCCAGGATGATGGCACAGATGCAGAACCAGCGTGCCTGGCTTGTCGGTGTGTACTGACTTTGTGCCATTGTGTGTGATCTGATCTGTAGTATTCCGCCCACTTTTCCAAGTCAGCTAATGTGCACTTGTCTGTCCGTAGGTGACTCGGGATACCCCAACATGCCGTGGTTGCTGACACCCCTCAGGAACCCTGTGACACCAGCCCAGATGCGCTACAATGAGGCACATGGTCGGACCAGGAGAGTGATTGAGCGGACCTTTGGTCTCCTGAAGAGCCGCTTCCGCTGCCTGGACAAGACCGGAGGGTCCCTCCCATATGCCCCTGCGAAAGTGTGCAAGATTATCATCGTCTGCTGCATGCTCCACAACCTGGCAGTGCGGAAGGAGTTGCCTCTCATCCAGGATGACAATGACCAACATCCGCCACCTGTGGAGGATCCTGGCCTGGACCACGATGCCAGTGACGATGATGATGATGATGGTGATGGTGATGTCCGCACACAGCTCATCACCAACTTCTTTAGCTGAATGTGAGTATCCTGAGGTGTCATGTCAATGATGTGAGTTTGCATGATGTGTGGGTGGTGCTCTGGTGCTGTTGGAGTGTGTCCATGGGCTACTTGACTGGATGTGTGTAGCGATGTGTGGTGACAGGTGGGCTGTACTCCCCAACAGTGTTGACATGCTAACTTGGTTCTGGGTGGGTATCTTGTAACATGTATTGTGCATGAGTTTTGCTGTTCTGTCCTGTACTCCATTGCTTTTGACTGTGTGTCATTTCTGTCCTTCACAGGGTACTTTCAGATTCGTTTGGTCAACTGTGTCCACCGACGACGTGATTGCACATCCAGGCTGGTAGCTGTTGTGTCCCTACAGGTGATGTGCGCCACACCCATGGACTTCCTTCCGTCTACAGTTGTTGACTGTGTGCCCGCTGCCAGGTGGGATTACCTTGCATCTGTAGTGGTTACGGCATGTTGCAACTGTGTAATAAACCTGTGCTTCACTTTGTGATGTGCGTTGTCTGTGGTCACACATTTGACTGCCATTTGCTTACTGCACCTGTGGGCTACTTGACTACAACTGGGAATGGGTGTGGTGTCTGTGCATTGCACCGTCTTCCCTGGCAACATCAGTGTAGGCAATGAGTCAGATGGCCTAGGTGTGTATGTGTTGTGTAGCCCTGGTGGTGTGTCTCCCTCATGTGTGTCACGTTGCCTGTACTCACATGCCTGTGTTGTCCTTGCTGTTGCAGTTCGTATACACAGTGTAATTTTGCAGTTCATCATCCCCATAACAGCACCCATGTTGGAATCACGACAGAGGCAAGTATGGTGTATTAGTGTGTTTATTGTGATACATTTGTGTTAATAGTGCATAGGATGGGTAGTGCTGTACATAAATCTTGCAATCCCAAGTTCCTAGGTGAATTGAAAGTCCTGGTAGACAGGATCCCCAGTATCGGGGCCACAGTTGTCTGACACATTGGTCCAACTTGTACTCCCCATGCAATGTGTGGGAGTAGTGTTGCCGTCAACAGGGTGAACAGTCTGTGCACAAAGGCGAACATCCAGAACAGGTTCAGGCTTCCTGGGAGTTGCGCTTGGCCATCGGCCTCTCACTTTTCCCTCTTCGGACGACCCCTCTTCTTGGGGGGGCCCTCAAGTACAGGCTGCTGCGGTGCAGGGGACTCTCCACCAGAGTCCTCCTCCCTCCCTGTGGCAGTTGCAGTTTGTTCGGCACCAGATGTTGTTGGCACACAGGGAGGTGTGGACTGGTTGCTGTTCATCTGGCGGAGGCATTGTAAAATGTCCCTGTGCACCGCCGTCATCTCATGCAGTGCATCCCACTTGGACTCCACGCGGGACATGTGTGAGTCCACACGGGACATGTGTGACTCCACGTGGGACATGTGGGAGTCCAAGCGGGCATGATGGGCAGCCTGCTGCTGTTTCATGTCTCTGAGGAGCCCCACTACCTGGCTGAGGTCTCCGGTGCTGGACTGGTACGCATCAGCTATGCGTACCAGTTGTGGGTCATCATGCACACCAGCAACGTCTGCAAGCAGCGACCTCTGTCTCCCACCCCTCCCACCACCCCTGCTGACATGTGCAGTGTGTGCAGTGGCACACACAGATAACCCTGGTCCACCTTGGGGGTTGGGTGGTGGTGGTGTCCATGGCCCCAGGTTGGTCCAGGGTCCCTGTGCTGGTGTTGCTCCTTGTTCTGTCCATGTCGGCAGGGATGGTATTCGTGGTGACAGTCGTTGGAGGGGTGGGTGCAGGGGGTGCAGCTGGTGGTCCTGCTGGTGCTGCAGCTGGTGGTCCTGCTGGTGCTGCATGTTGACTTGCACCGGATGTGCCAGGTTGTTCTTCATCGTCCGAGGAGGACAGAGGCTGTACGACGCCAGTGAGCTCGGCATCCTCTTGAGCCTGGGACTGGGACTCCTCAGCGTCTGCTGCTGTGTCCCCATCATCACCTGTTTTTGGGAGACACAAACAATGTATGTTATGTTTCTGCAGGCATCAATGGTTGACACACATGACAGTTGTGACTGTGCCTCTGGGTGCGGGCCTGTACATTGCATTGTCCTAAGTCGTCACAGTCAGGGGTTGATATTGGTGTGGCACATTGTCCTGCATTATTTGGGCATTTCTATGTTTTTTCTGGGGTGTGAACATGGTCTGCATTGGTTGTGTTTGGTTGACAGCCGGCCCTCCTTACCACCCACCCAGCCAGTCAGTTATCCCACCATGGAACGTGCTTGCATTGCAGGGAGTGTAAGTTGTCTCTCAGGATGTCAGTCAGTGGTGTCCTGCTGTTTGTTGGTGCACAGTTGGCAGCAGGGCCTTGTGCTCCCCACAGGAGTAGCCAGTGTCAGCCATCTTGTGAGTCCTTCTCCACTCCCTGTGATGTGAGCATGGTTCAGGGTGGTGTTGATGGGACAGTTGTGGGGGTGAGCTATGTCTGTGACTACGACTCCCATCATGCTATTGCCTCCTCCCCCCTTCCCAGCATGCCCATGCTTCCTTCCTTTTGACTCTGCTTCCCTGTGGGGTGGGCTGGCTGTGCTGACAGGATGGCTGGGAGTGTTGTCCTGGCAGTTGTTTGGCTAGAGGTACCAAGAGTGTCCCTGTGCTTCACACAACATAACCCAGGGTGGTGGTTCTTTGTGGGATCTTGTGTTAGGATGGGGGGCATTGCATTCTACCAGGTGGGTTCTGTGGAGTTTGTGTTGGGGGGTGTGTGAGGGGAGGTGCTTGTGACTATGGTCAGTGCTGCAAGTCCCCCTTCCCACCCAGCTAGCCAGATATCCCACCATGGAACGTGCTTGCATTGCAGGGAGTGTAAGTTGTCTCTCAGGATGTCAGTCAGTGGTGTCCTGCTGTTTGTTGGTGCACATTTTCCAGCAGGGCCTTGTGCTCCCCACAGCAGTAGCCAGTGTCAGCCATCTTGTGAGTCCTTCTCCACTTCCTGTGATGTGAGCATGGTTCATGGTGGTGTTGATGGGACAGTTGGGGGGGCAATATGTGTGACTGCGACTCCCATGATGCTATTGGCTACACTGACTTGGCCAGCATACACAGAATTCCTTCCTTTGAGTGGTCTTCACTGTGTGTTGGTGTTGTTGTGGTGGCTACATGTCTGGATGTGTTTGTTAGTTCTATTTGTGCCACTGCCTAGCTGTAGTTGTAGTTGTGTTTGTACATGTGTTGGCACAGTTGGATGTGACTTTTTTGATGGCATGTGTTGTGTTTATCTGACTGACATACACATTTTGGGATGATTCTGTTCTGGTTGCTGTGTAATTGCTATGAGTGCATGGTTTGACTCTCCCCTTGACAGTGATGTGTGTGTGGCAGTATATTGTGTACATTTGTTGTGTACTCACCAGGCTCTGGGATGTCCTCTAGTCCATATACGCTCACTGGCGGAAGGATGGCCCGCACCTTCTCCTCCCAGGGCCTGAGGTATATTGGCTTGGCAGGAGGGCCACTGCCGGTGTATTGGCTGTTGATGTAGTCTTTCTTCAGCAGGTCCCGTACCCTCCTGCGCACGTCATACCACCTGTTCTGGATGTCGGTCTTTGTGCGCCGACATGGTGATTGGGCGTTCACCCTGTTGATGATCCTCTCCCACATCTTGGTTTTCTGCGACATGGGGGTCTGTTGGACCAGTGTGCCAAACAGCTGTGGCTCCACCCTGAGGATCTCGCTCTACCATGACTTCCAATTCACTATCTAGGAACTTGGGATTCTTCTTGGGGGCATGGTGATGGGTGGTGATGGTGGCTGATGTGTGTGTTGGTGTGCAGGTGAGGGTGTGTGAGTGTGTGTTTTGCTGGGTGTATGTGAGGTAGGTATTTGTTGGTGTGCTGATGGTGTGTGGCTTGTGTGAGGGATGAGCTGTGGGTGTGTGGTTGCTTTCTCTTGGGTGCTGGCAGTGGAATGGCATTTGCAAAGGCTCATGGTTGTGATTTGTGTCCTTTATATAGGTGGAGTTGTGGGTGTGTCTTTGTTCTCTGTCCCCACCCCCCCCAGGATTTATTGGCTTGGTAATTGCTTGTTTGGCCTTTTTTTGGGTGATTTTTCCTTTGTGCTGTTTGTGTATGTTGGAAACGTTCTTGTAACCGAGTCAGACCCTGCATTAGTCTCGTACGGTGTTCTCCGTTTCGTTCACGCTGTGTTTGTGCAGTTTTCTATGCTGCGTACGCGTCGGTCGCGGTGTTTTGTGTTGCTTCGGCTCGTTTTTGTATGCGTGTCGGTCGTACGGCTTGTCCTCCGTCCGACTCGCTCGTGGTTTTCGCGCCTTGCATCGTACTTTGCGGTTTGGAGTTCGCGTGTACGTTTCGGTCGGATTTGTTCCGGGTGCGTGTCGGTCGGTTGGATTCGCGTGTTTTTCGGGCCGGATTGCTGTTTTCCGTGCGGCTCGGTCGGTCGACTTGGTTTAGGTACGTGTCGGTCGGATTTTTCGCGCCTTGCATCGTACTTGGCGTGTCGTGCGCCACGGGTACGTGTCGGTCGGTATTATTTCCGGATCCGAGTCGGTCGGTGCTTTTTCCGGCCCGAATCGGAATCGACCCCTAAGTGTATGCAAATACGCCCCTAGTGATTAGTGCAGGCATACATGTCTCATGGTGAAGGGAACACATGAGATGGCCTCTAACCCATGAGTGAGGGTGAAGCCCAAGTAGCAAGTAGCCGCCTGTTGCTACCGTTGGACTAAATGTAAAGGTGGTTTGGACACTTACATACAACCTGCTAGACCTGGGAGTACTGGTCGAGGCCAACTAACGCCTGAGTTCATGTGCATAAGTAAACAATGCATAAGTGGTGAATGCACACTACATATGGCAAGAGAAAATGGCAAGAGAAAAAGAGGCAAGTCTTACACCAGCTACATGAATTAGGTAGCTATTATGGATCCTGGAGGGGGCGGACTCCTGTAGTCACACACTGCAGAGAGAAAAGAATACATGGCAGAGCATGAGACTTCGAGTGTGGACTAAAAGTGCCCAAGAAATGCGGCGGCTGTGTCTGTCTCAGCCCCGCCCGCTTCCAAGAAAGAAACTTACTTCGTCAAGGCTGTCCGCCCGCCTGCGATACCTACTGCGGTCCTGACGAGATCCCAATGGTATCTGCAGGCGGCGGCGTCCATACTTAAACGCTGTCCGGTGGGAGCTGGGGAAGTGCAGACCTCAGATGACGTGGCCGCGTAACGCGTTGCATCAGATGACGTGAGCGGCGCTGGTTCTCAGTGTTAGAGTGCAGACTGCCTTCCCGAATGGAAAATGCGGAAGTAAAATTTGTAAGGCCTGGGACCAGGTGTGATTTACCACTAGGACACACAGGGGCCGTGTAACGCGTTGCGTCAGATGACGTGAGCCGCACTGGTTCTGAGTGTTAGAGAGCAGACTGCCTTCCCGATTGGGAAATGTGGAAGTAAAATTTGATTAAGCCTGAGACCGGATGTGATTTATCACCAAGACACACAGGAGAGAACCATATTGAATTATATTTGGAACACATGTGCTCACCATAATATCCAAAAGGGAAAGCAAGGCTCTCATAGAGGGACCTGCTCTAAATCCATTAAAGGGATTTGTGAAGCCTATGTCCTGGTGTGGTTTCACGGTAACACACAAAAAAGGGGGACCCAAGTTAAATGGTATTTGGACCACATATGATCACCTTAGTGTCCGACCAAAAAAGGGGAAATGGGACGTGTTTCAAATCCATGAAGGGATACTGTGTAAGGAGCACGGAAACGTGTTCTCCTACTCATGGAGTCTATTAGGCTATATTTAGTGGATGTTCTGGTTGTGGTCTATAGAAAGGAATAGTAAATACACACTGATACTAGACCATAAGGGGACATTATACCAAGAGCACGGGAACGTGTTCCGAATTCTTGAAGCCTATTTTGGGCTATGTTTATTGGATGTTCAGGTTTGTGGTGTACAGAAGAGGCTGGTTAGTACACCTTGATGCTAGACCCAGGAGGTCATGTCTTTGAATCCCCTATGCTCACACTGATAACTTGGGTAGCTGCCCAGGATGAAAAGTGGTCTGTTATAGAGACAAAGATTACCCTGAGCATGGGGACCAGTTCTCGGAAAGGAAGAAACAATGTTCCACAAATGAAGATCTAGTCAGAGGGGCAGAGATTGACAGTTATTCAGTGAGTTCCATGGGATGTTGTCATTGAGTCCATTTTTGTTTGTTGACAAACGGTAGACCCACCGTTGTTCTTTTTCAAAAAGACGGCTCTGTAGGTTAGTGACAATTTTATCCAATTGTTCAATGATTACCCAGCTTATGTCGTTGGTTGTATGTCCCACTTCCAGGAAGTGGTCTGTCATCCTGGTAGTTTTCCGTTTACATCTGATATTGCTGCGGTGTTCGCAGATGCGGACATTGGGCCCGAATCACAGAACTAATCTGAGACAAAATCCTAAACTTACTACTTTTGGTATTCACAGAAGGCATTTAGTAGTAGTAAAGTTAGGATGTTGTCTTAAGTTTGACTAAAGACAAACTTAAGACAGACTTAAGACAGACTTAAGACAGACTCAAGACAAACTTAAGACAGACTGAAGACAAACTTAAGACAAACTTAAGACAAAATCCTAACTTTACTACTACTAAATGCCTTCTGTGAATACCAAAAGTAGTAAGTTTAGGATTTTGTCTCAGATTAGTTCTGTGAATCGGGCCCTTTGATTTTTCAACTGGTTATGCCGACATAGCGGAGACCACAAGGGCAAGTGATCAGATAGATCACATTGCAAGAGTTGCAGTTTGTGTGTTTTGTAACCTGGCATGTTTTTCCTGGTTCTAGGTTCAAAGATTTAACTGGTTTGGTTAGGTGACGCACACTACAATTCCCACAGGGGAAATGGCCAGTCAGACTGGGAAGGCCCCAAGCATTGAGAACACTGCTGGTTGGATTTTCATGTGTTTGAGGGCGGGTTGCCACCAGACTGTCCTTGAGGCTAAGTGCCCTTCTGTAGGAGAACATGAGTTTTTCCCAGTTAAGTTTCCCTGTCCCAAGTATCTTCCAGTGTTTCGGTATAATCCTTGACACTTGATTCGAGATGGTATTGTCGGTGATCACGCATGTGAGTGGTATTGTTGTGGGCATGCATTGCGTTTCTTCTAGTAACCCTTCCCAGTTTTGATTTCTAGCTCGTGTTTTTGCAGTACAAATGACTTTGTCGGGATACCCACGCTCCTTTAGTTTTGTAGAGAGTGAGGAAACTTGGTCTTTATAATCGGTGATGTTACTGCAATTCCTCCGCAGTCTGAGATATTGGCCAAACGGTAAATTTTCTCGTAACGGTCTTGGGTGGAAGCTGTCAAAATGGAGAAGGGAATTCCTGGCTGTCAGCTTGAAGTGGCTTTTGGTCCCTAACTGGCCTCTCTCAGCTGTAATATCCAGGTCCAGGAATGTAATGGTCTTCTTATCCACACTGTGGGTACATTTTTAATTCTGGTCACGCCCATTGATCCAAGTGATAAAGGACTGCAAAGTCTCTTCTAATCCCTCCCAAATAAGGAAGACATCATCAATGTATCTTTTATAGAATTTGATGTTATCCTTAAAAGGCATGTCTGAATTGAGGATGTGCGTCCTTTCAAAGTTAAAGATGTACAGCCTCGCCGCACTCGGGGCGAAGGTACTACCCATTGAGGTGCCGTAGGTTTGTAAAAACAGGTCTCCTTCAAACTCAAAGTCATTGTCTTTTAGTGCTAGTTCTGCACACTGTAATACGAATGACCTAGGGGTGTTGTAATCCCAAGTTGCTGCCTCGAGTGACAGTTTTAGTATGTCAAGTGTGTCATCTTGAGGAAGACTTGTATACAAGCTATCAATGTCCAGGCTGACCATGAAAGAGGTATCAGGATTAAAGGTGAGAGAGTTCTTTTGCATTGTAGGTCTTTAGTGTCCTTAAGGTCGGTCAATGTTGATTGTACTATAGGTTGCAAGAAAAAATTGCAGAAGCGGGAGAGTGGTTCCAGTAGTGAGCCAATGCCCAACACTATCGGACTGCCTGGAGGGGGGTTCCTGTTTTTATGTATTTTTGGGATTGTGTAGAAATACGGTATCCTTGCTGCGCTTGTTGTTAGAAACTGGGCCTCCTGCTTACTGATTTTGCCCTCGGTTTCTGCATCCTCTACTAGGACTTGAATTTTGGCTTTTAAGCCTTCGGTAGGGCCGTGTTCCAAGCGGCTGTAGTTCTTTTTGTCACTGAGTAGGCATCTGCATTCAGCTTGGTAGTCGTCCTTGTTTTGGAGTACTATCCCACCCCCTTTGTCCGCTGGCTTCACAATGATTTTGTCGTTCGATCTCAGGGTATGTAGAGCTTCGAACTCAGCACTGCTCGTATTTCTGAAATGCTGTTCATCAGCTGTTTTTTCGATGTTGTTGAACACCGCCTGTTCGAATGTGGTCAATTCAACCGGTATCGCATTGGGAGGGGGGATGAATGTATATTTTACTTTAAAGTTGGTATCACCTTTTCCTTCTCTGTCATCCCCTGGTGGTTGATTCTGGAAGAAAGCTTTGAGTATGAGTTTTCGAAAACATTCGGCAAGTTCACAGTGTAGTTTGAATTTATCCAGCCTTGCCGTGGGCACAAAGCCTAAGCCCTTATTCAGCAGGTTCTCCTCTGCTGGAGTCAGGATGTGAGAGGAGAGGTTTGTCACTAGACTCTGTGGGAGCTGGGTCCCGCTTGTTGAGCTTTGGTTTTGCTCCGCGTGTTGGCCCCCGGGATCTGGTACTCCTCCCAGTGGACTTGATTTTGCCTCTTTCTCCTGCTGCACCCTCTTCTGCCTCTCCCTAATAAAGGAAACCTTAGATTGCTATTCATAAAAGGGAGTTGAGGCTGTGCGAAAGGTGGATTCCACCCATACATCAAATGTAAATTAGGTTGACTGTATGGACCTGGGTAGTGCATCTGGCCTCCAGGTGGGAATTGGGGCCATGGATGTTGCCAATTCTCGGTTTGTCCTCTCCCACGTTGTTTGTTGCTGTAGCTTCCTCCACTGGACCCGCTATTGGTTGATGAATCATCATCAGAGGATCCTTCAGACATTTCTGAACGTGTTAGTGGTTTGTAGTCTGCATCTGTATAGGGGTAGGTCTTAGTATACGAGAATCTCTTTAAATTCTCTTGACATTTATGTATTTTTGATTGTGTCAGGTCTTCTTTGTAATCCGCCATTTCTTTGTTAACTTCATCTAACCTCTTTTTGAATGAGGTAAGTGTAGTCTTGAAATGGTGTTCGGTAGCTTGAATGTCAATCAGGATAGCATCAGACAATCTTTTTGCTGTCTGGATGATTCAAATAATCCAGTCCCGGGTACAGTGCCAGGCTATTTGGGCCCAGTCTCTCCTGAAGGCCGCATCGAAGATGCGGGAAGCATTGGTGACGATCAGCCCCTTAGGGGCCGTGTTGTTCATCAGGTACTCTGTGAGTATCACACCGTGTAATATAGTTCTAATTCTATTCCTTTTCTTTTCGGTAAGGTTCTCCCAGTCGGTGCTTTGGGCTAAGGTTTGTGCAACATTCAAATCAGCCATCAAAGGAGGGGCCGAGAGGATTGAGTTGACATCTTCCTCCGTGAAGGTAAGACCGGGATTCTCTGCCATTTTAATGGATATGTGACAATAAGACCTGTTTTGTCAAGGAAAAGCTCCCACAGCTGTGCACTGTCTAGTATAAGAACAACAAGGAGAGAGCGAGGAAGAATTTAGAAAAAGGGGGGTACGTCCTTTTCCCCTAGATTTTGTAGATAAAGAACAACGTGGACGGACCCACTAAGGAATCCACAAACAGGGATGACTCGGTGTCATACACTTCTTCTTGAAAACCCATTGTTTTTTTCTGCATTCCAGTGTATGACAGCGAGCCATCCCTGATTGTGGATTCCTTAGTGAGTCCGTCCACTTTGTTCTTTATCATTGGAATATATATACATATATATATGTGTGTGTGCGTGTGTGTGTGTATATTCACTGATAAAACCAAAGGTTACAGAATTTAAAAAAACCTTAGAAATTCACTGTAAAAGACAAAGGTTACAGGGACGTTATAGCTAGGTTCAGATTCTACACACACAAATTCATGGAAATTCAGTAGTTATAGTTATCTCAGGTAATTGTAACCTGCTCCCCTGCCATGCACAGTTTACTCATCAATAATTTCACTGCAAATTTTGCAGTGATTCTATCAATTATGTCATAGAAGATGTCATTACTGATGTAATATGTTGGGTAATTAGCAGTGCATGGCGAGGGCGTGAGTTATAGTTACCTTAGATGATATACAAACAAGTGGTTCTGTCGGGAAGGAAACAATTGCTTTGTACGATAGCAATTGTTTCCTTCCCGACAGAACCACTTGTTTGTATATCACACATACCCAGGTTCTGAGGGCCACAGGGTTACCCCATTATCACTAATGGTATAGTTACCTTAGGGCACATGTAATAGTTACTTGAGATAGCTATAACTGCTGAATTTCCATGGTTTTGTGTGTGCAAAATCTGAACCTAAATATAACGTCCCTGTAGCCTTTAGCTTTTTTCAGTGAATTTCTAAGGGTTTTTTTAATTCTATTTCGTAGCGATAATGTCCCTGTAACCTTTTTTTTCAGTGAACGTCTATGTTTTTTTTAATGCTATTTCCCTACTTTAATGTCCCTGCAACCTTTGTTTTTTAAACAAATTTCACAGTTTTTTTAAATGTAAATTTTGCTATGATTTGACTCATAAGTTCAATTTACTAATATGCATTTTAATCAGTTTATAAATACATTTTATTCACACATTCATTCTTATATATTTTAAAACAAAAAAATAAAAAACAAGGTAAGGCAACTTATGAAGTCTTTCTATAAATGCAATGCACCATGCCTTTCACTTTTTGAAATTGATTCTATGGATTCGTCATGAATCCTCTGAGAAATAAGGGGTCTGCCAGTTATTTTGCACACATGCAATACTAAAACAACAACATATTTAATACAAACATATGCTATTACAATTTTTACACATGTATCACTGCATGTGTGTGGATGTGTGAGTGGCTGTGTGAGTGACTGGGTGTGTGAGTGGCTATAGGGGTGCGTGAGTAGGTGTGTGAGTGGCCATCTGAGTGGTTTGTGGGTCTGTGAGTGGGTGTATGAGTGGGAATCTGGGAGTGTGAGTGGGTATGTGAGTGGTTGTGTGGGTGTTTAAGTGGGTGTGTTATTGGTTTTGTGGGTTTGTGAGTGGGTGTATGAGTGGCTGTATGTGTGTTTGAGTGTGTGTGTGAGTAGTTGTGTGGATGTGTAAGTGGGTGTGTGATTGAGTGTGTAAGTAGCTGCTTAAGGGTGTGTTTATGTGTTTTTTATTGTGATCCTCTGAATCCACCTGAGTCCACCTTGTGTGCTAAAAAAAACATTTCTGGACATTTACTTGCCCATAAGGGGTCCATCACAGACCCCCTCATCAGTCCCATGTGGTCACCGTACCTCTACCCTGACCCATTCTATCACTTTTACATTTTCTTTTCTCCCCTGGGAACCGTGTCCCGATGCACAAAATGGCAGGTGCAATGTTCCTCTCAAGTTGTGGCCAGACAATCATGTTATTGCTCTTGGCGCGTGGATCTGCAAATCTTGCCAAATCCACGGAGGATCCACGGTGAATCTGCCTGTCTAGATATACATAAATCTTTTTACTTTAATGACTCCAAAACTACTGAGCAGATTTACATCAAATTCAAAAAGCACTCTTTCTGCACCAAGATCTAGCTTTCAGACAAATTTGGTGTAATTCTGTTCAGCGGTTCGGACTGTAGTAGTGTCTAAAATCCCTATGGGAAATTGCATTGGGAAAACATATTATGCCCCCACCCCTTTTCTTGGTCCCCACTTGACCGATCACCCCAAAACTTTCCAGACTGTAGCTTAAGTGCCTGGAACACCAGGTTTGTAAATTTCATGAAGATTTGTCAAATATGTGCCAGAGTTATGAGTAAATTATCAATTCAAGATGCTGACTCACACCTACCAAACTTTGCAAAACCAAGGACCAGCATATATCAACCACCACCTGAATTAACACCAATCCACCAGACACCTACTCTCTGCCTCCCTCTCCCTTGCTCACACCCCCGCATCTGCCAAAGCAACAATGGAGGACGCTCCTTCTCCTACCTCGCCACAAAGTCCTGGAACAAACTTCTCTTTCACCTCCGGACCTCATCCTCTCTGGAATTCAGGAAAGGACTCAAGACCTGGCTGTTCAACAGAACTCTCCCTTGGAGCAGGGTTTCTCAGCACCTGAATACCCGCACAGGTGATTAGCCCCACTCTACAAGTCCTGTTTGATTGATTGCAAACAAAAACGTTTTTCCTATGGAAACTAATTCCTAACTATAACTACCTACTGGCGACTCCCAGTTGGTTTTATATAGAGATATATATAGACACACACACACACACACACGCATATAGATGCATAAATAGTATTCACTATATATATATATATATATACGTATTACATATATATATATATATAACCTATAGCCCCAGTAGGTAGTTATAGTGTGGACCAAAATTTCCATACGGAGATTGTTTTTTGTTTTGCCAATAACTTTGGGAGTTTTTGAGATATCTAACTTTAAAACATATCGATATCTGGGGATGCAAGTCCTTGCAGTGGACTCACGGATCCTACTAAAATTTGATTGTCTGTCAGCACTTGAACAAGGAAGTGTTGACAGCCATCTTGGGACTCAGCTTTTTCTGGATCTGAGGACATTCTACCAGGAAGAAGGACTACTGTGCTGCCAGGAGGGACTTTCCCTTTCCTGAACTGCTTTGTTGTGTTGGCTTGCTGCCTGCTGCTTTTTGCCTGGGAGTGAGAAGGACTGGACCTGCATCTCTATATCCCAGAATGTGAGTACTCTATAAGTGCTTATTGGCTTGCCGACTGTTTATGAAGTCTCAAGGATATCAAAGACTTCTGCTTCATCTTCAACTCAGCACCTGGACTATGTCTTGCTCTGCCAAGTGGTGCCAGTCCAGTCCTGTCCAAGGCCCTTGGATGTGACTTTAAAGTGCTGCATGTGCCAGAATCTGCACATCAACGCCATTGAGCCAATCGGGATCAACGCATCACCGCTGTTGTAGGGACTGGTGCCTCACACTCAGAACCTCTGCATCGGCCACGGAACTATTGCATTGGAACCAACGCATCGCCACTACTGCGTGGAGAAGATCGATGCATGGCCCCTCCAGCGTGGATTAACCCAGCGCATCAAAATCACATCCGGCATACTCAGAACTGGCACTTCACTCAACAAAACCAACATATTGCGGCAGTTGCGTGGAGAAATCTGGTGCCACACCCCGACTGCATGGGCATCATCGGCGCATCTCATACTGCAACAAGGATTAAGGTACTTTTGCTTAGCAAGCAATGCATGGGTCCTGTAGCCAGCCTGCACTCCATCCTGAGTGGCCTGAACTCTTGACTTTGTCCTGGTCCAGCGTGACCAATTAACTTGTTGAGAGTTATTTGCTTCTAAGTGCTATTTTTGCATTTAGGGCCAGATATACAGAGATTTTTGCATGCGCAAACAGGTTTGCGAACCCGTTTGCGCATGCAAAAACTGCATGGGGCATGTACAAAACCCTATTTTGCGAGACGCAATTTTTTGCGAGTCGCAAAATAGGGTTTTGCAACTCGCTATTAGGAAGGGGCGTTCCCTTCTTAATAGCGAGCGCAACCCCATGTACGAATGTTTTGCGACCGCAATTGCGGTCGCAAAACACTTGCAAATTACCACCCTCTTCAAGAAGGTGGTAATGGGGTCGCAAAAGGGAAGGGGTCCCCAGGGAACCCCTTCCCCTTTGCAAATGCAGGGGAAAATATTTTTTAAGGGCAGGCAGTGGTCCTAGGGACCACTGCCTGCCCTTAAAAAATTAAACGAAAATGTTTCATTTTTTTCTTTTTTAAATTCATCCCATTTTCCTTTAAGGAAAACGGGCTGCATTTTTTTTTAAAAACTGCTTTATTTAAAAGCAGTCCCAGACATGGTGGTCTGCTGAGCCCAGCAGGCCACCATACCTGGGAGGGCCTGCCATTCCCAATGGGGTCGCAAATTGCGAGAGGCTCATTAATATTCATGAGCCTCTCTATTTGCGACCCCATTGGGAATCGCTAACAGTGTGGAAAACACTGTTGTACATCCCAAATAGCGCCTCGCTAATTGCGTGTCGCAAAAAACTCACAATTTGCGAGGCGCTATTTTGGGCGTCGTACATCTGGCCCCAAATCTTTAAAAATTCATATCTCGACTTCTACTAATTGGATTTTTGTCATTTTGTTTTTTGTATTAAAAAATGTGTTCTCTATTTTTCTAAGCTAGTCTGGATTCTTTTTGTGGTGTTTTCACTGTGTTGTGTTTTGTGTGCACAATTACTTTATAAATTGCCTGTTAGTTAAGCCTGGCTGCTCTGCGTCAAGCTACTAGAGTGTGAGCACAGGTTAATTGAGAGTGTGTTCCTGACTTACCCTGACTAGAATTGTGGTTCCTACTTGGACAGGATGCATACCTCTGGCAACCAGAAACCTAACTTTTAACATGCACCAGCTTGGACGGGACCATGTTACATTTCACATGTAATATTTATCTACATTATGAGAAGAGGGGTTTGTCACACTACTCATGTACTTGTAAGCAGTAGAGGTAATAAGCTAAAAGGCTTTTCAGTTCTTTCTCTTTCGTAAAGCAAGGCGAGTAAGTATGGCAGGCACTCCTAGGATTTTTACCGATCAAAATCAAATAAAAAACTAGCTGTTAGGTCTGCAAAGAAGTGTCAGGAGCCAGGATTCCAGCATATAGAATATTACCAAAAGATGCACAGTGAATTCACTCTTATTGTGGCCATTTCCCCAAGCCACAATGTACCTGATGTACAAACTTTTGTAACAGTCACAAACCCTCTGATTTGTTAAACAGGGAGGGAGTGCAAGCATTAGAAAGGTTTTTTTATGTACTAATCACATTTACTGATTCGGAAAGGTGTTTCTGAATTAGCAAATGGGTTTCAAAATGGATTTAAAATCAAAATTTAGAAGGTATGTTGTGTGGGTGTCCCTTCCACAGTGCGATTTGCACCTTAAGGTATCAATAGCTAGTGACCATACTACTGGTTGGAAACCAAGGATCAGTTATCGATTCCCAAGTTGGGATGCTGATTTGCAAAGGTGAAGGGGTCCCCTTTAGACCACTTCTCCTTTGTGTATGTTGAAAAAAAGTTTCAGGGCAAAGAACTGTCAGTGAATCATTTGAAAAAAAGAATCAACTAAGGAAAATTTGCTGCATTAAAAGAATGATCTTTGTTTAAACATGATCACAGACATACGTAGCTGCTGACTCTTGCAGGCCACCATCCCTATAAATATGCCCAATCGCAGGGGAACTTAAATTGCGACCTACCTAATGAAAATTATTTGGAAGGCCATTCTCCAACCTCCCTAGGATATGATGTTTAGTGAACCAACCTATGTGTACAAAGGTCATTTTGCAAATTAAGATTTAGGGCCTGATTACGAGTTTGGCGTTTTTACCGCTATACCGCCATGGTAGGGTTCTCAAGAAGACCACCGTGGTGACAATGTCCCGCCCGCCGTATTGCGATGTCACCACTGGGCTCGCGGCAGTGTTTCTGATGGTGGGGAATATTTTTTCATATGAATTGATGCACAGGTGTGTATATTTTGACTGCACAAGTGTTAAATGTACACATGTGCATTAAACGTGAAAAAATACTTACTACCCCTACCTATACCCACTTTCCCATTGCTGGAGTCTGGACCATATGTGCCCAGTCCAGACAATCGGTAAATACTGCAAAACTGTTTTACCTGGATTTCGTCAACAACAGGGTTGTTTTCTTGAGGGTCAAGATGCTGCAGTGAAAAGGACCCTGGATAAAGTGATCCCTGTGGTAGACTGAAGGAAAGAAAAGGAAAGGGGTGAGTATGCACCCCAATTCCATCGATTCTGCCGACTCGAATCAGGCGGTCTTCCCCCACGTCGGCTCGACGGAGAGCCAACTCGTAATTCCCATGGTGGTGAACTTGTCTGTACCGCCCTCTGACAGCCGCTTTCCCCATGCTGCTGTTGAGGCAGTCGGCGAATGGCTGGCGGTGCAGCAGTGCTCCGGCGGTCTTTTGTTCTGCAAACTGCCATCATTGTAATACGGCAGGTGGTCCGCCAGCTAGGAAGCGGGGTTTCTGATGCCGTTTTGACAGCGCTACCCTTACCGCCAAACTCGTAATCAGGACCTCAATTTCTCAAAAAGTCAGTGCGCAATTTGTGACCACTTTTTACAAATAAAATCTTTGTATTTCATGCCCAATATTTCTAGACTTTTTTTTATAAGCAAGCCTGGTTATTCTTGTGACTAAATGGAAGAAGGGTATTTGTTGTATAGAGTAGATAGATTTTGGTCAAATAAAATAAGCTTTATTCGAAAATACATTGTGTATCATAAAAGCAACAGAAAGCAACATCACTAGGTTAAAAACACATAATAAAAAAAAAAAGGGAGTATGTCACTTAATTGAAAAAAGTATGTAGACAGTGAATGAAAACAGGCATGGACCTCCATGAGGGGCAATAAGATTTCTACAACTGCGTTCTATAATTTATCACAGCCAATAGATATTGTGACAGCATAAAACATATATACAGGCATGGTAACGTTTGCAGATAGAGAAAAGCTGGCCGGCATTGCACAAATCCAAGTTGTTTTAGCAGTGGTTTGATAAAACATTTTCTCAACTCTTTATAAAACAAACATAAAAAAAGAGTGTGAATAGTACTTTGCTTGGAAAGATTATCACATGGACATAACGGGAGATTGAAGGCCCCGTTATTAATATTTGGAAAAGTTGTTAAATGGTGGAAAATGTCCAGCTGGAACCTAGTTAGGACAAATCTGTCCTGATGATTAATTAAATTAACTAGGTAGGATTGTATATCATGGCTAGTCAAAATTAACTGGTTCTTCCTCACCGAGGGTTTCATAATTTCAGTGGATAACCTCAGATCCTCTAGAAGGGAAAAGCATTTTAATTTTAGAGCTTTTCTTTGAATGTTGGTAGTGAGCTCCGGATGGTCAAAAAACTTGGGACCATATTATCAAGAACGGGCGATAACATTATCGCCGCTTTAGTGGCAGGAAACTGCCGCTAAAGCGTCGATAAGGGGCTTGATAATATGCCCTATAGAATTCCAATAGAAGCCCAGGTTTGATGTCCTTCACACCAGAACCTTGGCTTCTATTGGAATTCTTTAGGGCATATTATCAAGCCCCTTATCGCCGCTTTAGCGGCAGTTTCCTGCCGCTAAAGCGCCGATAATGTTATCGCCCGTTCTTGATAATATGGCCCTCCGAGTGGCCAATGTCGACCAAAAAGTCACGTACGAATCTGAGCCAAGGGATTTTCAAGGCTGATGTAGATTTGAGACAGCCCTTAATAATAGCGCGATTAAGTGTGGTATGCTCCGAGGACCAGATCTTATGCCAGAGCAAGACTGGCTGTACCTTGATCAAGTTTGTAAGGTATAGGACTCTCAGTTCAGCGTGGCACACAAAGGTAGGACTACTTTTGGCAGAGCAAGAAAATTGCATAATAAATCATTTTCTACACGCTGTAGTAATTCAACGTTAGTATATCCCTAAAGCTCAGACCCATATTTGGCAGTCGGTCTACACATGGCCTTATAAACATGCATCAATTCCCCTGGGTATTTTATACTCAATTTCCTGGCAAAGTCCAGCAAGGCTGTGGTACTTTTGACAAATTGAAGCCTCCTTGATTTAATTGCATAAGACCAACTTCCATCTTTATTAAATAAATTGCCTAGATAGGAGAATGTAGGTGTAACTAGTATCTTCAAGCCCTCTATGTGTATTACTCTACAATTTGATGACTTCTTCCCAAGATTCATAATAAAGGTTTTACTGATGTTTATTTTTATCCCCAGACCCTGCATAAACTGGGCAAACTCATCTAGTACTCACTGTAAACCTAATGGGGTGCAAGCCATTAAAACCGCGTCATCCGCGTATAAAAGTGCCGGGATCGGGCGCTGTCCTACTTGGGCTATGTCAGTGCACTTGTTAGCTAGGGTATCTCCTCAGCTGTTAAGATAAAGATTAAACAAAAATGGGGCGAGTCGCAACCTTGGCGTACGCCTCTTTCTATCGGGAATGATTGGCTGCATTCACCTTCCATGCCATAACGCACTCTACATCGCCCAAATGCATATAGGTCTCTGAGAAAATTTACAATAGAGTGGTATACTCCCATACTAACCATAACCAACCATAGTTTATCATGTACCACAAAATCGAATGCAGAGGTTAGATTAACAAATGCTAAAAACAAGCTCCCTTCTTTAATAAGCACATACTTCCCCATAAGTAAATTTAAATTAATATCCTGTTCGGTTGACCCCAAACCTGGGCGGAACCCATACCATAGATCAGAAATAACACTTGAGGACTCAGCCCAGTCCTGCAGTCTACCTAATAGGATACGTCCCACCACTTTAATTAATGAGTCCAACGGGGAAATTGGTCTATATTGTGCTGGGCTGTTGCGATTGCCTTTCTTAAAAATAGGAACAATCAGGGACTCTGGCCAGGTGTGTAAAAAACCTTTGCTCCCACAGGCTCGAAAAAGTAGTTAAAAGAGGACCTCAAAGGTCAATGTTTGATTTAAACAAGTCAATGGGGATCCCATCAGGGCCTGGTGCGTTACCACCTTTACTCATTTTTAGGGCCATTTCAACCTCCTCTAAGGAAAAGACAGGGTAGGTATGATCAGACTCAGAGGAAGTTTGAGAAGATATATGCACAGAAATGGCACTAGGGCAAGGTGTAAACGTAACCTCCTGGTTTGAGTAAAGAGTAGAAAAATGATTTAACCAATCTGTTTCAATAATGGCGATCTCCATGCGAGGGCTATCAGCTGTATTAAAAAAGGGGGCGTTAATAATACACCAGAAGGTTGTATTATCTTTTGACTCACTAGCCTCGAGTAGTTGGTTCCAGGTCTCCTCTTTCAGGGTCTTTTTTTACGATGTTTAATAGCAAGCCTATAAGCAAGTCTACACTCCTGCACTTCCTGAGTAGACCTTGGTTGCTTACCTAACGCTAACTTTAGACTTCTCAGGGCCTTCGAACACGCAGTATCAAACCATGATAGCACTATGTTTTTATAAACAGTCACCTTGACACATATGTTGGCTTTTCAGGTCTTCGTGAGACAACGCTGTGTGTGGCGCAATTAATATTTTAAATCTTTTCTTTTTCCAGATTAACATATAGTAGTACAAACAGATTAACGTATAGGAGTACAAACAGGTACTTTATACTGCATGAATATTTGCAAAAATTTCTTTCACTTTTGTATATAATTATCTTCACTTTTATACAACAAGTGAGTACTGAAGGGATCTTCTCAGTCCTGATGAAGAAGCCTTGAGCTTCGAAACATGTCGACTCTTTAGGAACGTCAGCTCATTATATGCATGTCTATTCCAAATCACAATTTTTAACAGGTTCAGCCTCAATGACCTATTAAATTGTCTTATGTCCATGAGGCCAGCTCCTTTTTAACTTCACTTTTGACACTTCTTCTCACTACCCCTGCACCACACATAGTATTTTAGATTAGTGCTCCCGCGTAGTCGCTGGTTGAAGCACGCCCCATTCCACAGTGGGATGGGAAGACCCCAATGATGAAGCATGACATCAAGGGCCCTTTTGGTGTGTGAGGGGTATTTAAACAACTTTTGTGTATGTCCTATCATGGAGTAGGAATACAACCTTTTCCCCACCCACTATCGGTCCCCTTCTTCATCATTCAGATCACTACCCATATGGTGGATCTTGATGTTTTGTTAACTACTGACTCAAGGAGGACGTATCCACCGTCAGTGTCCCTCGGGACGCTACCTCTTCACTCCCCTATTTTGTTTTTTTGTAGGTATGATCAGACTCAGAGGAAGTTTGAGAAGATATATGCACAGAAATGGCACTAGGGCAGGGTGTAAACGTAACCTCCTGGTTTGAGTAAAGAGTAGAAAAATGATTTAACCAATCTGTTTCAATAATGGCGATCTCCATGCGAGGGCTATCAGCTGTATTAAAAAAGGGGACGTTAATAATACACCAGAAGGTTGTATTATCTTTTGACTCACTAGCCTCGAGTAGTTGGTTCCAGGTCTCCTCTTTCAGGGTCTTTTTTTACGATGTTTAATAGCAAGCCTATAAGCAAGTCTACACTCCTGCACTTCCTGAGTAGACCTTGGTTGCTTACCTAACGCTAACTTTAGACTTCTCAGGGCCTTCGAACACGCAGTATCAAACCACCCGCGATTCTCTACTTCAGCTCTGCTCCGATTGGCAGTAAGGCCTTCAGGAATGCATTTTTTTTATTTGCTCAAAGACCGTAATGATTGTATCGGCCTCTGCATTCTCATCTAAACAGATGTCAAAAGCCGCCTTCTGCTTGTTGGAAATTAACTGTTCTAAGAAGGTGTTAGAATTAACCAGCGACCATCTTAAGGCATACCCATTACGCCGAAAAATCTCAATGTCCGCCATAGTAGACATACATTGGGGATCCCTCTGTTGGAAAAGTAAGCTAATGTTCAGTGCTACGCTCTGAGGAAAGTGGTCACTAATTGCAAAGTCATGGGTTAAAAAGTCTAACACCAACACAGAATAACGTAAGGGAAACAGCAAAAAATCAATAACGCTATGCAGACCCATGCTGTTAAAAGTGCACTTAACTTCCGTTGGAGGATTAGTAAGCTCATTACAAAAAGACAGTTTATATTTGAACAGTAGATCATTTAGCATGTCCCCATATTCAGTATGTAAAAACTGGGTAACATCACCATTATCAATCGCAGCTAGCCCACAAACCTTATTAGATGGGTGAAGGCAAGTACGTAAGTTAAAATCACCACCCCAAAGAACAATAGGATCCCTGCACCCAGTAGGGAAAGCTAATTCCAAATCAGTATCTAATTGGTGGAGAGCGCTAAGGATTTCTCCCGGGGTTAGTCAACTCACAGTCTGAGAAGAACACACTTTGTAATGTAATGTAAAAGGATTTGTAGAGTGCAGACAAATCACCCATGAGGGTCTCTAGGTGCTGAGTAGGTGCGGAAGGTCTGGAGCACCAGTCATAGAGTCAGGTTTTTCAGCTTCTTGTGGAATGTTGTGAGCGAAGTGGCTGTTCTGCTGTCCTGGAGGAGGGCATTCCAGGTCCTTGCTGCTAGATAGGTGAATGAGAGGCCTCCTGCCATGGCTTTGCGAATGCGGGGAATGTGTGAGAGTGACAGCGTGGCGGATCGCAGCCTCCAGGTTGGCCAGTGGAAGTGCAAATGGTGGTTGAGGTAGGTGGGTCCATTCTGATGCAGCGCATTGTAGGTGAGGGTGAGTATCTTGTAGTGGCAGCGTTTCTGGACGGGGAGCCAATGGAGTGCCCGTAGGTGAGGCGTGATGTGGGTACGGAGGGGTAGTTTAAGAATCAGTCTGGAGGTGGGGTTTTGGATGGTATGGATCTTGTGTGTGAGGTGGACGGGTATTCTGTAGTAGAGTGTGTTTCCATAGTCTAACCTGCTAGTGATCAAAGCCTGGGTGACAGTCTTTCTGGTGTCCAGGGGGAGCCATTTACAGATTTTTCGAAGCATGAAGAGGATGTTGAAGCAGGTGCATGTGACGGCATTGATTTGGAGTTTCATGGAGAGTTTGGTGTCCCAGTATGATGTCCAGGTTTCAAGCTCTGTCGGCAGGAGTCGAGGTGGGTCCCAATTCGGTGGGCCACCAGGTGGTGTCCCAGTAGAAGTTGTAGGGTCCGAAAATCAGGACTTCCTTTTTCTCAGTGTTGAGTTTCAGGCAGTTGGTGCACATCCAGGTGGGGACTCCTGTCATGCATTTGAAGTTCTTTTTGGTATTGATGGGGTCTTCTGAGAGGGATAGGATGAGTGGCGTGTCATCGGTATACAAGATTATTCTGAGTCCCTGGAAGTGGGTGATCTTCGCAAGGGGCACAAGGTAAATGTTAAAGAAGGTGGATTTAAGGGATGACCCCTGTGGGACTCTGCAGATGACGTCTTTGGGTTTGGAGGTAAAGACGACACGTTTTGTTCTTTCGGATAGGAAGTAGTGCATTCATTGGAGGGCTGGTCCTTGGATTCCTGTGTCGTGGATCTGGTGATGAGTGTGTCGTGGGAGCCCATGTCGAAAGCGGTGGAGAGGTTGAGCAGAACTGTGGGACACTGTACCCATTTAATTATGATGGATGTCTATACCTAATTTGAGGAGGTGGGCCCACTTGCACTCATTTTTAGGGACTGGGATTTTTTTCTTATCATCAGACTTTTGACTCAGAGCAAGGGAGAGAAAGGCAGTAAAAAGCAGAAAAAGTAGAAGGAAGGAAGAAGAGAAATAAAGAAAAACTGCAGCAAAGGGAAAAAGAACAGGTAAAAAAAATCTGAAGGTGTGATCAAATGGGCAATGAATGTACGGAGGATGGTAAACTAGTCAGTATTGGTATTCAGCAACCCAACATTTAGCAGTGCCAGCAGCGGGCTTCTGAGATCATCTTTGGGTCAGGCACATATTATTTTACAAATTAAGCACTGTAAGTAATCTTGGATGTAACCTCTATTTTCTATCTTTTAAACCAATGCACCTAGGGATGCATGTGCGACTAGCGATACTGAAGGACAATATCAGCTAAACGGATACCCTTGACCCCCACAGACATTTGCTGGATTGTTTAATTTGCACTGGTCTTTGAAAGAGAGCCATGATTAGGGCATAAATTGGGAACCATATGGAATAACCTCACCCAAGTTCACTGACTTATACTGATAAGCATTTCCCATCTTCTCCTGGTATAGAAAGCAGTTTTAAAAATCGGAATTTAAGTTCCGAAATTCAGTGCTGGCACCACAAAAATGCCCATTGTATCCGGCAAGGAATTGTCTTGCTGTGCTGTGCTATTTTATTTGCTTCTTTGGCTGAAGATATTTTTCGATCTTGCAAACACATTTGTTATACAGATGGCAATACTAATAAGAGCGTTGTGTGGGTAGTGGCCTCTGGATCCCACATCAATGTATTGAATATGGGGTGTTTTGTATGTTGAGGAATCCTGGAACGTTTTGGAAAGCTTTGGTTCAAGTTTTACTTTGGATGAGTGAAATGTGTACGTGTGCCGAGATGAGTTGAAGATCACCATAGCGAATATATCCTTTGGTTTGAGTTGCAACTAGAGCTGAACCATATGACTCGGGTCTATTTGGCCATGTTTTTAGATTTTCCACAAAATATATGGCTTTATGATCAGTGATCTTGACCTTTGATGTTACTTGGAAATCGAAATATTGCGTTGAAGCTGTGATTCACAGGGGTTTACTGTGATGCTGTGTAAATATAATTAATGAAAACTTCTCCATGAATTTAGTGAACAATCAGAAGAAGGATTTTTTATCACCCAAATGAAGAGCATTTTCTCAAAGATTTGCAATTTATTTCTATTCTATACATGCGAATCACTGCAAATCAACCCAAATGTATGCATTTAGAAGACGTAGAGGAGGCATTACATCAGAGTGTAGGGGGAAAGGCTCCTGGGCCAGATGGGGTATCCATAGATCTTCTAAAATATAACCCTGATTTTTGGGCACTTCTGTTATTAAATGTGTTCAATAGTCTTGTCTTTGCCCCGGCACCTCATACATGGTCTAATTCCATAATTGTGCCAATTTTTAAAAAAGGGGATCACTCTTTGCCTTGTTGTTATAGGCCCATATCCTTAATTGATACCACCCTAAAACTTTGAGGACGGGTCCTATATAATCGTATAAAGGAGTGGAACAAAGAGAAGTCCATACTTTATCCTAATCAGTATGGCTTCAGAGCTAAAATTGGCACAGCAGAGCCGTGCCTTAATTTAAGCTTGATAATAACAAATACACCGTAGCTAAGAAGTCCCCAATTTATTTGGCCTTTATGGATCTCTCCACCGCTTTTGATAGTGTGAATCGTTCAAAGCTGTGGGCCATTTTAGTATCCCTAGGACTGGATAAAGCACTTGTGCACTTTCTGGCATATTTGCACAGGGACATGAAAGCGAGGATCAGAATTAACACTCAGGGTGAAGTTTCTGGAGATGTTAGTATTCCCAGAGGAGTGAGGCAAGGTTGTGTTTTAGCTCCAATTTTATTTATCTTGTTTATAAATGATCTTCACCCATTTTTACTTACCATCAGTCCAGACGTTTCTAAAATCAAAGGCTCTCTCTTGCCATCATTACTCTATGCTGATGATGCCGTGTTGATGGCCCGCACTCCTAATGTACTGTATCAGCTAGTAAGTGGCTTTGTAAATTTTATGGCGCTATTAGATCTGCACACTAATTTTAATAAATCTTTTATAATGTCTTGTGGCACAAAAAAGCATAAATTGGTTAGCCTGAAAGTGGGCTACTCATCTCTCCAATGCACAAGCACTTTTCTCTACCTTGGCATGGAACATCTTTAAGACACAATGGGGGATATTCACAAGAACGTGCGCTAAACATCTCCAAAAAATGTTAACGCAACTTTACACATCGCAGCCTATCGCGGGAAAATAACCCAGTGTTAACGTGGAATTCACAACACGGCAGTACCATGCGATAGTCTGCTGAAAACGCGGCCAATGTCCGCGATACAACCACCTCGATGGAGATAAAAACACAAACCTCAACACCAAAAAACGTGCGATGAGCCCATTCGCGATGAGGAAAGCAGCGATAAGCAGCCGAAGGCCCGCGACACACACACGGCAGGCGGGAATAAGCACAACAAAAGCAGGAAAAAGGAAGACAAACCAAACAGAAAACTTCAGTGAAGCACAATGGAGGCAACCGGAGCCAGTACACAACCCCACAAGCCCCATTGGCAGCAAAACATTGTACATGGCAGGCCATCGTCGACAAGGTGAATGCAGCCGGAGAGAGGAGGAGGACAATGGAAGAAAACCAGAACAGCTGGAATGATGCGAAACGCACAAACAAGCAGAAACACGCCAACAACCACAAGGCAGCAATGCACACCGGAGGTGGGAGTCCAGCGCCACACAAGGAGCTGGATGACATGGTGGAAATGGTGTCCACCACATCAGTCTGTAGATGGTGGCAGGACCCGGGGACCGGAAACTTCCCAAAATCAACAGACACAACAGCAACAGGGAGAGGAACGAGCAGGGACTGGGTGGACGGGAGGAGATGGGCACAATGGCACACATGCACAATTAAGCACAGCACAACTGCAGACACACCATGCCCAAGAGTAACAACACCAACCAAGAGCACAAGTCACACAACCCGGCAATATCACACCACTGAACAAGCACAGAAGTGAATACCACACTGCCTGAAAGGGAGAAGGGTGAGCCAAATCAGAACTGAAGGGACATCTCACACACAATGCAGCACACACAGATAGGAAGCAGAGCACCCCAACAACGAACACAATGTGGTACAAACAGCAACATTTGCACAACCAAACACAGGACACAAGTGCACCCCCTTGTGGCCGGGAAATGGCCATATGCATCTGGCAAAGCACGAAACAGGGACATGATAATGCACAAGTGCAAACCCACAGCCCTGATGGGGTAGCAATGCATGTATGGCAGGGAGCCAGATAGGCCATTACACACACATTGGCATACAAATCAAGACTCAACACAGTTGGAGACAAGTGAAAGTGCGAAAACTTTATCAACAAGTGCGTGTCAGTATGGCCAAGAGAAGTGCCATGACATGCAGAACAATGCAGCAGCATGTCTGAATGAGGAACGTTGGAAAGCGCCCATGTGCACCCCGGGGAAGTGCATCACCAACCCAAGTCAGTGCCAACCCGCGTTGGTTGTCCGCGCATGGATCAGGAGTCCAGGCCAATGCAGCCATGTCCACTGTCATCTTGGGACATGTGACCAGATCCTCAACATGCAACGAGGCGTCGGGACACGTGCAATGGGTCACATCCAGTTGTGGCTGCAGGTACCCTGTCACTCGTCCATGAACGCGAGTGCAGCAGCGTAGGCCAACATTTCCAATGAGAGATCGTTGTCCTCCACATCTAACATGTCGGCGACGTAATCCATCAGCTGTCCCGGACAGATGTGCTGACTCCAACCCCTGGCCCCAATTTGCACCAAAGCCCAATCGGGGAGCGGCTCAATGTGGTCACTGCACACGACGACTCGTGCAATCTCCCAGGTCCAGTTGCCAGCATGCATGCCAAACATCCAGGCATGCCATAAACGGGCCTCACGGTGACACTCCTGGTCGTGGGCCAACAGGGGGTGCACACACACGTCGAAATCCAGGTCAGCTACCGTTACGTTGGAGAGGCAGACATCCATGGTCCACTCGAATATGCACGAGCGACAATGCAACACAGGCTGCATGCAGGTGACGTTCGCAAGGCGGAAGCCCAACCAGTAACTGATCCGCAGCACTGCCAACGGCAGTGCCCCCAGTACTTGCAGCAGACGTGCACGGTACAGGCCACGTGACTGGAGATGAGCATGTGTCCGGGATGGTCTGCCATTGCGTCAGTAGCTCTGCATGAAGCGGCACTGGCTTGCCCCGCGCTAGTCCTGTGGATGAAATGGCACAGCCCGGAGCAATGAGCAGTGTCTGTGTGCAACGGGTGCAGACCTGGGGTGGGGTGGGAGTATGTGTGAAGGCCATATCACGCAAGCTAACTACGACCAAGGACTTCTGTGTGTGGGATGTGTACACATTGGTCTCACGTCGGGCAGTGTGTAGTGTGGGAGTCGCAAGCAAATGCTATCGTATCTGTCAGGGGGTGCTGGCCACATGCAAGTTCCAGCTCAGAGCTGCAGATGTGCTACCTCCTGATAGTTCAGACAAAGGACCTTTCATCCCTACAGTAACTTCACCATCTGCATGCATACAGGAGATGTACAGAGGCCTGTCGTGGGTGTAGTGGGATGTCTGTGACCCAGGGAATCATGGATGATATGCCCAGCACGTGGCACATGAGAGGCCTCACTGTGTGTTACGTTGCCTCACAGCTGCTCCTCCCTCCCACGAGCCCCCAGACTTATGTGCGCTGCGCCTTTGTACCACGTGCACTCCTACGGCACACCATTGTAATGCCTGTCCACGCATGTCCAGCGGCATGCCAACAACACCGTGAAGCTGGCCTTTGAGGGTGTGTGGCCATGTGAGTGTAGGCCAATGGTCCGGACAGGGCAGACACAGGTGTAGTCCATGGCTGGCTGTGACCGCGCTGCGATAGAGGCTAGGCAACTGACTTATGCAGCCGCAGGACTGATACACATAACACTTGGCATGCATGTGCCAAGACCCCGAGCGGTCTTGCGCACCTACATTTCCCCGTACGTGCGTTCCCGCCCTCCTAGTGCATGCAACATTGCAACATCGACTACTGTGGCCCTGGTGGTGACAATACCCCAACACAGAGACACACTTACCTCACTTCCTGCTCAAGGCCAGACCAGAGCCACGTCCGGATCCCCCTGCCGAATCAGCACACCCCTGCGCTGACCTGACGTACGCCGGACCAGCACACGCCGCATGTGCATGCAGGGGGGTGCGGGCGAAGCTACATGTCCAAGGTCTCAGCTACTGCTGAGGTGACATGGTATCGTCCGTTGAAGACAGCACACTGTGATGTTGCAGGGCTCGGGCACATCATGCTGACATAATGACCACACTGACAGACTTGCTTAGATGGTGGCACCTGTGTTTGATGTGTGTGGGGTGTGTGCACACCAGCCGTCATGGAGTGCCTGGTGCAGTCAAAAAACGACAACAGTAAACATCGTTAAGGACACACCCATTCAACCATAAAGGCCCCATTACTTCTGCTGCACAGAGTTAGTGGCCTCGGATGCACAGCGTCCTGCACGGG
This sequence comes from Calotriton arnoldi, assembly GCA_963921515.1. NCBI lineage: Eukaryota > Metazoa > Chordata > Amphibia > Caudata > Salamandridae > Calotriton > Calotriton arnoldi. The sequence goes on along the minus strand of CAWUFW010003068.1, from coordinate 717,320 downwards.
CCTACCGCCACAGGCCGCTGACTTGCGGTGCACTGGGGCAGGGTCACGTGAGCAGAACAGGTTTTCGTAGATGACAAAGGGGGTTGTCGCGGAGTGTCTCGGTGGACAGTGGAAGGTGTACCCCCAGGGCATGATGCAGGGGGCAGAACCACGCTGAAACAGTCACTATGGTGGAGGTGAATGGAACAGACACATGTCTGACACCAAGTCCGGTCCAGCCAGATGATAGACAACCCCCAGGCCATGGACTCAGACGCCACCAAAGTCCAACCAGAAAGTGCCCATGAGTCATTGCGCACAGAGTTAGTGGCACCAGTGCTGATAGGGGATGCCGCCTGCGATGAGGCGTGTCCAATGGTGTGGACTCCTCCACATCTTACCCAAGACACAGTTCCACATGTGTGACCTCTTCGACGCAGTGTAGGCCTGAGGCAGCGGTCAGCAGGGGCCATTCACCGAGTGTCGCCGGCATATGTTGGATGGTCCCACCGGCCTGCGTAGTTCAGGTTCAGTGGCACCACGGTACGCAGACTTGCGGTGAACAGGGTTGATGGCACCAGGTCAGTTGTTGCTAGTGTTCGGTCACCTACGTGACTAGGATCCGGCTTTCATCCGGACTGAGCCGCATCTTCCTCTTACTCCTCTCCGTGCGTTCTCTTGTATGGATGAATTGCATTGCATTCTCTTGTATTGCATGAATCACGACTAAGTGCTGGATGTGGGACCTACTGGAGCGCAGTGTAGGCCAGAGCCAGTAGTCTGCAGGGGCCCACAAACACATGTCGCCGGCTTGCGTTGAACAGGGTTAGTGGCACCACGTGTCGCAGGCTTGCGATGCAGACTTTTGCTTCACGGATCGGAGGGAGTTCAGCGATGTGGATGCTGCCACGGACTTGGGGTCACTGCCATTCAAGACTCAGGACACAGTTCCACATGTGGGACCTACTGGGCCACAGTGTAGGCCTGAGCCCTCATCCACGTGTCGCCGGCTTGCATATAACAGGGTTGATGGCACCACGTGTCGCAGGCTTGCGATGTGGACTTTTGCTTCACTGATCGGAGGGAGTTTAGTGATGTGGACGCTGCCATGGACTTGGGGTCACTGCCATTCAAGACTCAGGACACAGTTCCATATGTGGGACCTACTGGAGCGCAGGGTAGGCCAGAGCCAGTAGTCTGCAGGGGACCACAAACACGTGTCGCCGGCTTGCGTTGAACAGGGTTAGTGGCACCACGTGTCGCAGGCTTGTGTTGAACAGGGTTAGTGGCACCACGTGTCGCAGGCCTGCGATGCAGAATTTGGCTTCACTGATCGGAGGGAGTATAGTGATGTGGACGCTGCCACAGACCTTTGGTCACTGCCATTCAGAACTCACGACTCAGTTCAACATGTGCCCACAACTGGGCCGAAGAGGACGCCGGTGGAGTATGTCAATGAAAAAGGAGTACTGTGGGCCAGCGTCCTGGAGGCCAGCGATGGTCTGCGGAGGCTGCAAAGGTTGTGGGACTGGGGCTTGGAGCTTGCACCGGCACGTGGTGGGCCCTCTTTGACACACGGCGGTGTCGGCAGGAGAGCGGAGCCACCTTGGTGCGCTGGGGCAGGCATGACGGGTCTGGGGACCAGCGGCCCGGGGGGCAGCAGGCACACAGGGTCGCAGGCCCCGCCGCGCTCGGTGCCAGCCTCGTGGCAGGCTGGGAGGCGCCGCCCTGGCGGACGCGTTGGCCATTCTGAAAGAGAACCACGCCCAGTGTGACGGGCTTTTTATTCACATCCCTACGCAGGCCTGGCATACGCAGGGCCAACCCACTCCGCCCGCGCATGCAGGGGGGGACGTAAAGTGCGACATTTCCGCATTCTGCCCCACAGCCTGTGGGGACATGGTAGCGTCCACTGGCCACTACACTCCATGCACCAGCAGTTAATCTCCACAAGGCCATTTCCGTGGTTTGCACACTGAAGTCTGTCCGGCACCTCCACACCACACCTGGCATTGGGTAGGTTCACATTCATTAGTCACTTGCCACTCTCGCACATGCCTGCTCCAAGCCTCTCCTCACATCCTGCTATTGTGTGGCTTTGGTGCCATGCTGTGGCTGGGTCTCCAGCTGCTCCTGCGCAGTGTGGGTAGAGTGGGGGTGCTGGGATACCAGGCTGATGATGGCATCCAGGACAGGTGTGATGGACTTGGATGGGGCTGGCTGTGAGACTCCTCCGACTGGCAGTTGTGGGTTGGAAGGTACCAGAGGCCAACATGTGCAGCACAGCCGGCAGCTTTGTCTGCGGAGGGATGTTCGTTGTGCGCTGTGTTGGTACCGTCATCAGGTGGGCAATGTGGGTCAGGATGCGGGGGATGGTTGTCCTTTTGGGCCTGTAGTGGGCAATGTCCTCCTCTGGCGTTCGGTCTGTCCGGCTGGTGCGTTTAAGGTGGGTCCGCTGTCTTTGTGTACGCTGCCTCTGTGGTGGTCCGGGGGGGGCGGGACGGGTCCTGGGGGTGTTGGCGGGCCTGGGGGTGGTGGGGGTGGGTGTTGTGACCCTCATGGGTGTCCGAGCTGCATGATCATTGTCTCCATGGCATCTGTGGGTCTTCAGATGTGTCTCTTGGCTGGGCTCCCTTTCATGCAGCAGGTAGTCGTCCTGCTTAACACCAGCAGAAGGCAGGTGTTAATTCCCTAGTGCTACCGCGGCTTATCGCCTGTTTTTGGTTCGCATCGCAGATCTGGCAGTTCGTTGTGAAAGTGGTGTAGTGGTGTTTTCGTGTGTTTTTGCACGGGAACGCCTACTCTGCATCTCATTAGGGTTAGTTTGTGGTGAGACCCATGGAGGTAAATTTTGAGGCAGTTATCGCGGCAATACTTGCGTTGTCTGCAGTTTGCAACCGCTTGTGAATGGGGCGTTAAATCTATCTCCACTTTTGTTGCGTTAAGGTGGTGATAACTCGGAGATACGTCCTTGTGAATATCCCCCAATGTCTTCCAATTTCCCCTTACAGGGCCAAAATCTGGGGTATTGAAAAATGCCCCAAATCCAATCGGAAGAGAACAGATTGTGTAGGAGAATCTTGGGGGCACCAATCTCGAGCTCTGACTTCATCAGTCATAGCAAACTGAATACTCCTTTTGTCGAGGATTACATTAGCGGTCGCCCACTGCTCCTCTGGTTTGCAATCTGGAATAATACAGAGGTAGATCTCACACGAAATAACATATTAGATTGTCTCTCATGCGACAAAGCTAGAAATATTCCCTGGTTGACGTACGTAGGATCCTGCATGTATAAGTTAGGCTTCCAGCAGCTATTTGAGAAACCAGGTGACCCTCATTGCATTACTAAAAGACAGTTGTGCACCACCTGGTTTGAATTTACACATGCGGAGAGACTGAAGAACGAGCTTGGCAAACCAAGAGTGGCAGCATATCTGAACATGAAGCCTGATGGGTGCGCCCCAATTCAAAGGTTTTTGACGAGCCCGATGGGGCAGTGGGAGCATTCCCTGCTGTACCACCTTAGGGAAGGCACAGTCAAATAACTGCTAAGCTTTCCACTCAGTTTTCAAACCAGTCTAGACTCCCGCCCCTGTCCGTTTAACGGGAGATCGGGCCAATCGATGCAACATTTCTTATTATTCTGTGACTTTATCTAATGTACACCAAAAGCTTTTTATTACCACTAATTAAGAGGCTTCATATTACAGATTTTTGAGAAGCTTATGAGACCTTGCTCTAGCTAAATAATGAGAAAAGCATCTTTCATGTTGGACTATTTTTGAAAACGGCAGTGAGGGCCCGACAATCGATGACTGCTTTTTAAGTGCTCAGTCCCCAGTGGTTTAGCATTTTTGTGATTGCATTGATTTTATTATCCTAATTCGGATATGCTCTAGGGCACAAATGTGTTTTTATGTATTTAACTATTTTACGTACATTTGTACTTTTATGGTTACTTGTGTAATCGAATAAAGTTTTGAGAATCGAATCCAATGCAAATCTTAAACAACCAATTTTATTGAAGGCACTTGTAGCAAAATAGAATCCAATAGTTAATCACTGCAGCGTTAAAATCAAGAAATGTGCTAAAAACCACCCAGAGTAAAGTTTGTGGGTGTCTCATAGGCACATAGGGGGGATAAAATGTTGGCTGAGAATTGACTATGGACTTATGACTGAAAGTACATTATGGAAAAACTCTTTAAAAACCTTTTCTGCTAGGAAAAACATTATTTAATTTTTCTTGATTTTAATATTGCATAAAAAATCATGTATATGGTTGCATGTCAAAATATCACAGAAACATTGTGCTACCGAAAGATCTTGTCCAAGATACTGACAACCAAAATATTGAGAAGGTAAGTGCATAGTGCATGTAGATAAATATAGATTTACTATTCTTATCTCCATATCTAGAGCCATGTACCTTGAAGATATATGTATCATAAAGGTCCATAAATGTGTAGCTAATTAAAGTAAACCTATATTTACCTGTATATACCGTTCTATATTTTGGTCCTCCATATTGGTAGCACGATAGTCTAGAGTTGCTATTGGGATGGAAAACTAGGTAGAGGGAATTCACTTTGATACCGCTAATATTTATTTTTTAATTTATCACTTCAAACTGCAAACCTGCTATTTCTAAGTATTGTACGAAAGCAGTGGTATTGAAAGGCAATTTAAGGTGATTTTAAAAGAATGAAAAGATGAGCTCACCTTCCTGGAATTCAAATTTTTGACTTTTTGATCGCAACAGATTTCAGCGGCAATAGTTTTCCCCCTGCAGATTTTTTACTTTAGTACATTGCTATTACTAGCTGCTGCTTTTTCCTAAGTTTGTATTATAATATGCATCAACACATTTAGTTATTTCATGTGTATTTTGCATAGACATTTGTACAGAAAAAAATAAAGGTCCAGTTTTGTTTTAGCACTTGTGTTGTGCAAAGGGTGTAGGCTGGGAATATTGAAGTCAGAATATCGACGGGTCATAATCCTCTGACAGGAATATTGAGGGACAAAATATTGAAAGGTAAGTTTTATAGATCTCTATATCTATTTCCACATATGTACCTTGGTGATATATAGGTCTTCAATGGTTGTAGATGTGGAGATAAGAATAGTAAATCTTTACCTCCCTCCGTGCACTTACCTATTCAATATTTTGTCTCTCGATATTATTGTGACCTATCAATATTGTGGCTTCTATGTTCACTACTACAGTCATGTAAAGCGATTGTTAGCGACATAAACAATAGCGTTGATTGACTTTTACATGAAATTGCACTGTATGTTGATGAGTGTACAGCTCTAATATACAATGTATTGTGTAGTGCAAAACATGGATAATTCATGCATACTGGGCATAACTGGGTGGAAAAGGTGCAAACGCTCCTAGGAATCCACCTAAAACATTATCAACTAAAGTCATGAAAAGTAGCTGGATCTTGCTTTGCATAAAAGGTGCCTAATAAAAAGGGACTGAAGCAATACATGTATATTTCATTAAAATTGCAAATACTGAATGATTCATCCTTTTGTATCCATCGGGCAAGCAGGGCAATATTCGATGCTAATATCAAGGGACTGTATATAAGACACAGCCTTGCTTTTTGCCAGGCACGCAGTGTAAGAGAGGTTCTCAAGGCGCACTTTGCACAAATCATGTTAAATCTGCCCCAAATGTAATCATTCCATAAAAATACATTTTAAAATAATAAGAGAAGAAGCTGGGATTAGACCACTCTTTCAGCAAAGTAGTGGATTTTATGTAATTGGTATAAAAGTTTAAATGCACTAAAGGTATCGAGAAATAAAATATATTGGAAATTCCATTGCAGGAAAAGCCAAGGTCCATCAAACCCACAGCATGTTTTATTCAAGTTCATAATTGTATCTACACTGAAAGATCAGACATCTAAAGAGGCTATCCCTTGTTTCTAGACTGATGTATGCCCACTTCAAAACTAATACCATTTACCAAATGCTAATGAGGAAATATGCCAAGTGTAGCGTCTTCCCCATCCTAGGAGCATGCGAAAGAATTACGCCACACAGGAGCTGCGGTCAAGCATTACTTTATTCTTCTGCAGACACTCACACACACTGCACATTACATCATATGAACCATTAACAACAGCTGAACACCTCTCTGCATATTATGAATTTCCTGCTCAGAGTCCGCCCAGAACCACGAGGGTCCTAGTGCACATAACATCAATGTGCTACATCTCCCCCTTTGTTAAATAAAAAGTGGCAAACATCACTAAAATCACATTTCCTTGATTAGTTGGTGAGGTGCTCGCACTTGTGTGCCAGCTCGGGTTATCTGAGGTTATTGAGGTCTACCCTAATTGGAAAATGGCAACAAAGGTTCAGGCGCTTAAGCAGGACCTGCTGGCGGAGTCTCTCCACGCATGGTTTCAGGACTCGACAAGTGCTGCGGTAGGTGTTTAAAATGTGATGTGTCCTGAGTAATAGATTGTCCAGAACAATGTGCTGTCACCATATGTCCCTTTCACACCACGATCTGTGAAGGATCAGCAGCAAAAGGAGTGTCCGTTTCCCGTCTGTGCCTGTGCATAACCAGTACCAGTCTCGTTTGTCAAAGACTGTCTCCTGGGCGTGGTGATGCTGATCTGCATAAGTTTTCATTTTGTTTTTCCGAGACAGGGCAGGGTCTGAACCTTATCAGTATTCACTGATCGATCCAAAGTCCATCGAGGTAGTTTTGTTCTGATGACGCTCCCAAATAGCAAGCTGGCTGGACTCACCAATTTTGGAGTGAGGAGTTGATCAATAGGCCCGGAAAGCCTGGCACATGGCTAGGTTCAGATCGATTCTCTCCATGGATGCTCATTGAATGACCCTCTTGAGGGTGCCCATGAATTGTTCAACTGTACCATTGGCTTGGGGCCAGATCGGTGCACTCTTTTGGTGTTTGACGTTGAGTTGGACAAGAAATGCTCTGAACTCTTTGCTGTTACGGGGTGGGCCATGATCAGATTTGAGGATTTTGGGGATACCCCACATTGCAAATATGTCACCAAGCCGTTCTATGACTTTGTCATTGGTTGTTGAAGATAGGTCTTCCACCAAAGGAAAACGCGAATATTTGTCTATGACTACCATGAGATGGTGTCCATTTCCTAAATGCCCAAAAAAGTCAACTGCAACCCTCTCCTAGGCATGGGTAGGAAGGTCAGACATTGTCATTGGGTGCTGTGTCACCTTGGGGAACAAACAATTGAAAATGCGGCATGCTTTCAGCTCCTTCTCGACTCGCTCATTTAGCCGAGGGAACCACCACACTTGGGGCCTTATTATGAGTACAGCCGTCCATAGGACGGCTGTACTTGCGGTGGCCATCCAACCCCCACCACACTGCTGCACCGTGCACCTCATTAGGAGTGTGGTGGTCGGACTGCCACAGGACCGCCACCTCCACCGGGATCCAGGATCCCTCTGCATTGCAGTGGCAGTAAGGCATAGTAATATTTTGGCGGTGTATGCCACACCGTGCAGGAAAGTGCAGTCTGCACTCTGACAGTGGCGGTCTGCATGTTAGGCTCTTCTATGAGCCTATCAGACCGCCACTGTCAGACTGCAGTAGAACCGCCCACCAGACCAGGATTGAAGTCCTAAGCTGGTGGGTAACAGCACCACACCTTTTGCAGTCCTATAGCAGACAGCGCATTGCACTGTCCGCTGTAGGACTGCCAAAGTCATAATAAGGCCCATGACCTCTTAAGGATCTTTTGGTGGCTATGATACCACAATGTCCTTCATGGGCCAGCTCGATGACCCACTGTCTTAGGCTTCCAGGTATGACGATTCTCGACCCTCGCAGTATTACGCCTTCTTGGGTGACTGGCAAATCATCCTTTAGGAATTCAACTTCAGCTGCAAGGGACCGAGTGCTTCTTCTCCATGATTGTGTGGTAATAAGTTCTTAGTTATGGTAGTGTCTTTATCTGCATTGGTGGCAGCAATGATTTATTCTACAGACAGAACCGCGGTGTGCTGGATCTCTGAATGAATTTGAGATGTTATGTTTCATATAGATGCCCTAATATAGGCATGGTGTGAGATGCCCTAATATAGGCATAGTCTTTCACCTGCATTAGTTCCCTATTCTCCAAAATAACGGGCGCTGAGGGCTGAACCTTATCTAGACTGTGGTTTGGGTACAGAAGGAGGGTTTTTCCCGAACAATGGCCTCCTATACCATCTTCGATGTGCTCATCCAGTATGATTAAATATTCATAGGAGTTCTAGGAAAACAGGCAGGGGCTAGAATCCACCTGCATAAACATCTATGTAAACGGTATACGTCATCTTCATACCCAACAATGGCTAACACAGGACACAAGGGACAAAGGGACTCTATACTTTTCTGTATAAATACAGCACCTCTTGCTATCAGTAGTTAGAGGGAACCGAGTCTTCCAGGCCGACACACTGACCAGGGATGCTGAGGCTCCTGCATGCAGTCGCTCCAGCTGACAGTGGTCTATCCATCCCTTGCGGGGTGTCCAACTCGAGACCAGGATGAGGTCCCACACTCTCATTATTCAGGTAATGGGGTTTGACTAAATCCTAGTGGGATTCTTGGCTTCTTTTGCACCTACTCACATGCTAGGTACACTTAGGTACATCTAGACAGGCATCATAGGAGTATGCGCTTTATTTTATAAATGCATTTTATATTCATGTATAGGTTCATGACTATCGGAAAATGGTAGAACTGTACTATCCTTTTCTATTCACTGTACTGCTGATCATATATCTCTGCTACTATTTAACAGTTGTCGCAGCACATATATTTTATACTAGAAGAACAACTGTGCAATAAATTCTTATTGTAAACACGCTCGACTGTTTCTTCTGTGTAACTGTCTGAGACCAAATGAGCAAGCACGAGTGACTGAGCGAAAAGTAGTAAATTGTTTCAACGAGTCTGAGGAATCAGGGTTGTTGTGTTCTGAGGTTGCCAAAAACTAATCTCTCTGATAAAAAGGAGATTCTAGTGGCACTGTGAGCTAGCTAATGCAAATCAGGCTAACATACGCGGCGGGGGTGCTCAGAGTCAGTCTTTCACCAGGCCCACAGTGTATGTTATCCAAAAGCGCAGGTCCTGCACGGGTACTATAGGAACTACACTACATGGCGCCACCAACGTTGGTTTGGTACTTATTTAACAGTAGAATCTGAGTAGTTCAGTCGTGCTTATTCTCAGAGACCCCTACTCACAAAAACCAGAGACGTCTGGAGTGGGTGGGCACAAACTCTGCCACAGCTGAGTAGGCAAGATATCCTATTTATTGGCTGTTGGTTAATTAAGCTTGAGGGACATTTAGTTCCCAAAATTGAGCAAAACACCTTATCTTAATTTCCTTGGACAGTTATTCCGTGTTCTTAACACAATGACTACTGACAACGGAGAATTAGACCCGCTGGCACAAGTAGGTCAGTCAGATGAGGAAGATGCCAATGCAATACAGATTGCACCCAATGTAAGACACACACTCACAGTTAAACTCCTCAAAAATGGTGTACCAGCCAGAGGAGGTGTAGTAATATTCGTGATAGAGGCACACGAAGATTTCCAAACAGAGGTGTTCTATTCATGGGTTACATTCCCAGCAGCAAATGCTATAACACAAACTTTTCATTATTATTTACATGAAGAAGTCCCAGGAGTCTACACTCCGTTTGAGGAGATTGAGATTCCGCTTACCTACCAGGAACATAATTTCTGGTTTAATGGCGCCCTACCCCACTCAAGAAGAAGAGCAAGACTCGGTCCATTAGGAAGACCAGGAGCAACATGGCCGATATTAGCGACCTATGCACCACATCCTGACATGGACACAATGCCAAATGATGAATTGCTTTTCCAACACAAAGAGTTGATAAAACTTTACAGAAACATGACACAATTTGTCATGAGGACACTTGCGGTCCAACCAACAGTAATTACACCAAATACAGCTCCTACACAGAGCACAGCTACTAAAAGTACTCCACAAACATTACACGCGGTAATGGGTAAAATGCCCACAAAACGTGAACAAATTCATTTCTGGGTAGCACAGAAAATAACCCAGTTAGAAGCAGTATTCCCAAATCCCACACCATTTGAAAAACACAGAATGTTAACAATCTGCTTGCCCATGGGGATTACACCACAGTTAGAGGATTGTACCTCTTGGGGTACAGTCTTTGCTGCCATATATACCAGAACTCTTGGTATTCCTTCATTAGCAGTGATACCAGATGTATTAAGACAATTACAAAATGAGTACGGAGCAGAGCCTGCTCTGAACTTGGGGATGAAATTATTAAATAACTTCGACCAGGTATCAGCCATAATACTAGCTAACATTAAAGGGGAAGCAGCATCAGTGGCAATCCGCCAACGCCTACGGGAGTTCTCTCCATTAGAACAGGAGAATAAACCACCCAAAATGATTGAAACTGCGTATGCAGAGTTAGGCAGGGATAGTTTGGGGGGAAAAGCTGTAAAACATCAACTAATGGGCAGTCCCGAAAAGGACACTTCTAAGCAGATACCGACTTCTTCTAAAAAGAAGTGGGATAATAAAATACAACAAAAGTTTAAAGACAACAGATATCAGTCCCGAGGTAGGTCTCCTCCACAGGAGCCCTCTGAAAAGAGGTACAACCTTAGGAATAGGGATAATATTAGGAAACCTGACAGGTATCAGGATACTGATACACGTTCCTCTCGTTCCTTTCAGGGCTCAAAGAAAAACTCAGAGAGAGAAGGACGGTCAGAACACAGAGAGGAGCGCACACAGTCCAGAGACAAGCAGCGCACTCAAGACTTTACTTCCAAAAAAGAAGATAAGCCAAAATCAAAACTTCAATTTAAGAAAAAGAAAGTTGCTGGTCTGAAAATCAGACATGCCCAGAATTCTGAGGACACAACTTCTGAACGGGGAATGGGCTCTGACAATGCTAGACAGTGCGGCAGAAGTAACAATAGCTCGCCAGAACCTGAAGGAATTTCTGGTGACAGCGGACTTGAATGATTACATCATGGTGAAAACAACAGACAAAAGGGTGAGCGTCCCACATAAGTTACATGAAATAATACTCCGGATGGAGGGGGACAAGCCCAGGAAAATAAATGGTCTCTTTTGGAAGTACTTATCATCTGGGTATGACATCCTGTTAGCTGAACAAGATTGGCCGCCAGCATTCATAATGGAGTGCCCCAGGGGAGAAAGTATAATTTTTCCTGCATTTTCCGACCATGTTCCCGTTCACCTTAAACATACATTTGCACGTGAGTGGGCAGTAGCCCAAGCTCCAGCATTATACAAAAATCACGCTGGGTGGGATGAGGGTTCAACCTACCACGTGATCCTGTTAATAGTTTCACCTAATGCTCAGAGGCAATACCCAATTAAGCAAGAAGCTAAAAAACAGGTCAGGGAGATCTTAGATCAACTTGAATACCAGGGGGTCATTGAAAAATGTACCTCTCCAATGAACAATCCTTTGTTTCCCATCTCTAAACCCGACAATACATTTCGTCTAGTTTTAGATTACAGACATTTAAACTCATGCACAAAGACATTTGCTGCCCAAAATGCACATAGTGCCGCATTAATGAATAACATTGTGCGGAAAAAATACAAAACAACACTTGATATCTCAAATGGATTTTTTTGACAAAATATAGCGCCTGATAGCAGGTATCTGACCGCATTCTCAGCGATAGGGTCCCAGAGTCAATTTTGTCGACTCCCCCAAGGGTATGAGAATAGCCCCGGGGTATTTTCAGGAAGAGTAACAGAGTTACTTCAAAAATTTGATGAAGAAGCGTTGTCCTATGTGGATGATATTTATCTAACGAACGACGACTTAGAGAGGCACTTGACCAGGGTAAGCACCATTATTATGGGATTTGCCACTGAGGGCTACAAATTTAACTTTAAAAATCAAAATAACCCACCTCAATGGCCTATTTTTGGGATATGAGCTGTCAAGTGAAGGGAAAAGTCTAGCAGCAAGCTTTTTAGAAAAATGTGCGCTGCTCCAGCCTCCAAAATCATTTAAAAATTTACAATCAATACTGGGATTCCTAAATTTCGGCAGAACATGCATTTTAGATTACGCACAAAGGGTAAAACCTTTCTACAACCTAATAAAACCTGACTTTTCAGCCAGAATTTGGACACAAGAACATACTAATATTCTTCGTTCACTCCAGGAAGACATGATAGCTTCCAAACACTTGCAAACACGCATAAACGTATGCCACTTGGTGATACGTATACTTGCGGGTCAATGCAGGTACACTTACTTAACCTTCAATGAAGGAGAAACAGTACCAATCGCATACAAATCACATATGTACACAAATGCAGAAATGCGTTTCACTTCAACAGAAAAAATACTGACAGCTGTTCAGACTGCTGTAGCAAGAGAAAGAGCACTAGCACAGGGGAAACGCATTATTGTCGTAACTCCGGTACCGGCTTTAGAAGCTGTTACAAAGGCTAGCATTCCAAATACGAAAGCCTTACACCCAAGATGGATACAATGAGCTAATTCTCTTACTGCAACGGACGTTGAATACAGATTTGATCCAAGTTTAAAAACTCAGGCATTCCTGCAAATATCCTCTACCAAATGAAATCTTGCCTCTCGATCAGTATGAATATATAATTTATACTGACAGATCTGCTCAACCAGCCATAGGAAGTAAGCAGCAATACAGCGCAGCGTGTGCTATCGTTAAAGGTCGCATGCGGGATTGGCAAGTTCCATCCAAGTTACACCAAGAAGCAATCTCTAGGAGACTGCACGGCTCAGTTGGCAGAGTTAAAAGCACTGATACTGGCACTTGTAAATACGGATCACAAATTCCCCACACTAATCGTGTGTGATTCGTTTTACTGTGTTCAGTCATATAATGAACACCTATACCATTGGGAGCAGAACGGGTTTAAAGATGCGAAAGTTAGCACAATTAAGCATAAAATGCTATGGGAACAGGTAGCAGAGTTGAAAAACGAGCTACCAAGGACTCACGTAATCCATACACTGAGTCATCAACGTGATGGCGTTCACGTTGAAGGGAATTCATTGGCTGATGAAGCCGCAAAGGGGGCTGTTCGTACGGCTTCCGTAGCTGCACTCACTCCTTCCAAAACGAGAATAGACGGTGATATTATGGTAGCTGTCAATGCTTCACGCAAAGGCAGCACAGCAGTACCTAAAATATTACCACTCAAATACTCCTACAAGTTAGATGCACAAAACATTCCAGATGCTCAGATTCCTGGAGTGGGGGATAGAGTAATACCAAATATGGATCGTAGGTTAGGTTTAATTGTGGCAGCACATGAAGGGATAGGTTCTGTACATGCGGACTTAGGGAGACTGTTTCTTTGTTGAAACAATGCTACTGGTGGCCTGCGATGAGAAGGCAGATTAGAGACTATGGGGCCGATTCCGATCTCGGCCGGTAGGGCACCGAATCGGATTCGGCTTAACCGGATCCGATTCGGAGCCCTATTTCCCGACCGAGTCGTATGTGGGTCTGGGCGAGCGAGTACGATGCGTGCGCTCGCAAAATCTCCGACTGACTCGTTCGCAGGACCCGACCGCTCCGACCGACTCGCATGGGGATGACGCGCACCTCGCAATGGAGACGTTCCCCGGCCGGGTAAGTACGATGCGCACCTCGACCGCTCCGACCGACTCGTGCAGTCCGGCTCCAAGGAGCTGTCGGAGCCGCACTTTGGGGGTCCGTGTCGGACCCCCCTGGAAGCGTAGGCGTGCGAGTCGCACACAGGGGGGACCCATGGGTCCCCCCTACACGTGCATGTACGGTGCGACCCGCATCGACGTGAACACGCTGTAGGGGCGCCCTTGTTCGCGTCGTGCCCATTGAGTCAATGGGAGCCCGTGTACGCGTCGTACGACTGGCTCCCATTGACTTCAATGGGAGTCCGACCGAATCGAGTCCGATAGCATACGTGCGCATTGTACTCGTTCGGTCGGACTGCTAGGGTCCGATTCGGTCGGAAATCTCTCCGGGTCCGGCTCGGTCGGGGAGATTTCCGGCCGAGATCGGAATCGGCCCCTATGTCTGGAACTGCGACATCTGCAAGCAGATGAAAGGGTCCACCACAACACGTCCAGTACAGATACCATTAGTAGACAGCATTAGGTTGTCCGTTTGTGTGCGTCCAGCTCAAGTTTCCTCAAGGTCTGGCCTCAGCGCTCGGCTGACGCTCGAACTGTTATAAAAGATTTGCGAGTCCTTATCGGCACATACGCAGTTAGCACATTACATTCTGACCGCGGCCCTGGGTTTAGCTCTCGGACTTACAAAGAGGCCATGGAAGGAATGGGCGTAGCATTGCAGTACTCCTCTCTGTACCATCCTGAGGGAAATTCGGTTATGGAGAGGAAAAACCGGGACTTAAAGCAATATTTAACAGCTAGGGTATTAGGCAAAGGCGGTAGTTGGGTCCAAAACCTTTATGGGGTACAGCAGGCATTAAACAACCAGCCAAGAAACTCTCTAGGGGGTGTCACTCCATATGAAGTCCTCTTTGGGACACGAATGTGGGTACCTGATATTGATTGTGAAGGCGCAGTGGCGGATGAGAAACCATTTGATATCCATGATCGTTTGGCTGTTTTACAGGATCTAAATGAATCCAGGACAAAACAAAGCAATGTCCGACTAAAGCAGACCGCCCTGGGGAAGTCAAGGCAGACACGGCAAGACCTGTCTGGATCCGAAAAGTCGGGGATCTGGTCAGAGAGAAAATTGCGGACAAAAAGGAATTTGGACCTTCATGCAGAACACCTGTACCAGTCCTTGCAGTACAAGGAACAAGAACTGGACTTTTGCCGCCTCTTGCCGGGAAAAAGGAGAAAAGATTTGTCTCAATCGACTTAATTAAACCACACTATGTGGACGATAATAAGCAGTAGGCCTCGTGGTCTCCACAGTAGCAGACGCCCTCCTCTAGCTACAATCCAAGAAGTTCAAACAGAAAGACTCATCACGTTTGAAGTGCCACCTGTAAGGAATGAAGGACCATGCAACAATGCTATGGAACTTGTTCCACTTGAACCAAACATTCTGTTGCGGGGATTCTGCACATATACAGAGCTATGCACAGGATAATAGGACCTCGGTGTATAGTGGTGAACCAACCATGCACCTTAGTACCCACAATCCCAATCCGACTAGCTTTAGCGTCTCATTCGTTCTCCGTACTACAGCGAAGCTACCAATGATTAGACAACCCAGAACACGGTCTCTCTCAGAACTCGCGGGAGCAAGAACACTCTTTCATAATTCACTCATACTTGTCCACAACGTGTGTAATAAGAGACACAGTATAGTTTAAAATGTTTATTTCAACTATCATGCTCTAAGATAAAGTACACGTGCCAGTACTATCAGCATAATGCATAATGATAAAATAATAAGCATGGTTACAATTCCATGGAATACAAGCGGGGACAGCATTTTATAAAGACAGTGGATATAGGGCTAAATGGCCTTACCACCCTCCCCGTGCTATTAACTAGTTTATTATAAAAATAGAAGACCTCTGGGCTTTGTCAGGCGGACCCCCATACCTCAATATCTAGATGCAAGGTTTACATCATCAGACAAGCACAGCTCTTCTCCCTGGAAAGGTTTTTCTCCAAGTGCCACCAACAGGGAGATAACAATATTAAAAGCACACGAATTTCTCCAGTGCAGCTGTATTTCGTGTTATGTCTAAGTGCGAGGGGCTGACCAGATCAGCAATAACAAGGGACGTTGTTTTTCGACCTTGTACATGGTGTGCAGACGAAACCCACAGGGAACAGGAGAATAGGTGAAAGGCAAAAAGGCAGACAGTTCTAATATAGCCGAGCACAAGCAGAGGCTGGAAAAACAAAGTCACAGAATAACGTGTGCAAAAAAGGCATCATGGCTGCCAGGCCTAAGCTTACTTAGCAATGTAGACAATAAGGCCACAAACCACACTACACCCTCCCCTGGGCAGTCCATAGGCGAAGACATAGGACAAAAACAGAGTTCAAATAGATGGAGCAGAATGCGGAAATTTTCACTTTGAAATAGCCCCCAATGAAGGACAGTGAATGGTATAAAAAAACAGGATTAAAAAAGTCCAGAAAGGGCACAAAAAAATCCAGAGATGCAGGACGCTGAAAGCGGAGGCCCCCTAATCCAAGAGAGTGTAAGTGCAAAAAAGCGCCACACCTTCCAAGAGGAGATCGTTGGAATTGTCTGAAAAAAGAGACGCCATCCAGTTCAACAAATCAAAACTGCATTCATGTTCCTCATAATAGGGAGCAGTGATCAGCATTGCGGGACAACTTGCGTGATACGCAACATAACTTTGTTGTAGGAGATCCTGAGCAGCCGCCCAGATATCCCATTGCGCCAAAATTCCAAGTGCAGCCGCACGTGCCATCAAGCCAGTGCCGGAACAGTCTCGTTCATGGGCCTCTAAGGGACCCATCAACTGGCCAAAATCCGGGTCCGACAGAGATGTATTGGAGAGGCAAATATCCAAGGACCAAGAGAAAGGACATCGTATGCAAGACATCACAGGTTGCACGCAAGTGAAATACGCAAAGCGAAAGGAAAGTCTATAGGACACACTGAGTGTCGCCAAGGGTAGGATGCCGAAGCTGATGAGCATGCGTTCACGGAGCATCCAAAGTCGACCTTGGTCGAGCAGGCCCCCAGGAAGTGCTGCCATTTCGCAGCAAACAAATTAAAAGCAATATTCCAGCAGCTAAGGCTAGGAGCAATGGGAAGCCGCCAAAGACGCTGGAAAAAATAGAATGAATAAAAGCCGGAATTACACCAAATATAGTTTGAAAGGAGGTAACAAGGCCAGAGCCCACAACTTTAAAAAAGTGCACAAGACCTTCGGTAGTAGAAGCATTGAAAACGCGGTGAATCAGTTCACCGAAATGTTGTGGGAGGTTTGTGTTCAAAAGAGCCTGTATCTCACTGTGGGTACTAGCCACCTGGAGGACGAAGGTCTCCCGGGCGGAAGTGAGCATAACCTCCTGGTTTAATAAAAGCGCCTTTATTCTGCTCAATTTATTGAAATCTGCTTTCAACGTGGGTATGGAAGGCCAAATGGAACTATCTATCATGTCCTGTGGGGGTGGAAAAAGCACATTTTTGCAACACACTACACGGTGGGAAACCGTTACAATATAGGGGATGCCTGCCTGCATTCCACAGCAGTCTTGATTATTCAGAAGCAGATAGCTACCATTTGCAAGCACAGTGAAAGTAGGTGATATAACAGGAGCTGGAATGCCTTTCAAAACACAAGCAAGATTCGGAGCCGAAACATTACAAGCCCCGTGCAATTTAATGTTTTTACAAATTAGTGAATGACCCATGTAGGAGAGTAGGATCTGCTTCACAGGGGTACCCCCACTTTTTGCTGATACTTCACTGGTTTTCGACATTAGTCTGGCTGGGGCCCTGCTATTCAGAACCCCAGCCTAGCTGTTTCCTCTTTAAAAGGGTCTCCATGTGCCTTAGGCACATCACTGATTGGGATCTGGAGTGCCCTTGTAAGTCCCTAGTATATGGTATACTATGTACCAAGGGCATAGGTACCTCAGAGAGCCTGCCAGGGGCTGCAGCATGTATTATGCCACCCCTGGTAGGCCATCCAAACTGACACCACAGGTCTGCTACTGCAGCCTGGGTAAGGTGGTGCATGCACCCCTTGCTGTGGTATAGGTTACCTATATCACTAAAAGCATACACACATATAAACCTATAAGTCACTCCTAAGGCAGGCCTTATCAATCCTAAAGGCAGAGTGCATGGTTCCTATGTGAGAGGGTGCCCCTGCATGAGCAGGGCCCCTCTGCAGCGTTCGGAGACCATCTCTGATGCTGTTTGTAGTGCAGCCTGACCATATACTCTTAAACGCATTATATCCTCGCGGTAAAATGCTAACTATGGAATGGCTGCACCTAAACATGTCGTGTTTGGTGTCAAACATCTCGGAATACTACCCCCCGCCAATCCTGGCGGCGGGGGTAGCATTCCACCCTTCTAGAGGGAAAGGCATGTTAACTCTGACGAGTCCGGTAACTTCTTTCCAGAGCCCTGGCATCACAAAATGGATGCTGCTGCCACAGACACGAGTCTGGCCTCCTGCTGCTGGACGAAACTCCGGCAGGGGAGGCCTGGACAATAGGTTTCCTGTCCCAGGGAGGTGTGACCACCTCCCCAGACAGGACAATGTGTATTGGGGCTGGGCGGGAGCACTTTCGGGTGCTTTGAAGTCTTGCACTGGGGGCACATTTGGTGTCCCTAGTGCATACCCCAGTTCAAACCGGATCAGGGGCTTGCAGCCCCTGCTTTGGCGCGAACTGGACAAAGGGAAAGGGGTGTAGCCACCCCTCTGCCCTGACCCACCCATAGGTGGGGCCACAGAGTAGTCCATCCCCTATTTTTGGAATAAAGGTAGGAACCCAGTCCTTAGGACTTTAGATTATACCTGGACGAAACTCTGAAACAGAATCCTGGACCTTCGACGCTCTACTCACGATTAGAGGACTGAAGAATCTCCCTTGGGGTCAAGGAGTGACTCCCCTGCTTGGCAGGCACCAAAGAAGCATCTGTCCGGTTCGCATTACTGAAGCTCCCGTCGGACGCCGAAGTCATCGCATCACCAGAGGTGGATTCTCAGACTTCCCCGAGGCTACCCTGAGTCCCCAGCAAAGCTGAGGCCCGTGGCTATCGTGGGTGACTTGAGACCGTGACCCCTGGACACCAAGCACACTTGCAAGTGCACCATCTTCTGGGTCTCCCAAGAAGTCGTGCTTTGGGCTCCGAGTAGCCCTAGCCTCCAGCACCACCTGCACCGAAGATCACTGGCCCCCACTCCACGAGTGTCCTGTAAGCCAGCTCCACGTGCGGCGTCACAAGGCTCCTTCGCGGTCACTAGCCCGTTGGCTAGTAGCCCTTACCGAAGGCCAATCTTTTCTTTACTTGGCAGTCTGGTTGCTCCAGGCCTGCCCTCACTTACCCTTGCTGGGTGAGTTCCCCAGACCTTGCTGGTCTGCATCATCGACAATCTACATCTTACTCAAGACTTGCCGTTGCCAAGGCCTGTTGGGTCCAATCTGGTCGCCGACACCTCTACACTCGACAGACATCGAGCAGCAGCCTGAATCCTGCTCCTAGTCGCCGACAACGCCTCCCGGACCTCGTGGCTGAAGAGTCAAGACGACCGTCAACGAACTTGAAGCACTCGACATCGGTGGGCATCCGTCCATCGCCTTCCTGGTCACTGGCTAGTGACCCAGACTCTGTCCCCTCTGCTTTCAGGTTCTTCAGAACTCCGATCCACTCTTGGATCCACCCGGACACTTTTCTCCTGGTCGCCAGCAGCACTTTGCAGCAGATCGCCATAAGAAACGACGACGAAACCCGACCCCGAAAGGCACCTATGCACCCGGCTTCCCTGGGTGAGGTAACACGAGTACTCCGGTGCTCCCGTGGGTAGAGACTCTTCAAAGTCCTAGATCTCAAAGGGTTTTGTCCTAGTCCTCTTTAAAGTGTCCCTTTCCTCTATTTTCCCGATCCCGACTTTCTCCATAGAAGTTAACGGCGTATCGCGGTTGTGTATTTACACTGCACGCGTCTCCCGTGGGTCCCCTGTGTCACTACCTTGGGTGGTTCCTTGTGGTCCAAGCACTTCTAGAGGCTCTAGGCCTAGTGTCTAGTTCAGTCGTGGTTCGCATACCACTTTATTGGTATATGGTTTGGTACGCCCCTAGGGCCCAAACGTGTATTTGTGCTATTACTGTGATTTAAGATCTTATAACCTATGTACTTCGAACTCTAGCCTCATAAAGAGACTAGAGGGGTGTGTTTAGTAATAAATACATATATTTTGAATATATACCTGGTGTGGTGCTCTTTCATTTGGTCACTCAAGAGATTATAGACTGGTAAAACAAGCTGCTTTACATTCCTTCAAGACTTAGCCTGAAGGCTGCTCTCCACAGCTACCACTAGGATAGCTTTCAATAAGGTTGTCTTTAACCTACCTACCATAAGAGTCGATTTGGACTGGTGCAAGGTGCCCACTATAATTAGTGGACAGCATATGCCAGGCCAACTTCTCACATTGGTGTGCAGCGTGTGGGATTCCAGCTTGCTATTGTTTTACCAGATAATCTCAATTGAATTGATCAACTGAAAACCACTAAAGGTACCTAAGGTACATATAATTTAAGCTTAGAATATCAGTAAGTTCTACTGAACTTAGAGTTGTGTGTTAAGGGATAGCACAACCCTTTCTACAACTCAAGAGAGTTTAGTAGGCCACACTAGAGTAGGTAGTGCATACACCACACCACACTAGTAATGTCTTTAAAAGCAGGATCTAGAGATGCCCTGCAGGAAGCCATTGAGCTTCCCCTCCAAGTATGACACACTCCCATTCTTGGAACTGAGAGCTTTGTGTAACGTGAGGAAAATAAAGACAGGCCAAAGTCCCACCACCCAACACCTCCAGGAGTTGTTGGTGGCTTATGATCTTAGTAAGTCTTCAGAGACTGAAGGGGTAGGAGCAGAGGGTGGGCCAGCAGATGAGGAAGGGGCCAGGGGTACTACTACCCCCAGCCCCCCTCTGAAACTGACCAGGAGGGTGACAATGACCCTGACCTGGAAAACCCAATCCCTTCTGGGGAAGATGAAGATGAGGATCTTGAGAACCACACCTTTGTCCCCCCAGGAAGGATTATGAGTGTGCTCAGAAAGTCTAGATCTCCTTCTCAGGAGTCTAACCACTCTGGCACCTCAATAGGGAGCTCTGTTTCTTCTCACAGGAGGGAATCCTCTCATGAGAGAAGAAAGAGACTGGTCCAGTATGAGGAAACTCAACTGGAGATCAGGAAGAAGCAAATGGCTTTAGATAGAGAATCCCTAGATCTCCTTAGAGAGAGAAGAAAGTTGGGACTAGAGTCCCATGGTGGCAGCCATGTCCCTAGAGATAGGGAAAGGTCCTATGACCATAGGAACCTGAGCAAGATTGTCCCTCCCTACCAGAGTGGGGATGATATCCACAAATGGATAACTGCTTTAGAGAGGGCCTGTAAAGTACAGAAGGTCCCTCAGGAGCAGTGGGCAGCAATCTTGTGGCTCTCCTTTGCTGACAAAGGTAGAGACAAGCTCCTCACTGTTAGAGAGGAGGATGCTGACAATTACAAGGTCTTGAAGAGTGCTCTTATTGATGGGTTTGGCCTAACCACTGAACAGTACAGGTTGAAGTTCAGAGACACCCAAAAGCACAGACTCAAGACTGGGTAGACTATGTGGATTGTTCTGCCAAGGCTCTGGAAGGCTGGTTGATGGGCAGTAAGGTGTGTGACTTCTCAGGATTGTATAATCTGATAATGAGGGAGCAGATTCTTAATAACTGTCAAAACCAGCTGTTGCATCAGTACCTGGTTGACTCTGATCTGACCTCTCCCCAAGAATTGGGAAAGAAGGCAGACAAATGGGTCAGAACCAGGGTGAAGCAGAAAGTACAGAACCAAGGTGGGGAAACCAAGAAGCAAGATGCTAAGAACTCTGACAAGGGTGGGGAGAAGGGTAAAGATCAAAAGTCTTCATCAGGCCCCCAAAAATCTTCTTCTGGTGGGGATTCCCAGTCTACCAAGGGTAAAGGCCAAAGAAAACCATGGTGCAAGGTCTGTAAGCAAAAGACCCACTGGACCAGTGATTGCACCAAGTCCAAAGACTCCAGTCCAGCACCCACCAATGCCCCTAAGGCACCTGTTCCCCCTAGTACAGTTGGTGGAAGTGCTCCAGCAAAGGGTTTAGTAGGGTTCACCCTGGGAACTGAGTTGGGCTCTGACTTAGTCAGGGAACTGACTCAGGCTGTGCTAGTCTGTGATGGAGGCATGGATGTGACCTCCACTGTGAGTCCCAGTAATCTGGGCAAGTACAGACAACAGCCTTTAATCAATGGACGAGAGGCTTTGGCATTTAGGGACACAGGGGCAAGTGTCACAATGGTGACACAAGACCTTGTGCTACCTGGGCAAGTTATACTTGGTGAGATGTACCAAGTGACCAATGCTAGCAATGTCAGAACAGACCACACTCTGGCAGTTGTTAACTTCTCCTGGGGAGGGGTAACTGGCCTTAAGAAGGTTGTGGTAAGTGCAAACCTACCAGTCGAATGCTTGCTTGGCAATGACTTAGAGACTTCTGCTTGGGCAGAAGTGGAGCTCAGGACCCATGCAGAAATGCTGGGGATCCCTGCAGATGTGTTTGCTGTGACCAGGTCACAAGCTAAACTGTCTAAAACTGAACAGGCCTTGGATTCTGGAAGAATGGACCAAGTGCCTTCCAAGAGGAGGAGTAGTAGGGTTAAGGCAGTGCCTTCCCCTTGGCTCAGGAGGAAGATCAGTCCCTTGAGGGGGATGATCTCAGCCCTGAAGAAGGAACTGTCCCAGAGGAACTTGAACCTGACCAGGTTGAGTTCTTGGGGACAGGGGGACCTTCTAGGGCAGATCTGAGCCAGGAGCAGCAGAGCTGCCCCTCCCTTGAACCCCTCAGACAGCAAGCTGCTGCTGAGGCTGCTGGGAAAGCTAGTGGTCCCCATACAGTGTATTGGGATGATGGACTCCTGTACTCAGAGAGTAGAGACCCCAAGCCTGGTGCTACCAGGAGGTTGGTAATACCTTTGAAGTTCAGGGGCTTCCTATTGACCCTAGCCCATGATATTCCCTTAGCAGGACACCTGGGCCAGAACAAGACTTGGGACAGAATTGTCCCTCACTTTCACTGGCCCCACATGTCTGAAGACAGTAAGGAGTTTTGTCGCTCCTGTGTAACCTGCCAAGCCAGTGGCAAAGCAGGTGGCACTACAAAGGCCCCCTGATACCACTACCGGTGGTGGGGGTGCCCTTTGAGAGGGTAGGGATTGACATTGTTGGTCCCATGGATCCCCAAACAGCATCTGGGCACAGATTTATACTGGTGGTAGTGGATCATGCCACCAGGTATCCAGAGGCTATACCCCTTAGGACCACTACAGCACCTGTGGTGGCAAGGGCCCTCCTGGGAATTTTCTCAAGAGTGGGCTTTCCTAAGGAGGTGGTATCAGACAGGGGTGCAAACTTCATGTCTGGGTACTTAAAGGCAATGTGGAAGGAGTGTGGAGTTACTTATAAGTTCACCACACCCTATCACCCACAATGCAATGGTTTAGTTGAGAGATTCAACAAAACCTTAAAGGGCATGATTAAAGGGCTCCCAGAAAAGCTTAGGCGTAGATGGGACATACTCTTGCCCTGCCTTTTATTCGCATATAGGGAGGTGCCTCAGAAGGGGGTTGGTTACAGCCCTTTTGAACTTCTGTTTGGCCACCCTGTGAGGGGTCCACTGTGCTTGGTGAAGGAAGGATGGGAGTTACCTCTCAAGCCCCCAAAGCAAGATATAGTGGACTATGTACTTGGTCTCCGCTCCAGGATGGCTGAGTACATGAAAAAGGCAACCAAAAACCTTGAGGCTAGCCAGGAACTTCAAAAGGCCTGGCATGACCAAAGGCTGTTCTGACTGTTTACCAGCCAGGACAGAAGGTGTGGGTGTTGGAGCCAGTGGCCCCAGCAGCTCTCCAAGACAAATGGAGTGGACCCCACACTATTGTTGAGCAGAAGGGTGAGGTCACTTACTTAGTAGACCTGGGAACACCCAGGAGTCCCCACAGGGTTCTCCATGTCAACAGACTTAAGCCATATGTGGACAGGGCAGACATGGGCTTGCTCATGGCTACTGATGAAGGGCAGGAGGAAGAGAGTGACCCACTCCCTGACCTGCTCTCACAGAACCCTGACGATGGGTCAGTTGATGGTGTAGCCTTGGCAGGCAGCCTCACTACTCAGCAACAAACTGATTGCAGGCAAGTCCTCAATCAGTTTAGACATATGTTTTCTCTGACACCCAGTCAGACCACCTGGTGCACTCATGAAGTGGACACTGGGGACAGTCTGCCTATTAAAAACAAGATTTATAGGCAACCTGACCATGTCAGGGACTGTATCAGGACTGAAGTCCAGAAGATGTTGGAATTGGGAGTGATTGAGCCCTCGGATAGCCCTTGGGCTAGTCCAGTAGTCCTAGTACCTAAACCTCACACCAGTGGTGGGAAAAGAGAGATGAGGTTTTGTGTAGACTACAGGGGCCTCAATGCAGTCACTAGGACTGATGCCCATCCAATACCCAGGGCAGATGAGCTCATAGATACTTTGGCCTCTGCCAAATATCTCAGCACATTTGACCTAACAGCTGGCTACTGGCAGATCAGACTAGCTGATGCTGCAAAGCCCAAAACAGCATTTTCGACCCCTAGTGGGCATTACCAATTTGTGGTGATGCCCTTTGGTCTGAAAAATGCACCTGCCACTTTCCAGAGGTTGGTGAACACAGTTCTCACAGGACTGGAGGCCTATAGTGCAGCTTACCTAGATGATATTGCTGTCTTTAGCTCCACCTGGGAGGATCACCTGGTCCACCTCAGGAATGTTTTACAGGCCCTGCAAAAGGCAGGCCTGACTATCAAGGCCACTAAGTGCCAGATAGGGCAGAGTCAGGTTGTGTACCTGGGCCACCTTGTGGGTGGAGGCCAGGTTCAACCTTTGCAGAGCAAGATCCAGACCATCATGGACTGGACTGCTCCCACTACCCAGACTCAGGTGAGAGCCTTCTTAGGCCTGACTGGGTACTATAGGAGATTTGTCAAGGGGTATGGATCAATAGTGACACCCTTGAATGACTTAACTTCTAAGAAAATGCCCAAAAAGGTTCAGTGGACAGTTAGCTGTCAAAAGGCATTTGATGACCTCAAGCAGGCCATGTGCACTGCTCCAATTCTGCAGAGTCCTGATTACTCCAAGAAGTTCATTGTTCAAACAGATGCATCTGAATTGGGGGTAGGGGCTGTACTGTCACAATTGAATGAAGAAGGTCAGGATCAGCCAGTAGCTTTATTAGCAGAAGGCTGACCCCTAGAGAGAAACGTTGGTCAGCCATAGAGAGGGAGGCCTTTGCTGTGGTCTGGGCTCTGAAGAAGTTGAGGCCATACTTGTTTGGTACACACTTCCTGGTTCAGACAGACCATGGCTAAAACAAATGAAGGGTGAAAACCCCAAACTGCTTAGGTGGTCCATTTCCCTACAGGGGATGGACTTTACAGTGGAACATAGGCCTGGGAGTAACCATGCGAATGCAGATGGACTCTCTAGGTATTTCCACTTAGAACATGAAGAGTTAACTGGGCAAGGTTAGTTTAATGTCCCTACGTTTGGGGGGTTGTGTAGGAGAGTAGGATCTGCTTCACAGGGGTACCCCCACTTTTTGCTGATACTTCACTGGTTTTCGACATTAGTCTGGCTGGGGCCCTGCTATTCAGAACCCCAGCCTAGCTGTTTCCTCTTTAAAAGGGTCTCCATGTGCCTTAGGCACATCACTGATTGGGATCTGGAGTGCCCTTGTAAGTCCCTAGTATATGGTATACTATGTACCAAGGGCATAGGTACCTCAGAGGCCTGCCAGGGGCTGCAGCATGTATTATGCCACCCCTGGTAGGCCATCCAAACTGACACCACAGGTCTGCTACTGCAGCCTGGGTAAGGTGGTGCATGCACCCCTTGCTGTGGTATAGGTTACCTATATCACTAAAAGCATACACACATATAAACCTATAAGTCACTCCTAAGGCAGGCCTTATCAATCCTAAAGGCAGAGTGCATGGTTCCTATGTGAGAGGGTGCCCCTGCATGAGCAGGGCCCCTCTGCAGCGTTCGGAGACCATCTCTGATGCTGTTTGTAGTGCAGCCTGACCATATACTCTTAAACGCATTATATCCTCGCGGTAAAATGCTAACTATGGAATGGCTGCACCTAAACATGTCGTGTTTGGTGTCAAACATCTTGGAATACTACCCCCCGCCAATCCTGGCGGCGGGGGTAGCATTCCACCCTTCTAGAGGGAAAGGCATGTTAACTCTGACGAGTCCGGTAACTTCTTTCCAGAGCCCTGGCATCACAAAATGGATGCTGCTGCCACAGACACGAGTCTGGCCTCCTGCTGCTGGACGAAACTCCGGCAGGGGAGGCCTGGACAATAGGTTTCCTGTCCCAGGGAGGTGTGACCACCTCCCCAGACAGGACAATGTGTATTGGGGCTGGGCGGGAGCACTTTCGGGTGCTTTGAAGTCCTGCACTGGGGGCACATTTGGTGTCCCTGTGCATACCCCAGTTCAAACCGGATCAGGGGCTTGCAGCCCCTGCTTTGGCGCGAACTGGACAAAGGGAAAGGGGTGTAGCCACCCCTCTGCCCTGACCCACCCATAGGTGGGGCCACAGAGTAGTCCATCCCCTATTTTTTGGAATAAAGGTAGGAACCCAGTCCTTAGGACTTTAGATTATACCTGGACGAAACTCTGAAACAGAATCCTGGACCTTCGACGCTCTACTCACGATTAGAGGACTGAAGAATCTCCCTTGGGGTCAAGGAGTGACTCCCCTGCTTGGCAGGCACCAAAGAAGCATCTGTCCGGTTCGCATTACTGAAGCTCCCGTCGGACACCGAAGTCATCGCATCACCAGAGGTGGATTCTCAGATTTCCCGAGGCTACCCTGAGTCCCCAGCAAAGCTGAGGCCCGTGGCTATCGTGGGTGACTTGAGACCGTGACCCCTGGACACCGAGCACACTTGCAAGTGCACCATCTTCTGGGTCTCCCAAGAAGTCGTGCTTTGGGCTCCGAGTAGCCCTAGCCTCCAGCACCACCTGCACCGAAGATCACTGGCCCCCACTCCACGAGTGTCCTGTAAGCCAGCTCCATGTGCGGCGTCACGAGGCTCCTTCGCGGTCGCTAGCCCGTTGGCTAGTAGCCCTTACCGAAGGCCAATCTTTTCTTTACTTGGCAGTCTGGTTGCTCCAGGCCTGCCCTCACTTACCCTTGCTGGGTGAGTTCCCCAGACCTTGCTGGTCTGCATCATCGACGATCTACATCTTACTCGAGACTTGCCGTTGCCAAGGCCTGTTGGGTCCAATCTGGTCGCCGACACCTCTACACTCGACAGACATCGAGCAGCAGCCCGAATCCTGCTCCTGGTCGCCGACAACGCCTCCCGAACCTCGTGGCTGAAGAGTCAAGACGACTGTCAACGAACTTGAAGCACTCGACATCGGTGGGCATCCGTCCATCGCCTTCCTGGTCACTGGCTAGTGACCCAGACTCTGTCCCCTCTGCTTTCAGGTTCTTCAGAACTCCGATCCACTCTTGGATCCACCCGGACACTTTTCTCCTGGTCGCCAGCAGCACTTTGCAGCAGATCGCCATAAGAAACGACGACGAAACCCGACCCCGAAAGGCACCTATGCACCCGGCTTCCCTGGGTGAGGTAACACGAGTACTCCGGTGCTCCCGTGGGTAGAGACTCTTCAAAGTCCTAGATCTCAAAGGGTTTTGTCCTAGTCCTCTTTAAAGTGTCCCTTTCCTCTATTTTCCCGATCCCGACTTTCTCCATAGAAGTTAAC
Source organism: Calotriton arnoldi (assembly GCA_963921515.1). Taxonomy (NCBI): domain Eukaryota; kingdom Metazoa; phylum Chordata; class Amphibia; order Caudata; family Salamandridae; genus Calotriton; species Calotriton arnoldi. The sequence goes on along the minus strand of CAWUFW010003068.1, from coordinate 689,702 downwards.
GGCGTATCGCGGTTGTGTATTTACACTGCACGCGTCTCCCGTGGGTCCCCTGTGTCACTACCTTGGGTGGTTCCTTGTGGTCCAAGCACTTCTAGAGGCTCTAGGCCTAGTGTCTAGTTCAGTCGTGGTTCGCAGACCACTTTATTGGTATATGGTTTGGTACGCCCCTAGGGCCCAAACGTGTATTTGTGCTATTACTGTGATTTAAGATCTTATAACCTATGTACTTCGAACTCTAGCCTCATAAAGAGACTAGAGGGGTGTGTTTAGTAATAAATACATATATTTTGAATATATACCTGGTGTGGTGCTCTTTCATTTGGTCACTCAAGAGATTATAGACTGGTAAAACAAGCTGCTTTACATTCCTTCAAGACTTAGCCTGAAGGCTGCTCTCCACAGCTACCACTAGGATAGCTTTCAATAAGGTTGTCTTTAACCTACCTACCATAAGAGTCGATTTGGACTGGTGCAAGGTGCCCACTATAATTAGTGGACAGCATATGCCAGGCCAACTTCTCACAACCCACTCTAGAATCGCAAGACTCCCCTGTGAGAAAAACTTCTTTTCCGTCCCTAAGGCATCTATACATGAAAGGCAGGGACCAAAGTTCATGCAAGAAGGCACTGCCTAAAGGCTGAAAACGGCCAACAGGATAATGTTTCATGCATGAACTGAACTCAAATAAAGAAAAAGGCTAAGCGATAACCCCGTGAACTAGCCACACCGCAGAGTCCAACTCCGCCACAGAGAATGGTAACGGCTCTATCTTTTCGATATGTAAGAGAGTGTATGTTGCATCTTTCATTGACATGAATTGCTGTTTTTCAGTTAAATTAAATGGCAAGAATAAGGCAGACATGTTCAAAAAATGCCATGGAACCTTGCCCATTTTCAATGTTTGCAATGTCCACGCAAACTGCATTACTGAACGCAATTGATTTTGACCATGATATAACACAGACACATCATCCTGTACAATATCAACAACAGATGAAACAATATTCTCTAATGTGTAAATGCGGGAAGACAGGGTATTAATACTATTGTCAACAACAGCAAGCACTTTTTCTAGATTTGCTTGATCGATTTCCCGTAAACGGGAAGCAGCTTCAATTTGCGAAAGCTTCCAGAGTTCATTGTAAGTTTCATAAATGAACCTCTTAGGTCGTGGACCACGAGGCCCTAGAACAAAATCGGACAGATCAATGTTGCCTGATAGGAGGGATAAATGTTGTTTTACAGAATCTAATGAAGAGTGCTGCAACCACTGTTTGCACAATTTACCAACAGAATATGTAGTAACAGTACGAGAGTCAGAGAACCTTGGATCTGGCCTATCCTGTTTGTAACCAGGAGCAGAGCCATGAAAACGTAGTTGGCAAGCATTCGATGCTATGGGCCAAGCCAACCAGGGTGAATGAACAATCGTAGAAATATTAAACAAATTGTTTTGAAATAAAGCTTGCAAATTTGCAAGGGAAATATTGAAATGCAAGCTCTCATTGGGAGTGGAAGACAATACGGGAATGGAGGGTGCATTCAATTGTTTGGAAGTAGCCAAACCCCAACAGGTTGTTTGATAGATCGTACGATTTAAAAATAAAATTTGGGCCGGGATTAGGCAAGCACGGTGTAAGGCTTCCGTGATGCGTACCTGCCATGATTTGGTGCCCCAAATAGATTTTAAGTCAATGGTGTCCTGCCAGTGCTCATAACCACCCACTGCTAATGCGGTCAAAAAGGAACCCGAATATAGCAATTTGGTGTGGGTCAACATGACCTTCTGAGTGGACGAAGTGTTCAATTTAAAGTAATAGGACCCAGGGTTTGATCTATCAAAGTCTGTAAAGTAAGTAAATTTACTCTTAAGCGTTTGGGAGCTACCCGGTGGAGGGGTCGGACAATGTTCCCATTGGGTGTAATTAAAAGTACCTCTAAGTGTACTTGGTTTATGGAGAAAATGGTTGCCCCAGTGTTGGTAACAATATAAATCAGCATAACTTGCAGAATTTAAGTACAAATCTTCAGCATTAAAAGCAGCATAATATTTCAAGTCAGAGAATAACGATTCAACGGCATGCACATCCCAATCATCAGAATGAACATTACTTTTAACTACATCACCCATTGAAACACGGAGGACATTCGGTACATTAATAATCTCGGTTGGTGCATGAAGTTGGAAATTTACTGCATCCCATACGATGCCATCAGCGACTGGGAAAGCTGAAATGTTCACAAATGTGTGGTCACGCTTCATGATGTGAGAGGAAGAATGCGGAGCCAAAGTTCCAGTGACACAGTTCACCGCAGAGCGTTCTGGTAAATAGTGACCATTGATGAGCAAAAAAAAAACTGTCACAAAGCCAATGGACATGAACAGGAAAATCAGGAATAGCACCAACCAGATGTATGTCCATGGTGGGACCAAAAAATTGTCTCTGAACCAGGAGATAAAAATACTGAAGCTGGACGGGATAAGTGATGAGGTGGAAGCCGAATCAAAGGAAAAACGGGTAGGGCTCAGTGGTGTTGTAGGTAAATGAGCCACTGACGCGTTGGCGGGGTATGCATACTCGGTCTCCTCGTTGCAGGAGGAAGGCGTGAAGTTGAGCAGGCGATCAGGCAAAACGACCATCTCAATGGCAACATCAGTGTCCGTGTAGGCTGGAGGGCCACAAACAGGAGTTCTAGAAATGGCTGGACATGAGACCGCAGGTGTTACGCTATTCAGGATCGGCCAGATGTTGTAGCTTAACATTGTCCACTGAGATGTATCTGTTGTCTTTGCGACCAGGAAGCAGTGGTAAGATGACTGTACGAGTACCCATCAAGCCAAGGACTGGAACCGGTGCACGATAAGAGGGGCCAAATTCTTTTTTGTTCTCCACCTTCTCTCGGACAGGATCTCCAACCTTCGGAAGCCAGCCGGCAACCTGAATCTGCAGCGCAGCATCAGTGGCTGAAGGCAAGTGTTTGTTAGCAAGTTTGTCACGGGCCTCTTGTAAGTCCTGTAACATAGTAGAATGATTATCTACGTCAAAGATTGCGGTATTCGCCGCCATGTCTAGACCATCAAGGTCTGGCACAAACATTTGTATGCCAAAGAGCATTTCGTATGGGGTCCGCCCACCCAGAGATCTTCTAGGGAGATTATTAAGTGCACGTTGCACGCTATACAAGTGGGCCAGCCAGTTCCTGCCAGTACCTAAGACTCTAGCTGTCAAGGATTGCTTTAAGTCACGGTTCATTCGCTCCACAATCGAATTGCCCTCAGGTCTATATGGAGACGAAAATTGCACCTGCACCCCCAGTGACCTCATTGCGTCCTTGTACACCTTAGAGGCGAATGCTGGACCTTGGTAAGAATGGAAGGTGCCACAGGCAAAAATTCCCACAAAGACACACAAATCCCTTATGACATTTCGAGCGTCAGCACTCCGTTGTGGCCAAACCCAGATGAAACATGTGCACGAATCCACTGCAACTAAGATGTATTTATATGCAGTGTCAGAAGAAAATGGACCGCAGTGATCAAGGTAAACACACCCAAAAGGTTTGTTAGAAATGCAGAGCTGTGTTTGTGGTGGTCGTGTAACCATCAAAGGCTTAATTTGCTGACAAACGTCACAAGAAAGCACATAAGTACGGGTCTGTTTATATAAACCACGCCACCAGTAACGCTGCTGCAAGATGGAAACAGTCGCAGATACGCCAGCATGGGCCAAAGCCAAGCCTTCGTGTGCGGCCGTTATCAAGGAAGGTCTGCGGTCCGCGTTGGGAATCAGCCGATCACGAACGTCTGGAATTCTTACGTAAGGAACCTGTTCGGGACTTAAGTGATAAGAGTACTTGGAAGGGAAACCCCGTGGATAATTAGCACCTTCCTGTGTTGCAGCAATAGCTGCCAAAATCTCATTATCTATTTTAGTCATGGATCTTGTAATTGCTGCTACTGAGCACGTGGCTACTGCTGATTTGGCAGCTTCATCTGCCAAACTGTTACCTACCACGTGTGCGCCCACACGCTGGTGGCCAAGGGTGTGAATCACCTGTGTGAGAGGCAGATGTTGTTTAAGATCTGCCACTCGAACCCAAAGCATTTTATACTTAATTGTGCTGCCTTTAGCATCTCTATAGTCGTATTGAGACCAAAAGAATAGGTTGTCATTAAAGGATTGGACACAGTAGTATGAGTCGCATACAATAAGAGTCGTCACGTCTGGATTCGTGAACTCAAGTGCAAGCACCAAGGCACGCAGCTCGGCCAATTGTGCAGTACTGTCTCCTAGTGCCTGTGTGTGCATACACTCGACTTGAACTCTCCGTTCACCATAGTACCTGCAACGATAGCACATGCTGCGGAATAAGCATGCTTAGAACCTGTGGCCGGTTGTGCCGAACCATCGGTGTAAATAATACACTTGTACTCCTCAAGCGGCAGCAAAGACAGAGGAGGAGGATGAACAAATTCATACTGTAAGAACTCCTGTGTCTGAAGAGAGGAATCAAAGATAAAAGTGACATCCGGGGACGTCAAAGATGTAGCCCATTGTATCCAACGGGGGTGCAAAGCCTTAGAGTTCGGGACACTTGCCTTCGTCACTGCCTCAAGGACAGGATATGGTGTCCCCACCAAAATGCGTTTTCCCTGTGCCAGTGCGCGTTCCTTTAGAATCGCCATTTGCACTGCAGTCAAAACTTTCTCCACAGAGGAAAAGCGCAACTCCGCTGAAGTGTAAAGATGTGACTTGTATGCAATCGGTACTGTGTCACCTTCGTTAAAGGTTAAGTACGTGAAACCCACTGCCCCTGGCACAATTCTAATCACCAGGTTTGTGTGGTTATCACGAGTCAACAAGAACTTAGATTCAAGTAGATCAGACTGCAAAGAGTGCAGTATAGAGGAATGCTCAGGAAGCCAGCATGACTTCGAAAAGTTAGGCTGTATCAAGGCATATAGAGGCTTGATACGCTGGGCATATTCGGGAATGTAAGTACGCCCAAAGTTTAGAAATCCCAGTAATGACTGAAGCTTCTTCAGGGTGGTTGGAGGGCGCAAAAGTGCGCACTTCTCCAAGAAATGGGGAGCTAAGCCCCTACCTTCATTGTTGAGCTCATAGCCCAAAAACAAAACGGTGTATTCAGTGATGTGAGATTTGGCAAAATTAAATTTGTATCCTAAGACCGCAAATTCAAGAATAATGCGGTCCACACGGGAAAGATGCGGCCATAATTCGTCGTCTGTCAGATAGATATCGTCGACGTACGAACACACATCTGGGTCTATGCTGTCCAACAAAGAGACAACACGGGTGGCGAAGACACCCGGGCTGTTCTTGTAGCCCATGGGCAAATGCCGAAATTTAATTTGTTTTCCACCGGAAGTGAAAGCGCTCCATTGGCTGCACTCCGGGGACAAATTGTGCGTGTAAAATCCATTGGACAGGTCAAGTGTCGTCTTCTATTTTTTACGAACAAGACTGTCTACGAGCGCAGAGCTGTGGGTATTTTGCACCGCAAAGGTCCGACAATGAGAGTTCAAATGTCGGTAATCCAAAACTAGGCGGTACGATCCATCCGGTTTAGAAACCGCAAAAAGGGGATTATTCATCGGTGATACGCATGTTTCAATTACTCCTTGATATTCTAACTGTGTCAGAATGTCTGAAACAGGACCTTTAGCTTCCCGCCGGAGGGGATATAGGGGTTGGGGCTGTGGCAGGGACTGCAAAGGTATGTCATGGGGGGAGAATCCTCATCCCAGCCCACGTGGTTACGGTATAGTGCCGGAGCCAGGGCCCCAGCCCATTCAGCTGCGAGAGCCTCCGCTTTGTCCTTGGGGACATGACGAGAAAAGCTCGGAAGGATTACCTCCTCCCCTCTACGAGCAGCAAGTACGAATGGGGGCAGCCAATCCGCCTCTGCCAACAAAATATCGTAAGAAGAGGTCAGGTTCTCCCAAAAATCCCTTTAATAACACGCTCAATGTCACCTTCAATCTGAATGACAATATTAAATAGTCTGTCAGGGGGTGCCACTCGGGTGTCAGCTGTCTCGACAGTAATGAATGTGTCAGTTGCTGTCGCCTCCACATGAGGACGCAGTGCCTCCCGCACTATGGTAACTTCCGCGGCGCTGTCTAGCAGCGTCACTGCCCACGTCCAATTCAGGAGTCTCGTTCTCACCGTCTGTGGCATACCTCGCTGTTAATGCTGCAACTTTTTTCTTCTGAAATTGTGGGCGTGAACGTGGAAATTCTTCTGGTTTCCCACGGCCTGGTTGTCGAGGTCGGTCTCGTCCCTGAGGGGCCTCACGACCCCTGCCTCTATCCTGGCGATCTCCTCCACCAGTCTGGGAGGTCGATGGTGCCTGTGAAGAACGAGGAGAACGCGGGTCAGGGACCTGAAATCTATCTGGAGATTTAATTCTTGCTCTGTCGCGCAAAACATAAGTGCGTTCAGAAGAGATGGAAACCGGGGATGCGGCACGCGACCCTGGTTTTGATTGTTGCTTAACCTGTTTCTTTAACCTCCAGTTCTTTTTAGTAAAGAACGGTTTCTCATCTTTCTCAGACTGAGTTTTTTGTTGTGGCTGTGATTGAGTTTGCGTTTTAGCAAAAGGCTTATCCCCCAGACTATTGCGGCCAATGGTTTTATAAGCCTGTGCAATAATGTTTGGTAATTCGCGTGGCCTGTCCGGTTCTGGGACTAAAGCCAAAGCATTAGCGACTTGAAAGTTGACTGCATCACCCTTGACGTTCGCAAGGATTAGATCAGCCACCACATCGAACACTCCCACCAGTCTCATCCCCAATTCCACAGCCGCTTCAGGGCCATGTTCATCCTGCACTCGTTTAATTACAGAGGGGAGTACCGTCATGGAAGGGGTGCCGAAACACTTCGCATATACTGCTGCGAATACCTTGCCCCAGTTGTTGCATTCTGCCAACTCGGGAATTTAGTCTTTCGGCAAGCTAATCGTCAAAATCCTGTGTTTGTCCACAGGTGAAGTATTTGGAAAAACAGCCTCCAGCTGGTCAAATCTTTCTGCAAGCCAATAAGGCAAATCATCCTTATTTGTGGGCGCTTGCCCATCACCGAATTAACCATGACGGGACTTATGGTTACACCGCCCGGTCCAGCTGGATGCGCCGCAACTCCAGGAGGGGCTCCCTGAACGTTGCCAGTAACATATTGTACCAAGGCTCTATGCACGCGGATTAAAGACGTATGCAATGCGCACAGTTCATCAACCGCAAGTGTCAAATAACGCAGATGTGGGGTATACCTGGCCAAGACTGGCCAAGTGGCCCCCTCTATTGATAAGGGGCCTAAACGAACCGGGGTGACCAGATGTGGGAGGGCGCCATTAAACCAAATACGGTGTTGCCATGCTGTAAGTGGTACTTCAAGAGCCTGATAAGGCCGATAAGCATTGGGTAAGGCAGTGGGAGAGTAAACATGAAACAAATTGTCAGCTCCTTCCACCGCCGGAAAAGTGACCCAAGAGTAAAACACCTCAAAGTGGTGAGCCGGATCAGCCTGCACCACAAAGATGAGAGCGACACCCGCGTCAGGCACTCCATAAGCCAATAAATGAGCCCGGAGCGCAGCGCGGCTATGTGCCGGTATATTTATATTCGCCATTAAGACCAGGAATGATCGACAACCTAATGTGAGGCAGCGCAATATAGGGTTAACATAAACACCTTTTAATAACTTCAAGCTTGAAAGAACCTATAAAAACATCAATATAGGAGGTATCACCCTCACACACGTCTCCGGAAGCGTATGCGAAGGTTGTTGTGGACAAGCACAAGCACTACTCAAGCGTCTCGCAGATAAGAAGCCCACCACGTTGGTGGCGCCATGTTGAGGGGATTCTGCACATATACAGAGCTATGCACAGGATAATAGGACCTCGGTGTATAGTGGTGAACCAACCATGCACCTTAGTACCCACAATCCCAATCCGACTAGCTTTAGCGTCTCATTTGTTCTCCGTACTACAGCGAAGCTACCAATGATTAGACAACCCAGAACACGGTCTCTCTCAGAACTCGCGGGAGCAAGAACACTCTTTCATAATTCACTCATACTTGTCCACAACGTGCGTAATAAGAGACACAGTATAGTTTAAAATGTTTATTTCAACTATCGTGCTCTAAGATAAAGTACACGTGCCAGTACTATCAGCATAATGCATAATGATAAAATAATAAGCATGGTTACAATTCCATAGAATACAAACGGGGACAGCATTTTATAAAGACAGTGGATATAGGACTAAATGGCCTTACCAACCTCCCCGTGCTACTAACTAGTTTATTATAAAAATAGAAGACCTCTGGGCTTTGTCAGGCGGACCCCCATACCTCAATATCTAGATGCAAGGTTTACATCATCAGACAAGCACAGCTCTTCTCCCTGGAAAGGTTTTTCTCCAAGTGCCACCAACAGGGAGATCACAATATTAAAAGCACACAAATTTCTCCAGTGCAGCTTTATTTCGTGTTATGTCTAAGTGCGAGGGGCTGACCAGATCAGCAATAACAAGGGACGTTGTTTTTCGACCTTGTACATGGTGTGCAGACGAAACCCACAGGGAACAGGAGAAAAAGTGAAAGGCAAAAAGGCAGGCAGTTCTAATATAGCCGAGCACAAGCAGAGGCTGGAAAAACAAAGTCACAGAATAACGTGTGCAAAAAAGGCATCATGGCAGCCAGGCCCTAAGCTAACTTAGCAATGTAGACAATGAGGCCACAAACCACACTACAATTCAAATTCAAAATGAACATCAGATTACTTCACAAGTTGCAATTATGCCTAATACAGAAGTCTACGTCAACATCCTTCGTCAAGCGCAAAATAACATTTCAACTAATCCTGATGCAATTCCTACAATTGATCGAACTGCTTCTGGCTATTTCATGAACTTTGATACGTTTTCTCTGGATCCAAGCGAGCCGGAAACGACGCCAGCCAAAAAGCCATTCAAGCAGCAAATAAAGAACTTTCTTCACTTTCTAAAAAAGACATACCTGGTATCGCCTTGGATTGAACTCTGGATAATTTCTGGGATATTGTTTTTCTTTTCTGGCTTGGCTTAGTACTAACTTTTAGTATGCTTATTAATGGACGCTATCTTCAACAAAGTTCCACAGCCCAAAAGGTCAACATACTACTGAAGCCACATCCATCATCACATCGTGAGCAAAGAGATTTGTCATCAGTGTACATTACAGCAGTTCCCATACCGGATGGTATAGTATGGGACAAGGTTGATTTTAACATATTCGGTCCGACCGAGCTTTTAAAAATTAATCATGTATTTAAAATTTCATTAAGTGATATCATTACCTCAAGTACATTTTCTGATGATTGGGACTCTGATACAATTAACAACATGTTGTCTGATTTAGAGAAAACTGCTGCATTTTCTAATAATGAAATGTTAGAGGGTTCTTCAGATTATGACACATTGTACTGTTACCAACATTATGGTCATTATTTCCTGCACAAATCCATTTCACCTAGGAATGTTTTTGAGTACCATCAGTGGGAACATTGCCCAACACCACCAAAAAGTAGTTCACAAACGTTTGCACAGAAATTTTCATACTTTTCAGGGTTTAACACCACAGATCCAGCCTCATATTACTACAAGGTTGCACCAACATCAGCACTGAAAATGATGTTGACAAACACTAAACAGAATTACTCTGCTTCCTTTTGGCCCAATTGTCTGAACAGGGTTTCGGACCTATGGAAAGACGAAATTGACTTAAAATCAGTTTGGGGTTCAAGGTACTGGCAAGTCCAGGGTACAGAGGCACTATTTAGAGCATGCCTCATTCCACAGCAGATGATCTTTTTAAATGATACTGTGCAACAGACATCCTGTCTTGGACTAGCCAAGAACAAGGACCTGAACACTCCTAGGTTTCCAACACCAACACAGGGGTGGCAGAATTCAACAGTGGATGACATCTTAAAGTACAATAGAACAGACCCAAATTGGAAACAGTGGGTGGTTTGGCCCTTAGACACAAATAGCTGTCATAAGCGATTCCTGAACATCACTGAGGGACTCAGTATCCATAGGCCAGACCCACGTTATGTACAGAGAGAACATCCAGGGGTAGTGACATCCTATAGTGTTAAGAAGTTGTGCCTTGGTTGGCTAGAAACCTCAACACTTGCAGAAGTGAAACAACACTTATCTTTACTCTCACTTGACATGGATCTTAGGGACTTTTTACTAGGACCCAGGAAAACATGTCAAAAACGTTTCGTATATGCAGGCGTTTATGCTGCCTATAATGAAAACTGGAAGATTTCCCAACAAGAGGCCGCAGAGAGAATACGGGAAATAGACCGTATAAACTTAGAAAAAGCTTTAGCTGTGGTAGATAATGGGTTAACAACTTTGACCTCCAGGATATATTCATTGGGCAACATTGTATCTTCTGCTATCAACATACTGGAACAGGATCTAGCCATATTACAACACGGCCAATCTCAGTTACGTTCTATTATGTTATTAAGCTGGACGCTGCAATCTTTGCGTGCAGGCTTTGTGCCTTGGCAATTTATAAACAGTATGTCTCTGTTTTCTGAATAAAGTCTAACAGATGCACAGATAGAAATGGCACAAAGGGGAGCTAAATATACAATGCTGCGTATTGAAAAACTGGACAGGCTACCATTTACAGTGGCTGAATCACCATCAACAGAATGGTAATCCACGGCCATATCACTCTCCCTATCATGACCTTTCAGTTTCAGTATTGCCTTGAGCAAAGGCAGGCTGGCAGATATGAAATATTGGGTAAAAATACATTAAGGAATCTTGGGAATTACCATATAGATTTCGATGCCGGAGTGGGGATCGTGAAGTGTTTCTTAGTGGTACAAACTGCAAGAACGCTTTGCTTTAAGCGGTTCTCTCATGTGCCAAGACATTATTTTACACGGAGCTTGTAATGGTTCAATAGCGAATCTGTCTTGCCACATGAAAGGAACTCCAGCTGCCATGATCACACCAGTTTTTGAGTAACTATCAAATGGGAGTTACTTGATGCTGAATGATCAAGGTTGCTGTGGCATGCTTCCGGGCATCGCCTATCTGGTCACCGTGAATGCCAGGGTTACTTGCTGAATGCAAGTATTGTTTCCCCCAACAAGTACAGTCAGGGAGGCGCCTTTGTGGCCTTCATTAGAGATATCTTTTATAAAATTTGACACTTTGAGCAGAATGAAAGCCATGTTTTTACAGCAAACTGTACCCTTAACCTCCGCTCGAGAGACCTTTGATCTTCAAGTTGCAAGGACCTCGACCGAGATACAGGCACTTATTCGTACAAACTGCCCCTTTCATTTCATAGAAATGGTGGGTCGTATCTTTAACATGTCTAATACGAGTAGTATTGTACACCTATTTAAGACCATATGGTCAGGTTTTCTAAGCACCTTCCAAACAGTCCTCGGAGTTATCCCAAATGTTATACACTCCGTATTTGGAAGCATCTTTGGAGGTTTTCCTCTGATACTGCTTTTAATAGCTGGAATCCTGATCATCATTTTCCTGATACGCAATGGACGGCCCAATCACAAACAAAATGGCGAAAGCTCTTCTAGAACGTAGTTACCGTGAGCGCATGGTACGACATCTGGGCGCGCCTCGCCTACGAGAACAAAGTGCTTCTTGGTTCTTATCGTTTAGACCAGTCTGGATGGACTGCATCTTACCTGTTCTTCGATGCCTGTTTTGCGGTGAAGAATGCGTGTTGGACATCTGTCTTACACTCGAGTCGGAAACGCCTGCGGACTTGAACACAAGGCTGGAACCGCTGAGGTCCCACGCTCAGCTGTGTCCCCAGCATCTTCCTATGCTGACGAATGCATTCCTTGAAAACCCACAGGTGCCTTTTGCTACAACTGAGGTGAGCATCAGCTCAGCCACCACTAGCGCTGACACCAGCACAAGCGCTACAACTAGCACCACGGGCACTGAGGTATCGACTACAGCACCGGCTGCAGATATGCCATCTATGGGCAGTATTGAACATCATCTGTGCTCCATCGATGTACTGTGTGAAATATTACAATTACCGTCCCCTACAGCAAGTGACTGTGATGTTGCGTCTCCCAGCCAGGACACTTAATCTTCAATTGGCTCATCATGTGCTGGGCAAGAATTCGGAGTTTCCTTTTTCATTTCAACTCTGATTAAATTTGGAACATTTCCTACTAAATTGACACTATCGCTAGAGAAAGCATGGCCTTCTAAAACGCTTGTAAGAGTTTTAAATTCTATAAACGAACTCAGCTAGACCTTTAGCTTGAGTACAAATTCAAAAACTGACTCTACACATTTTTTCCCCTCTTAGAAATGTTTTTATTATGCTTTTAAAAATTTTAAAAATGTTTTTATGTGGCTCACTGACAATTATATGCGCTACCACCTAGTATGACTTAGTAGTTTGCTATCATTGTTTATTATTGTTGAGTATTAAGAGGAGTGGGTGTTATGTTTAATATAGATGCCCTAATATAGGCATGGTTTGAGATGCCCTAATATGGGCATAGTCTTTCACCTACATTAGTTCCCTATTCTCCACAAAAACGGGCGCTGAGGGCTGAACCTTATCTAGACTGTGGTTTGGGTACAGAAGGAAGGTTTTTCCCGAACAATGGCCTCCTATACCATCTTCGATGTGCTCATCCAGTATGATTAAATATTCAGAAGAGTTCTAGGAAATCAGGCAGGGGCTAGAATCCACCTGCATAAACATCTACGTAAACGGTTCATCCCATACGTCATCTTCATACCCAACATTGGCTAACACAAGACACAAGGGACAAAGGGACTGTAGGACTTGGCCTTTTTGGCTAAAGTTCCCTAAAACATTTTGCTTTCCCCCTAGACCGTTTTCCTGACATAGAGTGCCAATTTAGATGCTTTGGGTACTTTGCCACTGCTGATCAGTGTCAAAGTACAGTAGTTCCCTGTGTAAAGTGTAATGGTAATTGGTTGCCCATGATTGGTATGTTTGCCTTACTAGTAAAGTCCCTAGTGATGTGCACTGTGTGTGCCAGGGCTAGTAATGCAAGGGCGCGCGGAGAAGGGAACTCAGGCCTACAGTGTAGGGCCTGCGCGCAGTTTGCTAAGATAGCATGTGTCCTGACAAGTACAGCTACTTGTCAGGCCTTACTTTCCCTTTTACATGCACCGTGGGCACCCCTGTGGTAGGTCCCAAGTAGCCCCTGGGCAGGGTGCCGTATAAGTAAAAGGCAGGACATATACTGAGGTGTGTGTTATGTCCTGACAGTGAAAAACACTCCATTTCGTTTTTCACTGGTGAAAGGCCATTCTGCCCATAGGACAGAATGGGGGAGGCTGGGTATTGTGTTTGTTAGCCTAGTTTCCCAAAAGTTTAGAATGGAGAAGTGAAGTTTGGTATGTATGAACTCACAGCGTCATAACCCATCTTTCTATGAAAGTGGTTTTGTCACTGTGTGTTCAGAAGCCGCTCTTTTAGAAAGTGGCTGAGTTTTGTGCTTTAAGCTTTTCTGTGTGTCTCTGTTGAATGTGCATTGACTGTCTGGATCTGAGAGGGGAGGGGGTGAGATGGCACCAGGCTGACCTGCAGCTGGAGAGTATGCGAGGAGAAGCCCCAGGAGGTGAAGAGGCCTGGGTTGCGGCTATAAAACAATTGACCCATCTCCTGCTGAGTGATTAAGGATCCAGACCCCCAGTATCAAAGGGAGAAAGGTGACACTGGGAGGAGACACCCAGAACTGATTTAGGCAAGGGTCAGGGACCCCTGAGCACAACGAACTTCAAAGACATTTAGGGGTATATCTATGAGAGCTGAAACCCCTGAACGTTGGAATGAAACAGAAATTGATTGAGACTGAAAAGGCTTGGACCCATTCTGTGGTCAAGAGGAACCTCTGCTAAAGAAGGAGCAACTGAAGAGACTGCTGGGGGAGACCAATACTTGCTTCGTGACCTGGGGCTGGTCTGCAGTTTGCTGTTCTAACTAAGGGAGAGGCCATTGGGACTGTGCTTGGAGGCGCTGGGTCCCCTGCTTGAAGAAGACTGTGCTTTGTGCTGTGTCTTGTAACCCCAAGGGCCCGAGGTGAGCAGGCTCCCTGTTTGGAAACACAGGAACACAAAAGTTTCCGGAGACGTTTCAAGCAACGCGGTGGGCGTCTGTTGTAGTAGCTTGAGACCCTGAGAAGGTGTGCCCTGTGATCTTGGACACACGGAGGAGAAGCGAGACTCGGATGCGCTGGGTGAGTGTTGTGGTGCACAGGAGGCGTCGGTGAGGGGCGCCTGGTGAAGTGTGCACTGGAGGTGAAGCGAGACTCGGATGCGCAGGGTGCGTGTCGGGGTGCACCGCAGGTGCTGGTGAAGAGGGCCTGGTGACCGGGTGCATCGGAGGTGAAGAGAGTCTCGGACGCGCTGTGTGCGTGTTGTGGTGCACTGGAGGCGTTGGCGAGGAGCGCCTGGTCAATGCGTGCATCAGAAGTGGAGTGAGTCTCGGACGCGCAGGGTGCGTGTCGGGGTGCAGAGAGGCATTGGTGAAGAGCGCCTGGTGATCGAGTGCACCGGAGGAGAAGCAAGGCTCGGACACGGTGAGCATGTCGAGGTGCGGCCGGAGGCGTTGGTGAGGAGCGCCTGGATATCGGGGCAACGGAATTGGATTAAGACTCAGTGAAGCAGTGTGCGTGCTTTGGTGCAACCTGGGACTGTGGAGGTGAGCGGCTGATCATCTTGTGCACTTGAAGAAAGTGAGTCTCTGCAGCGTGGTGTGCGTGTCTTGGTGCGAACTGAGACTGCAGAAAGGAGTGCTGGTTGAACGTGCACTCGGAGTCGACGTGAAGTCCCATCAGCGTTGTGTGTGTGGCTTCGTGCCAGAAGAGACCCAGAGTGTGCGGTGGTGAACGTGCACCCGGAGTAACGTAATCTCAGGGGCGTGGGGTACGTGTGCCCTGCGGCCGCCTGAGACCTTCTTAACAGTCGCGGCCCGGACCGGCAGCCCCGAAGGAGCTGAGCTGCCAGGCTGAGCCGCTGAGGCCCATTGAGAAAGTTCTGCACGAAAGGCCTAGTTCATTGAAGGAGGAGAGGAGAGTGGGGTCGGCCCCCCAGGTAACGTGGATCACTGCCTGGGAGGGGTGCGGGCTCGGAGGGAACTCTCTTGGCCTCTCAGTCCTTCTGACGACGTAAGCCTTTGCTTCGGCTCAGATTGGGGCCCGTACTGACCAAGGAGTGGTGGTACTGGGGCCCGAGTGGGAAGCTGTACTGTATTTCATCGTGAATAAGTGTGGGGGGAAACTGTTATCGAAGAGGCTGACTGTCGTAATACACATTGCCAATATTGCTGCTAACTGTAGGACTGTCTTATGACGCCTGACATTATTTCCGCCTAACGAAGTTCACTATTGTAGCGCTACGCATTGCATTATTTCTCCCTTGCAAAGTACAGGATTGTAGCGGCCCGCATTGCATTATTTCATCATTGCAACGTACATGATTGTAGCAACGCATTGCATTATTCCTTAATTGCAAAGTACATGATTGTGGCGGCGCACATTGCATTGTTTCTTCATTGCAAAGTACGTGATTGGGGTGTGACGCATTGCATTATTCCTTCATTGCGCAGTACATGATTGTAGCGGTACGCATTGCATAATTTCTCCCATTGCAGGTACCGGAGTGTATCGTTACGCATTGTATTATTTCTCCTGTGCCCAGCACAGGATTGTATCATTAAGCAGAGCACTATTGTTTGTCCATTGCAACGTGTGTGATTCTAGCATTACGACCAGCATAACGTTTGGAAAGCGGTGGTTGGGATTTGAACCTACCAGCCAGCCGGAACGAATATTACCCTTTATTATATGTTGGCTTTTGTAACGTGTGGTCTGATCGTATATCTTTCTATATAAAGTTTATACTCATTTTCATCAAACTCGTGTGGAGTCCATTTGTGGTGTCACCAGGGGGTTGCTGTGGGTGTGGTTGCACATACTGTACATTCGTGCCTTGGAGATAGGCCTGGCTGCTCGTGCCAAGCTACTAAGGGGGTGAGCAGGGCTATCTCAAACGGTGTCCTTACTTGGCCTAACGTTGAGTGGGGAGTCCCTGGTCGCGCATTTGTGACAGTGACGCGTGACTGGGACTCAGGCGTCCAACAGGGACTCTATACTTTTCTGTATAAATACAGCACCTCTTGCTATCAGTAGTTAGAGGGAACCAAGACTTCCAGGCCGACACACTGACCAGGGACGCTGAGGCTCCTGCATGCAGTCGCTCCAGCTGACAGTGGTCTAACCATCCCTTGCGGGGTGTCCAACTCGAGACCAGGACGAGGTCCCACACTCTGATTATTCAGGTAATGGGGTTTGACTAAATCCTAGCGGGACTCTTGGCTTCTTTCGCACCTACTCACATACTAGGTACACTTAGGTACATCTAGACAGGCATCGTAGGAGTATGCGCTTTTGTTAGAAATGGGGGTCTCTAGTTGGCAAGGGCTTGCACCTTTGTCCAAATAGGGACCCTTCTTCCTAGTCAGGATAAGGGAGTTACACTCCTAAAATAACCCCTGCTCACCCCCTTGGTAGCTTGGCACGAGCAGTCAGGCTTATCTTAGAGGCAGTGTGTAAAGCATTTGCACATAACCAACAGTAATACAGTGTAAGCACTACAAAAGGACACCACACCAGTTTAGAAAAATATCCAATATTTTTATATACTTAAAACAAGACCAATACGATAAAAATCTACAGTACAGTTACTTTAAAAATCTTCAGTTATCACAGTGTCCTTAAAAACAGTTCCTTGATGTCGATAGCTCCGTCTGGGGCTATCACGGCGCCGTGAACAAACAAATCCAAACAGTTCTGGCTGACCGCGGCGTCGCGGGTCAGCTACGGTGTCGGGAAAACCGCAAAAAGTACCTTTCAGAAATGCAGGGCGTCGATGACCTCGCGGTGAGCTTCCGAAAACACGGCGCCGCAGGCATCGGTTCCGGATGTCGGTGCAGGCGCCGTCGGGGCCCTCGAAGTCACACGCGTTGCAGATCGATCTCCTCTCTGTTGAAGTCAGGAGCGCCGGCGTCGGCAGGCGTCGGGTGCTGCGGTGCGAAGTGCAGCGGTGCGGCGTGCGGTGCCCTCAGGTCGCGGTGCGAGCAGCGGCTCGGTGGTGGCGTCAGATGGCGTCGTCGGTGAGACCAGGGTCGCGGTGTGAGGTGAAGGTGGTGCCCTCTGCGGTGCCTTCAGGACACGGAGTCGGCAGCGGCGTCGTAGACGGCGTCGGGCTTGAAGTCTTTGCTGTTCCTGAGACTTCTTGAACAGGGGGCAAGCTCTACCTCAAGCCCTTGGAGAAACTCACAAAGTAAATTGCAGAAAGTTCAGTCCAGTCCTTTCACTGCCCAAGACAGAAGCAGCCACTGCAGGCCAACACAGCAAAGCACACAGCAAAGTGGTAGTTCCTTCTCACAGCTTCTCCAGATCTTCTTCTTGGCAGTCTTCTTGGTCCAAAAGAGTTGTAAAGTTCTGGGGTTTGGGTCCCCCTTTTTATCCTCAATTTCTCTTTGTTCTCTGAAGGCAGAGAGGCCTTTGCCTAGTCCAAACCAGTTCTGGTCAGTCCTGGAGTACTTTGTTGACAAGACTCCTTCTTTCCTTTTGCAGTGTAGGCCAGGGACATCAGACACACTACAGGAGGTGGAGCCAGCATTGTGGAGGGGAGGCACAGCCATATTCAGGTCCCATGTGCATCTCCTCCCACCCATCTACATGTAGATCTTGCTATTCAGCCCTGTGCTGACTCACCCTGTCTCCTGGAATCCCCCAGACCCTGTCACTCACACTCCAGACAAGGAATACACAACCTAGCAGAGGCAGACTTGGATGGTTAGACAAGAAAAAACCTACTTTCTAAAAGTGGTATTTTCAAACACAGAATGTTAAAACCAACTTCACTAAAAGATGCATTTTATCATTCTGAGTTCAGGCATACTAAACTCGAATTTCTACCATGTTCCCCGGGTCAGTTAGGATCATAGGATGTAATAATCAAAACTGCCCATTGTGGCCTATGGGGAACAGGTAGCCATGTAATAGTGAAAAACGAAGTAGGCTGTATTTCACTATCAGGACATGCCACACATACCAGGGCATGTCCTACCTTTCACATACAATGCACCCTGCCCACAGGGGTACCTTGGGCCTACCTTAGCGGCGACTAACATGTAGAAAAGGGAAGGTTTAGGGACTGTCAAGTGTGTGCACTTGCCAAGTCGACATGGCAGCCCCAGGCTGCGCACAGGCTCTGCAATGGCAGGCCAGAGTTACACTTTACGGGCTGTTTGCGTGGGTGGCACAATCCAGTGCTGCAGCCCACCAACAGCATTTGATTTATAGGCCCTGCCACTCGCAGTGCACTTTACTAGGGACTGACACATAAATCAAATAGGCCAATCATGGAAACACCAATCCATAACACATTTTCTACAGGAGCACTTGCACTTTCCCACTGGACAGCAGTGAGGAAAGTGCACAGAATCATTACACCAGCAAAAACAGAGTCAAAACCAGGAGGTCAGAAAGCAAAAAGTCAGGGGAAACACGCCAAAAGATGCCAAGTCTAACAGCTTTATTTTATAAATGAATTTTATATTCATGTATAGGTTCATCACTATTGCAAAATGGTAGAACTGTACTATCCTTTTCTATTCACTGTACTGCTGATCATATATCTCTGCTACTGTTTAACAGTTGTCGCAGCACATATATTTTGTACTAGAAGAACAACTGTGCAATAAATTCTTATTGTAAACACGCTCGACTGTTTCTTCTGTGTAACTATCTGAGACCAAATGAGCAAGCACGAGTGACTGAGCGAAAAGTAGTACATTGTTTCCACGAGTCTGAGGAATCAGGGTTGTTGTGTTCTGAGGTTGCCAAAAACTAATCTCTCTGATAAAAAGGAGATTCTAGTGGCACTGTGAGCTAGCTAATGCAAATCAGGCTAACATACGCGGCGGGGGTGCTCAGTCAGTCTTTCACCAGGCCCCCAGTGTATGTTATCCAAAAGTGCAGGTCCTGCAGGGGTACTATAGGAACTACACTACAGAGATATGCTTCAGCTGTCCTTGAGGTCAAACTGTGATGAGGTAGTGGCACTCGTGAAAAGTAATCTGCTGGGTTTTGATCCTTCCCCTGTTTGTACACTGTCTCATAGTTGCACTCTTGCAGTCTTAACCCCAACCTCTCAATGCGAGGGGGCATCTTAGCCTTCGGGTTTTCAAAAATTGTAAGCAACGCCTGGTGATCCCTGATGACAGTGAATCATTTTCCATAGAGGAATACATGAAAATGTTCACAGGCCCACACCACAGCCAGACTCTCCTTCTCAGGCTGAAAGTAGGAATGTTCTATTTCAGAGAAGCTTCGACTGGCATAGCCCCCAATGTGTATCTGAGTATTCGGATGGCCATTGTGTTGAGCAAGGATTGTCCCTAGCACTACCGGGCTCACATCAACCGTTATTTCAGTATGTAACTTGAGGTCGAAGTTTGCCATTTCAGTTGCATCTTCAATCTCAAGTTTAATGTCTTTGAAACTCTGGTCGCATTTGTGAGATCACTGAAACAGTACATTTCACTTTGTTATGTCTCTCAAAGGGGCAGTCACTGTAAAAAAGTTGCTAATGTATCTTGATCAATAACTGCCCATGCCTAGAAAGATTGCAGCATGGTAACATCCTTGGGGGGGGGCAAGTGGATGACAGTGCTTGCACCTTGTCTAAGTCTGGCGTCATTCCCCCATCAGAGAATATGTGCCTAAAAAACTTGAGTTTGGTTTTGGAAACTCACACTCTGCAGCATTCAGAATGAGACCTGCATCAGCACATAACTGGCACACTTGGGTAATGGCTTTGTTGTGTTCTTTCTGTGTTCTTCCAAAATCAGTTTATCATCACTTTAATTGAAAGCATATGTAACAGTTTGGATTATTCAGCAAAGAACATCCTGAAATATCTCAGTAGCCACAGATACTCCAAAACTCAGTCTCTTACATCTGAACAAACTAACATGAGTTGAAAAGGTAGTAATGTTCCTGCAGTTCTCCTCCAACTTGAGTTGATGGTATTCTTTATTCAGGTCAAGATGGGAAAACACTTTAGCTCTGTTCAATTGCATGATCATGTCCGCTATGTGTGGACCAGGGTGTCTCTCCCTCTCAATTGCTTTATTTGCCTGGTGCATATCAATGTAAATGCGCACCGTTCCGCTATTGTCTATTTTGGTACTAATACTATGGATGAAACCCATGGCATGGGGCCTGTCATGTCGTTCCTATAGTACCCATGCAGGACCTGCGTGTTTGGATAACATAAACTGTGGGCTTGGTGGCAGACTGATTCTGTACACCCCCACCGAGAAATGTTAGCCTGTTTGCATTAGCTAGCTCACAGTGCCACTAGTGTCTCCTCTTATCGGGGAGAGATTAGTTTCTGGCTACCTCAGAACATGACAACCCTGATCCCTCAAGATCATGGAAACAATGTACTACTTTTCGCTCAGTCACTCGTGCTTATTTAGTTTATCTCAGAGGTACACAGAATAAACAGTCTGGGAATTTCAATAAGGATTTATTGAACAGTTGTTATTCTCGTGTAAAGTATATGAGCTGAAACAACCATTAGACAGCAGCAGAGATATATGATTAGCAGTACTATGAATATAAAATTCAAATTCAAAAGACTTTATTCGGATAAAAATACATATCCATAAAAGTGCAAGCAGATAAAAACATAATCGTCGCAATACATCAAAACTGAATTTAAAAATTGGGATAAAAGAACATACAAGTAAGCAAGTAAGCAATAAAAGGATAGTACAGTTCTATCATCTTGCAACAAGCATGAATAAATACATGAATATAAAATGCATTGATAAAAGAGAGTGCGTACTCCTATGATGCCTATCTAGATGTACCTAAGTGTACCTAGCCTGTGAGTAGGTGTGAAGCCAAGAATCCCTCTAGGATTTAGTCGAACCCCATTACCTGAAGTGTGAATGTAGGAGCCCTTCTTGGTCTCGAGTTGGACACCCTGCAAGGGATGTTCAGACCACTGTCAGCTGGAGCGTCTGCATGCAGGAGCCTCAGCGTCTCTGGTCAGTGTGTCGGCCTGGAAGTCTTGGTTCCCTCTAACCACTGATAGCAAGAGGTGCTGTATATATACAGAAAAGTATATAGAGTCCCTTTGTCCCTTGTTCTTGTGTTAGCCATTGTTGGGTATGAGGATGACGTATGGGATGAACCTTGTGCGTAGATATTAGGAAGGTGGTGTATAGCCCCTGCCTAGTTTCCAAGTAGACTCATGAATATTTTATTCATGCAGTGTCAGTCTAAAGATGAAGTCATAGAACACTATTGTTCGGGAAAAACACTCTTTCTGCACCCAGGCCTAGAACTAGGTAAAAGGTTCAGTCCAAAAAAGGCGTTCAATCCTTAAAAGGCTCGTTAGTGTGTAATGTAGGGGAGTTGATGTAGGTGAAAGGGTATGATGTTACCCGGGCCTATATTAGGGAACCTATATGAAACATAACAGGCCTGTGGCGCTTTCAATGATGTCATGTTTTAAGAGTGCTTCCAGCTCTTTCTCTACAGCATCTTGTAGATTAAAAGCAACTCTATGGTGTCGGTGAACAACAGGGTGAATGTCTTCATTAATATGAAGCTGTACTTACATTTTCTTGGATTTTCCTAGGCTATAGAACAACAAGGGGAAGTGGGTCATGATCACAGACTGAGCACAGAGGTTGCAGTTGAGGGATATCAACCTCATGTCGGCAGCGGTGATAAAACTGAGCAGACAGGCACTTAACAAAGTCCCTTCTAGAACATGAATGGTGGCTCATACTAATGTCTTTTTGTGTCGCATTGTCGCTGTGATCGACCCTTGGCTTTGCATTGGCTCAGAAGCAGCCCAGGTATATACCTTTGTGCCTGACACAGTGAGGCGAGTCACAGGAGATAGGCTGTTAAAC
Source organism: Calotriton arnoldi (assembly GCA_963921515.1). Taxonomy (NCBI): domain Eukaryota; kingdom Metazoa; phylum Chordata; class Amphibia; order Caudata; family Salamandridae; genus Calotriton; species Calotriton arnoldi. The sequence goes on along the minus strand of CAWUFW010003068.1, from coordinate 667,623 downwards.
TCTTCCACTGGCATGATATTAATTGATTCACCATTGTCTATGATGAAAGTTGTTGGGTGATTGTTCACTTTCACTGTGATTTTGGGACAGTGTAAAAATGAAGTTTGTCACTTTGTTTGGTGAGCTTTCTTTGAACTGTGATCTTCTTTACAGGCAGCTAACCCCACATGTGCACGCTGTCCTTTGGTAGATATCATCAGTGCACACACATCTTCTTTGCTTGTACTTGATATTGATGTTGAAAAACCCTTGTACAATGAACGTAACGGTTATTGATTTTGTTTGGTCTCTTCTTGTTGTAGCTGATGTTGCTTTTTGGTTTTAGGGGCATGGCAAGAATGATTCTGGAATGTTCTAGTGTCCATTTTTTCTTGCCGTTGTGATGCACTTGATTTTTCTTTAGGTAGACACACAGTTATGAAATTGTTCTCTTTCGCACAACCTTTGAAGTCTTGTCCTATGGCTGGACATTTACCTTTATGGGGAAACAAAAATCCACATCAGAAGCATAGCTTTGTTTTTTTTAAGGTGTCCACTTACGTGTATCTTGTTTATGCTTGTGCTTGCCTTTCATGATCAACGCTGATTCATTGTGTGCAGGTCCTGCTTCCATGTCAGCAGCTTGTTGATCTGCTTGTTCTTCTGCTCTCTCGGCGATCACCATTTTCTCTAGACTTTGTGTTTATCTCTGCATGCACCCTCTAAACGAATCTGAAAGGCAGCCATCAATGACTCTGAGGCTCATGGTTTCTTCGTCAGTGAAGTCACAGAACTTGCAATATTTAATGAGTGCCACAAGTCTTTCAACAAACTCCTCCATTGTTTTACCAACCTGTTGTCATGCTATGTTGAGGATACACCTTTGATAGTCTATATTCGCGATTGGATTGAACTTGGCCTTCAAAGCTTCTTTACCTTTTGATACGATTTTACATCAGTCTGTGAGATTTTCTTTAGCACTTCTTTCACTCCATCATCTTTTTTTTTTTTATAGAGTTTTATATAGCGCAAACTAGACCCGAATCGGGTATCAGAGCGCTTTACATGAGCACCAGTTTCGTTACAGAAGGACACATTCACTTTTGTTTGGCACGGGGTGATTAAGTCATTTGCCCAGAATCACAGGATGTTCAGCGTCGTTGCCGAGACTCAAACCCGGTTCCCCAGCTTCAAGGTCGACCGCTCTAGCCGTAAGGCTACATCCTCTCCCATCTGAAAGGTTTTTCAAATATTTGTTGATCATCTTGTCATCTTCTTCCTCTAGCACATTTATGAAGTCAACAAATGTTTCGATCCACGCAGCCCACTTGGGACCAATGTTCTGCTTCTTAGAAGTGTCGAAAGGCTGTGGTGGCTTCAAGAACATGGCTGCATCGTATTTTGTGCTCCCTTCTGCCGCCATTGTGTTGGCAAGTGCCGTTCACGTGTTTAAGATGCAGGCTCTCTCCAACAACTCATGCAAGCAGAAGTTGCCTTCGAAGCATGCATCGCAGTAGGCTTCAACTGGCTGTGACCATGAGTAAGTTGTGTTTCTTGTACCTTGCTGACGTGATAGTTATTTCTTACTTCATCTGATTAGTTGTTATGCATTTTGGGGTGCAGCGCAGCGTCTTTGTCGACCACCTTGTCAGCAGGTTTGGGGGGCGTTTTAAATATGATCCTCCGTAGGGCCTTCGATTTCTTCTGCAACCATGTATGGGATGGAGCAGGCCTTTGACTCCATATGTGTCGGTCGCAGACCGCTCTGCATCGATTCTGGGCATACATGACAAGCACAAGCAGTTTCTGATATCATTGCAAACTCTCAGGGAGAGCAGTCTTGTCTTCTCGGGCACGTATCCCCTACTCATCACAGTTGTAGCATCTTCTCCAGCCCAGGAGCATCCAAATGAATTATGCCACACAGGAGCTGCAGTCAAACATTACTTTATTCTTCAGCATACACTCACACACATTGAGCATTACATCATACATCCCATTAACCACACCCTAACACCTTCCCACATTTTACATATTTCGTGTTCAGAGTCTGCCCAGAACCATGAAGATCCTACATTGCATAACATCAAAATGCTACACCAGAATGCATGTAAATAGGAATGTGGAGGGAAAATATCTGTTAGCAAAATGTTAGCACTTGAAATGAATTCCTCTGATCTCTCATATTTTTCACTGAGGAATGATGGTACCAAGCCATAAATAAAACGAATTCATATTCAGGGATAATTCTTAATTTTTATTTCATTTGCAAATTATAATCAGAACATATGTTATTAAAAATAATAGAAAGTCTGGTTTCATAATTTCTTATTAATCAGCACGATGTAATCGCTTGACAAGAATAAATGAGCCCGTCAGTGAGATTTAAACAGTAATTGTTCTAATAATGCGAACAGAAAAGCCCCACAGCAGAAAATGAGTTTAAGGAGTATAGGAGCTCTCTTCAAAAAGCATTTTCTGAAGCAGAAAAAGGGTATAGCAGAAACTAAAAAAAATTGTCTATCTTCAGGTGGTCAGTGCTGCCTCCTGTTTTGACTAGAATCAGAAATTCTCTTCTGACGCTTTTCAGGGAAAATAGAGGTCCATCTGCAGGCTGCCATTCTCATTTTTGACATTTAAAGCGAACATATTCTATTTTATACTTTAAGGGGCCCTGGCTCAGCCTCTCTCCCCCATTGGCTTTTTTGACCTTGAAACCCTTGGAACCCCCAGCCATTAGCCTGCAACAATGTCAATCACATCGTGGAGCAGCCCACGAGAATAATTCGGTGCCTCTGTTTTTATATTGTCGGTTTATGTGTGCCCTTCAACCTCATTTGGAACGCTGGATAGAATAATTAATAATAAGACTGCTATTAGCCCACTAGCACTATGGAGTGATAAAAGGATATGAATAATGGATGTTACAGAAAATAAAGCAACCTTTTATCTGTAGCATCCATTTTGACGATGATTTGTTCTGCTCTTTTTCCCCAGCACACAACTAAGCATTGTCAAAGTCAATAGAAAGCTGAACAAACATCGAACCAATTGTTTTGTCAATGCTCGTTACTTCTATTGATAGAAAAAACAGATTTTGCTTTATAGAGTGAGGTCACCTAACCGAGGTTGAGACAAGAACAAAAAATACGGCCCTCTGCAAAGATGTTTTTCAAACGAATTAGCCTGTGCAATTATTTGATCTGGGGCTGAAATCACGAGTCGCAAAAACAGTATAAGGAAACATTTGTGCTCAGAGATACGATGTACAAATTTAGAGAATCAACTAGATTGGCGGTTTGTTGACAGTCATATTTGTAGGTGCAAGTGCATGAAAGTGCACAATGAAATGACCAACGTTTGGTAATCTGGTAAATTTGTTGATACTCACCAATACTTTCAGGTCATTTTCTGAACCATGGGTACCCTGGAAAATAAACTCCTAAAAGCTGAAGATTGAAGATTAACTCCCTCATAATTCATGGAGCTTTATGGGATGTTTTTTCTCCATGGAAAACCTATTTTTACTATAGACAGAGGGGCATATGTACGAGGAGTTAACGCCGCCGTAGCGTCAATTTTTTGACGTTACAGCGGCTTTTTTTTATCGCCATATGTACAAGTTGCCGCTAACCGCGGTTAGCGACAGTTTACTGGCGAAAACGTCTGTTTTTCCGATCGCCACTTCTGTTAGCGATAGCTAACGAAAATGAGATGCTAGGTAGGCGTTACCATGCAAAAACGGCCGCTAACCCCACTTCGCGATATTTACAATGATCGCCTGGTCCGGCGATATGTTCCAAAAACAGCCGCTAAGGCCCGTTAGCGTCTGGTTTTTAAGACCAGAAAAAAGGTGGTCTTAAAAATGGAGATAAAAAAACAGGACGTAAGGGAGACTGGCCAAGAGCCACATTTGCTAACCTACTGATGCCATGGAGGTACTACTCATGCAGCTTGGAGCACCAAAAAGACCACAACAACCACCGCCACCGCCCCCAGGACCACCATGGAGGCAGCGCCAAAGAAGACAGCGGGTCTATCGTCAACGCATCACCCTGATAGTCCTAGCGCCAGAGGATGTGATAGCCCACTACAGCCTAAAAAGGTCCTCCATCCTCTGCATACTGACCCAGATAGCTCCCAGGCTGCAGGCACCAACACAGCGTAGCACCAACATCCCTCCGCAGACAAAGCTACTAGCAGTGCTGCACATGTTGGCCTCTGGTACCTTCCAACCAACCACTGCCAGAGTTGGGGGAGTCTCCCAGTCATCCTTTTCAAGGTTCCTCCCAACTGTCTTGGATGCCATGATCAGTCTGACGCCACAGAACCTACGCTTCCCCAACACTGCGCAAGAACAGCTTGACACCAAGCAAGGCTTCTATGCCATTGCTGGCTTTCCGCATGTGTTGGGGGCAATTGACTGCACCCATGTCCCACTTGTGCCTCCTGCGGACACTGCACACATCTACCGGAACAGGAAGCACACACACTCCATGAACGTGCAGGCAATCGTGGACCACTGGGGCTTGTTCACCAATGTCGTTGCCAAGTTTCCAGGGAGTGTGCATGACTCCTACATCTTCCGGCAGTCCATCATCAACCAGCGGTTTGAGAATGGCACATATGGAAATGGGCTGCTTGTTGGAAAATACTAACTGAACACACCACACACCTCAAGTCCAAAATCATGTAGCTCACAAATGTGAGAATGCACATGTTGCAAATGTCATACAACATGCCTTGTAACATGTCCACCTACCATACACAAGAACCCAAAGGACTGCGATCACTGGGGGTAGCCTTGTAGACAAACTTTCATCTAAGGTCCTGCCCCTCCATCACACATCTGCAAATGCTGGGAGAGGTGGGAACCAAGTAGGTGTGCTGGAGGGTCAGGACCTATGAGGAAAGTGTGAACACAAGCCCGAGTCTGGCGGCGGTGTTCTGCATATTCTTGAGCTGGCGGAGCAGAGACTTTTCCATGCCGGCATAGAGGGCGTTTATGTAGCCCAGTCTGCAGTTAATGAGTGCATTGGTGACTGTCTTTTTTGACTCTGGGGGGATCCATTTGAAGCTCTTATGGAGGATGCGGAGGGTGTTGAAGTAGCTGGAGGCGACGGTGGTGACCTATCGGTTCATGGAGAGTGAGGAGTTGAGTATGATGCCCAGGTCTCTGGCGTGGTCCGTAAGGGTCGGGGGCTGCCGAGTGCGGTGGGCCACCAGGTGTTGTTCCCTGCCGCTGGGGTGGTTCTGAGGATGAGGACTTATGTCCTCTCTGCGTAGTGTTTCATGCAGCTGTTGCTCATCCAGGTCGCGACTTCCTGCATTCCTTCCTGGAAGTTGAGTCTGGTGGTGGTGGGCTCCTTGGTGAGGGAGAGTATGAGCTGGTTGTCCTCGGTGTAGGATACTATGCTGAGGCCGTGCTGTTGGACGATGGTGGGCAGGGGGGCCATGTGGATGTTGAAGAGGGTTGGGCTGAGCGATAATCTCTGGGGCACTCCGCAGTTGATTTTCGTGGGTTCGGAGAGGAAGGGTGGCAGTCTGATCCTTTGGCTTCTGCCGGTGTGGAACGATTGGATCCAGTCGAGGGTGGTTCCTTGTATGCCGGCGTCATGTAGTCTGCCCGCTAGTGTGTGGTGGGAGATGGTGTGGAATGCTGCTGACAGGTCGAGTAGAATCAGGACTGCGGAGGATGCAGATGTCGTCAGTGGCAGCAAGTAGGGCGGTCTCGGTGCTGTGGTTGCTGCGGAATCCAGATTGAGACGGGTCCAGGATGGCGCTGTCCGTGGCTTAGCTGGGGGGCTTGGTGAATTCCTGGATGATGTTGAAGAGGTCTTTGGAGTTGGTGGAGTAGGTGACGATTTTGTTACGAATTAAGGTCCTTTTAGTGGTACAGATGTGTTGGTGGTATTTCGTCATGGCGTTGTTGTAGGTGGTGAAGTTTACGGGTGTCTTGCTGTTTCTCCTGTTCTTCTCCAGGGGTCTGCAGGTGCGTCTGGATTCTTTGAGGTCGGTGGTGAACGAGGCGGCTTTTCTGGTCTGTCGGAGTTGCGTAGCGGGGTGAGTTTGTCTGCGCAGTTGGAGATCCTTGTGTGGAATTCCCTGCCAGTGCGGTTGGCATCAGCTGCAGCGGTGGGGGTGTTGCGGTTGAGGGTGGATTTCAGCTGCTTCTCGGTGACTCTGCTCCAGTTCCTTTGCGGGGCGTGAGGTGCGGGTTTGGCCGGCTTGGGTTTGTCGCCGAGGAAGTGTACGCAGTGGTGGTCGGTCCATGGGTGTTGCGTGGTGTGGCTGAAGTGTATGCTGTTTTCTCCTGCGAAGATGGGGTCGAGGGTGTGTCCTGCCTTGTGGGTCGGTGTGGTGAAGAGTTGCTTCAGTCCGATGTTGGCGAGCTCTTCATCTGGAGGGTAGTGGAGTTGGGGTCGTTGGTGTTGTTGAGGTGGAAGTTCAGGTCTCTGATGAGTATGTTGTTCATGGAGGTGAAGGCGTGGGGTGCGATGAGGTCGGTGATGGTTTTGGCGAAGCGGTCCAGGGGTCTGGGGGGTCTGTAGGTGAGTGTGCCACAGAGTGTGGAGTTGGGGCTGGTCTGGACCTGGAAGTGCAGGTCTTCGGTGGTGGGTAAGGTGTCGCTGGAGGTGGAGAGGCAGAGGGAGTTTTTGTGCGCGATTGCGAGGACTCCTCACAGGTGGTTGGGGCGGTCTTCCCTCTGGATCTTGTATCCGTCCAGGATTGCGAGAGCGATGTCAGGGGCAGAGGAGGTGGTGGTCCAGGTGTCTATAAAGAAGGCGATGTCGAGTTAGAGTGTGTCCCGGAGGTTCCAGATTTACATGGCGTGTCTGTGCAGGGAGCGCACGGTGAGGAGGATGCATCTTAGGGCGTTGGCGGTGTTGGCGGCCGTGGCGGTGGTGAAGGTCTGGCGGCAGTGGCGGCAGGAGAACTGGCTGTGGGTCGTGTTCAGTGTGGCCTGTTGGCAGTTGTACTTTTTTCCGGGGTTGAGTGCGAGGACGGCAGATGAGTCGTTGTGGTAGACGTTAGGAGATCCAGGGTCCCTGGCGCTGGTCGTGGTCGGGTCGCGGACATGCACAGACGGGGGTTGCCTTTTGCGCGCCTTCGTTGTGCCAGCGGCGCAAATGCGCAGCTGGCGCCATAAAATAGGGAAGGGGGAGGGACAAGCAGCTGGGAGGCAATGTAATTTGCATTGATGCTGGTCAATTGTCTGAAGCTACACATGACAAACCCAAAATACCAAAGTAGCACAAATCACTCACCCAAAAATACAAACTCTGCAAACACAGCAGGCACAAATACTAATGGACACATCTCTCAATTATATGTCACAGGTGATCAAGGATATGCACTCTCTCCATGGCTGATGACACCCCTCAAAGCTACAAACACCCAGGCACAGAGACAGTACAATGTTGCCCTTGGACGCACCAGGTCCATTGTGGAGAGAACATTTGGCGTGCTTAAGTCACGGTTCCGGTGCCTCGACATCTCAGGCAGCAGAGTGCTGTACAGCCCTGAACCAGTGTGCAAGATCATCGTGGCATGTTGTGTGTTGCACAACATATGTGTCCACACCAATGCGCCTTGGATTGAAGTGCCGGATGAACCGGACAATCCTGAGGATGACCAAGAAGACCAGGCTGATGCTGCACACACCCCAGCTTCTGCTGCAGGAACAGCACGAAGGGACAGAATTATTAATAATTTCTTCACATAAGCACATCAAAATATGACATCCCTTTTTTTCTTTTCTGTGCAAAATGCAGATAAGCATAGTTTGTGCAATAAAACATCACAACGCCTTGTGTGCATGTTCATTCTCTGCATAAGTACATCTATCTGACAAGTGAAAGTTAAACATTGTGCGGTTAGTAATGGTGAATTGAAAGGTTTTGGGTGGGTATGTGTTTTGGGGTCAGAGATGATTTTTAGGGTGTGTTTTGGGATCACAGATGATTTTTAGGGTGTGTTTTGGGGTTAGAGATGAATTTCAGGGTGTGTTTTGGGGTCAGAGATGATTTTTAGGGTGTGTTTTGGGGTCATTGATGATTTTTAGGGTGTGTTTTAGTCTCAGAGAGGAAATTTCAGCAGATACTGTTCATCTGAGGAACAACTTGCACTTAGCGTCCAAATTTTTGCCGAATTAACGCTAATGCAACAATTTTTTCAAAACCGCGATTGAAAAATACATGTGACAACATGTAATATTACTGCAAAAGCCAATTTGCGTGCAGAATATGACCACAAAGGCAAAAAACGCGTCGCAAACTCACAAGAAGTGATGTCAGCATGCATCCAGTTGCCTGGAGGAGTACTGTGCACTTTCACTTTCTATTTTGAGCATACTTCTTGTGACTGTGAAGAGTGTTGGAGGTGTTTGGTGTTGTGTGCTGCTGAATTTGGATTTGAGAGTGTGGTTGTGTCCTATGAATTGTCCCTAGTGTCCCTGTGAAGTCTTGTGTACTTGTCCTTACGTGTTTTCTGCGTCTTGTACTAAATCTTGTTGGGTGTTTGTCCAAGGGGTATTTTACATTCTTAATAGTTGTTGGGGTAAATATTTGGGTTTTATTTATTAGGAGTGGGTTTAGGTGTGTGCTGGGAGATGGTGGGTGTGGGTAGGGAGGGCAGGATGTCGGAGGGGGCATTGGGGGGCTTCCTCTGGCTAGTGAAGCACTACCTGCCCTTGATGATTGAAAGTGGGGGTCGGATCCTGCAGGGCTATGCGGTACTTGTGAGGAAGGTGAGGTGGGATCATGTGAGGAGCCAGATGCTGCGGGTCTTCGGTGTGGACAGGACTGTACGACAATGGTAGCATCGATGGCAGGATTGCGTTGGCCATGAGGGTGACATGTTAGACCACCTGGGAGTCACATTGGCCAACAAGTTGGTAAGTACAACCTCTAAATAGTTAAATGAACACTTTTGTTACAAATAAAAAATGCTGTCTTTAACACAATGGGGTATATGTACAAGAAAGTGGTGGAGTGAGGCGTTCGACGTCATGCCTTCATGCCTAACTTTTCCACTTCAGAATCGCAATGTTGCACCATGTTTATAAGCATATGGTGCAGGCTTGCGTTTCCACCTGCACTGGCGCAAAATTTAGCAGTGTAGTTCCAACGCTAGCACACTTGCACCATAGTGCAAGGGTGTCTGCGTGCAGGGCAAAGATTGTTCATGTACGGGAAGGGTGACCTTACTGTACATAAACAATCAAAGGCATTTTGCTTTGTTCCATGTGTTCTGCACAAGGCAGCACACATGGGAAAAGCAAAAAGGATGCAGAATAATGCTTTTCTCCTAATTTTGCTAAGTTAGGATCAGCTTTTCCCTGACCTTTAATATTGGCACTGACTCCTATGTACGCTGCCCTTGTACCTAGGTTTAAAGTAACGTTGTATGAGATATGAAAATTTCTACATTTATCACAGGACATCTCCAGAGTGCCATACACCATCAATAATTGTGACACACCCTTGTGCGATCTCCAGCGATGATATTGTCAAAAGAGCATGGAGAACATGATGTCGTTGGGAGAAACGGGGCCTTGGAAATGTGTCACCCAAGTCGTCTGTGCAAAATGTGTGAATGTGCAAGCATGATTGTCTTGTTTGGCCTAACTCTGCATTATCATGTCTTGTGGGAATAACAGGCAAACTAGACACAATCATGTATGCAACATGAACTGCAACAGTACAGTTACAGAGCATTGACATTGATGGTGATGAATTGGATGATGAATAGGACACTTGTATGAATTTCCGTCTGTTACCAACACACATTTCGTTTTATGTCTCACAGCTGGAAGACCACTCATCACACAGGGGGATATCGACGCCTTCAGGGACCCACACGCCACTGGTGAGTTCACCCATTAAATATTGTAAATGTGAGATGTGATGAATGTCTGGCTCAAATCATGTACTTAGTAGTATGCAGTATGGGTCTGTATGACATGTACCTTGACTCCAGTGTGATGGTGTTTCGTGGAAGTGTGAAGGGTGTACAAATTAGTAAGTGAAGATGGAGCAATGCATATGTCTTCCGGATGTAACTTTGCACATCCCCAGTCAGTGATACCCATGCAAGAAATATCAATGTGTTCGGTCACTACAGCACATGCATGCGGATTCCAGAGGGAACAGACAGGCGAGGAGACATGTGAGTGGTGTTGGTGATGAGTATGATCAGACATGGAATGCGTGTACATCCTTGAGTGAGATGACTGTGCAAGTGGGTCAGATCATGTACAAGGAGGTAGTGTTTTTCAGGCTGTGCTGGATCAGACACAGGTCTGCACAGTACTATTGGATGTATGCTGCATACCACCTTTCCAAAATTTGCAGGGCGTAGCTTAAAGCCAAGGCTACCAATGGCACGTTCCCCCACCACCTAGCAAAGATGGCCCTATGTATGTAATTAGCATGTTTTGGCACTGCAATGGTGTTGTTAAGCTGTCTCCTTGGGCTCATTCTCCTTATTCGACTCATGGCCAAATGTACAAGCCCCTCTCGCCAAATTTGTGACGTTACCCCACATGCATTTACCACGCATGCTTTAACTCCACATTCTTTACTCCGCAATACCTTTTACAATGCAGGTCTTTACAACGCTATTCGTTACAACGCATTCCCCATTAAAACGCAATTACTATTCTAACTCCAGGGGGCGTTACTTTGGGGAATGCGTTGTAACAGTTTGCGGTGTACAGCTCAGCGTTTTAAAAATGTTTGCAGAGTAAAAAATGTGGGTTAAACAACGTTTGTCCCGATCACCACCACTACGTCACCTATTGTGAAGTTGTGGTGGCGAGAGGGGCTGCGCCTCATGTACAAGTCAGTGTTCAGCCACCTAATGTTGTTTTGCCATGTGTGATGCTTGATGCAGCACAAGTGAAAGTGACAGTAGGGCTTTTCCGGGATTGTTCATGTGCATGAAGGGACACCTTCCTACCCATAAACAAGCCTCTCCTGCACACAGACACCCTTGCATTCTTGTGCAAGTGTGCCTGTGTTGGCGCAGAGTTGATAAACTTCATGCCCTCGCCGGCAGACACGCAGGGCTGCACCTGAATATTGTACATATGGTGCAGCCCTGTGTTGCAGAAGTGGAGGAGTGAGACGCTACATCCGTAGGGCTAATGCCTCTCTCATCCAATTCCTTGTAAATGTCCCACTAAGTCAGGGTATGTGACAGACCCATCATTTGACACTGAGGGGGATATGTACTAGGAAGTGGCGGAGCGTGTCGTTAGCCTCCTTGACTTAACGACATGCTCCGCCAGTTACGAAACGCAAGGCTGCACCATATTTACAAGAATGTGGTGCAGCCTTGCGTTTCCCCTGCTATTGCGCTAAGTGTAACAACTTAGCGCCAACGCTGGCACCCTTGCACCAGAGTGCAAGGGTGCCTGTGTGCAGGGGAGGATTGGTTATGCTTTGGAAGGTGTCCCTTCATGCACATAAACAATCCAAAATGCCATTTTTTTAACTTTCATGTGTGCTGCTTCATGTATCACACATGAAAGTTACAAAATGTCATTTTTAAAAAAGTTTTGTTTAGGTACAGGAAGGGACACCTTCCTGTACATATACAAACCATGGCATTTTGCTTTTTCCATGTGTGCTGCACGAGGCAGCACACATGGAAAAATCAATAAAGAGGAGAAATGCATTGTTTCTCCTCGTTTCGACAACTTAAGAACAGGATTGTCCAGGTCTTATTTTTGGCACTGCCTCCTATGTACGCCACCCTTGTACATAGGTGGCAGCGTCAAATACAATGGGTGTTGCAGTGGAACGCCCCACACAATACCCACTGCACGCCGCTTTCACACTAACCATAGCGTGAAAGGGTGCCTTATGTACAAGGCAGCGTTTAGCCACGTTAAGTGGCTTAACGCTGCCTTGTACATAAGGTGCAGCCCTTATCTCCACCATAACGTCACTGAAAGTGACGTTATGGTGGCGATAGGGGCTTGTACATATGCCCCTGACAGTCTCATTGGGTTATGACACTACATGTCACATGCCATGCACTGTCATGTCAGAGTCGCCAGCATGTTGTAACTGATCCTTAATGCTACATTGCATTGTCCATGTCACTTTCAAACTTCACAATCTTTCGTTAGAGTGTAGGCTCCCAGGTTTCACTGACCTTGTGTCTCTGAGTTAAATGGAGAACATTGACATAGTCATCAGTACTCACATTTTGTCATTGCTCTTATTTGACAGACAGCATGTCGCCAGAGGAGGCCCACGCATTCCAGGTCAGGAAGGACCAGTATCTCCATATACGCAAGGTGGCCATGGGATACAGCAACATGGCAAGGAGATATCAAGCTGACCGTGCAGCTGGGAGGTGGAAGTTGTTGCCCGATGTAGTCCTCCGACACAGGCAGAGTGACACACAGGCCATACCGGGCCCTTCTGGCGACAGGCGTGGGTCCCAACATGGACAGGAAACTGCACATCCCCCAGGAACACCACACAGACAAGCTGCAGCCTCAGGATCTGGCACACAATCTGGTGCCCCTTCACAGCCCCACGGACAAGCTACAATGCCAGCTGCAGGATCAGATCAGGTGATGCCATTTACCATGCGGGACCGTCGTACGATCATGGACATGAACATCAGGTTGGCACATATAGAACGGGAAATGGCGGAGCAGACTAACTACCTGCAGGACATTAAGGCTGCCCTGGGTCTCTGTTAGATTTGGGGGTCTCTAGTTGGCAGAGGTAGGTACCTTTGACCAAATAGGGACCCTTGCGTCTAGTCAGGGTAAGAGGGATACTCTCCTAAAGTAACCCCTGCTCAACCCCTTGGTAGCTTGGCACGAGCAGACAGGCTTATCTCAGAGGCAGTGTGTAAAGCATTTGTGAACACATACAGTAATCAAGTGACAACACTACAGATGGACACCACACCAGTTGTATATTAAAAATAAGTATCTTTTATATACATTTAACACAAGACCACAAACGACAAAAATCCACAATACTGTACTTCAAAAAATGGTAGAATTAACTCAGTTCTCTTTAAGATGGTAAATGCGACACTTTGAGTTCAATGTACCTTTGGATGCGTAACGCTATACAACGAAAGTGTTGCAGGGAAGGTGATGCGCCGGTTCCTTACACGCAAGAACGGTGATGCGTCGGGTCCCTACTGATGCGTAGGGGATGCGTCGGTTCTTCTTGGCGTGGGGAGGTGATGCGTTGGTTTCTTACTGCGCTTTCGTGGCGATGCGACCAGCAACGCCGTGATGCGATGAAGATCCGGTGCAATGAAACAAAGATGGCGTCTTCTTCTTGATGCAACACGATGCGTGCACGCCCGATGGCCGTACGGCGACTCAACGATTCTTCTGAGCCGCGACAGGCCCTGCGACACGCTTCCCGGTGATGCGGCGGTGTCTGATGCGACGTCGTTCCTCTTCTCCGGCGATGCGAGGCACTTCGGCAACGATGCGATGGCCGTGCGGCGACTCAACGATTCTTCTGAGCCGCGACAGGCCCTGCGACACGCTTCCCGGTGATGCGGCGGCTTCTGATGCGACGTCGATCCTCTTCGGGGATGCGAGGCGCTTCGGCAACGATGCGGCAGCAGCGGCGACATTCTTCTCCGTTGATGCGGCGGCGTCTGTTGTGAAGTCGATCCTTTTCTTCAGCGATGCGAGGCACTTCGGCTGCGGCAGTGACGCTTCTTCTTCGTGAGTCGCGCTTCCAGCTCCTTGTGACACGCAGTCCCTCAGAAAGTCCAGCACAGCAGCAGGCTCTTTCCAGAAAGAATCTTGGGGAGCTGGTTGGTGAAGTCTGTTGTCCCTGAGACTTCAGCAGGAGGCAAGCTCTTCTCTCAAGCCCTTGGAGATCTTTTACAAGTTGATGAAAGTACACACAAAGTTCCTTTCTCCTTTCTTTGGCAGTCAGGCAACCACTGCAGGCCAATCCCCCAAACAGCACTCAGCTTAGGGATAGTCTCCTCCTCAGTTTCTCTGGTTCCTCTCCTCAGCAACGGTTCTTCTTGTTTCCCAAAGTGATCTAAAGTTCTGGGGTTTGGGTACCCTCTTTTATACTCATTTTCCCTTTGTTCTCTGAAGACAGAGAGGCCTTTGCCTAGTCCAAACCAGTTCTGGTCAGTCCTGGAGCACTTTGTTGGCAAGACTCCTTCTTTCCTTTCACAGTGTAGGGCAGGGACATCAGACACACCACAGGAGGTGGAGCCAGCATTGTGGAGGGAAGGCACAGCCCTATTCAGGTCCCAGGTGCAACTCCTTCCACCCATCTCCATGCAGATCTCTCTATTCAGCCCTGTGCTGACTCACCCTGTCTCCTGGAATCCCCCAGCCCCTGTCACTCAAACTCCAGACAAGGAATACATAACCTAGCAGAGGCAGGCTTGGATAGTTAGGGAAGAAAATACCTACTTTCTAAAAGTGGTATTTTCAAACACAGAATGTTAAAACCAACTTCACTAAATGATGTATTTTATCATTCTGAGTTCAGGCATACTAAATTCGTTTTTCTACCATGTTCCCTGGGTCAGTTAGGATTGTAAGATGTAATAATCAAACTGCCCATTCTGGCCTATGGGGAACAGGTAGCCTTGCAATAGTGAAAAACGAAAATGGCTGTAATTCACTATTAGGACATGCCACACACACCAGGGCATGTCCTACCTTATACTTACATCGCACCCTGCCCTTGGGCCTACCATAGGGGTGTCTGATATGAAGAAAAGGGAAGGTTTAGGGACTGGCAAGTAGGTGCACTTGCCCAGTCAACATGACAGTACCAGACTGCACACAGGCTCTGCAATGGCAGACCTGAGACACACTTTTACAGGCTGCTTCTGTGGGTGGCACAACCAGTGCTGCAAGCCCACCAGCAGCATTTGGTTTGCAAGCCCTGGGCACACTCAGTGCACTGTACTAGGGTCTGACAAGTAAACCAAACCAACCAATCATGGAATCACTAATCCATATAGCAATTTACCATAGGGAGCACTTGCACTGTGGCACTGAACAGCAGTGGCACAGTGCCTAAAGCATCTATAACCAGCAAAAACACATGAGGCAACAGCAAAAAATGGAAGGGAGACCCACGCCAACAGGGCCAGGTTTAACACGTGTCCCCTCCAGCTGAAATGTGGGGAGAACTACCCTACCTCCTGGGAGTTTCTCTTCACTAAGGCGGAAAAATCTGGACAGACCATCAGCATTGGCGTGTTCTGTACCAGGGCGGTGTTCCACCGTGAAGTCCATTCCCTGTAGGGAAATGGACCACCTCAACAGCTTTGGATTCTCACCCCTCATCTGCATCAACCATCTGAGTGGCCTGTGGTCTGTCTGAACCCAGAAGTGAGTCCCAAGCAGGTATGGTCTCAGCTTCTTCAGCGCCCAGACCACAGCAAATGCCTCACGCTCAATCGCACTCCACCTCTGTTCCCGTGATGTAACCTCCTACTGATGAAGGCTACGGGTTGATCTAGGCCCTCCTCATTTATCTGTGACAAAACAGCCCCCACACCATGCTCTGAAGCGTCTGTTTGAACGATAAACTCTCTTGAGAAGTTGGGTGCCAGGAGCACGGGCGCCGTGCACAATGCAGTTTTCAGGGCCTCAAAAGCTTTCTGACAGGTGTTAGTCCAAATCACTTTCTTGGGCTGCTTCCTGGAAGTCAGCTCTGTCAAGGGTGCAACGATGCTGCCATACCCCTTGACAAACCTCCTGTAATACCCAGTGAGTCCTAAAAAGGCTCTCACCTCTGTCTGGGTCTTGGGGGGCTCCCAAGCTAGGATGGTCTCAATCTTGGGCTGTAGGGGCGCCACCTGGCCGCTCCCAACCTGGTGTCCCAAGTACATCACGGAACCCTGCCCGATCTGGCACTTACTCTCCTTGATCGTGAGGCCTGCCCTCCGCAGCGCCATCAACACTTCCCAGAGGTGGCGCAGATGTTCTTCCCAACCGGCGCTGAACACTGCAATGTCATCCAGGTAGGCGGCACTGAACTCTTCCAGTCCAGCCAACACCTGGTTGACCAACCTCTGAAAGGTGGCAGGGGCATTCTTCATCCCAAAGGGCATAACCCGGAACAGGTAGTGCCCATCTGGTGTGGAGAATGCTGACCTCTCTCTCGCCCCATCAGTCAAGGCGATCTGCCAGTACCCAAACGTTAGATCAAACGTGCTGAGGTACCGGGCATGAGCTCATCAGCTCAGGGGATGGGGTGCGCATCAGTCCTCGTGACTGAATTGAGCCCTCGGTAGTCCACACAGAACCGGAGTTCTGGCGTGGCACCCAGTGCGGCAGCCTTTGGGACCAAGACCACTGGGCTGGCCCAAGGACTGTTAGAGGACTCAATCACCTCTAACGCAAGCATCTTGGAGACCTCCTCCTTGATGCAAGCTCTCACCCTGTCAGTTACCCTGTAAGTTTTGTGCTTAACAGGAGGACTGTCTCCAGTGTCCACATCATGGACGCACCAATCAGTGACACTGGGAATCAGGGAGAACAGATCAGAAAACTGTCCCAGCAACTGGTGACAGTCATTCTGTTGCTCAGGGGTCAGGGTGGAAGAGAGGTTCACACCATCCACTGACCCATCTCGCTCTGTCGCCGACAGGAGGTCAGGAAGAGGCTCGGCCTCCTCCTCCATTCCAGCATCTGTCGCTAAGAGCATGCCCACTTCGGACCTCTCCAAGTGGGGCTTCAGGCGGTTGACATGCAGGACCCGCAAGGGGTTCCTGGGAGACCGCAAGTCCACCAAGTAGGTAACAGGACTCTTGCGCTCCACCACCTCAAATGGTCCGGTCCACTTATCCTGGAGCGCACAAGGCTCCACTGGGGCCATGACCCACAATTTCTGACTAGGCTGAAGCTCTACCAGAGTGGCATTCTGGTCGTACCACCGCTTCATCTCCTCCTGGCTGGCTTCCAGATTCGCCTCAGCGAGTTTCCTGAAACGCCTAGTCTGGTTCCTGAAGGCCAGCATGTAGCTATATACATCCTCGGGAGGTTTCCTGGGAGATTGCTCCCAGCCTTCCTTGACCAGTCTCAGAGGTCCTCTCACTGGGTGACCATAGAGAAGCTAAAAGGGACTGAACCCTAGAGATTTCTGTGGCACCTCACGGTATGCAAAGAGCAGGCATGGTAAGAGGACGTCCCACTTATGCCTCATAGGTTCCTCAAGACCCATAATCATGCCTTTGAGGGTCCGGTTGAATCTCTCAACCAACCCATTTCCTTGGGGGTGGTAAGGAGTGGTGAACTTGTAAGTTACCCCACACTCCTGCCACAGGGACTTCATATACTTGGAAATAAAGTTTGTACCTCGGTCAGTCACTACCTCTCTAGGGAATCCCACTTGGGAGAAAATTCCCATCAGTGCCCGTCCCACCACGGGGGCCGTCACTGTCCTCAGAGGTATGGCTTCCGGGTACCGGGTGGCATGGTCCACCAAGACCAGGATGAACCTGTTGCCCATGGCTGTCTTGGGGTCCAGTGGCCCCACAATGTCAATACCCACTCGTTCAAAGGGGGTGCTGACTACAGGGAATGGCTGGAGAGGAGCCTTTTGCTTCCTCCCACTCTTTCCACTTGCCTGGCAATTCTGACAGGTCCTGCAGAGAGTATCTGAACTCCTGCGCATTTGGGGCCAATAAAAGTGGGTGACAAGCCTCTCAAAGGTCTTGTCCTGCCCCAAATGTCCTGCTAACGGCACATCATGAGCCAGCCCCAGTAGGAAGGCTCTGAAGCGCTGGGGTACCACCAGCACACGGGCTGAGCCAGGCTCAGCAACCTTAGGCTCAGTATACAGGAGATCATTCTCCCAGTAGATCCAATGTGATCCAAACTGATCACCTGCTGCCTGGTCTGCAGCCTGCTGCCGCAAACCCACAAGAGAAGGGCACTTCTTCTGCTCTGCGCAGAACTCTTCCCTGGAGGGTCCTCCTTCCTGCTGCCAATGGGTCAGCTCAGGCAGGTCCCCCAGTTCAGCTACTTGTTCCCCTGTAGGCTCCAGGGCATCCCCCTCAGGGTCTATCTCCTCCTGGACCGTGGGAACTTCGGGGGCCAGCTTCCCATGCCCCTGCCTCTTCTCTTTAAGGCAGGCACCTGGGCCCCCCTCTCAGGCTCCAGGTCCTCTTGAACACCCTGACTGGCTGCCATGGACCGTGTGATCACACACGCCCAGTCAGGCAGACCCAACATCTCCAAATGAGCACTTCGCTCCACCTTAGCCCAAGGTGAGCTCTCCAAATCATTCCCCAACAAACAGTCAACAGGCATGGCTGGCCTCACAGCTACTTGAAGAGTACCAGAGACCCCCCCCACTCAAAGGGAACATGAGCCACCTTGCAGTGGCTCTCTGTGTTGTCAGCGGCAACAACTGGGTAAAATGCATTGGGGACAACCTGCTCTTCAGACACCAGGTGACACTTGACAGCTGTCACACTGACTCCTGTGTCTCGAAGAGCCTCCACTCTATGGCCATTGATGGTCACCCACTGCCTGTACTTCTTAGTGTTATCAGGCAGTTGGGTCCTGGGGACCATCTCACAGTCTCCTAAAGAGACAAGGGACCTTTCTGCGGGACCCCACCCACCTTGGACACCCATCTCCTCCCCCAGGGCTACACTCGCCATCTGCCGGGGGGGGGGGAGCACCAGTGGGTGCTGTCTTTCCAAACTGTGGGCACTGGGGATCAACCGACTTATGACCCACTTCACCACACTTGTAGCACCTCAGGGGTCCCCTGGGAACAGGCCTACCTGTCGGGGCCCCGTGCTTCTTCTCAGAGGGAGGCTGGGAACCCTTCCCTTGGGGATTACTTTGGGGCCCTTTCTGGAACTCCCTCTGTTTACCCTTGTCCCCCCCACTCTTCTGCTGGGGACCCTGCCCACTCTTGGCGGAGTTTCCCACGTGACCCTTGTGGAACCGGGTGCTCACCCAGCGGTCCGCCTCCTCAGCAAGCTTCCTAGGGTTAGTCAGCCTGCTATCAATCAGGTGCTGGCGTAGCTCTGGAAAACAATTACTTGACAAGTGCTCCCATGCAATTAAATCAAAGAGCCCCTCAAAATCATTCACTTTGCTACCCTTCACCCAACCATCCAATGCTCTGCAAAAGAAAGTTACATACTCTACCCATGTACCTGACTCCACCTTCTTGCAATTTCTAAACCTCTGTCTATACAATTCAGGAGTCAACCCATACCTGGACATCAATGAATCTTTCATGTGGCTATAAGAATTATGGACTTCAGAAGGCAAGTCTAACTGTGTGTCCCGCCCCTCACTAAGGACCCGCCCCCACAACCCCGCTCCCCAATCCTTCTCAGGGACCCGGTGGGAAGACATGGCTACCTTATAGGCTTTGAACCACTGCCCAATATCATCATTCTTATAAAACTCTCTCACCACATCTTTAGGAATATACACCCTAGCTTCAACAGGCATGGACGGTGAGCTGCCACCAGAGGGAGTAACCTATAAGCTTCTAGCTTTGAACTCCAACTCCCTCAAACTTTTCTCATGCTCCAACTGCATTCTCTTTTCTTCCAGGGCCAATCTCCTATTCTCTAACTCCAGTTGCCCACCCAACTTGAGCTTGGCATCCTCCAATTTGTGCATCCTGTGTTCCTTCCTGTCCGCCAACTCCTCTGGGGACAGGCCTTTGGCAGAAACACTGCTACCTACTGGGGAAGTTGCTCTCCTCCCCTCTGGACCCAATGGCCCCTCCAGCTGCTCATCTGCATTTTCAGCCCCTTCCTCATTCTCAGGGGTATTCCTTGCTTCAACCCAGGCCCTCAGCGCCTTTTGGAACTCATCCTTCTTGGTGAGACCGGTCATAGCAACTTTAAATTTCCTGCAGAAGTGCTTGAGCTGTTTCACATTGTAGCATTCCAGTTTCTCCTCTTCCCACTCATAATCAACAGATGCTATGGATGCTGCTTTATCCATTGTGGTTAAACTTGGCAATTCATGCAAAAATAGAAAATCCCAGAAAAAACAATCTACCAAAAGTATGTGGTCGTGTTTTGGTCTGCACTCACTAGTAGTGTTCACCAATCACTGTACATGAGTCACAAATGCAAGTCCAGAATCCTCACCGCTCACCACCAATGTTAGATTTGGGGGTCTCTAGTTGGCAGAGGTAGGTACCTTTGACCAAATAGGGACCCTTGCGTCTAGTCAGGGTAAGGGGGATACACTCCTAAAATAACCCCTGCTCACCCCCTTGGTAGCTTGGCACGAGCAGACAGGCTTATCTCAGAGGCAGTGTGTAAAGCATTTGTGAACACATACAGTAATCAAGTGACAACACTACAGATGGACACCACACCAGTTGTATATTAAAAATAAGTATCTTTTATATACATTTAACACAAGACCACAAACGACAAAAATCCACAATACTGTACTTCAAAAAATGGTAGATTTAACTCAGTTCTCTTTAAGATGGTAAATGCGACACTTTGAATTCAATGTACCTTTGGATGCATAACGCTATACAACGAAAGTGTTGCAGGGAAGGTGATGCATCGGTTCCTTACATGCAAGAACGGTGATGCATCGGGTCCCTACTGATGCGTAGGAGATGCGTCGGTTCTTCTCGGCGTGGGGAGGTGATGCGTTGGTTTCTTACTGCGCTTTCGTGGCGATGCGACCAGCAACGCCGTGATGCGATGAAGATCCGGTGCAATGAAACAAAGATGGCGTCTTCTTCTTGATGCGACACGATGCGTGCACGCCCGACGGCCGTGCGGCGACTCAACGATTCTTCTGAGCCGCAACAGGCCCTGCAACACGCTTCCCGGTGATGCGGCGGTGTCTGATGCGACGTCGATCCTCTTCTCCGGCGATGCGAGGCACTTCGGCAACGATGCGACGGCCGTGCGGCAACTGAACGATTCTTCTGAGCCGCGACAGGCCCTGCGACATGTTTCCCGGTGATGCGGCGGCGTCTGATGCGACGTCGATCCTCTTCTCCGGTGATGCTAGGTGCTTCGGCAACGATGCGACAGCGGCAGCGGCGGCGACACTCTTCTCCGTTGATGCGGCGGCGTCTGTTGCAACGTCGATCTGTTTCTTCGGCGATGCGAGGCGCTTCGGCTGCGGTGGCGACGCTTCTTCTTCGTGAGTCGCGCTTCCAGCTTCTTGCGACTCGCAGTCCCTCAGAAAGTCCAGCACAGCAGCAGGCACTTTCCAGAAAGACTCTTGGGGAGCTGGTTGGTGAAGTCAGTTGTCCCTGAGACTTCACAAGGAGGCAAGCTCTTCTCTCAAGCCCTTGGAGATCTTTTACAAGTTGATGAAAGTACACACAAAGTTCCTTTCTCCTTTCTTTGGCAGTCAGGCAACCACTGCAGGCCAATCCCCCAAACAGCACTCAGCTTAGGGATAGTCTCCTCCTCTGTTTCTCTGGTTCCTCTCCTCAGCAAAGGTTCTTCTTGTTTCCCAAAGTGATCTAAAGTTCTGGGGTTTGGGTCCCCTCTTTTATACTCATTTTCCCTTTGTTCTCTGAAGGCAGAGAGGCCTTTGCCTAGTCCAAACCAGTTCTGGTCAGTCCTGGAACACTTTGTTGACAAGACTCCTTCTTTCCTTTCACAGTGTAGGCCAGGGACATCAGACACACCACAGGAGGTGGAGCCAGCTTTGTGGAGGGAAGGCTCAGCCCTATTTTTTATTTTTTTTGCATATTTATATAGCGCGAACTCGACCCGAAGGTATTGGAGCGCTTTACATGAGCACCGTATTTACATTACACATTCAGGCACAGGGAGATTAAGTGATTTGCCCAGAATCACAGGATGTGGACGCGACCCCGAGGCTCGAACCCTGGTTTCCAGCACCAAAGTCGGCAGTCTAGCCGACGGACCACATCCGTGTGGACGAACCCCCGGTTGGTCAGGCCCCCAACCGCCAGAAGGACTAACGGGGCGCCGCCACGGTTCTCCAGGACCCTGCCCTGAGGATCCTGGTCTTTGGCTCTGGCACCCCTATTGTGCCGTGCAGAGGTACCCTTACTGTACCCGTCTGCCGCAGAGGTACCCTTACTGTACCAGACTGCTTCCAGATCGCCCTGTAACTCCGCCTGCAACGCAAAAGAAAACATTAAAACATTCAGTACACCTTGACCACCAGCCCAGCCGCAGGGTAAGAGGAAGGGAGGGAGATGGCGTGGCTGGCGGAAAAGAGGCCGCTGGGAGGGTCAGAGGGGTATACATACCCTCACTCCCCCCCGGGCGTACCGGAAGTGACGCCCACACCCCCTGGACAGCGGGCTCCAGGAGGAAGCCCTCTGCTGCTAGAGCCAGGGGTAGGCTTGTGCCGCAATGGCACTAAAGGGCCGCCCTTTTAGGGGGCCCCCTTTGGGGGCGGCAGGCAGCCACATAGTCCCAATACCGGCAACATCCCCCACCTTCCCCCAGGTGAACGTGCATAAATAAACACACAAGACACTTTGTTTATGGGAAAAACGTGTTGCAGGTTTATTCCATACAAGAGTATGCAATAAGGTGGGTTATCTTACGGGCGATCCATGGGCAGGCAGCCATCCAACCTATGCTGCCCCTGCCCGCCTGATGAGCCAGCACTGTGGGATGGATGCCCGATCAGCGCTACACCTTTGTTGATCCACCACTGGATCACGTGGCACCTTGTTACCATCCTACTCACGCCCCTTTCAGGGTGGAGCGTAGCAGGGCAAACCCCCGGTTGGTCAGGCCCCCAACTGCCCGAAGGACTAACGGGGCGCCGTCACGGTTCTCCAGGACCCTGCCCTGAGGATCCTGGTCTTTGGCTCTGGCACCCCTATTGTGCCGCGCAGAGGTACCCTTACTGTACCCGTCTGCCGCAGAGGTACCCTTACTGTACCAGACTGCTTCCAGATCGCCCTGTAACTCCGCCACAGCCCTGGAGGCAGCCACAGTCGCAGCCAGGGCCCCCCACCACTGCACCTCCTATTACCTGCCTTTCCACACATTCCTGTAAATTCAGGAGAAACAAGTCCATCCCCACCGTGGACAAGTGGACCCCGTCCTCCTCAAAGCAACCTGCTTTCTAGGGCCTCCTGCATGCCCAGTGGAACGTGTCAATGCCCACCTGTGACAGATGCACCCCATGTTTGTCAACTTCACCTTAGGCGTACGCCTGGATGGCAGTGGTGGCAATGGACGACATCTTTAGCAAAGTAGCCTTTAACATTAGCCTGAATCAGCTCGTGTCTGATGAAACCCAGACCCCTCTGGTCCGCGAGCTTACGCCATGAACAGTTCACTCTTACAGGGATGTTCACGGCCTCGTCAGACTTAGCTCCGTGCCACCTCTGCGGGGGATCATCTCCGCCCATCAGAGCTTCACATTGACCCATGTAGTTGCTGAACTCACCAAACAGCGCATTTCAACATGCGACCGCTCATTTCCAGGCCTCCTACAAATCTAAGGGAAGAGATCACTCCCTACTGGTGATAGATGAACCCCATCTCTATCACAATAGCCCTTGACTTTCGCCTGGGTAGGCTAGTGTCTGAAGAAACCAACGACTCTTCTGTCCTGTGAACCTGTGCCAAGAACTATTCACCCTCCTGCGGGAAAGTTCCTCTGCCTCACATGACCTAGCCCCGTGCCAACTCTGGGCAGGACGATTTCCAACACCAAGGATCACATTGCCCCATCTATTTGCTGATCCCACCTAGCTGCCGTCCTTCTAGCACTGTGTGTGCCTGAACCCCTGTGTCCCCCATCTATGTGACAGCAGCCCCCTTGTTAGGTAACCGCTCCCACTCCCACCTGCCTGCTTTGGCTATTCGGGCGAGGAGTATTATGCTTAACCTTTGCAGTCCCTTTGCTTTCTAAATCATGACGCACAGGAATGTCATAACTAGCAGTATGTGACAATGAGCAAGGGGGCCCACCTGCCCATGCCATGCATCCCTTATTCCTTATGGGAATTCTGCCAGCTCAGCTCCCTCTGTGGTGAAACCCCCTAGGCATACCAGCTAAGAGAATCTGTCAGATTCAATACAGTGCGCACTGAGCGATATGGTGCCTAACATTAAGGATTGTCTAAGTCCTACCTAACCCCCATCCTAGAATATTTCCGACCAGGGGGACAGGGGCGTTCCCACTGCCCACCTTTGGGCAACCCCATAGGTGGAAAATTACCTGCTCCGCTAAATTTTAATCATTGTTGATCACTGGAGGTGCCAAATGTTCTTTTACATAGTAGCCTTTTGTGCTTGACACCTTGTTTCCCCATTTCTTTGGACGGCAGCACACTATGTTGGCTGGCAGCGTCACCACCAAGCGAGGCTACCATAGCTAACCGGGCGGGCAGCGCTTACTGCAGGAACTTGTCACCTACCCTAGGTTCTGGGAGCACTTACTTCCCCCGTTGACCAGACGGTTGCACAAACCCCTTTGATTGCTAAACCCTGGTGAACACCTTAATGGTATCAAAGCTGGTTTGAAACAATACCTGTCTTGTGCCCACTATTGGAGACACCTCACCCTTTCGTGCAATTACAACTTACGCAGCGCACCCCGCTTGCATAACTACCGTCGGATCACAGATGCACAGTACCTACTGTCCATTGCCGACCCTGGCTGCTTTAAAACCTGCCAAAGTAACGGAAACCAAGATTCCCAGTTCCCTGTTTAGCTGAAGTACACCTTCAGTGGGTAGGCTAGGAGATACCACAACCACATTGGTCATGCGAACCTTAAGTACACAATTTTCGCCTGTGCGTACCTCTAAATGAGACAGGCTCCACACCGCTGTGAGGCCAGAGACACACATATATGTTGTGCCAACTATTGGAGACAACTCACTTCTTCTTGGAGTGACAACTACCCAGGTGCCTACACAAGTCACCCAACAGGCAAGTTGGCCCTGACTACCTTGTGTTCTGGTGCCAGGTTTGGAAAGCGCCTTGCCTACACTTGCTGCCCCCTGGGAACCACACAATGCCCGTGCTCTGGCCGCAACGCGGCGATGCCCTAGTGTCGCATTGAACCCCTGGTCAATTAAGAGTGCCACTCCAACTACTTAAACCTACCCCTTGACCATGGGCGGAGTCTAGCTCTCCCCCAACTTTTGCTGGTATAACCCGCGGGCAAGCCTCCTGTTTCGTTCAATTTAGTAATTCATGGCACTGACCCACAAGGGCCTAATACTGGGCTGTGTAAATGCGGCCCAGGGTGACCTTAAACACTCGGCTTGGTGTGGATGGGTGCTAACAATACCTGGCTGAAGTGCAATCCCTTTGACAATCACTCCTGACAAGATGTGCCAATGCAGGTAGAAGCAAGAGTTATCCAGCCCACCTTACTTCCTGTCCCAGTTATCTGAGTAACTTAGTGAAAGATGCACATTTGAACTGGTAGCGGAAACTGTTACTTACGCCTGCAAATGCTCTGCTCAGAGCAGCCCGCCAGACAATGGCTTCCATTGAAAGGCGGTGCCAACAGACCTCCAAGCACTTAAGGTGGTACCTCTGAGTAGGGCTCTAATCTAACAAATGCCCAGTGCATCGGATACCGCCTCTGGCTGTAAGCCACTCAGTGCTACTGATGCCTTGGCGCTTCCTGACCCACAGCCAGCTCACCCTGATACAATCCGCTCGTGACTGGGACTCAACAGTGCGGCGAAAGCACGAGACATCCTAGCCTGACCTTAGCTCTTCACCAGGCTCCCACACAAGAGCCATCCACAA
This sequence comes from Calotriton arnoldi, assembly GCA_963921515.1. Taxonomy (NCBI): domain Eukaryota; kingdom Metazoa; phylum Chordata; class Amphibia; order Caudata; family Salamandridae; genus Calotriton; species Calotriton arnoldi. The sequence continues at coordinate 641,922 of CAWUFW010003068.1, read as the reverse complement.
CCTTGTGGCCTAAAACATTCGCCCTGTGGGGCGGTTGCGAATGGACTGCAAACAACTCCTAAGCATTCTCTACTCATGTTGAAATGGAGTTACTGGTTGGCTAGGGTATGCGCCTAAGCCTGGCCGAACCCACCTCTCTAGTCAGGAGAAGGGGTTGCACACTTAGGCTGACTCCTACCCACCCCCTAGGTGGCTAGGCAGAGACTTTGGCTTATCCCAGAGGCAGTGTAAATTTAATGTGCCAACCGCACTCCCACAGTGGCACACTACAGCAGGGGCTGCATACCAGGTTATTTTAATTACCCTTCGTATCGTCCACCCAAGAGAGACTTAGTACCATCTGCCCCCATCACCCTGTGCTACCAACCTCATCATGACATCACAGGGATTACATAATTCACTAGGTCAATCGGGCCACCATCCTACAGCTCAGTTAGCACAACCCCGTAGTTGCTGGTAGGAACTGTACTTAGCATAACACAGCACAGAGTAAATGTAAAATTGAACTTTCCCACCATTGGGCTGGTAACCGACGGCCAAAAAAGACAAAACCTGGTCAGGAGATCCCAGTTTCCTAGAGTAAAACAATAAATCTCCTGCACCCATGCCCTAGCCACCTGTTGCTACAGTGGGCAGCCACCCCCCTGGAGGCAGTGGTCGGTCCAGCTCTCCTCCGAATTTCTCAGCTATAGGGGCTCCAGATAATCTCAGGTGTGAGAAAAGTCTTTCTAACGTAGCCAACTGATGGTTTATACGTGTAAGTGACTGGCCCCAAATATGGTATGACCAAACCAAGGTTGAAGCAATAGGAGCATGAGGCCTTAAGCAACGAGTGTCTTTGTGTACTGGAAACATTACTTAGCCACGCAAAGAACCATGGACATCCCCTAAATGCGAGTCACCAGATCGTCAAAGAAATATTGATGGATTTGAGACATATGCGCCATCCAAACTACTGAATTAAAATTGGCGTGCATAGTTCTTTGAAAGAAAAGCATTGACTGACCCGCTCAAAGTCAAAGGACATATCAAACCGCTTTGGTCTACTTTGCTGAGAAGGATGGAGCAATGCCCATTATCGGTATTAGTGAATGAAGGCATTATTCATTCATGTACACCAAAGTGGGGGACCCTGCCCCCAAGTGGTCTTCCCACTGATATACTGTTTTGCCCCACCCAGGGCACCCTATCCGGTTGCCACCAAGGCAGACACCGCGACGCCAACTGAAGGCAGATCCGATCCGCCATTCATAGCGTTAATCTAACGCGCATTAATAATTACCTATTAATTACACAAATGTAATGTGTATGTAAATGCCAAGGTATTGAAACGCTATACATGAGCGCCAGTTACATTACATATTCAGCACAACTATCCTAATGTGCCACCTGACCGCTTAAAGGTACTTAGTACCGCCACACAATTATTCGGGCCCGCATCACGGACCAAGGTTTACTCGCCCAGTCACACTACCCTTATTGCCCCCCTGTAAGGGTTACCAATCTGACTGCACCCGGGAACCCACCCTTGGTGCTGCATAATTATTAGTCAATAATTTTTAAAGATGCCATGACAGAGCCGTTTTCCTTGCACGGTGATGTGCACAAGCCCCCCTCGCGTAGATCGATCCAGAGATGTTGTAGGAAATCTATGGATGAAACGACAATGCTGTTTACTCACACATTACCTCTGCATTATTCACAAGAGATACAAGTCCAATACATGTCTAATGGATCGGGCCCGCACCATGGGGCATGGTTTCCTTGCCAAGTTCTCCGACCCTTATTGCCCCCCTGTAAGGCGTGCCAAGCTGTCTGCACCAGGGAGACCAACACTTGGTGTTCCGTCCCAAACTGGACACTTTCGCCCTTGGGCATGGACAGCACTGCCCTACTTACTGCTTTTACCGTGGTTTACGCTGCCTGGTGGCACGAGTGGGTCCTGCCAGATTCGGTGCGACTGAAAACTCGCAGAATTACTGGGGAGGAAAGAACATGCAACTATCTCTGGGGTGGCACCCAAATTCATGGTCCGTGCAGTCTGCAACTATCCTACACAGAGCACCCCTGCTCTGGTGCGTGCATGCTGTCCCTGTCACATAGTTGGCTATGGGCAACGCTATCGGCGATATACCTCACTGCCACAGTTGTCTTATTTTGTTTTTTTTGCATAAAGCCTAAATCACTTTGCCAATCTTATTAGAGCAATGCACCCTAGCAGCGCCCTACTGGCGGCCCAATGGCATTGCCCATCAACCGGCCCAGTAAACTGGACGTGAGGGCAAAATACATAAAATAGCGTAATAAGTTCGTAGAGAAAGCAAAACACAAGTCAGATCTGTTCACAAACACAGACAGAGCAACCGAGTTCACGGCTTAAGCATCAACTCGCGAATGAGCGAGACGGTCTATGGTAGCTGTAAAATTAAGTTTAAGGCCATATAGTCAGACACCACAAGAAAACACTTATGATCGATAGAGAGTCTACAGTTAAGAGGAGACTGAATAAGACGACAAACTATAGAGAAAGTGAATTGATTGTCACTAGCTTACGAGGGCATGACAGCATCTACGCAGCAACACGGAAGCTAGAACTGCGACAGGCAGCGGGACGAGTCGCGGTCAAGTACACTAGGCGAGGAGCAGAGGAGGAGGGGTCCTGCGGCACGACCGGAGGTCAAGAGCCGTGACTGACTTGTCAGAGTGTAACAACATGTAAAGAAAGAGAGTCTGAAAAAGTGAATAACATTTCTTTCTGACAATTCAGTTTAGCGCCCCCTAGCGAGACAACCACACAAGTAAACGAACACACGCAAACGATTAGAAACATCACACGAGGGCACTAAGAAGACCAAAGAGCAGTAAAACACCAACATCTGATATTACGGACGTTTATAAAATTACGAGGTTACAGAAACCCCCTTGCTGTTATGCCAACCCTGGCCACACGAAGATGCAGGTGCAGCCCCCGATCCCAAGATGGCGGCAAGTGCAGCAACGCATCAATGTCTGGCATCACATTAAGCGAACACCGTACACGAGAAGGCAAGGTGGTCCCAGGTGCAACTCCTCCCACCCATCTCCATGCAGATCTCTCTATTCAGCCCTGTGCTGACTCACCCTGTCTCCTGGAATCCCCCAGCCCCTGTCACTCAAACTCCAGACAAGGAATACACAACCTAGCAGAGGCAGGCTTGGATAGTTAGGCAAGAAAATACCTACTTTCTAAAAGTGGTATTTTCAAACACAGAATGTTAAAACCAACTTCACTAAAAGATGTATTTTATCATTCTGAGTTCAGGCATACTAAATTCGTTTTTCTACCATGTTCCCTGGGTCAGTTAGGATTATAAGATGTAATAATCAAACTGCCCATTCTGGCCTATGGGGAACAGGTAGCCTTGCAATAGTGAAAAACGAAAATGGCTGTAATTCACTATTAGGACATGCCACACACACCAGGGCATGTCCTACCTTATACTTACAATGCACCCTGCCCTTGGGCCTACCATAGGGGTGTCTGATATGAAGAAAAGGGAAGGTTTAGGGACTGGCAAGTAGGTGCACTTGCCCAGTCAACATGGCAGTACCAGACTGCACACAGGCTCTGCAATGGCAGACCTGAGACACACTTTTACAGGCTGCTTCTGTGGGTGGCACAACCAGTGCTGCAAGCCCACCAGCAGCATTTGGTTTACAAGCCCTGGGCACACTCAGTGCACTGTACTAGGGTCTGACAAGTAAACCAAACCAACCAATCATGGAATCACTAATCCATACACCAATTTACCATAGGGAGCACTTGCATTGTGGCAATGAACAGCAGTGGCACAGTGCCCAAAGCATCTATAACCAGCAAAAACACATGAGGCAACAGCAAAAAATGGAAGGGAGACCCACGCCAACAGTGCCAGGACTAACAGTCTCCCATTTTGATCTGTCCAATAGAGACCCATCCCCCTTTTCTATGTTCCCCCAATGTTATTTATTCTTATTCTTTAGTGATAGGTACGTTTTTAAAGTGTTAGGTTGTGTAGTTGTAGTCTAGGAATAGGTAGTGTTAGAATTTAGCATAGTTTTAGTTATTTATTCTCTTGTAGTATTTGGGGATAAGTTTCCTTTTCCTTTGGGTGGGGGGTTGATGTATTTGTTGGTGTAAAAAAATACAAAAAATATATATTTGTGTATGATATCTGTGTAGTTAGTTTATGTTTAGCTAAGATGTATTTGTCCTGTCTTCTGATGTGCTCTAAGGGTGGAAGGGGGGTTGATGTCTTAGATATGTTGTTGCGTGTTTAGTATTAGTTACGTTAGATAGTTTAGATTAGCATTCACTTTGTTCCAGTTAGTTAAGATTAGGTTGGTTTAGTAGTGCTTAGTGTTAGTTAAGGGTAGTTAATTTTGTTACTTGTTAATAAATGTTTACTGTTTTGGAATTTTGGTTGCCCTTATGTCTGAAGTGATTTGGTGGAGTGTTGCTTTTTACCTTGTATACAACTTATTCAATCTCAGAACAATCATTTGAATGTGTATGTGTGGTCATGACATGTTACTTAGCTGGACGGATAGTGTCTGGATCCTTTTGATTTGAGCACAGTAAACTTGCATGGATTACAGGGTGGCAAGTAGGAGTTATGGCCTAGGCTAGGGACACTCTTTTGTGAAGTTGAACATCTTATGTGTGACTCACAGAGTTGGGCAGCATACTGTTGCCCATTTACAATACAATGTAGGAACATGGCCTTGAGCGGACATTGACATTGCAACTCTTGTCCATCATGATGATGGATGTATGCACCGTGTTCCACAGATTACGTCCACACCCTGCATATCACATGAGCCTGGTGCAGAGTCCATCTACCATGCACACACATAGGCACACTTGCTGTGTAGTGCAAGAGTGTCAGCATTATTGAAATTGGATGTTCCTGTGCATGGAGGGTCACCTTCCTGCCCTTGCAGAATGTTTTCAATTTGCGGATCAAATGTGCGCGGCATATGGCAGAACACAGTTCTAATGCAAACAGGAGGGGAAATGTAGCATTGCTCCCTGTAGTGCCAGTGTCATACCCACTTTTCCCAGCTGTTACTTTTGTCATTGCCTCATAGTGATGCCACCCTTGATATGGTGGTACAGCATCTGACTATATGCTAATTGCAGTGCATTACATATCCCTAGCCACATTGCCCTCTCCTTTCACAGTGAGCCCAGCATGAGAGGGTTCCTTATTTCCAAAGCATTGTTTAGCCACGGGAAGGTGCTGACTGAGGACTTGCACTATTGCCACCACAACTTCATTGAAACATACATTGTGATTCCAATATCCGGTGGTAGCTATGTGCCATTACGAATCTTCATCAATGTGAATATGGTGTGCTCTATCTTGGAATGTGACATGCAATGACCCCCATCACAACAAGCTATGTCCAGTGAGTAGATCTGCCAAGTGAGACTTGTTAGCAATGCTAAATGGAGACACTACATGTAGCATGCGACTGACTTGGACCTATTTCCACACATGCCTATTGCCATCATGTACGGAAGGCAATGTTGGAATATTGCTAGTAGGTTGTATTTGAGCAATGCTGGCACTGCTAGTTCTCACATGCCCGGTCATCTCACTGCCTATCTGGGACACAGTTGAACATGAACATTTATCATATGTCCCTCGGTGTACGTTTTGATGGATTCACTGTTCAAAAATGTTTAAAAACTTCTATACCTGAATGGTCATGGGAAACACACATCTGTGTAAATTAAAGGTTTTAATTTGCATGTGCATTGGCTTTGGTGAAGACTGCCACAGTACTTGGTCAAACAGCACCCACATTCCATAAATGCCCAGTGGAGGGCCTCACAGAGTCCTTTGGGGGAAAATGTCCAGAGGAAGAGGCAGAGTTCAGTCAGCAGGCTGATTGCAGTGTCTTTGGGGACAACACAAATTATGGCTGTCCATATTGAGGTCCAAGGTGAGTGTTGCAGTGTGAAGCTGAGGACATTGGAAGCTGATGTTCCGGGGCATGATGCTAAGCACAGATCCAAGGCAAAACAGTCCATTTGTCATAGATGAATGCTACTGCTTTCTTCTAAGCAATAATGCAGAATCATCCAAATCTTCGCCCTCTGATGTGTCATGTGCCTCCTGTGTGCGTGGTGGTAGATTGTCTGCGGCACTGTGAGACACTGACACATCAGGGGTCTGAGATGTGGATGTTGAAGCAGCAGCAGCCTTCACCTGTGCTAAACCTTGAGGCAGCACTGCTGTGATGAGCAGCTGCAGGGCATGAAAGATTCCAGCAACGTGTCTGTGGTGTTCAGCCGTGGCAGCCATTTGTGAGGCTTGCATCCGCTCCATGTTCTCCATGATCATTCGCATGTGATGCAACTCCTTGCTGACATCGCTGGAGCCACTCTGACTGGACAGTTGATCTCTCTGAGTCAGTACTCAAGCCATGGAATGCTGGAGAGCATGGAGCGGACTGTGGGTGTCTGTGATGGTCTGTAGGTGGTCCCGAATGGGATTAAGACACCCACGTACCCCATCTAATTTTGCCACTAGGCTGTCAAACCCCACCCGCACCTGACCAGCCATCTCCTGCTGGACCTCTACCACACGACGTTGAAATGCCAAAAGTGGGTCCTCAAGGTCCTGGGAGACAGCTGTGGTGGTCGGTGCTTGCTGCTGGGTGGTTTGTGCAGGGGCTGTAGTTTCCACGACGCTGCTGGATGGCCCTGTTTCCGGAGATGAGGTGCTAATTGAGTCTAGCAGATGTTGGAGTGTGTCTTGGTAGATGGTTGCGAGGTCTTCCTCTTCATCATTGAAGAGTGGGACAGGCTGCTGTACAGGAGGTGATGTTTCTCCCTCTGCAATGTAAAGGGGAGATGCAGTTGTATGTGTGTTTCTAGTATGATCATCCATTGGATAAGTGTACAAGCAGATAGCATGACAATGTACATTCATAATGTTTAGGAGGAGATGCCTATTACATGGTGGATAGTGTTTCATTGTACAACATCACGGATGTGACGTTAGAGTTGTACATTATCATCTCACAGTTTACAAGTATGCCAAATGTGAGTGACCTATTTCTACACACATGGAGCACCAGTTGTGTCCTCTGCTCAGTAGGGACTGTGATGCAGTTTGTACCACATTGTTGTCAATGTTGATTAGCTCAGATTTATGTGTCTGTGCACTGCATTGTGGGAGAGTCACCCCTACTCAGTACACCCTGATACCTTTTAAAGATTGCTCTTTTTTGGAGGGGTGTATTGCATGGTGCCACACCTTGCTGTTGGCAATGCAACATGATTGTTGTTGTGCCATGATTAGGGCTATCCCACTGGTGTGATCTGGGTTGATGTGATGTGCCACATGATATGGGCAGGGAGGAATGCTTGATTTGCCATGATACACACAGTGTAGATACTTTGGCATTTTGTTAAGTCAAAGGGAGTGATGACATCTTAATGGATGCATGTTGAGCTGCAGGTATGGGACAGCTTTGGCTTTACTGCCCCTTATCCCTTTCACCCAGTGACCCTTTCACTTATGTGCATTTCCAATGGTGAGATGTTGCAAGCTTGAGTAAATATGGGTCTTGGTCACAGTTGGGACACTTGTGAATTGTTGGCCAGCAGATGTCTTTCTTACATCAGGGGTTGTATGAACACGAGGAAGTGACAGAGTGTGAGCTGCTCCTTTAAGGATGAACTCCACACTCAGCCACTTCAGTGACCGTGACTGCACCATGTTAACATGCTTATGATGCAGGCATGCATTTCATCATGCACTGTCACTTGCCTTGTCAGTGTGGCTCACAGACAGGCAGCTTTGCAGGGTAGTGCACATGTGCATGGGTTTGTTGCAAGAATGTTTATGTGTGAGGAGGGACCCCTTCAGGCACATTGGCAATGATGGACTAATTGCTGTTTCTATGTATGCTGCTCAATGCAGTACACATGTACATCCAAATAGCTTTGGCTATTGTGATTTCTCTTGTGTGCATGGCGTTGGGCATGTTTTTCCATGCATGCATTGCTTACTGCCCTCCTGTTGGCTTAACCGTTGTGAGACTCGTGCAGCATGACTTTCTATTGTTGTTGCAGGCTGAACAGACAGTAACAACACCCATTACCCTCAACATTGACACCACGTGTAGTGTGTAAGTGGGTCTAGATTTCAGGGCTGTGGATTTCCAAAGACTTATTAGTGGTGCTCAGGCCCTATCACCCCGCCCCCACATCACATGCGATTGGCAGGGTGATGTGTGTTTGGTAATATTGCACGCAGATGCTCACATGGATGATCCATGCTGTCCTATTTCTGATTTTTTGCTGCCGGGGTTTGAGTGTAGATGATAACAGACATGACTGCATATTTGTTCACTGACACTGTTGACTTTCCCAAAATACTTGTTTACATGCACATCAATGTGTAATGGGCAAGTCACACCAGGACTAATGTATAATACTGTTTTAGGTATGGCACATGTGTAGAGGAGTGCATTTTGAGCTAAGGGGTGATGGTGCCATTTATCAATTAGACATTCTTTGGTGCTAAATTGCTATTCTTGCTTGGTGTCATACTTGACTTGTCATACTTCTTTACAGGGACTTTTTACTTCTGAGAGTATGGTACACAGACAAGACATGTAGTAAAACATTATGGTGACACATTCCTGATATGCGTAGTCCATGCACTGTACTGTTGAAGGCATGTCCCCCCTGCTTGTGGTATGACATCACCTTTTGACTCAACTGTGCTGAATGTGTGCATTGTGGGATGTGCACCTTTTAGCTAGAAGGCTGCATGATCACTATGTTGTGATGAAGCATGTGTGAGCATGCCACCACCAATGTCAACGCACCTGCACCATTGTGTACTTGTGTCTGAGTTGTGTGCAAGAATGTGTATGTGCAGTAAGGTCCCCATTCATGCACATGTACAATCTTCAAATCAACTCAGACACAAGTACACAATGGTGCATGTGTGCTGACATTGGTGGTGGCATGCTCACTTATGCACATAATCAGTCGCGTTCACAGATCATCCTCATATTGTCGTCAAAGAGATGCAGCCCTGTGCAGACATAATGTATATGCGTGTTGTTGAGGCAAGGGGGCCATTTTGCCAGCCTGCCGCATCTCCAGGCAAAGGTGCCCCTTTGCTCTTTCATGTTGCCCTTATTTAGTGGTCTGATATGAATCTTTGGCTATATTTAGAATTACTTTTCTGTGCAGATTTCCAGGTCTGTGACCCCACCAATATGTGTCTTGCAATATATTTGTTGACTAGGGTGATATGTGTCTATACCCCCAGGGACAGGAGTATCTGTGACAAGATCTGCAGTTATTGTGGATGTGCACTGGGAGATATTTAATTGTGCATGAGTGACATTGGGCCCATCCACCCCGTCCCCCCAGTCCCTGGTTGTTATTCACCGTGTTGCTGATGTGGCTGGTCATGTTCAGCAGTATCCTGTCCCTGGACTCCAACCACCGACTCCTCGGAGATGATTGCCGACACCTGTTCCTCCAACGCATCCAGCTCTTCCTGTGGCACTGGACTCCCACCTCCGGTCTGCAGTGCTGCATTGCGATTGGCCAACAGTTTCTCCTTGGTCTTGCGCTTAGCATCATGCCAGCGCTTCTTGCAGTCGATCACTGTCCTCCTCACCTCTCCTACGTCATTCACCTTGGCTGCGATAGACTGCAATATTGCATTTTTGGTCCCCAATGACACAGTGGAGCTGACAAACAGCAGGTGTGGTTTCTCTGTCACCTCCGCAATCAGGACCTGGTTTTCCTGCTGGCTGAACCTGGTTTTCCTCTTCCCCTTGCCCTTCTCCTGGCTCTCTGGCTGGTCCTTCTGGCTGTTTACGGGGTTGTTGTCTCCTGCAGTACTGGATCCAGCTTCCTCCATGGTTCTTCAGTTTTTTTATTTTCTGTTTGTGATACTTTGCGGGCGTTTTGTAGTCGCTTTTCCCACCTAACGTGAGGAAAAGTGGTGTCATGCTAATTAGCGTGCAGTTTCTTGCCACTGACTGGCCTGCCGCCACTTTTTTTACGTTAGCGGCAAGATTTTTATCGCCATAATGCTGTTGTTAACGTTGACAATCTCCGCAGAGATGCGAAACTATCGCCATGTAGCGACGGCTTGCACATACGTCGCTAACGTGGTGATAGTTTTCGGCGGTACGCGGCGATAAAAGAATTGCCGCTAACTTACGTTAGCGATAGTTTTCGCCAGTCCTTGTACAGATGCCCCAGAGTGTTCTTGCAAACGTCTGATATACATACTACAGCACATGGGTCTAAATTGGATGTGATGGGCAGGGCGTTGACCTGTGAATATTCGATTTACATACATTCAAAAGCAAATTTCTATAAGATTTTGTTTAAAAAGAAAACATGCATACATGTATGCATATTGACGATATAATTCCACGAGTCACAGATTTATCTTTTTAATTTGACTTACAGGCCATTCGTTAGCCATTTGATAATTCGAAAGATTCTCTTAAAACCGAAGTCACCCACATACATGGAAAAAGCACACTTCTAACTGTAACTTGTTATCACCTGAATTTAACCCCATTGTAATGAGCAGTACCTTTGAGAAAGCAGCAGCTTGACAAACTCTACAGTGTAATGTGTTTTACCCCAACTAGTAAGGTGTTTATGCCACTAAATATAATGCACTGGTAAAACATATACATAGAACTGTGGAACGTGTGATTGTTTTCAAACATACTGCTTCATTGGCTCTCTGTAGATAATCATAGCCACAGAGCCAGACTGCAGCCTCGTAACCAAGATATATATCTCCAGGTTACAGAACAGAGAACATGTGCCCTAAACTAACTATAACTCGTTAACTATAACTTGTGCCTCTGCTATGCAGAGTGTTGTCATCAGTGATGTCATTTTAGATGGTGCAGTGATGTTATCAATGATGTCATAGAACATGTCATGAGTGATGTGTGAGGTAATTAGCAATGCAGTGAGAGGGCATGAGTTATAGTTAATATAAGGCACGTGTTATAGTTACTTGAGATAAATATAACTGGTGAATTTCAGTGGTTTTATAAGTTTAAAAATCTATGTTTTAACTGACATTTTCACTTAACTATCACATCATTTTAACCTTTGTTTGTTTTTTTTAAGTGAATTTTTATTTTTTTTAACATGAAGTAAGATGTCCATCTCCATGCATGGTATGATGTTGGGTGCAGTACCTGGACTTTGGCCAAGTCCTGTGCCCAACTGCCCACGGGCACCCAACCCCCAACGTGTATGGCTGACTATGTCATGTAACAATATAGAGGATGTCATTTTAAGTAAGGCAGACCTACTGGATTTGTCAAAGGGTCAGTACACCAGAATATAAAAAGCAAGCCTATTGGCTTTATCAAAGAGACAGCAAATCAACATATATAAAGCAAACATATTGATTTTCTCAAAAAGTCAAAAATATATATAATCAAATGTGTATTTTATAATTTTACACTTTGCAATGTTCAATAATTGTGCTTATCACACATTTTTTTCCCAATAAAACATTAAAAAAACTATTAACAAGCCTTTGAGTCTTTTTTAACATTTTCTTCAGACCACAACGCACAGGCACAGAATCAATCACAAGGGCTTTCTACACTCCAGCTGATGAGCATACAGTCCCAGCTCAGAGTCCTTTGAAAATAATGGTATGTTGATTGATTGATTCAGTGACCCAGGAGATTTACCACCGTTTTTTAAAACTGTTGTTAGGGAGGCTGTTGTGCTGCCGGCAGCCCCCCACAACATTTAGGAAAATCTATTGGTGGTTCCCCTGCCCCTTCTAGGGGCACCATGAGCATCAATACAAATTTAAAAAAAGACCTTGCAAGGCATTATGTGGCATTGCCCAGCAGGATCAGTGAATGTGAAATGAGCAACTACTCCACTCATTTTACATTCATGCTTTTTTCGGGTGGGCATACAGCCTCCCTTGCCAAGCCATTTTCTGCCCATGGGGACTCCATCACCCGGGGCCAATCATTTTTTAAAGGGGAAGGGAGTGTGCAGCTCCCTCCCTGAACCTTTTAAAGGCCCTGGGACCACATCCCCCAGGGGGGCAATCACTTATTTATTGGAGGGGAGGCATACGGCCCCCCTCCCTGAGCCCCCCTTTCCAAGCCACTTCATGCCCCCGAGAACCTTATCCCCTGTGCCCTTTCACTTTTTAAAGGGTAGTGGGGTATGCAGGCCCCTCCCCAAGCCTTTTCAAGCTGATATATTTTGAATGGGGTTGGGTCATGCACCACTCCCTCCTGAGCAACAGAAGGGCTGTGTGGACCCCATCCTCTGGGGCCTATTTTTTGGGGGAGCGTGGGGCCCTCTGCCCCGAGGTTTGGAAGGGCTCAAAGGGGCCCCATCCCCTGGGGCTAATTATTTTTTATGGGTAAGGGGCATAGGGCCCCCATCTCTGACCCAGCCAGTGGCTCCGGGGACCCCATTGCCCAGGGCCTGATGGCAGCGGCATCCTAGCAATCTCACCCCAGGACACTGCTGTTCCCTGCCCACAAGAGCGCGGGGAGGGAGAACTTCAACTCCCTGACCACACTCTTCAGGGGAGGCAGCACATGTTTGCTTCCACCCAGCGGGAGCAGAGAGAAAACAGAAAACAAATGTAGCCGACTTCAAGGAAACCACTAGTATTGTATAGCACCTACTCTATATTTAGCATCATTGAAAGTCCTTTTTTAGGCCTTTATTACAATTGCATCATAATTTCACTATCTTTGCGGAAACACCCGTTTGAGCAGGAACCACAATTACTAGTTCTGAGAAATTTACTACACACAGTAATTACCTTGTGCAATAAAATTCACCTCAAAGGACAAAAATGTGTATTTTGGATGGGCAAAGACCAAAATACCCATGTTAAAATGCATTTTTGGGGGAAAACTAGGACAGCATGCTATTCATTACACCGGATAAATTCAAAATCCTACAGTGTCATATTTTATAGGGTAGGTTACAAATTGCATCCCAAATCTGGAGCTCTTGTAATAAAGATCCGAGTGTGGGCTGTTGCCTGGATAAATATAATTTTTTGCTTGCAAACCTGTGCAGTAATTTTAAGTTTTCAGTAAATCTTAATCCAAGGTGAACCAATAGAGTTACACTTGCAATCTTCTCTGTGATGAGGCTGACTGGCACTCATTTTTGTGGTCGCCACTTATTTTTCCTCTTCAAAATTTCACCCTGAGCAAGAGAGGGAAAAATAAAAGGGGGAAGGAAGAGAAAGATGGAAAAACGGTAGTAACTGGAGAAAGCAGATATAAAAAATAACCAGCATAAGTGAGATAAAGAAGCAGGGAGTGTCTGGTTGTGGGTGAAAGATAAAGCGTCATGAGCTGGAATCAAGGCCACATGTTCATGGTATTTGGAACCCCTGATATTTGTAGCACCTGCCAAGGGTCAAAACTTTGGGCCTCAGCACTTATTGTTTTCCAAATTAATCACTGTTGGTCCTGGATAACAGTAAGGAATGATTGAAAGAATCAAAGGCAGCTTTGCCGGAGAAAAAAATCCAAATGTAGGGGTAATTTCCTAAGTGTACCTCTTCATTATGAAAGGAGTCAAATGTTTTTTTTCAAGGTTCAAGAAGTGATATGGAAACCAGCATCCAGTGGGAGTGATATTAAAACAATTTGCCAAATATAGTTGAGTGACCCTACAGTATTTAACCTGGCATGCACAAGTCAGACTTGCTAAATGAGTATAATAAAGCCTTTCCTCTTCGACGCAGTCAGTTTCCCTGTTAGGATAACCTCTTTCTTTAATGCTTTTAATCATGCAAAGAGAGGCAGCATTTTGAGAAAAACTGCCCAAATATATAAACAAGCAAAATTGTGTCTACAACCACTGAGACTCAAAGAACACAGAGATATGTTTATGCCCTGTCCTGGGTCCAATCGCTATATGTGCCTAGGAATTTAGCTGCACCTCTCTGGGAAGGACTAACAAGATTGAAACCAGCCTCATACTGCTAATGTAGCCACTCAGAAGGAAAGGAACCTGGCAGTTCATGCGGGAGTATTCCTGGTAGAGCAGGACAAACTGGTTTGCATAAGACTGGTCACTGTATGTAGTGGTACTTCTAATAACCATCAATGGAGTTGAATGAAACCCAGAGTAATTACCATTGGTTAAGATTAATTATAGTACTTGACACATCACGTTTTTGTTTTTCTCTGCATATTTACTTGTCATCAGCAGAATTAGGTATATTTTCTTATAGAAATGGAGCGTCAAAGACCCTATGTCTGTTGCAGATGTAGAGGAAGCGGTTTTTAGCATGGACATTTTTTTCCTGTGTAGAAAAAAACAATATTTTCAAAATCAAATGTATGCAATATTTACATCTGCAAGGTGAGCATTTTTCGCGTGTAACTGTTTTATATTCTGAAAAGGACTCTTGAGAGAAGTCAATTCAAATAACTAAAAAAAGAGTAACCCTGCAGGAGTACATTTGATGTTTTTCACTTGAGATTTGGGAATTTATTTTTAACGGAGGAAGGCAGACATACCATGTCAAATACGTTTCAGTGATAAGTGAAGACTATATTATGAAATGCTTTATAGCTAAATAAATAACCATTCAACAAAAATACAAGTACTCTATTTGTGGCATAGTTAAAATACCGAGAAGAACCTAGTGCATTAAGGGAGCAGCCCAGTGGAATCCCAGAGAGGGATAGAATGTGTCTATGTACGTTGCCTCCTTCCTAGGGCTGAAGTGGCGTTCGATATGCAGGGAGTTCAGAAAGGTAATAACCAGAAAAATGACATAGGGAGAGAAAGACAATGAAAAAGGCAATCACATGAATACTTTCTCCATATTTAGAGAACATGAAATTGGCTCAGAACAGAAGTCGTTAGTAAAGGGGGGAGGGATTAGGGGTTCCCAGACAACCATACGCCAGACAACAGTTACATTACCTATATCACCTTTTCGAAATTGTCACATGAATGAAGACTGTAACAGAGCTGTTCACACATTCTTTAGATTCATAACACTTCACAAGAAGAAAATCAGAAGTGGTAAAGGATCATTATCACTTAAAAACAAAAGCTTTAGCTGGATTGCTTGAGGGCTTGAGGGGGAAAGAGAAGGTGACAATTGCATCTTGGAAGTATATATTCCTGACCTTTCCCTCATCCCAATGACCATAGCAGTGCTTTGTATTATCTGTTTATCAGTACTTAAAACCCTAGTTAGACCTGTCAGCCTAGTGGTGGTCATCCCCAAACGTTTTTCAAGCTTACCTCCTCTTATTATTAATTCTTTTTGTTGGCCTTGGGACTCTGAGCACTTTACCACTGCTCACAAGTGCTCAAGTGCAGGTATTTTTTCCTTAAACATGGTGACAATTGGTATATCCGCAACTGGGATATTTAATATATCTGTAAGTCCTTAGCAGAGTGCACTGCCTGTGCCCAGGGCCTTTAAATTAAATGCTACTAGTGGGCCTGCAGCACTGATTGTGTACCCTCACAAGTAGCCCTTTAAACATGTCTTAGGTCTGTCATTGCAGAGCCTGTGTGTGCAGTTTTACTGCCACCTCTGCTTGGTCTTTTAAACCCTTTACCAAGCTGTAAACTCCCCTTTTAGTACACATAAGTAACCCCTAAGGTAGGAACTGTGTAAGTAAAAGGTAGGACAAGAACTTTTATGTTTTACATGTCCTGGTGGTGAGAAACACCAAAGTTCGTTTTTCACTACCGTGAGGCCTACTCCTCTCATAGGTTAACATTGGGAATTCCTTATTACACTTTTACGCTGTAATTGCTGATTACAACGGAGTAGCTCTGTCATGTTTTATATCTTTGGAATGGTAATGACAAATCCTCTTTACTGGTAAAGTTGTATTTGGCATTACTATTTAGAAATAACCCTTTTAGAAAGTGGGCATTTCTCTGCTCTTATAGCTCTGTGTGCCTGCAGCCTGTAAATCACATTAAACGTCTGGAGTGGGTGACAGCTTGACTTTGTGCATTCCCTCTAGACTGCCACACACACAGGAAGGTTAGGTGTGTCTGAGTGCCCGTAGGGAGGAGCAGACATTTACACCTCATTAGGCAGTGTCCTGTCCACACACAAAAGGTTGATTACCACCCCCCCCCTTTAGTGAGTCTGGAGCCAGAGCTGGAAAGAAAGGACCTCAGTGAACTTCAAAGATTCTTCTTTGAAGTCACCCCCACTTCAAAGGCACACCTGGGTATAAGTACTGGGTCTCTGACCCCACCAAATCAGACACTTCTGCACCTGTAAAGAACCTCTGTCAGAAGAACTGCTGTGCTGCTACAAGGACTGTCACTCTGCTGGACTGCTGCTCTGGAAGAACTGCTTTCCTGCTGTGCTACCCTGCTGCCTGCTCTCTATGACCCTGCTGTGGGAGAAGCGGACTCTGCCTTGAACCCAGAGTGATCTCCAAGGGCTTGTTGGCTTGCCTCCTCTTGCTTGAGACTCAGGGATATAACAGACTCATCGCCTGCTCCTGTGCCTGGTCCATTGGAATTGGACCCAGCTACTTTCTCCAGTGATATCAACTCATCCCCATTCTGCGTGTAGCAGAAACGGTGCATCGACCCTATTGCAGGAGCAGAATTGGTGCATCTTAGTTGGAACCAGGGCAACACCTTAAAGAACTGATACATTGCAACCAACACATTACCGCCACTGCAGTGTGGGAAGATGAACGCATCCCCTCGACTTCATGGAGAAACCCAGCGCATCGCCTACAGAACTAACACCTCTTGGCTATCCTCATCTTCTTTGGAGGTGATGCATCACAGCAACTCTGTAAAGAAAATCGATGCATCATCTGAACAGCGGGATAGACCCGACGCATTTAGCTGCACCCCACATCTCGCTGTTGTGACCAGGATCAAGGTACTATGTTCAGCAGACGTGCGTGGCTCCTGTAGCCGACCTGTGCATCATCAAGGTCGGCCTAAACTCTTGACTTTGCCCCGATCCAGTGCGACCCGATGACCCCCATAGGCGCTCATTGCTTCTAAGCGCTATTTTTACTTTTATTCATTAAAAGTTCATATCTCAACTTCTACTCATTAGATTTTTTTCATTTCGGTCTGGATTTATTTATAAAAATCACATCTATTTTTCTAACCTGATTTGGAGTCTTTTTGTGGTGTTTTCATTATCTTACTGGGTGTTGCATTGCACAAATATTTTGAACATTGCCTCCTAAATTAGGCCTACCTGCTCAGTGCCAAGCTAACAGAGGGTCAGAAATTTATGATGTGTGACTGACTTGCCCTGGCTAGGATTGTGGTCCCTACTTGGACAGGGTGCATGCCTCTTCCAACTAGAGACTTAATTTCAAACATTGGTGATAAGCGGTGAGGATAGGATTGTATTTGTGCAGTACCATACAGTGGCTTAGGGTAAACTACTACTCCATCCTCAAGACAAATTTTAATCTGTTTCAATTCTCCTTAATTGACCTTTTTGTTTTTTTGCAAAAAACATGTCTCTGACTAGAGAAGCAGCATCTGCACCTGCAAAGATTGTATTTAGGCTGGCCAAGCTGGCGACCTACACTGTGGTCCAGCTCAAAAACGTTTGTAAGAGTGTTGACCTGTCCACTAAAGGCTTCACCAGGAAGGTGGAGCTGTAAAAGGCACTGAGAGCCTGGGCAGAAGCTCACACTGCAGGCACTGGGACACCAAAAGAGGAGAAGCAAGAGATTGAAGAGGATGAGGAGCTGATCCTGTATTCTGAGGTGGAACTGCCTGAGGAGAAAAGTCAGCATCCAGTCAGGAGCAGTGGTTAAAGTCAGCATCCAGTCAGGAGCAGTGGTTGTCCTTGGAGCAGGGAGCAGTGTTTCATCAAAGAACATGACCCCAGAGGAGGAGAGGAGGGAGGAGAGAAAGCTTAAGTTGGTACTTGCTAAGTTGGAAAAGGAGCAGGCTCTGGCTGAGAGGAGGCTAACCCTGGAGGAGAGGAAACTGGCCCGTGAGCTAAGCCTCAGAGAGCTGGACATCAAAGCACTACAGGGAGAGCCTAGCGGTAATGATGGCAGCAATACTACAATGTCCACAGGTGATGTAAGGGTCTGCACACCAAAGGACTTCGTGCTCAGCTATGTGGTTGGGGGTGACATAGAAAAATGGTTTGCAGCCTATGAAGTGGCTCTAAGGGTGCACAAGGTTTCTGAATACTCCTGGGGGGGTAGATTGTGGAGGTATATGCCTGCAGTGGGGAGGGACACACTCTTGACACTGGAGATGGGGCACCAGATGCACTACACTGCAATGAAGGCTATTCTAGTCAGCAAGTTTGGAGTGACCCCTGCGAGCATAGGCAAAGATTCAGGGGCAGCGACAAGATCTCATCACAGCCATAGGTGGATTTCTTAGATTATGCCAGCAAGGCACTGAAGGGCTGGGTGAGGGGCTGCAAGGCTGATAATTAGTCAGGGCGGTATAACTTGATTTTGAAGGAGAACATGCTTGATATTTGTTTTCCAGAGCTGCACCAACACCTGGTTTATAGCAAGCTGACCAACCCCAAGAAGCTTGCTGAGGAGGTGGACATCTGGGTCAGCACCAGTGTTATATTCCATATAGGTACCCCATATAGGCGCAGGTAACATTGCAACCTTTCACCTATACTCTTCCCTACATTACATACATAATGGTTCTTAGGGACTGACCTTTTATCTAGATATGACACTGCATTCAGAACGTGGGTTTCCCCCTAGTTCGAATCTCATACATTATGCATGAGGCTTCTTGGAAGCACAGCAGGACTAACATCTCCTGTATAATATCTCTGTATAAAGTTCAGGCCCAACGTCATCCTTTAGGCCGACACAGTAACACAGCAAAGTAGGACCCCTGGGGAGACCTATGGGTATATATACATCACATCTTGCTTAGAAAGACAGAGGAGACCAAGACTTCCAGGCTGACACACTGACCAGAGACGCTGAGGTTCCTGCATGCAGACACTCCAGCTCACAGTGGTCTAACATCCCTCACGGGGTGTCCAACTCGAGACCAGGACAGGATCCCATATTCTCTCATTCTCAGGTAATGGGGTTGACTAGATCCTAGAGGGATTCTTGGCATTACACCTACACAGATGCTAGGTACATCTAGTTAGGAAGGCATTGTAGGAGTTCACACTTTTTATCATGTGTTTTATGTACTTGTATATATTCCTGATTTCTGCAAGATGGTAGAACTTTACCATCCCTTTACTTTCGTAGTAGTTCTAATCATATATCTCTGCTACTGTCTAATGGTTGTTGCAGCTCATCTATTCTACACTAGAATAACAACTGTTCAATAAATACGTAAATACAAAATTGGGCAAAACACCAATACCCAGCCTCCAATACGCGGACGACATTGTCCTCCTTGCCCAAACTCCTATAGGCCTGCAGCATTTGATCACCCAACTAGGTGCCTACACCATCCCAGCCCAACTAACAATTAATCACCAAAAAACCAAGGTGATGTGTTTTTCCAAACATCACAATACAAAGAAAAAATTCAAATTCACCTGGATGTTAGACAAAAAACCACTCTCCCGGGTGGACTCGTACAAATATTTTGGGTTTCAACTTGACAGCAACCTCAACTTTAAGCTTCATTTGGACCAAGGGAAAACGAAGGCGAAACAATTTCTCTTCGCATTTAAAATCTTACAGAAGAATCCCAAAGACTGCTCATCTGGTCATTTGCTTAAGGTAATCGCAGCAAAATTCCTACCTTCTATATCAAACGGCTCAGAAATGCTGAACACAAAAGACGCCACAGCCCTAAACTCATTGCAATCGAGCTTTTTTAAGAGCTTGTTTTTAATTCCAAGACATATTTTACAGGCTCAAATTCGTCTAGAATATGGGCTAAAAAAACAGAAACCAGCGAGACAAAGGGCAATCGCCAAATACTACTGGAGGATGAGGGCAGCAGAGGATAATACCTTAGCCCATTATTGCTGGGAAGAGATTGAAAATCAAGCCAGGCTAAACAATTCTATCTTTACAGTATTAAAAGAATCTCTCTCGGCATTACAACTAGTGGAAGCCTGGCTCACCATTACCACATACTCCGGATTTAAAACTGTTGTCAATAATGCAATCAAACGGATCTCGCTATTAATGGATAAAACAAACTTTGCAAAGAAACATCACGCATGGGCAGTGATACAATCTTATCAGTCAATGAAACCTCAACCGTACTTGTCTGAACACCTCTCATTTCAAAAAAGCATTATCTGACGCTGCTGCGGCTGGGGTCATTCCCCTCGAAGGATTTGACCCCAAAATGGAAGGAGACCTGGCCGACAAAAGAATGCCGCCTCTGCGGCCAGGGTGAAGAGACATTATTACATCTCTTATGGATTTGCCCCTCATTACTGGAAATTCGAAAAAATGTCCTTTGAGAGTCGCTAAGGAAAGAACAAATAAGGACATGTAGAGTGGCGGTCATAAAATGCCTCGGAGGTTCGTCGATCCCACTGTCCTGCAGGGCTATAAAATGTTGGAAAATTACAGCAAAAGAACTGGCTAAAAAAAGCGATCTAACATGAGTATCCCTGAATTGAACTGTTTGCACACTTGCTAATTGCACAATTTACATTTTTAATATTTTCTACTGAATGGTTAGCACATTTTATTATTGTACTGATTATACCTTTTAAGATTGTTTCTCAACCTAATTAGATGATGATTGTCTGAGGATAGGACCTAGTCCTGTCTTTTACTTATATAAACGTTTTTCCAATGTATTATGGATACCGGTCGTTTTCCCACTCTTTTATGATTTTTAACGAAATCAAAGAAAAGTATTATTGATCGATTGATAAATACTTATTGAAAATGC
Source organism: Calotriton arnoldi (assembly GCA_963921515.1). Classification (NCBI taxonomy): domain Eukaryota; kingdom Metazoa; phylum Chordata; class Amphibia; order Caudata; family Salamandridae; genus Calotriton; species Calotriton arnoldi. Next base: position 621,011 of record CAWUFW010003068.1, on the reverse strand, counting down.
CCAGCCTGTTTAATCTGTGTAACTCTCTGAGACAAACTAAGTGAGCACGAGTGACTGAACGAAAGGTAGTATATTGTTTCCACGATTCTGAGGTATCGGGGTTGTCATGTTCTGAGTTTGCCAGAATCTATTCTCTCCTTGATAAGAGGAGATTATAGTGGCACTGTGAGCTAGCTGATACAGACAGGCTAACGTATCCGGTGGGGGTGCACGGAATCAGCCCGCCACCAATCCCACAGTTTATGTTATCCAAACGCGCAGATCCTGTATAGGTAATATAGGAACTACACGACATGGCGCCGCCAACGTTGGTTGGGTACTTATTTAACAGTAGAATCTGAGTAGTTCAGTCGTGCTATTCTCAGAGACCACTACTCACAAAACACCAGAGACATCTGGAGTGGGTGGGCACAAACTCCGCTACAGCTGAGTAGGCTAAAAAATCCTATTTATTGACTGTTGGTTAATCAAGCTTGAAGGACACAGTGTTCCTAAAATTGTGCAAAACACCTTATCTTAGTTTCCTTGGGAAATCATTCCGTGTTCTATACACAATGACTAACGAGGAAATAGATCCACTGCAGCAAGCACTGTCCCTCTCAGAAGATGAGGGTGATGCAAACGCAATGCAGATTGCGGCAAATTTTAGAAATAAAGTCACCCTGAAATTACTTGCGCATGGTGTAACAGCCAGGGGTGGCATAGTAGCTTTCGTGATTGAAGCACACGAATCATATAGAGGTATTTTATTTGTGGGTTACATTCCCAGCAGCAAATGCAAGAACAAAAACATTTCACTCCTACACAGAAGGAGATGCACCAGCGGAATATTGTCCTTTTGAGGACATTGAGGTTCAGCTCACATACCAGGAACACTTATACTGGTGTAAAGGTGCCCTACCCCACATAAGAAGAAGAGTGAGACTTGGCCCGCTCGGAAGAGAAGGGGCAACATGGCCAATATTAGCGGCCTACACACCACATCCTGACATTGAAACAATGCCACCAGGAGACTTACTCACACAACACAAAGAATTAATAAACATTTACAGAAACTTGACGCAATTCGTCATGAGGACACTTACAGTCCAACCAGCAATAGTTGCAACAAATGGAACTCAAGCTCAGAGTACAGCAACTAAAATCACACCACAAACATTACACACGGTAATGGGTAAAATGCCAACAAAACGTGAACAAATGTCATTCTGGGTAGCTCAGAAAATAACACAGCTAGAGGCAGTATTCCCGAATACTACCCCATATGAAAAACACAGAATGCTAACAATCTGCTTGCCCATGGGGATAACACCACAAATAGAGGATCGTACCACTTGGGGTACAGTCTTTGCTGCCATTTATAACAGAACACATGGTATCCCGTCATTAGCAGTAGTACTAGACGTATTGAGACAAATACAAAACGAGTACGGAGCAGAACCTGCTCTGAACCTAGGGATGAAGTTACTAGGTAACTATGCCCAGGTATCAGCCATAATATTAGCTAATATTAAAGGGGAAGCAGCTTCAGTTGCTAGCCGCCAACGCCTAAGGGAGTTCAGTCCTTTAGAACAAGAACACGAACTACCGAAAATAATTGAAACTGCATATGCAGAATTGGGCAGAGACAGTTTGGGTGGGAAAGCTTTAAAACCACAACTGATGGGCAGTCCTGAAAAGGACACTTCTAAGCAGATACCTGCCTCAACAAAGAAGAAGTGGAACAATAAAAAACAACAAAACTTTAAAGGAAACGGATCTCAATCCAGAGGTAGATCTTCTTCACAGGAGCCCTCTGAAAAGAGGTATAACCTAAGGAATAGGGATAATATTAGGAACCCTGACAGGTATCAGGATACTGATACACGTTCCTCTCATTCCTTTCAGGGTTCATCAAACATTCCAAGAGGGAAGGACGGTCAGACAGACAAGAAGAGCGTACAAAGTCCAGAGATAAACAGCACGCTCAAGATTACACTTCTAAAAAAAAAGAGAAACCAAAGCAAATGCCACAGTTCAAAAAGAAGAAGGTTGCAGGACTAAAGATCAGACATGCCCAGAATTCTGAGGACTTGACTACTGAATGGGGAATGGGCTCTGACGATGCTAGACAGTGTGGCAGAAGCAACAATAGCTCGCCAGAACCTGATGGAATTTCTGGTGACAGCGGACTTGAATGATTATATCACGGTGGAAACACCTGATACTAGGGTAAGTGTCCCACATAAGTTATTTGAAATAACACTCCAAATGGAGGGGGACAAATGTAGGACAGTAAAAGGTCTCTTTTGGGAGAACTTGTCGTTTGGCTACGATATTTTGTTAGCTGAACAAGATTGGTCGCCAGCATTTGTCAAGGATTGCCCTAAAGAAGAAATGGTAATTTTACCGCCATTCTCAGACCATATTCCCAGGCACCTAAAACACACATATGCGCAGGAGTGGGCGGTAGCCCCAGCCCCTGCATTATACAAAAACCATGTTGGATGGGATGAGGATTCAACCCACCACATAATTCCTTTAAAAATATTCCAACTGCACAGAGGCAGTATCCAATAAAGCAAGAAGCTAAAAAACATGTCAGGGAGATCTTAGATCAACTTGAATACGAAGGGGTGATCGAAAAATGCACCTCATCGATGAACAATCCTTTGTTTCCCGTCATGAAACCTGACAATTCATATTGTTTAGTTTTAGATTATAGACATTTAAACACTTGCACTGAGACATTTTGCAGTTAAAAATGCACACAGTGCCGCATTAATGAATAACATTGTGCGAAAAAATATAAAATGACACTAGATATCTCAAATGGATTTTTCTGCCAAAATATAGCGCCTGAGAGCAGGTATCTAACAGCATTCTCTGCGCTAGGGTCCCAGCGTCAATTTTGTCAACTCCCCCAGAGGTATAAGAACAGCCCGAGGCTGTTTTCGGCCAGAGTAACTGAGTTACTTCAAAATTTGGATGAAGAGACATTGGGGCATATTATCAACAGCCAGCGATAATTATCGCTAAGCGCGCTTAGCGCGATTTTAATTATCGCCGGCTATCGCTGGATCACATCGCCGAGATAGCGCGTTATTATCAACGCTTATCTCCAATGCGATAAAAAATCCAGCGATAGCGGCGAAATGCGTGAATATCGCTGGAAATCCAGCGATAAAACCACAGCGACAGGGAAATCCTTGATAATAGGGCAGGGTGGACTTATCCTGACAATCCACCTCCCATAGGATAATATAGCTAAGTCAGTTTTAAATCAGGCGTTCAGATACCAGCGATAATCGCGGTTAGCGCTACTTTTATTATCGCTACGCGGGTTCGCGACCAGATTGATAATAGGGGGAAGTTGTGTTAGCGACAGTTTTCATGTTATTTTAGTAAGGAACGCCTACTTTGCATGTCATTAGCGATAAATATCGCTGACATGCAAAGCGGCAGGATAACCGGCAGCTATCTCAAGGAAACAAGCACTAACGCATGTTAGCGAGTCCTTGGTGATAGTGCGATAGAAATATTGCCGCTTTTCCAGCGATATGTGCCGGAAAAGCGGCGATACTTTCCTTGATAATATGACCCATTGTCCTATGTGGATGATATTTAACTAACAGACGATGACCTAGAGGAGCACTTGAACAGAGTTAATACCATAATTTTGGGATTTGCATCTAAGGGCTAAAATTCAACTTTAAAAAATCAAAAATTGCCCACCTCAGTGTCCTGTTTTTAGGATATGAGCTTTCAAGTGAAGGGAAAAGCTTGGCAGCCAATTTTTTAGAAAAATGCCCTCTGCTCCAACCTCCAAAATCATTGAAAAACTTACTATCAATCCTGGGATTCCTGAACTTTGCAGGACATACATTTTGGATTACGCAGAAAGAGTAAAACCTTTCTACGATTTAATAAAACCTGATTTTTCGTTAAGACAATGGACACAGGAACACACAAATATCCTTCGTTCCTTACAAGCTGACATGATAGCTTCCAAGCACTTACAGACACGCGTAAACGTACGCAACCTGGTGATCCATATAGTTGCGGGTCAATCTGGGTACACCTATCTAACATATAATGAAGTTGAAACAGTACCAATTGCCTACAAATCACATTTGTACACCAATGCTGAGATGTGCCTCGCATCTACAGAAAAAATTCTAACAGCATTACAGACTGCTGTAGTGAGAGTAAGAGCACTGGCTCAGGGGAAACGAATAATAATAGTGACTCCAGTTCCAGCCATAGAGGCTGCGACAAAGGCAAGCGTTCCTAACGCTAAAGCCTTACATCCAAGATGGATACAATGGGCTAATTCTCTCACTGCAACAGATGTAGAATACAGGTACGACCCAAATTTAAAGACACAAGCATTTCTGCAATACGAACAAGATTATCCTCTGCCAAACGAAATAATACCTCTAGATCAGTATGAATATATAATCTACACTGACGGATCAACTCAACCGGCCATAGGAAGTAAGCAACAATATAGCACGGCATGCGCAATCGTTAAAGGTCGCATGCGGGATAGAAAGTTCCACCCAAGTTGCACGAAAACGCAATCTCTAGGAGACTGCATGTCACAGCTGGCAGAGTTAAAAGCCATGATACTGGCACTGGTAAATACGGATCGAGAAATCCCCACACTAATTGTGTGCGATTCGATTTGCTGTGTGCAGTCATATAATGAATATTTGCAGCACTGGGTTAAAAACGGGTTCAAAGATGCAAAAGGTGGCACAATTAAGCATAAAATGCTATGGGAACAGGTAGTGGAGTTGAAAACCGAACTACCAAGAGCTCACGTGATACATACACTGAGTCATCAGCGTGATGGCATTCACGTTGAAGTCAATTTATTGGCTGATAAAGCCACAAAGGGGGCTGTACGCACGGCTTCTGTAGCTGCAATCACTCATTCTAAAACGAGAATAGACAAGGAGATTATGGTGGCTGTGAATGCTTCTCACAAAAACAGCGGAGCTGTACCAAAAAGGTTTCCACTCAAGTACTCCTACAAGTTAGATGCCAATAACATCCCCAGTGGCGGCTCCTCCATTGGGGCATGGGGGCGTTGCCCCACTGCTTTCTCGCAGTGCGAGAAGCAGAAACATAAAATGGTAAATCTACCATTTTATGTTTCTGCTTCTCGCATTGCGAGAAAGCAGAAGTGCCTAGTTGAGGGCGGGCGGGTAGGCGGACCTGCTCGAGGGCAGGTGGGGAGTGGCTTGCCCACTGTTGTGGGCCCTGACTGTTTGGTCGGCCCCAGGGCCGACCAAAGCAGTCATGCGCACTCTACATTTTCTCTATGTAGGCTGCATGCAGCCTACATAGAGAAAATGGCCTCCGTACAGGCGCCCAGCTGGGACGCTGTCCGCTGCACCACACCAATCACAACGCTGCCATTGCAGCATTGTTATTGGCTTAGGGGAGGGGAGGGAGGCTGCCTAAAATGCACCAGGAGCAGCAGGAGCTTAGGCGGAGGCGCGTGATGCGGAGGAAGGTAAGTTTTTGTATTTTAATACTGTCCCGCTCCCCCCCCACCCGCCTGTCTTGCCGGCCGTGACTCAAACGGACCGTTAAATAGAAACCATTAAATTAAACCTGTGTAAACGTAAAAACACATAATTCATTTAATCCTGATACACTTTTCAACACAGGCATATAATGCAGTATGCATTCGTTTTTAACTGAGAGCCAATCTGGCCAAGAGCACACTGTGCGTCAGTGAGCCAGGCTTGTGGAGGAGCCTCTCAAGAAAGAAGCACACCCTGCACTAGTGGCACTGGCTGAGCCAAGGTTGTGGAGGAAGCTGCACAGGATCACACAGTACGCTAGTGGCACAGGGTGACTAAGCTATTTGTCCACAATCACAATTGCAAGAGGTAGCTGCCAGTATTTAACAACACTGAAATTGAATATCGGGCTGCCTTTCTGCGAAAGCAGTCATTCTCCGCAGCACTTGTTACTAGTTTAATACAGGCTGAATGAAGAATTGGGAATACAATACATTAGTGTACAGCTGACAACGGAAATATTAAAGGCCCACACAATGGGGTTCGTATTAGATATAGTTTGTCAGAGCAGAGGTCACAAGGGTCCAGGGCAGACACTGGCATGGCCACCCCACAACCCCCGGAAGTGATAGCATACCTCGTCTGCCCTCGCAGTAGCGGCCCAGACCTGTAGCCAGGTGACAAGCGCATATCTCTGGTTGCTGCTCTCCGAGCTCTTCCCTTGAACCTGGGTCGAGGTTCTCTGTACAGCTGGGGGAGATTTACAGCAGTGAAGAGGACGGCATGGCAGGCAGGGTTTTACAAGAGGTCCCAATATAAATTACCCATAATTAATTGCAGGTGACTCCGGAATTTATGGCGCTTTAATGCTGTTTTAATAAGTGACGATACGAATTAAAGCGTATTGAGGTCCTGGAGGCTAATACAAAAGGCGAGCTACAAATTGTCAAATTAAGCAAGCCTTGCAAGGCATTTGCGGTCAATCACCAAACATCTCTCATTCGGGCCTGCTGCAGGGTTAGAAAGGGAACTCGTGGGCTGAATGTGTCTCTTGGCGAGATATGCATGTGGACTGAAGAACACAGCTTCATATCGCCCAATGGGGTGTCTCTGACCCTTTAGAGTCGACAAACTCAGTAGCACTGAGTTGGGTAATCTCAGCGTTAAATGTAAATAGCCGTAACAGCAGCACATCTGTTGCAGCAGGCGCTAGAAATAGCGCTATACAGAATAAGATTCCGCCAAAGAACGTATGAAGACACCAGGGCATTTTTTGGCCTCAGTAGCTTAAATGGTTGACGTAGCTACATTTACTTGATGTTTTTTACCCGCAGATGGATGCGATGATCCACGTATTCGATATTTAAAAATATGTATGGGTCGCTAATGAGTTATTGCTTTCCTATATCCTTATTTGCTGCAAGAGGAGGTCACCCCGACATCCGGTTTGCTGGCATTTGGGTGAACTAAATACATTGCGTCCAGTGCCTGTAAGTCTGTTCTTCTTTCTGTCATGTCTAAGCATGTTATATTATGTTCAACATATTTATGATATATGTTCTGTTGTATAGCACTAATACATTATCCAGAAAGTCACTGTGAATGTAAAACGTAGGTTTAGTAGGTAGCTCAGTGTGTTAATGTGCCTGTGGCCAGCATACGGGTATTTGTGACTTACTGGCCACAAGTTGCAGTAAAATAGTTTAGTAAGATCATGTCCATAGGGAGAGGATTTGTATATAACCTTCACGCCGTAGGTTACATTAGCAATAAAACAATCAGCGCACACGTTCCAGTCCCAGTGACACAGCTCAGAAGGCTACTGTGCCTATTGCAGACATGCTGCTGTCACCTGTAGGTCACAGGTTCTCGATAGAATTGGTCAGGGAATTAACTGGTCTTTTTGAGAGGTCTGGATGTAACCCAAATGTTAGACATGTAAACCCAACATTTCATCCTTATAAGGTCGTTACAGTACATACCATAGAACCGGGTGACAGTAACATCAAATTAGAGGGTCATAAAGCCAAAGCCAATATCAGGAAACGATGTATAAAAAAATGTTTTTATATGTTATGTCATGGGATATATTCGTGATGCTAGTTTATATGTTACGTCATATGTGTTCTTATGTGGTAGGTTTCTGTTTTTTGTATTCCATGGCGTGTAGCACAATATCGGCTTTTAATTGTGCTGTTTTGTTATATGTTTTGGTTTAGAGAATTTCATTTTGTTTCGTTTCAATCATTTTGTTGATATAAAAAGCAATATATGTCGACCATAACTTGATTTAAAAAAACAAAACACATGAATGCCAAATGTGGCCCAAAAGAAACACCCATATTAGTAAACATACTAATAATTGTATGTGTTATGTGATATGTTAGAATTTACGTGTCACGTAACGTCACTTAATTTAAGGAATGTTCCATGGTTTATATTGTGTTAAGGCCCTGATGGGTAATCAAAAGTCTGTGAGTCGTTTCCGGTTATTTGGGGGTACAGGTGAGTCTTGAGATCTCCCAGTCGGCAGGCAAGTTGCATGTGGGGTGCGCTCTCCGGCAAGTCTAGCTGTATGTTTCTTCTCACGCCGTCTCCCTGCTTCCCTTTTCCTTTCTGTCTTTCTTGTCTCACTCCTTCTGTTACTCCCCCTCCCTTTCTATCTCTTACTTTCTCGCTGCCGGTCTCTAACTAGATGTCTCAACCTGACTGTGTGCTCGCCCCGTCCTTTCTCTTCCTCTCTCCACTTCCCTCTTCTTTTCTGCTGTCTCTCTCCTTCACTCTCTGCCCTTCTATCTCTTTATTGGTGCCGGGCCGTAACTATGTGTCTCACCCTGTCTGTCTTCTTGCACTCTCCTTTCTCTGTCTTTCTCTCTCTCTCTCTGGTTGCTCTTCTGTTCCCAATTCTCTCCCCAATCGTTCATGTCTTTCTTAGCATCCCTTTCTCATCGTGCTCCCTTTCTCCTGTGGCCCCTCTCTCTTTTTCTGCTCCTCTGCTTCACTCTACATGTCTAATCTTATCTTCCCTTTCTCTTCGTAACCCCCCCTCTGCAATATTGCTATCAGCTGACGGACAGCCTTGTCTGTGGGAGGCATGAGACATGCATCTGGGGCTACCCCCAGCAGAAACAAACAATTTAGCCATAATGCTTACTCTTTTGTGTCGGAGCGAAGCGCCGGGATCCGCTCCTGGCAATTAGTAACGGGGGCACATTAGACTTGTGAAAGAATAGCACACAGTGGCACAGATGGACAGAGCACGTGGTAGGCCGGCGTCTGATATGCATCCGATTAGACTGACAGTTTTGCCAGTCATTGTCTTTGTTAGAACAGATTCACAATTGCTTTATTAACCTTCCTGCTTTCTCAAATTTGCTTGAAAATGCACCATTTGCCCACTCTTTTTTCAAAATTTTCTCGGGGAGAGAACCACCCCGAACCCCCCGTAGATGGTTCGGGCTCGCTCGCTACGCTTGCTCGCCGCAGTGCAGTACAATAATTGGTTTACGCCCACCACTTTCAAATGTCACCAGCCACCACTGAACATCCCATTTGCTCAGATTCCTGGAGTGGGGGATAGAGTAATTCCAAATATGGATCGTAGGTTAGGTTTAATTCTAGCAGCACACGAAGGGATAGGTTCTGCACATGCAGGAGTTACGGCGACTGTTTCTTTATTGAAACAACACTATTGGTGGCCTGGGTTAACTAAGCAGACTAAAGACTATGGGGCATATTCTCAAGGACTCATCGCCGATTTATCGGCACTGTAGCGCCGCAAAAGTGGCGATAGATTTATCGCCCTATTCTCAAGCTGGTGCAAACTGCCGATATCGCCAGTTTTCCAGCGATAGCTGCCGCAAAAAACATCGCCACGGATGAGTGCGACAACTAACACTAATGATATGCAGAGTAGGCGTTCCCGTGCAAAAACACACGAAAACACCACTTCGCGAGATTCACAACGACCAGTCAGATCTGCGATGCGAACCAAGAACAGGCGATAAGGCGCGTTAGCAGCAGGGATTTAACACCTGCCTTCTACTGGTGTTAAGCAGGACGACCAACAGCAGTAGAAATGGAGCCCAGCCCAGAGCCACATCTGAAGACCAACAGATGCCATGGAGACACTGATCATGCAGCTCGGAGACCCAAGAGGGCCACAACACCAACCGCCACCACCCCCAGGCACTCCCCCCCCCCAGACCCTCCCACCAAGGTCATGAAATCCAGTAGTCAACGGTAGTGGAAAAACAGAACTTTATTACAAATACATAAATCAACAAAACGAAAAGCTCAGCCAACGCGTTCCATTCCCAACGGGGAACTCCAACAGGGCAACGTGTCTTCAGAAACCTGTGGGAGAAATGGTGACAATAGTCAAACTTCCGTATAGTCACATGCCTAATCTGGTACAGTGTACTGCACTTGGACAAACCGGAATGCTCACAGGCCAGATAAACCGTGCATGAGAAGACCGTAACAGAACTATGTGTGGCTGTAACCGTCGTTGGAATGAAGAGGAAGGTAACGACCACACGAACTGCTGCTACGGTCACATCATGAAGGACTCATCACACCTGAAAGCTTCACGGTGTGTGTCAGCTCGATACCCCTGCCCCCACACCCCCCACACTGCGCAGGAACATCTTGAGACCACGCAAGGTAACGACGCCATAGCTGGCGTCACGCACGTGTTGGGGGCAATTCACAGCACACGTGTATGACTTGTGCCCCCTGCCGACACTGCACACAATCACCGCAACAGCAACCACACGCATGCCATCACTGTGCATACAAAAGTGGACCACCGTGGCCTGTCCACCAATGTCGTCGCAAATACCCCAGGCAGTGTGCATGATCCCCACATGTCAGCAAGTCCGCCACCAACCAGCGCTTTGAGGATGGCCCCCATGGAAATGCACTGCCCATCGGTAAGTACCAACTGAACACACCACACACCTCAACTCCACAATCCCCCAACTCACAACTGTGGGAATGCACACGTCACCAATCCTCCACCAAAGTGACTACTGCGTGTGTCTCAGTCTCTGCCACAACCTGCCCATAGGCCTACACACACATGGCCGACCACCTTCAACGGCCAGATTCACACTGGAGACGAGGTGGCTACGTCACAAACCAACCCGCGCACATCACAAACACCGCTTGGAGCGCCGTGTCAGCAAGGGCGGCGCCCCCCACCCAGCCACGAGTCCGCCGCCATGACCGGTGGTGCCTGCGCATTCCTGTGCACCTGATGCACCCCAGCCCAGGTCCCCAGACCGGTCCTCCGCCCAGCGATGACTGGCCGCCCCTGCGCACCCAGGCCTCAATGCTCACCTGCCGCCACCGGCTTGTCTCCAAGAGGTCCCACCACGTGCCGGTGCATCCTCCTCAGCCGATCGCTGAATTCCTCGCCACAGGCCCCCAGCGCACCCTGCGGCTTGCACCGCAGAGTCATGTGTGTGCTGACTGCTACCTGCGCGTACACTGCGGTCCAGCAGGGCACACTGTTCAAGTTGAGTCTTGATTCGCTGGACGCCGTATCGAGGCCAACGCATCATCGCAGGCTGCACTCCCGCTCAGCTCTTCAGGTGCCACTAACCCTGTGCAACGCAAGTCATCATCACGTGGCGGTAGGCCCCTGCCAGCCACAGTGCAGCGGGTTCCACTGACCCTGTGCAACGCAAGTCATCGTCACGTGGCGGTAGGCCCCTGACAGCGGCAGTGCAGCGGGTGCAATATACGTATTTGTAAAGCGCGAACTACTCACCCTTACGGGTCTCAAGGCGCTGGGGGCCATCGTGGAAATTAAGTGAGCTATTGCCCAGAGTCACATGGTGCTGAGCTGAGCTGCCGCCGGAGCCGGGGATCGAACCATGAGCCCTGTGTTTCGAAGTCAGCTGCCCTGGCCGCTGCACCACACCTCTCCATATCGGAAGGGGAAGAGTTCAGTCTGCAGTCTGATCAGTGTCATTGGTAACCAAATAGAAAATGGCAGTCCATGTCGAGGTCCAAGGTGAGTGTCGTAGAGTGTATCGGGGGACAGTGGAAGGTGATGATGCAAAGGGCAGAACCAAGCAGAAATAAGCCATATGGCAGAGATGAATGCTACTGCCTCCTCCTTACCAGTAAGGTTGATTCACCCGCATCTTCATCCTCTGATGTCACATGTGCCTCACACGTGGGTGGTGGTGTATTGCCTGCCGCACTGTGAGGCACTGACACATCAGGGGCGGAGATGTGGATGTAGAAGCAGCAGCAGCATTCATCTGCGCAAGGCCTTGAGGCAGCAATGCCATGACGATGTGCTGCAGGACATGGAAGGTTCCCAGCCACATCTCGCTGGTGTGCAGCCGTGGCAGCCATTCTTTCCGCCATCATCCGCTCCATGTTCTCCATGAGCCCCCGCATGTGTCCCAACTCCCGGCTGACATCGCTGGAGCCACTCTGACTGGACAGTTGTTCTTGTCTCAGTATCATGACTCCAGCGATGTCAGCCATGGATTGTTGGAGAGCATGGAGCGGACTGTGGGTGTCCGTTAGGGACTGTAAGTGGTCCCTGATGGTACTCAGACACCCATGTATGGCATCAAGTTTGGCTGCCATGAGGTCGAACCCCACCCGCACCTGATCAGCCATCTTCTCCTGGACCTCTAACACACAGCGTTGAAAGGCCATGTGTTGGTCGTGGGGGTCCTGGGAGACAGACGTGGTGGTGGGTGCTTCCTGCTGTGTGGTCTGTGCAGGGGGTGGGGTCTCCTCGATGCAGATGGGCTGCCCTGCTCCTGGAGGTGAGGTGCCATAGCTGTCCATGAACTCTTGGAGGGCGTCGGTGTTGAAGGTGTGGAGGTCCTCTTCATCATCAGTGAAGAGCTGTTGGGTCTGCTCTGCAGGAGGTGTTGGTTCTGCCTCTGCAATGTGATGGGGAGATGCAGTTCAACATTGTGTTCACATGTATGTTGACGCATTGTACAGTTTTACATACAAACTGGATGACAATGTACATTGTGACTGTTTGGGAGGAGCTGCCTATTTGATGCGTGACAGTGGACATTTCGACGACATCACGGATGTGTGTTTGTACTTGTACATTATCATCTCACATTTCCCTGCTATGCCAAATGTGATTGACCAGTTTCTACACACAAGCGGCACCAGTTGTGTCCTCTGTTCTGTTGTGAACGTGTTGCAGTTTATACCACATTGTTGTCAATGTTGATGTGCTCTGAATGTTATGTGTGTGTGCTGCATTTTGGGAGAGTCGCCCCTGCAGCTCTGATTTGGCTGCCCTTATCCCTTTCAGGCGGTGTGCCTTTGACTTCCGTGCTTCTACATTGCTGAGAAGTTGCATTCTTAGGGAAATTGGGCTCTTGGTGGGACTTGGGACTCTGGGGCATGGTTTGTCCGCAGTTGTGTTTTTGAGGTCAGGGGTTGTTTGTGCACGTGGATGTGTCAGAGTGTGACCTGCTCCTTTACGGATGTGGTCCACACTCAGCCACCTCAGTGTCGTGGCGTGCAACATGTCATGATATATTGACTGCAGCCATGCTATTCGTCATGCAGTGTCACTTACATTGTCAGTGTGGCTCACAGACACGCCGCTTTGCTGGGTTCAGCACATGTGCATGGGTTTGTTGTGAGATTAGTGATGTGTGGGAGAGCCCCTCTGTGCACATTGTCGACGGGGGCCTACTTGCTGTTTCTATGTCTGCTGCAGTATGCCAAGGAGATCAGGGACATGATCCAGAGTCATTGTAGGTGTGCACTGTGCTATACTTGATTGTGCATGTGTGCCATTGTGCCCATCTCCCCCCGTCCCCCCAGTCCCTGGTGGTTACTCACCCTGTTGCTGTTGTGTCAGGTCATGTTGAGCAGTGTCCGGTCCCCCAACTCCTGCCACCATCTCCACACTGATGACTGTGGACACCATTTCCTCCATCTCATCCAGCTCCTCCTGTGGCGCTGGACTCCCACCTCCAGTCTGCATTGCTGCCTTCTGGTTGTTGCCGAGTTTCAGCTTGGTTTTGCGCTTCACATCATTCCAGCGCCTCTTGAGCTCTTCCATTGTCCTCCTCAGCACTCCGACTGCATTCACCTTGTCCAGGATGGACTGCCATATTCCATTTTTTGTTGCCAATGACACAGTGGAGGTGACAAACAGTTATTGATGGTGTTCTACCATCAGGATATCAGGATACTGTTTTCCTGCGGACTGAACCTCGTCTTCCTCTTCTTCTTGTCCTTGCCCTTCCCTGTCCCCGAGGTCCCAGGCTGGTCCTCCATGGGGCTTGTGGGGTTCTGGCCATCCTCTGTACCTGCTCCGGCTGCCTCCATTGTGCTTCGCTGTAGTTCGGTTTTTGTTTGTTTATTTTTTTTTTCTGCTTTTGTAATGATTTTTCCCGCCTGACGTGTGTGATTTGCAGGCCTGGCGCTGCTTTTCGCTGATTGTCTTATCGCGGTTGGGCCCATCGCAACTTTTTTCGCGTTCAGGTTTGGATTTTCATCGCCGTCCCGGTACTGTTATCGCAGACATTTGCCGCGTTATCGGGGTACTATCGCATGTTACCTCTGTGTTGTGAATGCCACGTTAACACAGGGTTATTTTCCCGCGATAGACGGCGATATGTAAACTTGCGTTAACCTATCTTGGCGATGTTTATCGCATGTTCTTGAGAATATCCCCCTATGTCTTGAAATGCAACATCTGCCAGCAGATGAAAGGTTCCACCGTAACACGTCCAGCACAGACACCATTATTAATATCCGACAAACCACTAGCGTGTGTTTGCTTGGACCACTGCGGCCCCTTACAAAGAGATGGGTCTTACAGATATATCATGGTTGCAGTGGATTCCTGCTCGAGATGCCTATGGGTGTGGCCCCAACGCTCGGCTAACACTCAAACTGTTATAAAAGATTTGCGAGTCTTTATAGGGACATACGCAATTGGCACATTACATTCTGACCAGGGCCCTGCGTTTAACTCTCTGGCTTACAAGGAGGCCATGCGAGGATTGGATGTAGCGTTGCGATACTCCTCTCCGTACCATCCTGAGGGAAATTCGGTCGTGGAGAGGAAAACCAGAGACTTAAACAGTCTTTAACAGCTAGAGTATTAGGTACGGGTGAGAGTTGGGTGAAACATCTGTGTGGAGTGCAGCGAGCATTGAATAATACGCCAAGAAGTTCTCTAGGGGGAGTCACTCCATATGAGGTGTTATTTGGGACAAGAATGTGGGTACCTGATCTTGATTGTGAAGGTGCAGTGGTGGATGAAAAGCCTTTTGTCATCCATGATCGATTGGCTGTTTTACAGGATCTAAATGAGTCCAGGACACAACAAAGTAATGTCCATATGAAGCAGACCGACACTGGGGAAGTCAAATCAGTCACGGCAAGACCTGTCTGGATCCCAAAAGTCGGGGATCTGGTCAGAGAGAAAATAGCGGACAAGAAAGAATTTGGGCCATCTTACAGAAAGCCTGTACAGGTCCTAGCAGTTGAAGGAAGAAGAACTGTACTTCTACCGCCTCTTGCCGGAGAAAAGATTTGTCTCAATCGACCTAATCAAAACACTATGTGGCCGATACTGAGTAGTAGGCCACGTGGACTCCAAAGTAGCAGACGCCCTCCTCTAGCTACAATTCAAGAAGTTCAAATGGAAAGAATCATCACGTTCGAAGAGTCTCCTGCACGGGATGATGGACTATGCAATAATGCTATGGAACTCATTCCCCTTGAGCTTGAAGTTCAGATTCAGAATCAAAATGAAAGACAAATATCAATTCGACTAAATACAGATATCTACAGCAACATGCCTCAACAAGAGCAAACTACGATTTCTACAAATCCTGACACAATACCGACAATTGATCGAACTGCTTCTGGCTACTTCATAAACTTTGATACGTTTTCTTTGGATCCAAGTGAACCAGAAATGATGCAGCCCAAACATCGCGCAAGCAGCAAGTTAAAGACTTTCTGAACTTTCTTAAAAAGACTTACTTGGTGTCACCTTGGGTAGAACTATGGGTAATCACGGGATACATTTCTTTCTTTTCTGGTTAGGCTTAGTAATAGTTTTTGGCATGCTTGTTAATGGAAAATACATTAGACAAAGCTCTGCAGTCCAAAAGGTGAACTTAATTTTAAAACTACACCAATCATCTCATCGAGAACAAAGAGACATGTCATCAGTGAACATTACAGCAGTTCCTATACCCGATGGTATAGTTTGGGACAAGGTTGATTTCGATATATTTGGTACGACCGAACTTTTAAGAATTCCTCATTTATTTAAAATATCTTTGAGTGATATCATTACCTCAAGTACATTTTCCGATGATTGGGCTTCTGAGACTATAAATAGCATGTTGTCTGATTTGGAAAAACCTGCTGCATTTTCTAATAGTGAAACATTGGAAAGCACATCAGATTTTGAAAAAATGTATTGTTATCAACACTATGGTCATCACTTTCTGCATAAATCTGCAAATCCTAGAAATGTATTCACTTACCACCAGTGGGAACATTGTCCAACACTGCTGAAAGGCAGTTCAAAAACATTTACACAAAAGTTTCCATATTTTTCAGGGTTTAATATGTCTGACCCAGCATCATATTATTATAAGGTTGCACCAACATCAGCACAGAAAAATATGTTAACAAACACCAAACAGATCTACTCTGCTTCCTTTATTGCCCAGTTGTCTGAACAAGGTTTCGACTTATGGAAAGACACCATAGACTTCAAATCAGTCTGGGGTACTAGAGAATGGCAAGTTCAGGGAACAGAAGCTTTGTTTAGAGCATGCCTTATCCCTCAACAAATCATGTTTTTGAATGAGACAGTGCAACAGACGTCTTGCCTTGGACTATCCAAGAACAAAGACTTGAACACACCTCGGCTGCCAAATCCATAACACACCGAGGGCAACATAACATCACAAAAAGAGATTACGTTGAATGAAATTACACAATACAACAGATCAGACCCCGATTGGAAGAAATGGTTGATTTGGCCCACAGACACTAATAGTTGTCAGGCGATATTCATGGGTAAAACCGAAGGGTTCGCTATCCATAGGCCAGATCCACGTTATGTACAGAGAGAACATCCAGGGGTAGTGACATCCTACAGTGTTGGGAAGTTGTGCCTTGATTGGCTAAAAACCTACACACTCACAAAGGTGAAACAACACTTATCCTTACTGTCACAGGATGTGGATCTCAGGGATTTTTTACTAGGTCCCAGGAAGCCACATCAGAAACGTTTCTATTATGCTGTCTATAATGAAATATGGAAAATATCCCAACAAGAGGCCGCAGAGAGGTTACGTGAAATAGACCGTATAAATCTAGAACAATCTCTAGCAGTGGTAGACAATGGGTTAACTACATTGACCTCCTGGATATATTCCTTAGACAACATTGTATCTTCTGCGATAGACATACTGGAACAAGATTTGGCCATATTACAACACGGGCAATCTCAATTACGTTCTATTATGTTATTAAGCTGGACGCTGCAATCTTTGCGTGCAGGCTATGTACCTTGGAGTTATATCAACAGTAGGTCTCTGTTTTCTGAATACAATCTAACAGATAGAAATGGCACAAAGGGGAGCAAAATATACAATGTTGTGTACCGAAAAACTGGATAGATTAGCATTTACAGTGGCAGAATTACCGTCCACAGAATGGCTAATCCATGGCCACATAACTCTACTGGTCACTACGTTTCAGTTTCAGTATTGCCTTGAACAAATGCAGGCAGGCAGATATGAAGAAATGGGTAAGGAATACATTAAGGAATCATGGGTATTACCATCCAGATTTCGATGTCTGAGTGGGGATCGAGAAGTGTTTCTAAGCGGTACAAACTGTGAGAAGGCTTTAAGTGGATCACTCATATGCCAGGATATAATGCTGCACGGGGCTTGTAATGGTTCTGTAGCAAAGCTGTCCTGCCATTTGAGGGGTGCCCCAGCTGCAGTGATTACTCCAGCATTTAGGCTACTTTCAAATGGGAGTTACGTGATGCTGAACAGTCAAGGCTGCTGCGGAATGCTCCCGGGCATTGCATATCTGGTAACCATGAGCTCCAGGGCTACTTGTTGTATGCAAGTATTGTTTCCACCGACACATACAGTCAGGGAGACGCCGTTATGGCCTTCACTGAATGTTTCTTTAATATGGTTTGATACTCTAAGCAGAATGAAAGCCATGCTTTTACAGAAGTAGGTGCCCTTAACCTCGCTCGAGAGACTTTTGATTTCCAGATCGCAAGGTCTTCGGCAGAGATACAGGCGCTTATTCATGCAAACTGCCCTTTCCATTTAGCAGAAATGGTAAATCGTATCTTTAACATGTCTGATACGACAGGCATAGTCCACCTATTTAAGACCATAGGTTCTGGACTTCTGAGCACCTTTCAGACGGTACTTGGAATTATACCAAACTTCATACACTCCATATTCGGAAGCATCTTTGGAGGATTTCCGCTCATCCTGTTTCTAGTAGCAGGTATCCTGATTGTTTTATATTTTCTACGGAATGGACGTCCCAGTCACCAAGGAGATGTAAAGAGCACTCCTGGAGCGTAAATACTGTGACCGCATGGTACAACATCTAGGCACACCTCGCCTAAGGGAACTAAGTGCATCTTGGTTCTTGTAATTTCGACCAGTCTGGATGGACTGCATCTTACTGTCCTCCGATGCCTGTTTTGTGGAGAAGAATGCATGTTAGACCTTTGTTTGACACTCCCATCATGTGCGCAACCAGACGTGCATGCTTTACTGGACCTGATAACGGCCCATGTTCTGCAGTGTCCTCAGCGTATTCCGATGTTGATGGCGGCATTCCTTGAGCCCCCACAGGTAGTAACAGCACCTGTTGGTATGAACACCGGCTCCTCCTCTGACACCCAGGCTTTGGACGGCGCACATGCTGCCCCAGCACCGGCTGCGGACAGTGTGGAACAGCATCTTTGCTCTATTGACGTACTCTGCGAGGTGCTACAGGGGCCGTCTACTGTGGAAGCAAGCAGCGAAAATGTTGCGTCTACCTGCCAGCACACATAAACATTTGACTCATTTGGCCCGTCGTGTGCTGTAAGAAATTAGTTTTATTTTATTTTTTTAATTTAAAAGCAAGCTCAAATTTGGAACTCAAAACAAAAATTGACATTCCTTTCATTTATTGGGCATACATGGCTTTCTAATGCTTATAGTGCTTCGGACTATAACTCAGACACTTTAGAGCTATTGCTTGAAAAAAAAATTAAAACAGTTTTAAGTATTTTTAGAAAATCTTTTAGAAGTTTTAAACGTTTTTAGCTAAACAGATGTTTTTAAACTTTGTGGGTACCAATATCTAGTTAGGCTAGTAGTACGGTAAATAAGTTACATATGTCGTCCAGTCGGAAGAGGAGTGGGTGTTATATTCCATATAGGTACCCCATATAGGCGCAGGTAACATTGCAACCTTTCACCTATATTCTTCCCTACATTACATACATAACGGTTCTTAGGGACTGACCTTTTACCTAGATACGACACAGCATTCAGAACGCGGGTTTCCCCCTAGTTCGAATCTCATACATTATGCATGAGGCTTCTTGGAAGCACAGCAGGACTAACATCTCCTGTATGATATCTCTGTATAAAGTTCAGGCCGGACGTCATCCTTTAGGCCGACACAGCAACACAGCAAGGTAGGACCCCTGGGGAGACCTATGGGTATATATACATCACATCTTGCTTACAAAGACAGAGGAGACTGAGGGGCATATTAGCAAGGAATGGCGATAACCATCGCTAACCTAGGTTAGCGTTAGTTTTTATATCGCCGTCTATCGCCTTTTACATTCGCCTTGTTAGCGACGTATTATCAACACATCGCTAACAGGCGATAGCTGCACTGAAGACTGCCGCCAACTCCAGCACGATGGCGATGTGAAAACCTGCGTTAGCGTGTGAAATCCAGCGATGATTTCACAGCGCTAATGTACAGCTTGCTAATAGGCAGGTGTGGTCTCAGCCTGACAATTCACCTCCCATTGTCAGGATGGCTAAGTCAGGTTTTGACCAGGCGTAAAATACCAGCAATAATCGCGCTTAGCGCGACTTTTATTATCGCTTCGCGGGTCCGGCCCCGCATTGGTAATAGAGGGAAGTCGTGTTTGCGACTGTTCCCATGTTGTTTTAGGGAGGAACGCCCACTTTGCATGTCATTAGCGATAAATATCACTGACATGCAAAGCGGGAAGAAAAACGGCTGCTATCACCAGTAAGCTGTCGCTAACAGCTATTAGCGACAGCTTGCTGATAGGGCGTTAAAATTATCGCTGCTTTAGCGGCAAAAAGTGCTGCTAAAGCGGCGATACTGCCCTTGGTAATATGCCCCTGAGACTTCCCGGCTGACACACTGACCAAAGACGCTGAGGTTCCTGCATGCAGACACTCCAACTTGCAGTGGTCTAACATCCCTCGCAGGGTGTCCAACTCGAGACCAGGACAGGATCCCATATTCTCTCATTCTCAGGTAATGGGGTTGACTAGATCCTAGAGGGATTCTTGGCATAACACCTACACAGATGCTAGGTACATTTAGGTACATCTAGTTAGGAAGGCATTGTAGGAGTACACACTTTTTATCATGTGTTTTATGTACTTGTATATATTCATGATGTCTGCAAGATGGTAGAACTTTACCATCCCTTTACTTTCGTAGTACTTCTAATCATATATCTCCGCTACTGTCTAATGGTTGTTGCAGCCCATCTATTCTACACTAGAATAACAACTGTTCAATAAATACTTATTGAAAACGCCCAGCCTGTTTATTCTGTGTAACTCTCTGAGACAAACTAAGGGAGCACGAGTGACTGAACGAAAGGTAGTATATTGTTTCCACGATTCTGAGGGATCAGGGTTGTCATGTTCTGAGGTTGCCAGAATCTATTCTCTCCTTGGTAAGAGGAGATTATAGTGGCACTGTGAGCTAGCTGATACAGACAGGCTAACTTATCCGGTGGGGGTGCATGGAATCAGTCCACCACCAATCCCACAGTTTATGTTATCCAAACGTGCAGATCCTGTGTAGGTAATATAGGAACTACACGACACCAGAGTTACCAAGAAGGTATCTTTGGGGGCTCCCAAAAGGGTGGTCAGGTTTCGCATCGAAAGAAGGGGGAGTTAAAAAGAAGGAGTTCTCACAAGGCCCCTAAAACAACTCACAGCGGAAAGGGTCCAATTCCCAATCTGGCCACCAGAAGTAGAGCTTCCCTGAAAAGAGTCAGCAGCCAAAAACTCCCAAGTGCTATGAGTGTTTTGAGAATGGGTACTACAAGATTGGATCCCATGTGCCCAAAAAGAACACAACCTCCCACTGGAGGAAAAGTCCCTGGGGTGGTGAGTGTAGTGCTGGGGAAGGAGTTTGCCCCAGTAAGTGAGGAGGAGGTCAGTGAGGTTACTCCAGTGTCCATGGGTGACAGTGAGATGGTTCCTAAATTCCATGTCCCATTAAATACTACAAAGTATAGGCAAATGCAGAGTTCATGGAGTCTTGCGGCACAGAACTCTGTGGAGTTGCAAAAAAACTCCACGATGCTACGCGGAGGTCTGCCAGCGGGTGAAGTTTGACGGCGAGCCCATTCTCATTGCGATGGGAATGCTAAGCGCCTCCTCACACTCCAAATCATGCGGGAACGGCACCACACAGTTCTCAAGTACGTTCTCGCATTCCAAATCTCGCACAAATGGCACCAAGCGTCCATCTTCTTTTTCTGCTCTCTGTTATGGTGCTGGGCGAAAATCTTAATCTCGCTTTAATCTCTGTAATCCTCCTCCTTTAAAATTCATCTACCCCTCATTTTTATTTTTTATATTAATGTGTGTCTTTGTGTTTGTGTCTTTTACGTTTTTGGGAATTTGTTTGTGTTTTTCGTGACTTTTTGTATTGTATTATTTCTCCTTACTTCCTTATTTCTTCTTTCCTTTACCTTCCTTTCCCTTCTTTCCTTCTACCCCACCCAGCGCCATGGCAGAGGGGTGGCTTACTTGCGGTTGGCCCTCCGCCAGGTGTGCAGCCCCGGGTGATCTTTGGAGAGGAGGAGGTGGCAGCACTCATTTTTTGTGTGCAGCACCACCCCTCCTCCATGCTGGCAGTAGGAGGCAGGCCCGGTAGTGGATACCCCCTGCAGGAACGTTGGCAGCACTGAGGACCAGTGCGCCGGTGCACGCGGGGTACCAGCCAGGTTCGGCGCACCATCCATCAGCTGATGCACCGATGGGGGGATATTCTGGACCGGGAACAGGACCTGCTCGACCTGCTAGGTGTCACAATTCGGAGGCTCACTGAATATTAATTATTTGTTGTGTTTGTGTTCTATAACGCTAAAAAAAAATAGGAATATCATGCTGCTCATACTCAGAGGTAAGATGCATTTCGTTTACTCTGGTATATAATATATTATTGTGTGCTCCAGTTTCTAGTTTCTGCTGGCAGGTGCTCAGCGCTAACTAATCGTATTCATCATTGGTGCTCGCTTTGGCTGATTAATTAGTAAGCTGTTGCAGATTGTTTTCCTGTCACTATAGTGAATCAGTGAGTAGCTCATTCTCTCTGTGACTTTGTTTATTTAGCTCGTACAGTTCCAAGTTTTGTTTCACAGCGATGTGCAGTATGCATTTATGCATTGCAAAAAAGGGAGAATGAGTTGGTCCATCAAGGGGGTTGAGAAATGGGAATAGAATCCAAGATCATTCCCTGCAATGCATTAGTTCCAAATGTAGTTTTTGATAAAGAAATTTGGAATAGGGATTTCAGGATTAGCAATGGCAACTCAATGATAGTCAATAGACTCGAGTCAAAACTAGTAGTACTATAGGCGATCTGTTTTAGAGAGGTACAGCGTCACTGCGTTTGCTTGTCATAAGAAATTTTGTGATTATTAACTGAATCACTAATCTATTTTTTTTTTTTTCTTAATTTCTTACATCAGCCCCCAACAGCAAGAAGAGGGACATCGTCGAAGGTTCGGGATAAGCTGGTCAGCCGGCGCCGACCACCAGTGCCGCGACTGAGGGCTCTGCTGACCCCAGTAAGTCCTATTATTTATTATTATTATTTCAATAATGTTGGGTATAAAACCCAACATTATTGAAATAATAATTGTTGTGGAATTCCTAGGGTAGAATCTTGAGGAACTGGGATGTTGGAGCTGTCTATCATGAAAATTCAGATTGCAGGCCCAAGTAAGCTAGCATTATAAATACAATTCACCATGCATGTTTGTTGAGAAAGTTTTCTTTTTCCTGCTCATGCTATAACGAAGTTGGGAGCACAAAAGAGTGGCCATGGTCATCATGGACCACCCCCCCAATGAAGTGTGCTGCTGTCTCGTTCATTTATAGTTACAGTATACCAGCAGTTGCCCATGATAGTGCAGCATGGCTGGAAAAAAAGTATGAGGACCATCTCCCATTGCATTTGCCAACCAACGCCATGGGGTCAAATACGATGTTGGTCAGTAAGCCTTGCGGGCTTGTCGGGTCGGTCTGTCCAACCGATCTCACATCGGAAGCAGTTGTTCCGACCGCAGTATTATGGTGCACTACAATACATGGCTTACCCACTGATTTGGTTCCTCCGAATCGACTGGAAATTCTGACCACAATGGTTTCGGAAAGGTTGAATTAAGCTGATCCGAGCGCGCTCCGGCCCTGGAACCACCCACACTATTATGATGCGTATTTCCGACGCACCGTGTATGTCATCAAACCACCTCATCAGAGCTGGCGAAAGGGGAGGCTCATAAGGCCGAAACTCACCACAACACACTTCCCTAGTTCCTGTGCAGTTATGAAGCCCATTGCGCACGTCATACCGCTTCTGTACCTACTCAATGACCAGCGAAACCAGGACCGTCGCGGACATCGCCGCCGGTAAGTGAGACAGCTACCCTTACACCAGTGGGCTTCTAAATTATCAATGCTACGCCACCCCTGTAAAAATAAATAATTCCCTGGCCCCCCCTCAATTTTTGCACAAATATTCAGCTTAATTGGCAATGCCAAAATATGGTTAACCCAGGCATCTGGTGTTGCTGAAGTCTTTCATTCCATTGTCTCTCACAGGGACAAACAAAATGCCCTTAACTCAATGGTGATGCTGAAGATGAAATGATGAACAGGCCTATAAAGGAACTTCAACATTGCATGTGTAAAATTATGACACCATTTCATAATGGCTTCAAATATGTTATTAATGGTATCCTAGCACACCAAAGGGAATATAATTCAATTCAAAACAGGAGGATTGGTATTGTTTAAGCTCTGTCACCCCTTTTCACACATACTCCCAGTCAGCAAATAAATGGCCAAAGTTGTCATTGGCGGTCCATTACAAGGCTGGCCTACTGCTGCTCATGCGCCTAAAACTTTAAATAAAATTTGATGCTTCTCAGGGCTAGAGACTTGTGCCCCCCTGATATCACTTAAGGCCCCCCCAGGGGGACCACCACCCCCAATGTGAAGACCTTTGTCCTACATATAGAAGTGACCACGAAGCGAAGGTGCAGTAATGTGAAAGTGTCCTGTAGCATGTTGTGCAGGGGAACGAGGGAATGTCAGCATTGCGTATCCCCAGTGTGAACTGGAAATACAGGGACATATCCATCATAAAGGTAGGAATACAAATGGACATAGGCACATAGATATATGTACAGAAATATGTTTGCTGAGCTCAGCACTGCTCTAAGTGCCATATGTCATGGCAACATAACACTAATGCACACCTAAAAGTATGTCCCACAGAAACACATACACTGGCACACTACTTCCTCCCTGAACCAATACCCTCATCACCACTGCTGGGAGCAAATACTGAGCATCCACCTGATCTCCTAAACTGCATCGTGAACTTGAATGTCACAGTGCATTGTCACGCTGAAAATGTATATCTGGAGATGTACCACATGAGGGAGCTTGAAGGTGCATTGGAGGAGCAAGCACTGACAGATGTGTATCAGTCTATGAACAGTAATTGGACTTGATAGTGCCTAGCATTGCCATGATGGCAATTGTATGCAGATAAAGCTACCATCCAAACTCTATTGAGTGCAGCAAGATCTTGAAAAAACAGAGAGCAGACCTTGCAGCTGCATCACCTACCAGTGCCCCACAACTATCAGCTGAGATATCTGTAACACTACAAGCACATTCTCCTACTGTCTTCACTGACCCAACTACAAGTCACACAGCATTGAATTCACTTTTGTGTCAACAAGGTGAGTTGATAATAACAGCTTTTGCCAATGTCAAACACACAGGTATCTTAGGTACAATGTAAGGTGTGCATTCACATATCTAGACCCTGTCATATGCCTGAAGTATTGACATATCACTTATGTAAAAATATGTGAAAACACATTCCTGTGGCTCATTTGGCTGAAAAAGCAGGCCACATAGGAATAATATGCACCCCTATGAGTACCCACCCCATTTTCCTTGCTAAATGAAGCTACTCCAACTCATGTTATGACAAACAAGATAAATCAGCCACAATGCAAAGATCACTAGACTGATACACTCTACCACAACCCAGAAGTCCTAACGTATGTGACATATCTTACCTGGACATATACACACACTCAACATCACTTGACACACAAACACTCCTTGACAACTCTGACCCACACTTAACAACAAACATGACCCTCTGATAGCACATACATCCCCTATCAGGCAGGTAACTATGGTCAAGTATGGTGCATGATATCCCTGGGTGGAAGATCAAATGTGGGGCCATGTGTGCATCAGGACAGAATATAAAGGCATATCAGGTCAGCATGATATGGTCTATGTTCAGTTTACTAATGATGTATATGCACAGACTCACATACTCTGTGCGTTAACCCCTGAAGCTGATGTACATTAGTCTGCAACATAGTGCCCAACTCAACAATCACACCAGGTAATAACGATCCATCAACTCCTGCGACACCCATTCCTGTACATAAGCCAGCTCCTCATGCAATTAACACATACATCAGTAGTGAATTAGCAAGTACAGAAACACAGTCTAACTTACTGAGCATTGTCATGGACCCACACCCACCATCCACATGAAATAGGCAACTAATGTGAATGGCATTTAAACCATCCAAATTCCACTACACAGGTGGCCACAGTGCATAGACACCCTGCATACAATAGTTCTCAAATTTAAGGGGAGTCCTGGAAGACAATATGGCCAGGACATAGTCTGATTTGTATCTACCTCACACTCTCTGTGTGGACAGGATATTGAGAATCAGTCTCAAATGGGACTAATGGCTATTGGCACAAACTTGCATCCACAAGGGGGAAATTTGTCATTGGGAGTACTTAACAAGATCCACTGAAGGAACAGCAATTGGCCCATATCTATCGTCACATGTTGCAGTTTACACATTGCTCTGTGTACATGTGTGGCTAAAGTAACCATCACGCATGAAGAGTCACAAAGCCTCCAAGTGTATTGACGAGAAGATTCATTTTGTACACATCAAATACATTTGCAGCATACATCACATTGAGTTTTGCCCATTGACACACTCAAACAATAGACTCAGAAATTTAACTAAACTATGAATGCATACAATGTCCAATGCAAGTTTTGGCCCTCCAATCCACACTCCTACACAAACCCCATGCGGATACGCAGCCAATGTAGGTACACAAAGACACACAACTTCCCAATAGACTTACCTACTCTAGGTACTATATGTCATCATTTTTATACTAACAGAACTGTACTCACACATATCAAATTACACATGAATAACAGTTAACAGCAAGAGATATGTTTGGACACAGGAATACCAAAAACGAAATAAAAATTGCTTTATTCAGCCTCCAGAGTTCAAGTATGCAAACAAAGGCCAATGGCTAGTCCAAATGTCCATGTTATGGCCCAGCAAAGTGTGGCCCATCCAAGCTTGCCTTCATTAATGCTGCTGTGGGATACCTCCCCTGGAAGGGGCATCTAGTGGGGCAGGCCAGGCACCAAAATAGATGACATTCAGCACTGCTGTCTGACCCACAGAGATCTGTCTCAGGAGGTCAATTGCCTCCACACTCAGGGCAGCAGGGAAGACAGAGGCAGGGGGTGAGGTGACTGGCACAAAGGAGACTCCTCCCCTCTTAGTGGAGGGGCCACTGACAACGGGCTGGAGAGCAGCTTTGAGGGTGGAGATTGTAGGGGGTGGAATCAGATGTAGTGGGCACAGGTACAGGTCCTGGGGAATCCACCACCACCTGGGAGGACGCACTGGAACTGGAGTCCGATGATGACAACATTGCTGTGATGTCCGTCAGCTCCTCAGTGGTGCTCCCTACTCTCTGTGCCACTGGTTCCCACTTGGTCACTGGCAGCATGAGAACCACTGTGGCCAGCTGCTTCCCCGACAGTCATGGCACTGTCTCCCTTGCTGCCCAGTTCTGATGCTGAAAAACAGATTAGAAAAGAAATTAGTTGAGATGTACATGGTACATAGGTGTAATAACAACTCTACCCACATTGGCTAACATCATAATTTCTTCTTGGATGACAACATTAGGTCATGTAGAGTCAATAGCACATTAGTGAAAGCTACAAGTCCTATGCATACTCCCACATAATGGTGTCAGGAACATAGTTTTATGCAACGTCATGTTTATCCTTCTCAACATCTCAACCACATCAATGTATCAGCTGATGTTTTGTCTCTCACTCCTGATGCCCTCATAGTATACCACCTTTACCTCATGTGATCCAAGGGAGAATAGACCTTCTACTAAGATGCACAACATTTTACTTGATACCTTTTGACAACGCCATTTCTCATCATGTACATCCTGCTGATGCCCGCATCTCACAAGGATAAGTCAGCCTATCCCTCCCTGAGTAATATCATCAGTCACATATTGTCCAGCTTAGAATCCATTGTGTTCTGCACCTGAATATATCTGCCCTTCTCAGATGTCGGTGAAGCCACATTACCAGATATCTGAGTTACAGTGCCAAACCATTGTTTTATTTGCACACAAAGATTAATTCCCCTTGTAACAACCATCAATACCATTGCAAATATGTAACTTCCATGGACTTATCCCCCCTTACAACCTAACACCTACTTTGTTTGGCACTCACAGGCATCTGTTGTCACCTACACATTGTCCAAAATATGGAATCAGCTCAAATTTAGATAGGATGTATTCTGTTACTCATTTATGGTAAGGTCCAGTCTGACGTGATATCAGCACACATAAATCTGAATATTGCCAGCTGCTACATTGGACAACAGATAGCACCAGTGCTGTTTGTAAATTGTTTAACATAGATAAATCTCCACTTAACAAGGCCTGCAATTACACAGTGCCTGCTACCTGGTTGTATTGCATGGCATGTCACATTCAAGTTCACAAGCATCAAATAACACAAATGTTTAGCTGTCTCAATGCAGAGAGCATGGCAAACAATGGATTTGTGATGTACTATGTTGAGCATCACAGAAATATGTAAAGGGTCTCGTTCTTGCCCTAGGTGTTGTCATGTGCCTGTTATATGATGGAGTTGCACTGATGGTAATACCCAGCCTCTTTTAGTCGTATATCGCCCTGATTCAAGAGACCTAACCATGCAACAACAACTATAGTTGCATTTGCTACATGTTACACATTATATGGCTCTCGATTGTCGCATAATCTAAAAGTCACGACACTGGCTGCCAAATGTGTACATGCATGGTATTGTACAAAGTTCATCAAGGCACATACGCACCCCATCCTTGCTGCTGTCTGGATCTCAACTGCCCATCGAGGTCAGGATAGGCCACCGCCAGGATGTGACGCATTCGGGAGGTCAGGGTACGGTATGCGCCCCTCCTGCCTGGAGAACCAGACCCAGGTGGACTTTGGTGATCTTCTTGCCCAGCCTCTCAGGTGTTGCCACTGTTTGCGGCAGTGGGCATTGTGCTGATGTGTGACCCCCAGGGAGCGCACCTTCCGGGTGATGGTCCTCCACAGGAAAACATTCTGATGGGCGTTGATCTGTAATTATGACATGGTATCGGAGACTTAGTACTATTCCTGGGTGTAGTTCACGGAGTTTTGCTACGCGGCACTCTGCGAAGTAACAAAAAAACTCAGCGGAGTTCCGCAAGTGGCGGAGTGCAGTGCGAACTGCCGTTTGCGCTGGTCTTCCTGCCACTCGGATAGAAATGTAACCCGAGCGGCAGCTCGCGCTCGTGAACTTACCGTTCACGAGTTGGGAAAAAACGTCGCTGCACTACCCGAAGCAGAGTTTTCTGAACTCTGCGTGCTCCGCGGAGTGCAGAAAACTCTGCACACTCCGCGAACAGAGCGGAGTTCAGCACCCAGGCCTACTTAGTACACATGCAAGATGCATACATCCAGGTAGTTTGTCACATAGGTCAGGAAAAGTTAGCATAAACAATATCCAAGTTAGCAGACTACAATTCTCAAAACTGCACCTGTTGTCAGACATGTGATCTTAACATATTTCATGACACTTTTGCATTTCCTGTTGACAACACATTCTAGCTTGACCTTGCCCTAAGTGACCATGCAACACCTCTCACAACACTGTGGATGGGAGAAGAACACAGGTGGCATGACATCTCATAACTACTAACCTCAGCACACCTATGTCTTCTGCAGAAGGGAACAGTAGCATTTTGGCCCTGGACATACACCTAACTAGTATGCTAAATTACCAATGATTACACTGTGTCAATGACACATCGTCAAACATGATCTACACATGGCATGAATGGGGATTATGACCCATACACCTGGTCACCTTCCTACATCTGACATGACCATTGTCAAACTGATGTGTACATGCCTAACTAATACACCATACAAAGTTTATGATTGATGATGAGATATTCACATGAGAACAGTGATATGAAGTCCAGAACAGTACTGACACACATACAGCAGTGAACTTATCCATCACATTTCTAAACACGCCTTTAAACAAATGGCTACAGATTCAGATGTGTGTCTCATTGCTAAAATCTGCCCTATGTGCATGGTTAGCTGACATTTAAAATATGTATCCTGTCTGAATTGTTCTCACCTGCTCCTCTAGTGTGCCATACAGCTGCTTGTACAGGGGAAGGCCCATGTCCACCAGCATCTTCAGCTCATCTGGCATGAAGGCAGGGGCCCTGATCCCTGTACAGCGAGACATTGTAGCTCCCAGAGAATGTGAATAGCAGCAGAGAAATGGGGAGGCCTGTAGAAGTGCAGGTTCTGAAGGCAAGTGAACTGTGTAGCAAAACGCAAGGCTTATATCTAGACTGCATAGGCGGTCTTCTATGTGGGCGGTCGAAGGGATAGGTTCACGTCGGTCGCATTTTCTGAAGTCGTCCAATGCATTTAAATGCTGCCTTACACTCCGCCTACCATGCGGCTCAAAATAGCCGGCGGTTCGCCAGTAAGATTGCTATATTAGCAATGGAAGTTTACCGCATTGGTCTTCAGTGCAGGCGGACACAATCAGCGAGCCGCAACTGTCACCATAACAAGTTACAGCCTATGGTTGTGCCCACCTCGGTTCTGAACCATCTACCGTGACTTTTGAATGAAGTTTCAGCTGGGGGAAAAAAACTTGAAAATGTTGATGTTTTGTACTACACCATGCCTGGATGCACTATATTGTGTGTTGAAGGAGCAGACAAATCAAATGCCCACATCCACATGAAGAAGTCACCTTGAGAGGACCATGCAACACCTGTTGGCAGGCTAAACCAACATAAAAGCACACAGTACAGTTTGTGATTTTCCACTTTCTCTCAGGCAGTATGCGGCCCATGTCCATTAACAGGTGTAAATACACCATGTTGCAGTGTTGGAAGCCACTGTCACCCAGTGTGCAATGCTTGTGATGCCCAGGTGGAAAGGGGGTGTGTGTCTGATGTACAGTATCCTACCTTCCCAGAGGGCCGATACACTCAAAATTCAAGCACCATACAGACTCATTGAAGCTAAATGGGACATTGTATGTGGTCTTTGTGTTCCATACTTAAGTGCACATCTGCATATTTAGAAAGATGTACATTGTCAATGCGTTGTGTATGTCATTGTATGTGCAACACAGACATGACAGCATGACAGTGTACACCATGTAACATTTGTCTGCATGAAGTGCTGAGTGAATCTCAAGATGTATGTGGTGTAAATGATGCCATACATCCATCCTACTGTGTTTACGACAAAACTCGCTCAGTCATTGGACATACCTAAGTCATGCGTTTTTGACTTGTGAGATTTGGACTAGGTCCTTCTTGATTTTGCATAAAAAAACTGTCACCAGTGAAATTAGTAAAGTGTACTTTCCTTCCTGTGTAACTATACATTTGATACATAATCAGAAATGTCATGTATGCTGTGGTATGTTTAGTATATTTTTGTTCTGTGAAATCTGGTTTGCACTGCCATGGACTGTTTGTGTGTTTACTTGGTCTTTGGTGTTTGTCTAAGAACATGTTGCTGTGCACAGTGTGATCCAACACCTACTGTGTTAACACTCCACAGATAGGTAACATGGAAGAGTTGTAAGACAGCCTCCCGTCTACAGGCCCTTTCCTGACCTACAAACCATGAAAGAGAGGGACTTGATCAGAAAATTCCATCTCAATAAATGATCTGTGCCCGCTAACGGCACCTTCATTGAGTCCACATCGCTACTATCCTACTTCACTGAAGCCCAAAGTTAAGGTGGTGGCAGTACTGCATTTCTTGGCCACGGGGCCATTCCAGTACACAGTGGCAACATGTGGTAGAATGTCCCAGCCTATGTTTAGCAATGTACTTCAGGATGCACTGCATGCTACTACATCAAGTTTCCCAACCAGGGGAATTGAGCAATATCAAAGCAGATTTTTATGGTTTTGGGAGAATCCCACCTATCATTGGAGCAATCGATGGGACACATATTGCTTTGAGTCCACCACAGGCCAATGAGCAAGTATATCGGAACAGGAAGCACTTCCACTCAATTACAGTACAGGTGGTGTGTTTGGCAGATATGTGTATTTACCACGTCTGTGCCCGATTTCCCGGATGAGTCCTCGACTCGCACATTCTAAGGAACAGCGTTATACCCTGTTTGATGACTCAACTGCTTCCAGAGTGGGCCTGGCTTGTTGGTAAGTAAGCTTTTTAATGATGTATGTTGTGAGTGGTTTTGTGTGTCTTATCAGTAAACGTTAGCTTGAACATTGTACTCATGTCTATCTTCCATTCAGGAGATGCAGGATACCCCAGCCAGCCATGGTTACTGACGCCATTGTGGAATCCAGTCACTCCAGGAGAAATCTGCGTCAATGAGGCCCGTGGGAGGACAATGCAGATAGTGAAGTGGACTTTTGGCCTCCTGAAGGCAAGATTCCGCTGTCTTGACAAAACTGGAGGAGCCCTACAATTTTCTCCTGGAAAGGTGTGCCAGATCACCATTGCCTGCTACATGATCCACAACCTGGCAACTAGGTAGGAAATCCCTCTTATTAAAGATGAAGTAGACCAGCAAGTGCCACCGGCTGAGGATCCCGGACTGGGCAATGAAGACAGTGGTGAGGAGGAAGGAGTTGACTTGCGAGAACAGCTTATCAACAACTTCTATTCATTACTGTAAGTATGCACTGAGATGTATTTCCAATACTACAGTGTTTGTTGTTTAGCTGTGTGGACTATGTGTATGTACACAGCAGAGTGTAGGACAAGTGTGCCAATGTTTGTGCAGGACAGGTTTGGGATATGGTCATATTTACATGCACACTGTGTCATTCAGGCCTAACTAGTGTTAACAGTGACATTGTTCTGGTTTACGTTTCAGTTTGCTCTTACTTGTGAGACATGATTTGTCCTTGCTTATCTTATGTCATTTTGTTGTTTCAGTTCAGTTTGCCATGTCATCAACTGAGGGGAGGTTCTGAGTTGCTCCATCACCAGGCAAATGATGCTGTGTCTGAGTGAACCTGGACATGGAATGATCCTGGGAATGTCTGGCACAGACTTTAAGGATACATAACTGTTATGACACCTGCTTGCAATAGTAGGAATAGAAGTTGCTACAACACCAATGGACTTTCATCCCGTTGTGTGTACTTTGCTTTGCAATAAGTGTACCATCATGTGCTCAAAAACAATGTGATTGTGGGGATACACCAGTAGCGGCCCGTGGTGGGAGTGCTGCTGGGCGGGTACATGGGGCGGGGGATGGGCAGGGTGGGGGGTAGTAAACTACGGAATTCGGCCGAATAGAGGTAAGTAAACATATAAATAAATAAAAAGAATTTTGTTGCGCGCGCTGCATTGCCAAATGATGTTACTTTCCGACAGCCTTTCCATGCCGGACTTTCTGAAATGAAAAGGCTGTCAGAAAGTGACTTTGAGGGCCTCTAGCAGGGCCCCCTTCCCCCCTGGCCCTTTGCTATTGGACTTGGGGGGGCACGTATGGTACCACCCTAAACATCCCTGCACAATGTGGCAGGCACCGGTGCCTGCCACAAGGTGCAGGGATGTTTAAAAACATCAATTTTTCAATGGAAGCTTGTGCTGCGGGCCTTTTCCACCCACCACAGAAGCTGCCATTGAACAATGGATGTTTCCGACCGCCCATAGGGTGGTCGCATCCAAATTGTGCAGTTGAAACTGCCGACCTATGGTCGAGCGGTTCCAATATTTCCATGTCACGATATTTTAGACCTGATTCTTGTACATCAATATTTTAAACATCAATATTTTAAACTCAATATTTTGTCTGAATACCTTCTCATGAGGAGCATGCTGCTCACCTACTTTGCTTACTTGGTTTATGTAGGATATCGTTCAAAGCTATGGTCCTAAGTGGGGGGCATTTTGTATTCTTTGTTCTTCTCCCTTGACTCTCTGTATTTGGTAAATGAGCCAGATGTATCCCACCCATCATTCATCATTCCACCTCCCCGCCCATGGCATTTTTGCCACCTATGAATAAAGTGTAGTATGGGTCCATTTGTGACTGCAGTGTTGACTGTGCAATGTGCGTCTGCTTCAGTTAATGCTGCATTTATAATGTTTTCAATGACTTGCAAACCAAACACACAAGGTGTGTTGTTTCCCTTCGCCCACTCAGTCACCTCTTAGTACTTCACTCCTTTATTTTTTCCTAAGTTCTTCCGTTCCAGCCTACCAAATTGGAAAATCTATTCTTGACATGCGCCACATTTCATTTCATAAAAGCAAAAGAAACAGTTCGGGCTGGACTGTTTCCATGAGGAAAAGGGTCAAGACTGATTTGTATATGGCTGGGTCCAAACCAGGGTGGCGTGGTGAGCAACAAAACGATGGATTAAACCCAGATCCTTGTGACTGGGGGTGAATGTTTGCATTGTTCAGCATTCCGTCCATCAATTGTTCCTTTTGCTTTTGTTGCCCTAAGTGGGAAGGGTATGCCCAGACATGGGTCACATGCTCACTGTGCCACTGGATTGAGGGGTGATGCCCTAATCTCAGTCACAGGATGCTTTTTTCCGGTCAAGGGAGGACCTGGCTTGGCAGTCTGGGCTGGACTGTTCCCATGAGTAACAGGTCAAGACTGATTTGCATATGCTGGGTCCAATCTGGGGTGGCGTGGTGAGCAAAAGAACAATGGATTAAACCCAGATCCTTGTGACTGGGGGTGAATGTTTGCATTGTTCAGCTGCAGACAGTAGCAAACTACCCGATGCGCTGGCTAGCAATTTGTATTTTTTTGTTTTTCTCAATGTAGCTGCTCCTGCTGGTCCAGCCGAACCACCCAATAGACAGGAGACAGCGGCCTGTTTGTGGCGGCAGAGGCTAGAGATTATCCAGCGAGAGTACCGGTGGCTAATGTTTCTGGAAGAGGAGGAGGATACTAATGCATCTGAGCAGGGCCCCAGTGCAGCCGGTCCCCCTCAACCTCCAGCCTCCCAGCCTTCTCATTGCCTGTGATGCCACCAGCCAACTGTTGCCACCCCCTACTACACTGACAACAGGCCATTGCTGTACCGCATACTGCAGTGGCCAGACACCATTGAGGGTCGGCTCACCACGATGGAGCAGAGCCTGGACCAGCTCCGGACCGACATCCATAATGCCCTCTTCTAGGTCTTTTTTTATTTTATTGTTTTGGTGGGAGGGACTTGTTGTTTGTTAGGGTTGGGTGAAGAGGGTGGGAAGGGAGTTGGGACTGGAGTGACTTTTCCCTTGGACATTTTTAGTCTTGGGACTTTGAGGCTTGGGTCCGTTTGGTTTGGGGAGAGGGGTGGGTTTCTTTGTAAATAAATAAGGGGGAAAACTCCTTTATTTAATCTAAATTTATGCCTGAAGTAGTTTGTTTTAATCTTACTTTGCACTGCTGCCTTCACAGTCACTCGATCACTTATTGGTGCAATGGATACCTGTTCCAATCCAATCACGGTGGTAGGTACACTATCTCCCATTTAATGCAAACAACAGATTAGAATTTGGCAGTCTTTTAAATCAAACAGCTGTCTGGGGCAACCATCCTAGATGATGAAAAAATCAGAAGGATCATAGGAGTGGACCATACTGGTTAATTCATTTTCGCTAAGTAAGTATGTGAAGGCCAATCACCTCCAGGGAAAAAATGATCGCCCATCACTCAGGCCCCAAACATTGCAAATCAATCATCTCAGGCAAGTTGCCACATTACAGTTCAACACCCTCCCTCACTGTCTGCCACCACATGAATCATCAATTATCATCATCACTCACAGAATCAGTCACTCACAGTTGCAATAGTTGTAGTTATCTCTTCCAATCCAAGCACGGGTAGCTTAGGTATTAGGTATTCATCTTTGTTGCAGGCAACACATTGGAATGTGGTATTGGCAGGCAGTCTTGTAAATAATAAACTATCTTCTGGGGAAGACATTCTAGTGCTAAGCGATGCAAAAAGTAATAGGCAATAGGCATGCGAGGGGGGCAGGCATTGGCCCCAATGTAATGAAGTAATTGTGGAGGGTTCTTCAATGCACACTGGTCCAACTGCAATACAGCAATATATGTCACAAAAATTAGGTGGGGCAGTGTAAATCTGACACAAAAATAATAATGTTCTACTAGCTATTATTTTGTTTTTATTTGCGAAGATAGAAATAAGTCCAACGAGAAATAATTTAAAAGTTCCATAGGGGCACTGGCATACTTAGTCCGGGAGCAAGAGTTCATCCTCAAACTCAGGTGGTTCACCCAGAAGTTGGTCAGCTAAAACATTTGATTCAATTTCGGACCAATCACCCTCCACCTCCTATGCTGCTGTTTCAGGAACGGTGTAATTGTGTGGTATAAAATGTTGGTTCACTTTGATCATAGTCAATCTCTCCACAATTTGAGTCAAGCGACTGGTCCTTCTCTGTAACAACCACACCAGCTGCACTGAACACACTTTCAACAGACAAACTGGCGACAGGATAAGCCAGATACTTTATTGCGAGCCTGCTGAGCTCTGGCTATTGGCGCTTCTTTTCATACCAATACATCAATGGACTTTGATCCAGAAAGACCTCTTTTGGATCATTCAGATAATCCTGGAACTTCCTGCGGATGGTCATTGGTGCTGCCACTTGCTCAACCTATTTTGCCATCGCCTCTGCACTGGACATAAGCCCTGCAGATTGAAACCAATACAATGCAGAGATTGGGTCCAGTCCTTTTGTTGCTGTTGTTGCCGATGTTCTGGTTGATGGTGTTGTTGGCTGCTGTGAGATAAGAATGCCTTCTCCAGAAGTTGGGTGCCTCACCCCAGAATTGTGGGGTGGGACTCAAAGTTCCAGCTGTTCTTCTTCCAAATCTCCAGCTTGCTCTACAATCCACATCTTGCATTTTAAAATATCCCCTTCAGAAAAAGGAATGGAAGTGGGTAGAATTTTTTTGTACCATGGATCAAGTAGTGTGGCACAGATGTACTCTTTGGACGTGATGATGTAATGTTTCAGCCTTGTATTACAAGCCAAGTGAAGGATTAAGGTCTCAACCCAGGCATGCGCTTCTGTGTTTTCATTCACACCTGCAGGGGCGAACCTTTCAGACACCTTATTTACCTGGACCTGTACGAGATGCAATAATGGGATAGCGTGGGTCATCGTAATGTCCTCCTTGCTAACTTCCTGTGAGAAAATCTCAAAAGGGAGCAGCATCTATGTCAGGCATTTGACTAGGCCCCATTTGTCCGCATCCTTGGTCATAGCTTTCCCAACTGCATCCCTTCCTCTTTGAATGACATAGTCATTGATCTGTTTGTACTGCTCAAACAGACGTTGCAACATGTAAAAGGTCGATTTCCAACTGGTGCTCTATTATTACACTGAATAATCCACAACTGCTTGCGGTCTTTAAAAGAATGACTGAAATGAGGGCAGATTCTTCTGCAGGGGGTCAGTATGTTGCTATGTCTTCTTTTTTGAGGAAGTCTTGCACCACCAGGTTGATGCAATGGGCCAAACACAGGACCCTGAAATAGCCTCCTTCTGACATGGCCTTGACTATGTTACTGCCATTGTCCGTGGCAACTAATCTAATTCTGAGGCATCTGGGTTGCAGCCATTCATATGCCTTGCTGTTAAATTCCTCCAAGATGTTTACCGCTGTATGTGATTTCTCCATGGTGAACATGGCCACTGTTGCATACTGCTGAATGCTCTTAACACTTTCTTCAGGGCCAAGACCTAAAGATATCTTTTGCTTTACCCCCTCAAAAGAGATTCAGTGTGCAGTGATGCACATGTAATCAGTTGCCTGACAACTGGTCCACATGTCTGTTGTCAGGTGGATGGTGTGAACAACACTTTGCTGCAAAGCTTCTTCAACCAACTGCAGCACATCCTCGTGCAGCACTGGAACAGCAACTCAGGCAAAATAGGTCCTACATGGTACCTTCCATTTTGGGCAGATGGCTGTCACAAATTCTAAGAATCCCACTGCTTCAACAAAAGAAAAAGGGAGGAGGTCCAGCGCTAACATTTTTGCCAGCTTCCCACCTTACAAACGTGTGGTTGGGTGGTTCTACTCATAGGGCCCCTCCTGCCTAAACATGCCCATAATAGTAGCCTGGATTTTCTTCTTTTCTCGGGCCACTGACACAGGCATATTTCAAGAAGTAGATGGTGGTGGTAGACTCAATGTGCGTCATGGTGCGGCAGTCATTGTATGCCGTGGTGTCTCCATCTCACTCTGAATCTTGTGCCATTGTGAAATCGCAGAGGTGGGTGAATCTACAGGTGTACTGCTGGGGACAGGGCTGCTTTGTGTGAAGATGTCACCCTCTGCTTCCTCATCACCTTCTAATGTGATTGGACTTGTGTAAGATGTTCCCAGGCTCTCCTCACCACCACAAACATGTTCAGCAATTTTTTAAGGTGCTCATCCCACTTGATTGTGTGGTGTTTTTCATATGGTTCATTTGGCCTCCAGTACCATAATGTGTACCAGGTTTACCTCGACAAACACTTGTGCTGCAAATGCTGCATACTGCAGTGTGCTCCCCCTCTTTGCTAACCGTAAAAAAGTCCCAAACTGGGGAGGAGTACTTTTTTACTGTGCGACTGCCAATGCTTGAAGATGAACTGGAGGTTGGTGGGCATGTCATCGATTGTCTCTCTGCTTCTTGTGAGGTATGGGTTGGTGCAGGCCTCAGCTGGGGCTTTGCAAATATGGGAGCTGGTGGTGGTGCTAACTGTGCCACACCCCTCAGAGCAGGTTGAATAGCAATGTCAGACTCCTGTATGTCACCTTCCACCATGACAGCCTCGTCATCATCATCCTCCTCATCATCTCCATCCATTAGTCTAAGGGGTATATTCACAAGAACGTGCGATAAACATCGCCAAAATAGCTTACCGCAACTTCTCACAGCGCAGTCCATCGCGGGAAAATAACGCTGTGTTAACGTGGCATTCACAACACGGCGATACAGTGCGATATTCGCACGATAATGCGGCAAATGTCCGCAAAACAACTACTGCGACGGCGATAAAAACCCATACCCTAACGCGAAAAAAGTTGCGATGCGCCAAATGGCGATGAAACAACCGTGATAACCAGCAGGAGGCCAGCAATACCCACGCGCCATATGTGAAGAAGAGCCATAAAAGCACCCAAAAATACACCAACAAGTAAACGCACTGCGGAGCACCATGGAAGCCCCTGGACCGAGTGCTGAGGCCAACTCGAACCCCACAAGCACAACGGAGGACCAGCCCAGAACCCCGGGTTCGGGGAAGGGCAAGGAGAAGAGGAAGAGGAAGACGGGGTTCCAGACTGCAGGAAAACCGGATCCACCGCACGGTGTGGACAGAACACCACCAACAACTGTCCGTCACCACCACCGTGTCATTGGCAAGACAAATGGAAATATGGCAGTCCAATGAGATGACTGCGTAGGACTGAACTGGCTGAGGGCACATTACCCATGAACAACATACTCGCAACCCCCCAACGTAGCCCCACGTCCATGTAAGAAATAGGTCTGTGTGTAAAAATGTCAAAGTCGGTAGCATGCCTAAAGGTGTGTCCACCATCACATGTGACAACAGTACCTACCGTCGCATACCTACCCACACCCCACCTGGGCGGACACAGACTGTCCAGAACGATCACAGTGACCCACATGCCAAGAAGCCAGACCCCATACCCACATTGGTGACATCACGGAGCTGCACAGGTCTACCAGCAACTATCCCAAACCACCAAGTCTGGCGCACAGAGGTGGACCTGACAATAGGGACTCACCCCTAAATGAAATGCATCATCCAGTCCCACCCTGTGTACGGACAATGCCCAATGAGGCACACGAATTGCCATCCTACCCAACACCCATCACAGTTGAACACAAGTGTGGCAGCGTAGACTTTATTAGCATGTGCGTGTAAGTGCGGGCAAGACAAGGGCCATAACATGCAGACCAAGGCATCAGACAATCACAGGCAGCATAGGAATGCAGCCATGTCCACTGTTGTTGTGGGAAATGTGGACTCATCACCAGAATGCAACAAGGTGTTGGGACCTGTGCTATGGGTTACCATCAGTCGTGGCTGCTGGAACGTCGTTAGTCGTCCATGAAAGCAAGCGCAGCTTCCTGTGCAATCAGTTCCAGGAGTACGTTGTTGTCGAGCTCAAGGAACACGAGGGCGAGCCAATCCATCAACTGGTCCGGACAGATGTGCTCTGTCCACGCCATCTCACCAATCCGCAAAACAGCCCAATAGGGGGGCGCCTCAATGTGGTCAATGCACACGAGGAATTGTGCAAACTCCCATCTCCAACTGCCAGCACATATGCCAAACATCCAGGCAACCCATGAACGGGAATCCCGGTTACACTCATGGTCGTGGGCCAACAGGCGGCGCACACACAAGTCATAATCCAGTTCAGCTGCTGTTGCATTGGATAGGCAGACATCCATGGGCCACTCAAATATGCATGTTCGACAGTGGAACCAGGGCTGGACGCAGGTGACGTACGCAAGACGGAAGCTCAGACAGTAACTGATGCGCAACACTGCAAGGGGCAGGGCCCCCAACATTTGCAGCATTCGGGCACGGTACAGTCCCACGTGACTGGGGTTGTGCATGTGCCCGTGATGTTCGGCCATTGTGGTGGTGGCACTCATAGAACCACCACTCCTCTGACCTGCGGCAGTCATGTGGATGAAAAGCCACAGCTCGGAGCAATGAGTCGTATGGGTGTGTGACGTTAGGACGTATGTGTTGTTGTGTACGTAAGTGTGAAGGCCATTCAATGCAAGAGTACCCCGAGCAAGGGCCTCTGTGTGTGGGGTGTGGATACATTGGTCCTTCATCATCGCTGTGTGAAGTGTGGGAGTCGTCTTCATCTGCTATGATATCTCTCCCAGGGGGTGTCTGCCGCATGCTGTATCCAAGGTCGGAGGTTCAGATGCCCGTCCGCCTCCTGTGTGGAGACAAAGGAGCATTCATCCCTAATGTCAGTCTGACTACTGCTTGCAATCTGGAAATGTGATGTGGTTTACACGCTGCAATTGAGGCTAGGCCTTAGGCCCATGGCGCACCAAGAACGATACACACAGCAGTTGGCATGCATGAGCCAAGAGCCCGAGCGGACTGGCACACCTTGTACATTCCCACGTGCACGTGCGCCCTCCGGCTGCATGCAACATTGCAACATTGCATATCGCGGGCCGTGTGGCGAAGACACTGCGACAGAGACACACGCATATGTACATTTCCTGCCCAGCCCAGAACAGGACCACGCCCAGAGTCCGGAGATGATACTTCACACCCCTACACTGGATGTGCGTACGCAAGCCCAGTCCACTCCGTAAACGTATAAAGGGTGGGACGACAGAGCTACATGGACCAGATCTTCCACAATGCCCGAGGGGACTATGCTGCGCCCGCCTGCCATGTCACGTGACGCAATCATGAAGGGACCATGACTTGCGGGGCACAGAGTAGAACTGCGTGCGGCACGCCCCCCGCGACACGGGACGGTGACTTTTGTTGCACTGGGTTAGTGGCACCCGGAGCACGTCGGCCGGCACGGGCATACCGCCACGGGTCAGTGACTCACGGGGCACTGAGGTAGGGCCACCTAATGTGCTGAGCGGGTGCGCAGCCTGCAATGATGCCCCGTCCTGGCTGTCTGGGCTGGTGAGGGTTGGTGTGAGCCCTG
This sequence comes from Calotriton arnoldi, assembly GCA_963921515.1. Classification (NCBI taxonomy): domain Eukaryota; kingdom Metazoa; phylum Chordata; class Amphibia; order Caudata; family Salamandridae; genus Calotriton; species Calotriton arnoldi. The sequence continues at coordinate 579,754 of CAWUFW010003068.1, read as the reverse complement.
CTGGACCACAGTGTAGGCCGGAGCCTGCGTGCGACGCGGGCCTACCGCCACGTGGCATTGCCTCAAGTTTCACGGAGTTAGTGGCACCTATGATGCTGAGCGGGTGTGCAGCCTGCGTTGATGACGTGTGCACTGTTATGGACTCTCCCATTCTGAAATCAAGGCCCAGATCCAGGTGTATGACCTAGTGGCCCGCGGGGCGGGTCCGCGTGATGTGGAGTCTGCCAAGGTCGCGTGTCCCGGGCTCGGAGCATGCACCGGCACGTGGTTGGAGACAGACCGGTGGCGGAAGGTGAGCAGTGAGGCCTGGGGGCGCATGGGCAGACAATGTCCACTGGGCGGCAGGAGGGGCTGGGGTGCAGCAGCATGTGTGCGCAGGGGCGGGCGAGCGATGTTGCCGTGTGCAATGGTATGTACTCTGCCATTATTACATCTGGACTCCATTGCAGATGAAAGGACCTGGTGGACTGCAGTGGATACCGGCATGTGGTTGGAGACACACCGGTGGCAGCAGGTGGGCTGTGGGGCATGGGTGAGCAGGGGCGGCTGTCTCTCGCTCTCTCAGCCTTTCACTGTCTCTCTCTCCCTCTCTGTCTCTCTCCCTCGCTCTATCTCTCCATCTCTCTCTCTCCCCCTCTCTATCTCTCTCCCTCGCTCGCTCTCTCCCTCTCTCTCTCTCTCCCTTTCTTTCTCGCTCTCTCTCTCCCTCTCTCTCTCTCTCTCTCCCTCGCTCTCTCTCTCCCTCTCTCTCTCCCTCTCTCTCTCTCCCTCTCTCTCTCTCCCTTTCTTTCTTTCTCTCTCTCTCTGTCCTTTGATGAGCGCATGACACACGTTCTCATCTCGGATTTTGTCTTGCAGGCTGTGACTTCCAGATTGTCCGGAGTGGATCCGCAAGGACTAATCCGATTTGTTGTTTTGTGTTGTGTATTAATAAAGTTTTGTTATGGGAATTTCAAAGTTGAATGTTTGATTCTCCTTATTCTGACCACACATGTATGCTTGTTGTTGTATTTGTGCGACATCAGGGTCTTTTTTTTCTCGTGATTTTGTGAAGTTGCTGTGGCATATCTTTGTCCGGGGTGGGTGGGCCGGGGGAGGGCCCCGGGGTGTGGGGGGGTCCTGGGGGTGGTGGCGGTGGGTGTTGTGGGCCTCTGGGGTCTCCGAGCTGCATGAGCAGTGGCTCCATGGCATCTGTTGTTCTTCAGGTGTGGCTGTGGGCTGGGCTCCCTTTTGTGGTGCAGGTAGTCGTCCTGCTTAACACCAGCAGAAAGCAGGTGTAAACTCCCTGCTGCTAGCGCGGCTTATCACCTGTTTTTGGTTCGCATCGCGGATCTGGCTGTTCGTTGTGAATGTCGCGATGTGGTGTTTTCGTGTGTTTATGCACGGGAACGCCTACTCTGCATCTCATTAGCATTAGTTGGCGGTGTCAACCGTGGCGATGTTTTTTGCGGCAGCTATCGCTGGATATGTGGCGATGTAGGCAGTTAGCACCAGCTTGCGAATGGGGCGATAATTCTATCGCCACTTTTGCTGTGCTAAAGTGCCGATAACTTGGCGATAAGTCCTTGTGAATATGCCCCTAAGTCTTTTGGGAACATTTATTTTCCCTTGCCTCTCCTGTTGTCTACTGGACTCTGCCGGGGTCCAATCCATGTCCCTATCATCATCATCAGAAGTGGTGCTTGGAGAAGATGATGCAGTGGTATCCTTCCTTTTTCTTGCTGGAGATCTGCGAGCCAATGATTCTAAAAGAGGAGGGTCAACTTGTTCCTCGGAAGGAAGCTCAACCCCCTGTCCTGCTCCAAAATCAAGCAAATGTACTATTGCTGGCTGGGGCTACTGTCCACTTTGCTCTGTTTCCTGAAACGACTGTGTACTACTTTGAAAAAGGGAAAAATCCAATTCAACATCACTACTCGTCGGCATCAACATGATTGCACTGGCTGCTTCACTGACAGGCATGGTCCTGGGCTTAAGTTGGGGGGTTGTTCTGTTGATGCAGGAGTGATGCTCTCAGCTTTCTCACAGAGGCCAGTGCGGCAGGCACAAGTTTGCCGAAAAAGTTTGTGGTCAGCTTTGTGGTCAGCATGCCAGTGGTGGAAATCTGCTTCTTCTCCTCCCATGGGCCACTTTCTTGGCAGCACCTTTCTTTGGGGCCATCTTGAAGCTGTCAGTTGGCAGTGGCACTTAGCTTCACTAACTGAAGAGATGCCCGTGTTGCGTAGTCAGTCATGTGTCATGTTGTGCACAGGCCTTTTGTCTGGCAGTACTGTGGGTGATGTCTCTTCTCTTGTGCACCTAAAAGCAAACAAGCAAGAAGAACATCAAACAAAGCAAGAAGAACATTAGTGAAACATGGCATTAATGCAATTCAATTAGTAGTACAAACAAACAATATACTTTAGTGTGATTACTTAAGTTATTTTAAATAATCAGCAATACAGTCTAACTATCCATTTGTAAAGCCACACCAACAAACACTTTCATGGTGAACACTCAGGAAGGATCAGAAAGAGCAACAACATACAGAAATAACTGTTTGCTTTATGTGAATCACTTTGGGATGTGGCACTCAGGGCGGTGCAGGTGACAATGGAATAATCCTTAGACAATGAATGCTGTTGTGCACCTATAGCAGACATAGGGTTGATGCCAGATGTAAGGAAAAGGTGAGAAAAATAAAATAAAAATAAAAATTTATTTAAATTAAAAAAATACAAGAATTAAAAAATTAAAATTGCAAGCAAAACTAAAAAAAATAAATTAAAAAAATAAAAGAAAAACAATAAAATTTAAAAACCTAAAATTGAAAAAATTGAAATAAAAAAATTATAAATAAGTGAAATTATCTTCAAGTGTATCATTTATTAAACTGCTATTTCAACCATCCATGCAAGCCAATGGCAAAGAGACACACTGGTTGGTTGCACAAAATGGCTGCCAGGTGGTGCCACATGGTCATCAACAACAACAACTCTGAGCAAGGAGGCATGGCTACAACAAAGAAGACATGCAGGCCTATGGCAAAAGCACACTGGCTGCCTACACAAAATGGCCACCAGCCACATGGTCACAACAACAAGCAGGAGGCATGGCAACAACAAAGAACACATGCAGGCCTATGGCAAAAGCACACTCGCTGCCTACACAAAATGGCTGTGAGCCGCATGGTCACAACAACAAGCCAGAAGGCATGGGTAACAAAGAGAAGACATGGAGGCCTATGATATATGTACACTGGCTGCCTATACAAAATGGTCACCAGCCACACGGTCACAACAACAAGCGGGAGGCCTTTAACACAAAGAACACATGCAGGTCTATGGACACTGACTATACATAATGACCCCTGGCCATATGGCATGGGGAACAAAGGCAAATTGTGACATGAGGAAAAAACACTTACACACTGGCCAGACAAATGAGGCACAGATTGGCAACACAGAAAAAAGAGCATTAATTCAGCAATGTCAAAAATGAAAGTTAACTGGACTAAGAAATTTTACAACATACATACTCCAACGGCATCAAATATAATTACCCCACCTATTCACCGTTTTCAGAAATCTTGTAATACCCCCAAAAAAACACATTTTGCAATTTAATCCAGGGCCATCCATGACCATAACAATGTCCCAATTCAACAGACACCACAGAAACAGTTGTTTCCTGCACCTATGACTAGTACTAGGCCTACTGGCTGGAAGGCCCATTGGCAGACTAGGCCACATAGTGAATGACATTAATATTGCTAATTTAATAAAATAAAATAACTAGGACCCTACTGAAAGTGCAGGCCACCCACCACAATAAATTAAAAAAATTGAAAAAAAAAGTACAGATGAATCCAGGTGCATGCCCCCATTCAAACAAACTACACCCTTATACACCAGTTTTGAAATCTCAAATACAAAGTCCTTAAATTCAATGGTTTAAATGCAGCAGACAAGGAGAGTGATCCTTCCAGCTCCAAATCCCAATGAAAAGTGACCAGGAGAGGGACAAAGCACTGGGAGGAGCCTGCTGGACAGGAACAGTACATTGGAGTCTCTGAAGCACTTCCTTCCTGTTTGGAAAAAAAAGTTTAAAAAAAAGGCTTCTCGCACAAAAAAAACAACTCCAAATGCCAGTTTGAGAAGAAAATCAACTCCAAAAGCTTCTCAGCTGTATCTTCAGCAGAAAAGCTGCTCGACCTCTCTATTTGCGATTGTAATCGGCACTAGATTGGCGCCGTCACAGCCAGAAGCTGTGCAAGTGAGCGCGAAGTCTCGCAGGAGCTCGTTAGCAGTGAGAGAAGTATTCCGCACACTCGCAAGTGGCCCAAGACACTTTCCACTTTCAGTCGTGTGCCAAAACAAAACTCAAGGGTGCAAACGGAAAAACAACTCAAGCGGAGTGGAGTTTACCGCCAGGGCCTAGTTTCCGTCAATGGGCAAGGCGGTGAGGCTCAGAAAGAGGCAGGTGCCAGTAGAATTGGGTTAAGGAATCTGCTGGTGTCCCCAGAGCAGGCGATACCCAATGCATTATCCCAGGTTGTGGTGTCTGACAACAGGTAGGGTCTCTATCCAGTGGGCCTTGTTCCATTTGAGTGGGGGGTGTTCAGGTCTTCTGAAAGTTACAGTGAGCCTTGGCATGCCTGTGAACTGTTTCTTAGGTAATGACCTTGAGCATACTACCTGGACGGAAGTGGAGCTCAAAGCATACCTGGAAATGTTAGAGTTGCCTGAGTGGATTTGTGCAACCACCAGGTCCAGAGCTGCCCAGGATGGGAGTCAAGATATGCTGGAGCCTGGAAAAATGGCCCAGCCAGCTGCTAAGAAGGGGAAAGGCAGAGGGTGTGGGAAAACAGCCCCTGAATGTCTCCCAGTTGAGGTGGATGGGGCACCTGCGGTGGCAGCGCCGGAGCCAACTGAGGAGGTCATTTTTCCCCTTGGTGACCTGCCAGAGCTTGCTGGGTGGCAAGTGAAAGGAGTACCCACCAAGGAGGAGTTCTGTAGGGTACAGATTGAGTGTCCAACCCAAGCAGCAGTTGATGCCTCTGGAAGTCATCACATTTACTGGGAGTACAACCTCCTTTACAGTGAGCCAAAGGCTCCTAGGCATGGGACAACAGGGCTTTCCTACTGGAGGACACCTGGGCCAAGACAAGACCTTTGCAAGGCTTAGGATCAAGACTTCCTCAGATGTTTTCTGTAGGACTTGTGTGATCTGCCAGGCCAGTGGGAAGACAGCGCAGAGGCTGAATTCCCTTGCCAGTCATTGGCACACCCTTTGAGAGGTTGGGCATTGACATTGTTGGACCTATTGACCCCTCGACTGCTTCTGGCAATAGGTTTATCCTATTTTTGGTGAACCATGCCACAAAGTACCCAGAAGCCATACCTCTGAGGACTGCAACTGCATCTGCAATGGCTAAGGCCCTTGTGGGGATTTTTAACAGCGTGGGTTTCCCCAAGGAAGTAGTGTCTGACAGGGACGCCAACTTCATCTCTGCTGACATGCAGTCAATGTGGAAAGAGTGTGGAGTGACTTACAAATTCTCCTCCCCTTACCATCCACAAACCAATGGGCTTGTTGAAAGTTTCACCGGGACCCTGAAAGCTATGATCAAAAGCCTGCCTGAGGCCTTAAGGAGTAAGTGGGACTTCCTCTTACCATACCTTCTCTTTGCTTACAGATAGATGCCACAGAAGGGAGTAGACTTCATGCTCCCTTTATGTAAGAGGATCTCAGAGTTTGGTGAAAGGAGGGTGGGAGCAAGCTCCCAGGAAGAATCCCCAGGATGCAGTTAGCTACATGCTGGCCTTCAGAAGCCAAATGGCTAAGTTGTGGAAGCAAGATTCAAACAACTTAGAAGCCTGCCTGGAAGTGATAAAGCAGTGGTATTACCAAACATCTACCCCTGTGGAATTGCAACCTGGGCAGAAAGCGAGGGTGATGGAACTTCTGGAGCCCAGGGCCTCCAAGACCGTTGGACTGGGTCTTATGAAATAGTTGAACAGAAGGGTGAGGCCATCTACCTGGTATACCTCAAGACCGCTAGGTACCCCCACAGGGTGCTCCATAACAACCATCTCAAGTGCCACTTTCAGAGGTCTTAGCTCACCATGCTGTTAGTGACAGATGGAAGGGTGGATGAGGAGATTGAACCTCTCCCTGACCTCTTAACCTCCAAGGAGAAAGATGGATCAGTGGAAGGAGTGAGCCTCCCCCCCCCTCTGACTCTTGAACAGCAGAGGGACTGCCACCAGTTGTTGGAGCAGTACTCCTCTCTGTTTTCACCCATCCCTGGATCTACCCACCTGTGTACCCATGATGTGGACACAGAAGACAGCCTCTCTGTCAAGAATACGTCTTATGGGCTGTCTAATAAGGTGAGCACCAGCATTAAAGATAACATTTCTAAAATGCTGGGATTTGGGGTGATAGAACGCTTTAGTAGCCCCTGGTCCAGTCCTGTGGTACTGGTACCAAAATCTGCCCCACAGGCACCACACCTGAACTCAGGTTCTGTGTGGATTACAGGGGGCTCAATTCAGTCACCAAGACCTATGCTCATCTCATCCCCGTGCTGATGAGCTATTATGACAGGTTAGGGGCTGCCATTACTTAAGTACCTTTTGTTCTTGCATCAGGGTACTGGCAGATTGCCTAAACAGAAGGAGCAAAAGAGAGGTCAGTCTTCTCCACACCATTGGGCCACTACTAGTTTAGGGTGATGCCCTTTGGACTCAAGATCGCCCCTGCCACCTTCCAGTGGTTGGCGAACCAGGTACTGGCTGGAATTGAGGCCTTCAGTGCTGCCTATTTGGATGACATTAAGGTCTTCAGTAGCAGTTGGAAGGGCCACCTTTTTCACTTCCAGGAAGTGCTTCGGCCTCTGCAACAGGCAGACCTGACTATCAAGGCCAGTAAGTGCCAGATAGGGCAGGGGTCTGTGGTGTACTTGGCAGGGTAAAGATGCAGCCCCTCCAGGCCTAGATTGAGAGTGTCATGGCCTTGGAGCCCCCTAAAATCCAGACTGAAGTCAGAGAATTCTTAGGCCTCACTTGGTAGTATAGGAGGTTCGTCAAGAGATATGGCAACATTGTTGCCCCTTGACAGAGCTGACTTCTAAGTGGCAACTCAGCAATTTGATTTGGACTGAGGCATGCCAAAATCATTTGACTTCCTTAGCAGACCATGTGCACAGCCCCTCTGCTCAAGGCCCTTGACTTTTCCAAGGAATTTATTGTACAGACAGATGCCTTAGAGCGTGGTATAGGGGTGGTACTTGCACAACTTAATGAAGAGGGCCTAGATCAACTTGTACCCATCATCTACAGGAGGTTACTTCTGAGGAAATAAAGCTGGGGTGCTATTGAGAGAGAAGCCTTTGCTGCGGTCTGGGCACTGAAGAATTTGAGACCATACTGATTTTGTACTCACTCCCTGATACAGACAGACCACAGGCCCCTCAGGTGGTTATGCAAATGAGGGGTGAAAATCGAAAATTATTGAAGTGGTCCTTTTATCTACATGGTATGAACTACCAGGGGTAGACCATGCCAATGCTGATGGTTTCTCCATGTTTTGCTGCCTAAGTGATGAGCACTCTCTGGAGGTTGGGTAGCTCTCCCCACTTTCAGCTGGAGGGGACATGTGTTAGACCTGTCAGACTTAGGATGGGCTTCCCCCAAATATTTTGCCTGCTTACCTTGTCTTTTTGCTAATTCTATTTGTTGGCCTTAGGGCTCTGATCACTTTACCACTGCTGACCAGTGCTAAACGTATTCTCCCATAAACATTGATTTACCTGTAGGTCTCTAGTAGAGTGCTTTACCTGTGCCCAGGGCCTGTAAATTAAATGCTACTAGTGGGGCTGCAGCACTGATTGTACCACCCACACAAGTAACCCTTTAGAAAATGACTCAGGCCTCAAACTGCAGAGACTGTACAGTTTTACTGCCATTTCAACTTGGCATTTAAAACACTTTGCCAAGCCTTAAACTCCCATTTTATTACACATAGGTCACCCCTAAAGTAGGTCCTAGGTAGCTCATAGTGCAGGGTGTGTGTAAGTAAAAGGTAGGACATGTACTTTTAAGTTTTACTTGTACTGGTAGTGGAAAACACCCACATTTGTGTTTCACTACTGTGAGACCTACTGCTCTCATAGGTTAACATTTGGAATTCCTTACTACACTTTTAAGCTATAATTCCTGATCAGAAAGGAGTGGCTCTGTCATGTTTCATGTCTTTGGAATGGTAATGACAAATCCTCTTTACTGGTAAAGTTGGATTTGACATTACTATTTTAGAAATGCCACTTTTAGAAAGTGGGTATTTTTCTGCTCTTAAAGCTCTGTGTGCCTGCAGCCTATCTCCAATACACATCTAGGGTGGGTGAAAGCTCTTCTTTGCACATTCTTTCAAGACAGTCACACACAAAGGAAGGTTAGGTGTGTCTAAGTACCCTTCTGCATCCTGATGCATCCTGGGTAGGATGGAAGGGAGGAGCTGACAGTAATACCTGAATAGGCAGTGTCCTGTCCCCACACAAATGGTCAATTACCCCCCTGTAGTGAGTCTGGAGTCATGGCTAGAAAGAAAGGACATCTTTTTTAAAGACCCTTCTTTGAAGTCACCCCCACTTCAAAGGCACAATTGGGAATAAGTACTGGGTCTCTGACCCCACCAAATCAGGCACTTCTGGACATGTAAAGACCCTCTGTCAGAAGAACTGCTGCACTGCTATAATGACTGTCACTCTGCTTGACTGCTGCTCTGCTGTGCTGCCCTGCTGTCTGATGCTCTCTTACCCTGCTGAGGGAGAGCTGAACTCTGCCTTGAACCAAGGGCTTGTTGCCTTGCCTCCTGTTGCTTGAGACTCAGGGATATCAGTCTCATCACCTGCTATTGTGCCTGGTCCATTGGAAGTGGACCCAGGTATTTGCTCCAGTGAAATCAACGCATCTCCAATTTCCGTGTAGCAGAATCGGCGCATCGACCTTGTTGTGGGAGAAGAATCGGCGCATCGCAGTCGGAACCAGCGTATCGCCTTAAAAAACCAACACATTGGAACCAACACGTTGCCACCGGTGCAGTGAGGGAAGATCGACGCATCCCCTCGTCTGCATAAAGAAACCCAGAGCATCGTCTTTGGAACCAACCTATTGCCACCACTGCATGAAGAAAATTGATGCATCACCTCGACTGCAGGATCCACACCGACGCATCACTTGGCTGCACTCTGCATCTTGACTTTGTGACCAGAAACAAGGTACTGTGTTCAGTGTGCCTGCGTGTCGCCTGTATCTGGCCTGCACTCCATTGCAGTCAGACTGAAATCTTGACTTTGCCCCGGTCCAGCGCGACCAGACAAGTGAGTTTGTGGTTCAAATTAACTACAAGCCACTTAAGCATTTTTTAGAACAAATGTTTACATACGATATCTATAATAATATATTGCTGGGTATCCCAAATGCAAAAAGACACTTTAGAGGTGAGGTATATTTCAAGAGTTAAGAAAAGAGCATACTGTGTCTAGAGCAGCTTTAGAGGAGAGAAATGAAAAGATGACAATGTTTTAATGCTCTGGAAGTAGATAATGATACCATTCAGAAAAAAAGAGTAGATTAAAGCAAGTAAGCTGGATGTGTACTGAAAGAGTTAAAACATGGTTGAGAACCAATGGACTTTGGATTTTAACTTAAGAATTACAGAAGAAATATGGTTTAGTGCACAAGTGGTAGGAATATTCCTGACAGGTAGGTATTAATAGAACCAAACAAAAAAACAGGGAGGACTTCTGATGGCCAGATGTTGATTTCAAGGTTGAGAAGATGATTATAGAGTGTCATTGTGAACACAGTGTGAGCCCAGGTATAAAATACTTTTTGTGTGTGTGTATGTGGGTGTTTATGTGTGTGTGTGGAAGTCTTTGCTTCCCTTGCAAAGTCTACAAAGTGAAGTATGGGCGAGTATTTGCTTGGACATTGTGGATCGATTCCATAGTAACTTGAATTGTCCCAATTTGTGTTGTATCTACAAGATGATGTCTCTATGTGGCTAGAGTGCAATAGTATTAAAATCAATTACTAGTGTGAACTAGCTTCAGGTGAGATATTTCAAAGGGATAGCTGTTTTATTGAGATGATGATGGACAATTAAGCACTCATAGCCTCAACGGGTATGGATAAATATTATACGTGGAATGGGCTAGCAGGCTAATTATCCTCCTAGTGTTATGTTCCATATAGGTACCCCAATATAGGCTCAGGTAGTCACCTAACCTTTCACTTATATTCACCCCTACCATTACACTACATAACGGTTCTTGGGACTGACCTTTTACCTAGTTATGGTACTGCTTACAAGACATAGGGTTTTCTCTGAAAACTAGCCTTATCCATTATGCAGGAGGATTCTTGGAAACTCAGCAGGACTACCATCTCCTGCATAATAACTATGTACAAGGGTCATTCCTTCTGTCATCCTAAGTCTGAAATGACACAGCAAGGTAGAACCCCCGAGGGTACCACTTTGGGTATATAAACACCATATCTTGCTGAGGTAGTCTGAGGAGAAAAGGACTTCCATGCAGACACACTGACGCAAGATGCTGAGGTTCCTGCATGCAGACACTCCAGCTCGCAGTGGTCTGACATCCCTTGCGGGGTGTCCATCTCGAGACCAAGACGGGGTCCCACAGTCTCTCACTTCACGTAATAGGGTTGACTTTATATTAGAGGGATTCTTGGCTTTACACCCACATACATGCTTGCCACACTTAGGTACATCTAGTTAGGGTCGCATCGTAGGAGTACGCATTCTCCTGTCATGTATTTTAGATACCTGCCGGTATTCATCATTTTAGCACGATGGTAGAAATCTAACATCCTTTTATTCTGTAAGTGCTTATAATCATTTATATCTGTTTCTGTCTAATGGTTGCTTCAGCACACCTATTTTACACTAGAATGACGCTGGTTCAATAAATGCTTATTGGAAAATGTCCCCACAGTTTATTCTGTGTATTTCTCTGAGACAAAGTGAGCAGGAGTGACTGAGGGAAAAGTATAGCACTGTTTCCACAGTCCTGAGGGATCAGGGTTGTCATGTTCAATAGTTGCCAAGAACTATTCTCTCCTTGGTAAGAGGGGTTTTTAGTGGCACCGTGAGCTAGCTGGTATACAGGCTAACATACCAGGTGGGTGTGTCTAGAATCAGCCTGGACACCAATCCTACAGTGTATGTTGTCTAAACGCGCTTATCCTATGTAGGTTTATAGGAACTACACTACACTAGCTCTCCAAATAAAATCTTATGGCTCAAAGGCTGACTAGAACCTTGAAGTCTGGCACTAAGCTGGGAACGAGGGAAGTAGGTAATTGCAGGAGATGTCTGGTGTATTGGTTAACTTTCCATGGTCAATGGGCCTAGTGAGGTGCTAAAGGGAAGGATGCCCAATACACAGTTATACCTAGTGTGCATGGGTTGAGATAAGAAGAATATTTTCTGAGAAGATGCAGGAGAAAGGCAAGAAAATAGTGTACTTTATGAGGGCTGCAAAGGATATGAAGATAAGTGTGGTGACAGACCATGCATTAAACTACCAGGATCTGTGATCAAGGAAGAGAGTATGTTTTCACAAGGTGTTCAAGTGAAGGAAAACTTGTTTATGGCTGCAAGAATCAATTAATATAAAATATGATAAGGGTGCTTTTGGCATGTAGTCAGAATATAGAAAAGGATGAAAGTGATGCAGAAGGGTTATAGAGTGTTGTTGAAACCAACACCACGAGAAGATGAAAGTCGAATGAGACCAAGGCAGGCACGAAAAGGATAGTACCAAAAAAATGATGCACATGTGATGATATTCTTCTATTTATATTATATTCTCTGAGGGCTGTGTGTAGTATCTTCCTTATAACTGCTCTGTTATTCAGTAGTTATTTCTGTCTGTTATTAGTAAATTCTATGGAATATGTATGTTATAAACTTGGGTCTCAAATTGGAAGAGGTATACACCCTTTCCAAGTAGGAACCACAATCTTAGTCAGGGTAAGCTAGAAACAAACTGAAAGATAACCTGTGCTCACCCTCTGGTAGCTTTGCACAGATCAGTCAGGCTTATCCTAAGAGGCAATATGTAAAGTATTGGTGCAACACACACACAGCAACACAATGAAAACACCCGAAACATGCTTCACATAAGTTTCGAACAATAGAAAATAAGTTTATGAGTAAGACCAGACCAGAATGACAAAAATGCAATAAGTAGAATTGGAGTTATGAAGTTTTAAAGAATAAAACAAAAAAGTAGTGCTTAGAAGTCAATAGCGCTAAGGGGTTACTAGAGGGCACGCTGAACCAGGGCAAGGTCAGAGTTCAGGTCAACTGCGAAGGAGGGCAGGCTGTCTACAGGACTCATGCAGGTCCTGCTGAGAAAGTATCTTGGATGGAGCAAAGCATCAACGCCGAAGTGTTGATGCGTCGGCGCCAATCCACGCAGGCGATGAAGAACCCCTTTATGATACAGGCACTGCGTCGTCATCGAGCCATGCTGTCCATAGTCTTTGAGCTGCGCAGTCCGTTGAGGTGATGTAATCGATCGGCTTCTGCGTCGGAATTGAAGGGCAATGCATCGGTTCCGCTCGGCACAAAGTCATCACTGAATTGATTTTGATGGTTCTGCACAGCAGGAGTCACCTTTCAAGGACCCAGGATTAGATTGGCACACTTGGCAGGGCAGGACTCACAGATGGCAGAGTCCAGGTGCTTTTGCAGAGTTGTAGGAAGTCTTTGATGGCCCTGAGAGTACAGAACAGGGTCAAGCCAGCAAGCCCTTGGAGTCACTCTGGGTTCAAGTGAGATGGTTTCAGGCCTTATCCTCAGCAGGGCAGAGATCAGCAGTCATCAGAGCAGCTCAGCAAAGCAGAAAGCAGTTCCTTCAGAGCAGCAGTCAGGAAAAGTGGCAATCCTTGTAGGATAGCAGTCCTTACTCCTGGCAGACTTCTTCAAAAGTCCAGTAGTGTACAATCTTGGAAGGGTCAGATACCCAATACTTATACACAAAAGGGCCTTTGAAATGGGGGTGGCTTCAAAGCAGGCCCTTGAAGTGCAGAGGTCCCCTTTCATCCCAGCCCTGTCTGCCAGGATATCAGTGGGGGTAATCAGCTCTTTGTGTGCGACACTGCCTATTCAGGTGTGTCAGCTCCCCCTCCCTCTTCCTGCCCAGGAAGAGCTATCAGAATGCAAATGAATGCAGATGAGTTTGCTTCCACACCCACCTTTCCTGTGTTTTTGGTTGTTTAGAGGGAATGCATAAAGTATAGTTGTCACCCATCCCAGAGGTGTATTGGAGACAGGGTTCAGGCACACAGAGCAGTAAGAGCAGAGAAATGTCCACTTTCAAAAAGTGGCATTCTAAAACAGTAATGTTAAATCCAACTTTACCAGTAAAGAGGATTTATCATTACCATTCCAAAGATATGAAACATGATGCATCTACTCCTTTCTAATCAGAAATTACAGCTTAAAAGTGTTTTAAGGCATTGCCGATGCTATCCTATGAGAGGAGTAGGCTCATAGTAGCGTAAAACGAATGTAACTGTTTGTCACTACCAGGACATGTAAAACTTAAAAGTACATGTCCGAATATTTAGTTACACAGCACCCTGACCATAGGGCTATATAGGGCCTACTTTATGGGTGACGTATGTGTAATAAAAGGGGAGTTTTAGCCTTGGCAAATGGTTTTAAATGCCAAGTCCAAGTGGCAGTAAACTGCTCACACAGGCCATGCAATGGCAGTTTGAGACAGGTTTGAAAGGCAATGTGGCACACTCAGTGCTGCAGGCCCACTAGTACCATTTAGATGACAGGTCCTCCTGGGTATATGGTATCCCAATTTAGAAGGGACTTATAAATAAACTAAATATGCCAATCATGTATACACCAATGTCACCATGTTTAGTTGAGAAGCACATGCACATTAGCACTGGCTAGGAGTGGTAAAATGATCAGATTCCTAAGGCCAACAAAAAGACACAGCAAAAAGAGGAGGTAAGCAAGCAAAACGTTTGGGGGAAGACCATCCTAAGGATGACTGGTCTAACAATGTTTATATATTAAAACCTTATAATGTTTTTTGACCGGTAAAGCCCATCTTTGGGTCTGATTGGTTGTTAAACTTCCCTCTTCTTTGTAATGACCTCTAGTGTCATAAATTGGTTTTAATTTAATATTATATAGCAGAACACAATTTTAATGCTATTGCTACCAGTGAGCTTTGAGACAAACTGCATCATTTACATTAAAACAATAGGGAAACATATAAGAAGTTCCAAAGAAGATCAGTTATGCAAAGATTTACTGAAAACACATTATTTCAGATGCACATTGAAAAAGTTCTAGTTTGTTGGTGAGGGAAAGAGCTGCACATATGAAGATAATTCCTGGCACACTGTAGTCTCAAGCAGTTAGAAAAGGAGAAAACGAGTCTTAGCAAATGGAGATGAAGGAACAGATGGAGATGAGCTGACTTTAAGCTTAACATGGTTGCCAGATTGACATACAGAAATACAGACTGATTGCCAAAATAGAACAAACACAAAAAAGAACAAATCACAAGGGAGGATATAAGAGTCAGATTGCTAATAACGTTATTGAATATAAGGGAGATGTAAGTAGAATATGAAAGAACATACAATATACAAATCACAGAGTGATTCATGGATTCAGAAGAAGTAAAGTTGTAGTTGAAAAACCTGGCAATGCCACAACAAGAAGAATTAAGGCAGGAACATCATGCACGTCTAATATTAGTTTTAAAGCAGACTAATGAAGAACCAAGGGCCAGCCTCATGTTAAAAGCCATTTTGCGGTCATAAACTCAATGATTCACAAAATATAAAAGTTTCCAAATGGAAATTGGCTTTTGCTATTTACTAACCCCCTCGTAGGCCACCATTCCTGCATTGGTATCCAGTGGGTTGCAATGTGATACTCATTAGTCAGGTAGTTCTGCAATGTGTGGGCGATTGATCAGTTGGCAACATGATGACCTATTAGTACATATGTCCCATAGCAAAAAGAAAAGCAGGTTGCAAAGAGTCAGTGCACTAATTGCACCCACTCTTTGTGACCAGTCTGATTCTGCATCATTCCTCAAGTACCTTTTTTTATGTTGCAGATTTGAATGGCAAGACTACCAAATGACATAAAATGTCATGCATGTATTTTGCAGCTTTTATGATTCACTCTGTGATTTCGAATAAAGCTTATTTTGACTTGACTTGACATAAAATGTGTTCAAGGATTTAAAATTAAGCATTAAAGATGATACCTAGATTACATGTATGAATCATCAGCACAGAAATGTGCCTATCCTAGTATGACCATACATTTGATAGGGCAGTCCAAATAATGACCTATGACCAGCACCCTCACAGTTTTCTCCAAATCAAATGCATCTTCCAGTTTTAAAAGAGATCGGGCCATACTATAAAATGCGTTGCATTTGTCTTGTTAGCGCCGGGCACACCTTTCAAAAGCTGCACCTGGTGCTAACAAGGAGAGTGCACCGTATTAGATAGAATGCGCTGCCCCAGGGTAGCCGCAAACTCGTGCTGCCCTGGGGGCAGTGCATTCAAGTGAAATACAGAATTGCTTTGAAGCAGCCGCTCCATGTTTCACTGTGCAGGCTGCAACCTGCTTTCACTTTAAAGAGGGGTGAGAGATCCCCTTGCAGGCGGGTGCAGTGAGTGACTGCCCCCACCTCCAAGGGGATGTATACGGGGTTGATAGGACCCCCATCATCCCCTTCAGAGGGATGCCATCAGGACGCTCACTGACAGCATCTTTGCCTCTCCACCCACATCTGTAGTATGACGCGGGCTCATAGGGAAAGAAATTCCCTGAATTGCCTGCTGTTGGACTTGGCCCTTTTTGCAGGGTCATCCCTGAACTTTTTGCCTTCCTCCTAGTCTTTTTTTTCTGACCTGGTGTTGGTGGTTTTTGGACTCTTGGCACTTTAGCACTGCTGTCCAGTGTAAAGTGTGTGTGCTCTCTGTGGTAAACATGGTAAGATTGGTCTACACCTGTTTGGCGTATTATATTTACCTGTCAGTCCCTTGTAAAGGGGTATCTCAGATACCCAGGGCCAGTAAATTAAATGCTACTGGTGGGCTTGCAGCGCTGATTGTGCCACCCACCAAAGTAGCCTTTCAAACCTGTCTCAGGCCTCTGACATTGCAGGGCCTGTGCGCGCAGTTTACTGCTGCTGTGACGTGGCACATAAAGTGTGTGCCACGTCTGCGACCCCCCCTTTTACTGCATGTCAGTCACCCCTAAGGTAGGCCCTAGCTAGCCCTATGGGCAGGGTGCATTGTAGGTAAAAGGTAGGACATGTACCTTAACTGTGTGACATGTCCTGGTAGTGACAAACAGCCAATTTTGATTTCTCACTGCTGTGAGGCTGCCCTCTCATAGGAATGCATTAGGGATTCCCTGATAAGTGTTTCAGTGGTAATGTCTAATATGAGAGGAGCAGTGTGGTCAAGTTTGGTTTGTTTGGAATAGTAATAATAAATGCTGCGTAATGGTAAGTGCAGATTTATTATCACTATTTTAGAAATGCCACTTTTAGAAGTTGGCATTTCTGTGTGCTATGTGTCTTTGTGCCTGCCTGATGTGTATTGCATGTCTGGCTCTAGATTGACAGGGGCTGGTGAGGTGCCGTGGCTCCAGAGGGACTGGGTGAGTCAGCACTAGGCTGAATAGGCAGACTACATTTGGAGTAGTGGGAGGAGTAGCCCCTGACCCTGAATGGGTCTGTGCCTGCCTTGTTCAATGCTGGCTCAACCCCCCTGTGGTGTGTCCGGGGCGAGGACCTACTCTGACAATGACGGTGTTTTAGCACTGTATAGAAATGTTGGAGTGCCCCCCAGAACTGGTTTGGACCGGGTCTAGGCCTGTGCCAGGGGGAGAGAACAAAGACACATGTGGTATAAGTACTGGGTCTGTGACCCCATGAGAGGGTGCTTCCTGTACCTGTTTTGGAGAGAAGAGGACTGCTGGGCCCCAGGATGAACCACCACGAAGGATTGCCCCTCTGCTGGAGGGCCCTGTGAGCTGGCCTGCCTGGGCCCAGCTCTGCCCTGTGTGACTTTGGGGCTGTGTTCTGCACCCCTTTGTGCCAGCGCTGCTCATTTTCCCTAATTACTGGCCCTGCAGAGGAAAGCGTGTGGTTGACTCCCCTCTTGAAAAAGACGCCGGGCGGAGGGCTGAAATTAGCCCCGGGGCCCGAGGTGCGGGCCCACCAGCTAAAACGCCGTCAGCGGGAGCCTACCCTGCATTGTTGGTGTTAGGGGAAAGTGCGGTGTTTGCGCCCCCGTAGCACGCTGTGGGCACCTTCCGGTCATTTTTGGCCTGCGGACCTCGAGAAGTGAAGGGAACAGGAAGCCAGGCATTTGTGGTCTGACTAGAGGCGGTGCTTCCTGCCGCCGGGAGAGGAAGCCAGGCAAGCGAGCATGGTTGAGGGTGGAGCCAAGGAGGAAGAACCGGAGCCTCGCAGGCTCCACTCAATAGCTCCCCGCCTTCCCCCGCCTGGTAGAGGGAGAGGCGGGGCCCCAGAGATCGCCGGACGCAGCGAGGAGAAAAGCAGGGGGTCCGCAGAAAGGAGCGGAGACTTCGCTCCGTGCCCAGCCTTTCATGGACTTCCCTGTGGAGCCCCCCCACACCGGTGGGAAGGTGCATACCGTGGAGCAGCCCGAATGCGGGCCGCTGCTTACTTCCTTGGGGTCTCGCGTGGTGGAGAGACCTACGGACCTGCGGGCTGCGCTGCCCCATTTTGGGTGATATTGCGGGGAGTGCCCCAATCTGGGTAGCATGAGACCGGAGATGTCTCCAACGTATTTGGTGTCAAGGCGCCTGCACCGCTGGGAGTTACAGCAGTTGCTGGGTGTGTGCCCTGTGAGGGAACACGCAGTGGGGAAAGCTCTCACTGTGGGACATAAGGCCATGTGGTGCTGTAGGCACCTTGCCTGGGATTACGGCGCACCAAGGAGGGAATTTATGTCTGTTTGAGGTGTCGGTTGCACCAGGAGGAGCCCGGTGAAGGGGCTCCTAAGGCACTGTTGGTGCCGGTGACCATTTCTACAGCTGCACCGCCAGATCGCGGCAGCTGCAACGTGGGGGGGCACTTTTGGTGTCGCTGAGACATGGGTGAGTTGCACCCTTGCCCCCATTTGTGTACCGGCCCAGTTGGGGCCAGTACTCTGCTGCATCGGCAGCCTAGAGCCCTGACTTTTGATGGACAGAGGGCATTTGGGACAACCCAAGACGGGCCCCAGACGAAGGCCAGTTGGCCTGTGAGCACCTGAGGTGCTGGTAGGGTGCAAGGCCCTAAGGTAATGTCTGCACCTGGGGGGTGTTACTGAGGTGCAGTACTAATGCTAATGCATAATGTTCTTATGCCTAATGTGGTTGTGCATAATGTGTTTATGCCTATTGCTAATGCATAATGTGATATAGGCTGAGTGCTAATACCAGTAGGTACTGGTTGTTTTATATTCACTGCTTGTGCTTTCTGATGGTTATGACAGTGGCCCGATTGGCCCTGTCCTGTATATAAATCCTCTGTAAAGTACTACCTAGTGCCAGTTGGCACAGTGTGTATTTGTGATTATGATCTAATGATTTTATGAGTAATACAAAGGCTATTTTTTATATAACCTTGTGTGGAGTTTCTGTTGTGGTGTGCCTAGTGTGTCACTGCTGTGTGAGTGTGTTGCGCAAACGCTTTACACATTGCCTCTGGGATAAGCCTGACTGTTCGTACCAAGCTACCAAGGGGGTGAGCAGGGGTTAGCTTTGGCGTGTAACGCCCTTGCCCTGACTAGAGTGGTGGTTTCTGCCTGGCTTAGGCGCAAGCCCTAGCCAACCAGAAATCCCATTTCTAACACCTGCGGACACACCCCCCCCATGTAACTGAAGGAACAGCCTATAATAATAGCGCTGGAGCTATACGTGCGCCAGCGATATCTGTATTACAAAAGGGGCCGCTCAAGTGTCTGTGGCCCCTTGTGTAATACCAAAGTGCCCTGGGGGCACGCAAAGTGGGCGCAAATGTGCTTTGCACTCCCTGGGCACTTTGTTTAATAGAGCCCCTGGTGAGCAAGAGCACTACATTTATAATGTTGCTTGTGCTCACAATTCCTCCAGACCTCTCTTGTGATGATGTTTTTAGAAAGACAAGGACCTCTCGACCTGCACAGTTGCTGCAACCTGTCACTCGCCTCAGAGAGAAGGGAGAAGAGCTGTGTGTGTCATATGTCATGTCATAAGGGATGTCATGCTCTTGAGGGAAATACCATTTTCCATAGCATTTCAAAAACATTTTTGTTTTATGATATGCAGGACAAGTGTGCATTTTATAGAAAAAATAGGAGTTAAAAAATTCTGAATGCAGCAGGTCACATGTGAACAATAGCTCAGCAGAGCCATTTTGCCCAAGGTTCTCAACCGCAATCATGACCTTGTAGAGAAATATGCAAGTTAAAAACTGTTCATGAAATATTAATTACGTGCTTACTGGTCATCTCACTGGTAGGTTTAAATGCAAATTGTATATGGTATTCCTGGATCTCTGTGTTATTATAATCATATGTCAGAACATGTGCTCATTGTACTATTATTGGTGCAGCTTAATTACGGTCCTTTTTCTATGTCTTAGATCTGTCCCATTTTGTTGGATTTGAAAATCTGGTCACCTTATTGTGGATACAACAGGGAAGCAGAACACTGTATAATGAAAAGAGATGATCCACTATCAAACCTTAGAGAAGTTATGACAATTTGTGAGAAGATTAATAAGAATCATGAGACTGACAAAATTAAGGCTCTGAGATGTTCCCTGCAGTCTGTGTGCACATGCGTGTGAGTGTAAAGATTTATAAACATATCAACCAAATGTAATAAATGTGCCTCAGATATCAACATAAGGCAGTCTGAGCAAAAAAATAGTGTGATTTATTTACTCAAAACGACAGGAAAACTAAGACGAAGAATAATTTTTTGATGATGGGCTTAAAGAGTACAGGTTAGCCACAAGGGGAAATGCTAATTCAGCATAATGTTCAACATGAAACCAGGTTGTAGTGGTAAAACTGGCTCACATTAATTTAAAAAGAAAGTTATAGAGTGAAAAGTTTTATCAACACATTTTCAATGACAGTGTAAGAGAGATTGAACCTACAAAAGAGTATGCCTAATCATAGAGCAAATATGTTCTAGTGTGTGGAAAAAATGCTTATTCTAAGGGGTAAGAACCCTCACCCACCAAGGGTGCCATGCTTCATCATAGGGTTCGCTCCTCACATCAGGACCGCAAGGTGTTGATGTTTAAGTCAGATGGCAGACTGAGCATGTTCCGCATGGGAAGTGACCATTGACAGGGGGTAGCAACCAGAGGATGTCTTGATTGTGTATATGGGTCACCTGTGCTGATGAGTTTAAGAGATATCAGGCCGTTTTAGAAGAATAAAAGAACAAGAAAAATTGATTGATAGAATGAAGTTGTAAGAGTCATATTAAGAGTTAAGAGATAAATAGTGAAGCAAAGAAGTAAATTAAGATTGGTTATGAAAAATATTTAAGCAGAGAAATCTTAGCCTCATATGGAGATGCAGTAGGAGTAGAATGTGCACTCAGATTTCATGGTTCCAAGTCAGAAACATATGAAAAACATGCAGACTGCAGTTAAAGATACTGATACCCCAGAGTCCGGGGCAGGTGAGGCTGGCTATTGAGAAAAAGTATTTTTTTTGTTGCAAAGTAGATTGTAAACTCCTTTGCTGTGAAAGAATGGTAAAAGAGAGATTAATTCATTGGAGCACATAGGACATTTTATGGTTAAGGATATACAGTGACGGTTTAAAGATTTAGGGTAGATTACAGATTATAATAATGTTATTGGCAATAAATAAAATGGTTGTAAGTGAAGCGATCATGTTTCCAGTGGTTTAAGTTGTCCAACGGTTGTAATGAATTCAAGAGAATAAGAATTGCTTTGGAAAGATGAAAGGTCAGATAGGGTAAGGTGCTTCAAAGAATACAGAACATGCAGAGGTGAGTAGAATCAGAAAGTACGAGGATAGTAACAAGAGCCAGTGTGGATAATGCTTGAGTTGCACAGAGTGACATTGGTATAATGAGAAATGTGCACCTTATGATGACCTAAGGTCTCCATGCCTGACAGTTTAACATCTGTAGAAGAGAGGGATAAAAGGATAAACAAGAGTGTGACTGAATGAGCTTCCTGCTCTGCTATGTCCTAAAATGGCTGCTGTCAGTTAGCGAATGAGAGGGGACCGCTCACCTAGCTTGGTCACAGGAGTATGTTGCTGGATCCCTATGTTATTATTGTTTCTGCCAACAGGGGTCAATAGTATGAAGATGGGCTAGTCAGTCCTAGAAGATTTCCTGTGATCTCCATTAGCACATAAATTACATTTCTCAGTTGCTATTTTAGTGAAGGTGAATTGGTTTTCTGAGCAGCTCAAAAACATGGCCATGTTTATTCTTTTAGAGTGTATATTTTTGCCATCCTCTTATGTTTAACAATGTTAGGGCTCTAAACCTCCACCAAAAAATAAGGCTCCTGAATCACTTTTAATGTCAATTCACAAAGTAACTTTAGGGGTATTTTGTATATATCTGTGCTGCCTGTCAGAGCACAAGGGCAGGTTAACAGATATATAGAGAAATACAAAAGCATTTTCTTCAGGCCCACTTTAGTTGCTGCACAATACCTAGGGCACAGAAAATTAGAGAAGCATCTGTTTGGATATAAGGGTAAACATTTTGCGGATAATCAATTAATTAAAATCGCATATCCACATACATATTACATACTGGATTGCATTTTACTGTACAGGTGGTCTGCCTCCTTTACCACCAGTATAAAGTACGGTGGTCCCAGTATTATAACATCAAAGCCGTGTCAATGGAAAACATACAATAGTATTTCAAAATAGAAAATCAAAGAAAAACTAAGCTGATGGTACAGTGTTATTTAATCACACTGAACATAACTTACAGTTTGTAAGAGCAACATTTTAGAGCAAAAACATTTAAAAATCATCATTGGAGTACATAGATGAATAAGTGAAAGGGGAAGGAAAGTGATTCAAGTGAGGTAGTGAGGTACGTGAAGTATTAGTGGTGATGAATATCACAAACAAATTGTCAGGCATATCACAAACATATTGTCAGGCATATCTTATTCAATGCCAAAAACTTAAGTCATAGTACATAACATCTGTATACAATTAATTCCATCGCCATGTAACACAAGAGTTCACAGTAAAGCAAGTACTGTTGAAGGAACTGGCATCAATTAAGTGTCGACGTTTCGACCCCTGTATGAGTGTAGGTTCTTCTAACCCTTACTGGCGGGGTCTTACTCAAGACTGATGTGGGAGTGGGAGGGATGGGGCACCTATGTGTGAAATAAAAGAATGGATCGTCAAATCCATTTCTAAGTAGAGTAAGACAGTGACATGAAAGAGTACTGGTCACTATATTTACCGTGAATGGATAAGGAGGGACCTCACAAAATTGAATGTTGTCAGGTCGTACGGGCTCCGTGGCTCCAAGATAAAAATGCGAAGAAGAGAGTGAGAAACACTCATAAGTTGCGATGGATCCTATAAATCTTGTCCATAAAGGTTGCACTCAATAGGCTTAAATCCCAAAATCTGTGGTTTGAATCCCAAATCATAGGAGTCGGAGCAGATCCCTGAATTAATCTATGGAATCTGTAAACCTAATATGAGGAGGTAAAACATCAAAACATTGCTAAGTTCAGGACCTGGTTTAAGTAAAGATACAGGTGCAAAAAATTACATTCAGCGGCCCGATAGATCTCCAAACGGCCGCGCAGACACGGGAGAACTGACATAAAAGCATTAGGTTGCCAACCCGGGTAAAGTTAATGTGGGATAGGCATAACGTGCTATGCAGTGACGTCGAGTGTCATGATTGAAAAATATGGCTTGATAAGGTAGGCGCGTTACTGTTTAGAAAAAGTACTCAGTCTGGCGGAGGAGGTTGTCACAAAAGACAGACGCCTAGACTGAAACATTCTCGGGCTGAGAACCGTCTGCTCGCGTCAAGTTCTAAGTCATGGAAAAAGTGAGACGCATATCATATGGGACGTGCTCCGATCTTACTGAAGCAAAAGTGCCTAAATGAAACCGACACAATCTCGCTCTGCGTCAAGTTCTAACTCATGGAAAATAGTGCTTTAAAAGTGAACGCGAGATCATATGGGACGGTGCTCGATCTTACTGAAGCAAAAGTGCCTAAATAAAACCACACTTTCTCGAATGTGTTCACTATTCGGGCTTAAAGCCGAACGCTGGCATCAAGTGCTAACTTTCTGAAAGGAGAGTGCATTAAAAAATGTAAACGATAATGAGAAACCTGTTCGAGCTAACTAAAGCAGAAGGGCCTGAATTTAACAAATGCATTCTCGGACGTGTATGCGAGCGCACTCACCGTGATTAATCCGTGGTTCACCAAGAGTTGTGACCAAGATATCGCCGGTGATGCCGCTCCATTAAATAGAACCGTTGTGCGGGAAAAGCTAATAGCCGCGTGACGTTCAAGGTGGTGCTGACGCTAGATGCCTGTGTTAGGAGTAGACCAACTAAACGTGAAGAAAGACTCAGCTGTCATAAGTCTTGTGTATATTAACTCGAATATAACAGTAAATGGACAACATCAAGTACAATTCAAAATTAAACATTTTCTGTGAAGAGGACCTTCATGCCCTAATGAGAATCACAGATATATAGTTATTAAAGCTCAAGCAAGTATCATAACATCCGTGTCAGATCCTAATGTTCATACATTGTGATTGAAGCGCATGTGAACATAATGCCATGGGGGAGATCTCTAATAAACATCATTGTGACCCAAACTGTACATGACGAAATAATAACTGCTCATATATCACAGTCATGCAATAATAAGGATGTCTGCAAATTCAATATCTGTCACCTAGAAGTATGTACCCATAGAGAGGTGTTACTGCTCACATTACGCAAAAATGTCACAACTTTGTGTAAATTAATATGTAAGGTCATTGTCTCTGAACAGGCGTATCAGATCCACGGGCCTGACGTCATTCTGAGTGTATGCCAATACAATTAAAAATTACCCTGGAGTACATATGAAGGCTAGGGGAAATGTCATCCTCATGTTAGGTCTTAACGTGGTTACATCGGAGGTTTAAGGGCCTAGCTTGGCCCACAAGGTACTGGTGTTCATATGTTAGCCATGGAAGTGCCATCTATGTAGGGTATGTGTCCATAGGTTCTGATCATTCATTAGTTAGGCATGCCAATTGGGCATTGCTAGTATCCAATTCATTGAGCCCATTGGTAATGGTGTCCAACCGCACCAGCCATTTGGATTCGCGTGTGTTTAAGATTGATGCAATGTTGCCCCCTCTTGATCCTAGTTCAGCTTTCTCTATAACCAGCCACTGGAGCTGGTCAGGGTTGTGTCCCTTTATAGCAAAATGTTCAACTAATGGTGCCCCTTGGACCGAGCACCGTATCCTACTTTGATGTTGAAGTATTCTGGCCTTGATTTTCTGCTGTGTCTGGCCCACATACAGTAATCCACATGGGCAAATGATACCATAGATAACATTCATGGAGTTGCAGTTTGTGAAGGATTGTAGGACAGTCGTGTGTTGTTTGTGGACGAAATTCTTAGTTTGAATCGTAGTGTGGCATGCTTTGCAATGCCCACATTTGTGAGTGTCCCTTTATCGGTGGCAGATTCCAGAGTGATTGAATCGTGGGCTCTTTTTCAGTTTCCAAGAATGAGTGGACCACGTGATCCTTGATACTCTTTGCTTTTTTAAAAGAGTGCATGGGTGGCGTAGGTTGGCCAATGTCATCCGACACTAGGTTCCAATGCTTGTTAATAACCTTCTTTATAGCATTGCTTCTAGTGGAAAAAGTTGTAACACAGATTAGCGTTTGTAGCGATATATCTTTTTTCTCCATCGGGGTCAGTAAATCTTCACGTGGGCTGAACCAGGCCCTTTTCTGAGCTCTCTTCACCATTCTTCTTGGATATCCCCTCGTTATCAGGCGAGTACTCAGATCATCGGATTCTGCCATGTAGTCTGCCCTTTTGGAGCAGTTCCTCCGGATCCGTAAGAACTGCCCACCGGTAAGTTGTCTCTCAGACCCCGCAGGTGGTGGCTGTTATATCTAAGGAGGGAGTTGCGTTCTGATGGCTTGCAGTACAGTGTGGTGTAAAGCTCCTTATTCTCACAACAAATTTTGATGTCCAGGAATGCTATTTCATAAGCATCTGCTTGTATTGTAAATTTAATATCCTGGTCGCATAGGTTTAGCCAGTCATGAAAGAGGTTCAACTCCGTCGTGTTTCCAGTCCAGATCATCAATATGTCGTCTATATACCTTTTCCACAAATTGACCCGGTTTTGGAAGGGATTGTTGTTGAAGCTAAACGATCTCTCAAAGTTGTCCATATAGATAATCGCAAGATCAGGGGCGAAGGCTGCCCCCATCGCCACACCCTTTGTCTTTACGTAGTGATGCCCTTGAAAGAAGAAGAAATTTTTCTTCATCGCTATTGTAAGTAAACTGATAATAAACTCGGTAGGTACAGCCACAGGGGCTGGTCGCCGGTTCAATACCTCTTTCATCACCTCCAATGCTGGGTCTTGCGGTATACTTGTATATAATGATACAACATCGCATGTCACAAGTAGTTGATCATCGGGATTGAAAGGTTGTTGGTCAATCAAGGTTAGTGTCTGCATGGTGTCTCTTAAGTATGCTTTAGTGTTCTCAGCAATTGGTTTCAAGAAAAAATCTATGTACTTGCATAGGGGTTCAAGTAATGATCCACATCCAGACACTATGGGGCGGCCAGGCGGATTAGACATGTCCTTATGGATTTTTGGCAATGTGTAAATGGTGGGCAGTCGGGGATGTTTCTGGTTGAGGTAATCAAATTCAAGCTTGCTCAAAAACCCTTGCTCCATTGATTCAGACGTGATCCCAAGAATTTCTGCAGCCAACTCCATGGAGGGATCCATTCTTAGTTGAGAGTAGCTGACACCGTCTTGCAGTTGTTTCATGATCTCTGTCTTATAGGCTGTTGTGTCCTGCACTACGATTGCCCCACCCTTATCAGCGGATTTGATAACAATATCCTTATTATTTTTCAAACTCAGGAGAGCCGCTTTCTCCAACTTACTAGTATTCGGGATGGTATGTTTGTATGTGGAAAGTAATCTAGACACATCGTTCAGTACCATGCTTTCATAGGCCAAAATTCTATTGGTCATGGCATTGGTAGGTGGGACAAAGGTAGAAGGAACCCTTAGTCCTGTTTGTTATGTCGCAGGTGCTGCTGCTGAGTGTTTGAAGAAGTATCTACGGCGGATTTTACGAAAAAATCTATGAAGTTCAGTTTTAATGTTAAAGGTGTTGGGATGGGCGGTAGGTACAAATGACAAGCCTTTAGAGAGGATATTCTCTTCTTCTTCTTTCAAGGTGTAAGATGAGATGTTCACCACCGGGTTATTGTATACCTCTACCGTCTGTATACCTTGCGTCGCGTTGATATTTCGCTGTGATTCTCCGGTTGGAAACGGACCTGTTTGGACACTGCTCCCCGGCCTCTCTCCCAGTTCGTGTTGGTGGACTGTTGGCCTCTTGGGGGGCCCCTTGGCCAACTCCCGCCCCGTCCTCTCGGGGGTCTCCATTGGCCCTCGCCTAAAAAAGGAAAGTAGCCTTGAGGTGGATACCAACTCTCCCGGTATCCGTAGCCAGAGCTAGGGCCCTGTTGTTCGCTGTCACTGTCGGTACTTACAGATGAATCAGAGAAAGTGGGATAATTCCTTCTGCCTCTGTAGCCACCTTTACCTCGGCCTGTGAAGCGTCCCTGGTTGTCTTGTTTGTAATAATCCTCGCTCAAATAGGGATAGGTGTTTTTCTTCTCATAGAAACGGATGTCCTTTGACAATTTTTCAAGTTTCTTATTCTGAGTGGTCATTTCAAAATCCTTTAGAGTTTTCCCCAGGTTTTCCAGGGCGTCCTTGGCATTGGTCAATGTGGTGTCGCCTACGATTTCCTGTTTGAGGGCTGCAATCTCCCTGGTCAGTATTTGAACCTGTTCAGCAGCTGTCTCCACTCCCAATACCATCCAGTGTCAAGAAGCGTTATTTGCAACAAAACTGAAGCCTTCTATAAATTTAGGTATATCAATAAAGATAGCTGGTTCGTTCTTGATCTGTAATCCGATTGGTATTATATTCGCCTGTAGATACTTGGTGAGCAAGTGTCCGTGGAGGCGAGTGCGGATGAGTTTTTTTCTCTAGAGCGTTCTAGTTTAGCGATTTTGTCATTCAGTGTAAAGTCGATGTTGGGTGTATTGGAAGATAGGAATTGATTTGCAGGGTCCTGAAGCAATTGGTTAATGTATTCCTCTGTGTATGACAGAGTTTCACTCTCTACCATTTTGAAAGAGGGTGCAATGTATCACTAAGAATACCTGTAGGCATGCGCCTGCTCAATATTTGTTACAAAGAAGGAGTATACCCAAAATCACCGGGACCTGGGTGCAAGACAGTATAAAGTATGGTGGTCCCAGTATTATAACATCAAAACCGTGTCAATGGAAAACATACAATAGTATTTCAAAATAGAAAATCAAAGAAAAACTAAGCTGATGCTACAGTGTTATTTAATCACACTGAATATAACTTACAGTTTGTAAGAGCGACATTTTAGAGCAAAAACATTTAAAAATCATCATTGGAGTGCCCAGATGAATAAGTGTAAGGGGAAGGAAAGTGATTCAAGTGAGGTAGTGAGGTACGTGAAGTATTAGTGGTGATGAATATCACAAACAAATTGTCAGGCATATCACAAACATATTGTCAGGCATATCTTATTCAATGCCAAAAACTTAAGTCATAGTACATAACATCTGTATACAATTAAGTCCATCGCCATGTAACACAAGAGTTCACAGTAAAGCAAGTACTGTTGAAGGAACTGGCATCAATTAAGTGTCGATGTTTCGACCCCTGTATGAGTGTAGGTTCTTCTAACCCTTACTGGCGGGATCTTCCTCAGGACTGATGTGGGAGTGGGAGGGACGGGGCACCTATGTGTGAAATAAAAGAATGGATCGTCAAATCCATTTCTAAGTAGAGTAAGACAGTGACATGAAAGAGTACTGGTCACTATATTTACCGTGAATGGATAAGGAGGGACCTCACAAAATTGAATGTTGTCAGGTGGTACGGGCTCCGTGGCTCCAAGATAAAAATGCGAAGAAGAGAGTGAGAAACACTCATAAGTTGCGATGGATCCTATAAATCCATGTCTGAACTGGGGTGGCGGAGTGAGCTAAAGAATAATGATGGATTAAACCCAGATCAGTTGACTGGGGGTGAGTGCTTGCAATGTTCAACACTCCGTCCATCATCCCCTTTGGTTTTCCTATAAATCTTGTCCATAAAGGTTGTACTCAATAGGCTTAAATCCAAAAATCTGTGGTTTGAATCTCATATCATAGGAGTCGGAGCAGATCCCTGAATTAATCTATGGAATCTGTAAACCTAATATGAGGAGGTAAAACATCAAAACATTGCTAAGTTCAGGACCCGGTTTAAGTAAAGATACAGGTGCAAAAAATTACATTCAGCGGCCCGATAGATCTCCAAACGGCAGCGCAGACACGGGAGAGCGGACATAAAAGCGTTAGGTTGGCAACCCGGGTAAAGTTAATGTGGGATAGGCATAAAGTGCTATGCAGTGACGTCGAGTGTCATGATTGAAAAATATGGCTTGATAAGGTAGGCGCGTTACTGTTTAGAAAAAGTACTCAGTCTGGCGGAGGAGGGTGTCACAAAAGACAGACGCCTAGACTGAAACATTCTCGGGCTGAGAACCATCTGCTCGCGTCAAGTTCTAAGTCATGGAAAAAAGTGAACGCGATATCATATGGGACGTGCTCAATCTTACTGAAGCAAAAGTGCCTAAATGAAACCGACACAATCTCGCTCGCGTCAAGTTCTAACTCATGGAAAATAGTGCTTTAAAAGTGAACGCGAGATCATATGGGACGTATAAACCCAGCCCTCAGTCGATATTTAAAAATTAGGGTATGGTGGCAGGGAAATAAAAAATTGGTGGATAAAACTAAGGGATCCTTCACACTGCACAGCCCAGATTTTGAGGTTTTGATATTAATAATATATTTTTTTGACCTAAAGGGAACAAAAAAAGGCCACTCAACATGACATCAAAAAAGGCTGGCATTGTTTCCACCCAAGAGAAGTAGTAAAGCTACAAAAACAAGTGGAACTCTAAGGATTTGGAGATTTTGTGTTTTAGATGGATTGTTATATAAGTGCAGACTCTTAATCTAAATTCCAAAGTCCATGTACCTAAAAAAGACTGCAGAAGATTTGGAATATTTCTTTTATAATTGCACCTTCTGTTTTCTATTCTCTCTCTCTCTCTCTCTCTCTCTCTCTATATATATATATATATATATATATATATATATTCACTGAAAAAACCATAGGTTTCAGTGCACGTTATAGTTAGAAATTAGCATTTAAAAACCTTAGAAATTCACTGAAAAAACCATAGGTTTCAGGGGCGTTATAGTTAGTTGGGCATTTCACTCGTACAAAACCATAGAAATTCCCCTGTTATAGTTAGTTCAGCTAACTATAACTCAGCCCGCCCATAATGCACTGCTGATGACGTCACATATTACATCACTCATGACATGGTCAGTGACATCACTCATGACATCACTGATGACATCTCAAATGACATCACTGATGACATCACTGATGACATCATCCTTGTGATAGAGTGGCAGACCTCCTCTCACCCTAATATAACCTTTGATACACACACTCAAAAATACAAACTAACATTTTCAAAACAATGGACATACCAATACCAGTTACAACACACCTATTCAGTAATTCCAAGATCTACACACACATCCACTCATTCCCAACAGTCCCTATACAGTCACTCATGCATGTACTCACTCATCATATGTACTCATACACCTATACATCCTGTTACACACCGTCACTCATCCATAGAGTTACTCACACACATAGTCACACATGCAAACAAAGTATCAAACATCCATTTACTTGCATACACAGTTATACACACACTACCACACTTACTTCTACAGAAACTTACACATACTTACTCTCTTAAACAATCACTTATAGAAACACCTACTTATTTGTACAGGAACTTCTTCCAATCTCTCACTCTCACATATACTCACTTATATACACCAATACTCACATATACTAGTTTAAAACATATGTAGTTACTCATAAAGACACTATCGAGACAGTCATTCACTCACTAACACAACCATACACATACTCATCGACCTATACAGTCCTGCACACATGCTGTCTTCAACACATACAAACAGTGAGTCACTCATTCATGCATCTATGCACTAAGTAATACCCCCCACCGAAACATACAGACACTCAGACACTCATACTGATACTCAAAATACGACGTCAGCACGCCGACGAGGTCCTCTTATGGCTCCAATGACGTCATATGGTGTCGCGAGCGGAGCCGTGCTCGTTGACGTGGGAGAGCTAGGAAAGAATTTCCGTGGAATGCTGGTGCAGGGGATATTCACCTAAGTGTTCAGGCTAGTCCTTTGGGAGCAACTGTTTATGTTGCCACTCCAGAAACCGAAACCAGTGATCCGAAGGCAGAGGCCCTGCAGATGGCACACGAGGTGGGATGCCCAGTCGTGTGCACCGGCTGGGCAGAGAAGTGACAAGCACCACAGCCCACAAAAAAGGTAACGAGGGCATTGAATAACACAGGATCTTCTCTTTGTATCTGGCAGGAACAACGAAGTTAAAATGCCCTAGTACCAAAATGTAGAATTAGTGCTACAACGGTCTTCAAGAGGACCTGCGATGCCGCTTCTGCCTCCCGTACCCTGGAGGCGGCACATGGGTCACGCGGTACGGTCATACTGCGGTGGGACGCACACTTGTTGACCTCTCATTTCACTGCTCCACACTTCAGGGAGGACGCTTTCCATTAGCTATGTTTTCTGATGACATGTCGCGCCGGCCCCGTCCAACAACAGAACTCCTTTAGATCCAAACAGACTCTTCCACTCTCTCACCGGAAGTGAAACCAGGCCACGCGGACACTTTCACAATACAACAGCCGGGAACGCACTTTTCGGTAAAAAACCCACATTCCTTCCTCCTAATTAATCAAATAAACGTCTCACTGAAGAACAGTGGCCAGCTTCGATCGGTAAACAGCCGCTACAACGACTTTTTTACTTTGCGATACCATTACAACGCATGCATTACCACGCATCTGTTGTACATCACAAAGTCATTACTACGCATTTTTTAGAACGCATGGTCATTTACCACGCATGCCTTTACAACTAATTTTGTTGTAAAGGTATGTATGGTAAATGACCATGCATTCTAAAAACATGTAGACGATCCATAGTCGTTGTAAGGAAACAGAGGCTGTTCCGTTTCCTCACAACGACGTGCACCGCCCTCAGAGATGACGTGAAGCAGGAACCATGAGGAGAGAGGAACCATGAGGAGTGAGAGGTAAGGGGGATTGGGCATGGGGTGGGGGTTTCTTTCTAGTGTTTAGGGTAGTGCAGTGGTGTTTGGGTGGTGTAGGGGTCGTGCTGGGGGTAGTGTTTTAGGGTTTAGGGTAGTGCAGTGGTGTTTGGGTAGTGTAGGGGTCGTGCTGGGGGTAGTGTTTTAGGGTAGTGCAGTAGTGTAGGGGGTCGTGCTGGGGGTAGTGTTTCTAGGGTTTAGGGTAGTGCAGTGGTGTATGGGTAGTGTAGGGGGTCGTGCTAGGGTAGTGTTTTAGGGTTTAGGTAGTGCAGTGGTGTTTGAGTAGTGTAGGGGGTCATGCTGGTGGTAGTGTTTTAGGGTTTAGGGTAGTGCAGTGGTGTTTGTGTAGTGTAGGGGGTCATGCTGGGAGTAGTGTTTTATAGTTTAGGGTAGTGCAGTGGTGTTTGGGTAGTGTAGGGGGCCGTGCTGGGGGTAGATTTAAGGTTTGGGGTAGTGTAGTGGTGTTTGGGTAGTGTAGGGAGTCGTGCTGGGGATAGTGTTTTAGGGTTTAGGGTAGTGCAGTGGTGTTTGTGTAGTGTGGGGTTGTGCTGGGGGTAGTGTTTTAGGGTTTATGTTAGTGCAGTGGTGTTTGGGTAGTGTAGGGGGTGGTGCTGGGGTAGTGTTTTAGGGTTTAGGGCAGTGCAGTGGTGTTTGTGTAGTGAAGGGGGTCATGCTGTGGGTAGTGTTTTAGGGTTTAGGGTAGTGCAGTCATGTTTGTGTAGTGTAGGGGGTCGTGTTTTAGGGTATAGGGTAGTGCAGTGGTGTTTGGGTAGTGTAGGGGGTCATGCTGGGGGTAGTGTTTTATGGTTTATGGTAGTGCAGTAGTGTTTGGGTAGTGTAGGGGGTCGTGCTGGGGTAGATTTAAGGTTTAGGGTAGTGTAGTGGTGTTTGGGTAGTGTAGGGAGTCGTGCTGGGGATAGTGTTTTAGGGTTTAGGGTAGTGCAGTGGTGTTTGTGTAGTGTAGGGGGTTGTGCTGGGGATAGTGTTTTAGGGTTTATGTTAGTGCAGTTATGTTTGGGTAGTGTAGGGTGTTGTGCTGGGGGTAGTGTTTTAGGGTTTAGGGTAGTGCAGTGGTGTTTGGGTAGTGGAGGGGTAGTGTTTTAGGGTTTAGGGTAGTGCGCCCAACCAGCCACAATATCCGTGGACAAAGGGGATCCTGACTCTTTGGAACGCTCCGTCAATTGAATAATTTGGTTCAAGGGCCCTACCACATCCAAGACCTATCAATTCCTTTCTTGGGATCCCTCATATACTTGGAGAAAAAGGTACATAGTTTCTCATCAATTTCAGGTGTGTGTGCCACCTTCCCCTTCAGTGAGGGCCTGGGGCAATCTCCCTTCATCCTATTCCTGACCTCCCTTTCAAGGGGTTGATGGATTTTCCCCACCACATACTCTGCCACTTTGGCGTCAGGTGTCCACTCTGCCGACCTAGGATGGTAAATTTGGGTAGGCTCGAACATGTCCGAGTGGACCCCGTCCCCAACCGGGGACTGAGAGGAGGGGGACTCTGGACGCCAGGGACGCCCCGAGTCCTTATCCTCATCGGAGGAGAAATCGTCCTCCGATACACCCTCTCCCTCTAAGGGAAACCCGCCGTCGGTGTCTACAGTGGTGGTGACAGTGTCGCAATTTTCTCCTGGCCCCTCCTCCTCGCGGCAGGGTGCATGTTTTAGCGTTCGCGCACTCTTGAGGAAGGTCTCCGTAAGTTTATCAAATCCTTCCAAGTGCCCCGCGTTATCCTTAACGGCCCTTTTATTCCCCATCTGGGAGCTACTTGGACCCGCCACCACCAGATCTGGGTCACTGAACACCCCAGGGATGCTTTTTGCCTGCTTATCAACCAGATCCCTAAGAGGAGCCAGCGCCCTAGAAATAGCCAGAAGAGGGCTTGGTCCACTGCTGGAGGGAGAAGTTGGGGGCCATTCCTCCTCCACTTCCTGGTAGGAGGAGTAAAAATGGTCTTCTGGAGAAGACATGATAGCAGAGGGTGTGAGCACAGAACAAATGCCCTTAAAATCCTTAAGACAGCCCCCTCACCGGTGCTCTAACAGCTGGGCTTTTCCCGAAGCTGTTATAAGAATAGACTGAGGCGCAATACCAATTACCACCACCAGGTGGCTCTGGTCACTAACGTGGTCGTGTGGGGAAATCACCGCGTAGCGGCGTCAAAATTAGTCGAGGGTTGATCGGGAATCAAGCGGACACTAAAGTAGTGACAGGATTCCCAAACGCGCGTAAAGACCAGCGGGAGCGCTCGACGGAGCTGCCTCGCTCGGACCAGACGCGCCTGACAGGATCTCACCGCGCGCAGAGCACACAGCGGGAGAAACTGCGAGGGGGAGAACGCACTCGGGCAAGAGCCTGCTGCGCAGGGAATATGAAACAATACCAAGGCAATAATGCTAATAACGTGCACAAGAAACCGCTATACAAACAGCAACAACGTCAGATTAAGCCAAGAATGTAAGGAATGCACTTAACTGATGAGCAGTGAAGAAAGAGGAAGTGGAAGGGACGTCACGTTATTATATACGATGGACTGTGACATGATTGGACTATAGTTGCCTTGGAGACTCTCCCTAATGGTTCATGGGTTGTGTAGTCTTTTGATTAATGATTGTTGTGTTACGTTTTCTTTGAACTGCTATGCAAATAAAGTGAGGAAAGATATGCATAATCCTCGCCTCCGTCCTGCCATATAATTCATTAAACTTTATTTGATCTGATTTAGAAACATAGATCATAAAAGTGTACATAAAAGAGTAAATCCTCTTTCCTAATACAATACAGTGAGAATTAATTAAAACCAGTAGGTAAAAATGGGTGTTACAAAGCCCGGTTCAGAGCAACTTCAGGTTAACAGAATCGTAAAGTTCAATGTTTCGCAAGATCAATCTCATGTACTTCGTGCAAAATACGCAATAAGGGGTCCAAGTAAGATGTAACGCTCCAATACCTGACCAGTTTGCACTATATAAAACTGCAGAAAAAACTAAAATAAAAAGTGTTTTGCACACTTCTGTCATTGGGCTATATGTGGGCTACATCTGGGTGATATTTGTGCTACATTTGGGCTCTTTTTTCTCTGGTGGCCATCTTGGGAGACTTATTTGTTATGAAGTTTCCTAATTCTCGTCATTTACTGCAGTCTCCTCAGTAGGAAATTCTTTCAGTTTTTTACTTTGATTCCATCAAGAAGGCATTCAAATGTGTCACACATTTGCCATAAATTCAGAATGTTAGCACTCTAGTTGTTCATTAGATCACTGTAGTAAAGCTACTGCTCACCAGGGAGTTAACTGGAAGTCTACTGCTGGTATTGAAAGTGATTGTTTCAGTCTGCATATCAGAATTTTCTAATGAAATAGAAGAGGATTTGAGATCTCACTTAAAACATGCCCTAAATTTTCTTTCTGCGCACTAACCATAATTTCTATGGCAAAATGAACCCCCTCATTTTGTTCCTTTTTAAATTAAATGTTTTAAGTGTTACCAGTTTATTCCAATCCAGATGGCTTCAGGTGTGCCATACTTTTGTCATAAGTAAGACTGTTAGCGCTCTAGTTGTTCTTTAGAACACTCTGGGAAGCTGCAGTAGAACACAAAGGCATCAACTGACAGGCTGCTCCTGTTGAAATATAACAGGAAGATATTTGAGATCTCACTTAAAACATGTCGTAATTTTTCTTTCTACAGCACTAACCATAACTTTCTATGACAAAATGAACCCTCATTTTGTTCCTTTTAAATTAAATGTTTTAAGAGTTACCAGTTTATTCCAATCAAGATGGCTTCAGGTGTGCCATAATTTTGTCATAAATAAGACTGTTAGCGCTCTAGTTGTTCTTTAGAACACTCTGGGAAGCTGCAGTAGAACACAAAGGCATCAACTGACAGGCTGCTCCTGTTGAAATATAACAGGAAGATATTTGAGATCACACTTGAAACA
Organism: Calotriton arnoldi; assembly: GCA_963921515.1. NCBI lineage: Eukaryota > Metazoa > Chordata > Amphibia > Caudata > Salamandridae > Calotriton > Calotriton arnoldi. The sequence goes on along the minus strand of CAWUFW010003068.1, from coordinate 544,071 downwards.
TGTCCTAATTTTTCTTTCTACAGCACTAACCATAATTTTCTATGACAAAATGAACCCCTCATTTTGTTCCTTTTTAAATTAAATGTTTTAAGAGTTACCAGTTTATTCCAATCAAGATGGCTTCAGGTGTGCCATACTTTTGTCATAACTAAGGCTGTTAGCACTCTAGTTGTTCTTTAGAACACTCTGGGAAGCTGCAGTAGAACACAAAGGCATCAACTGACAGGCTGCTCCTGTTGAAATATAACAGGAAGATATTTGAGATCTCACTTAAAACATGTCCTAATTTTTCTTTCTACAGCACTAACTATAATTTCTATGGCAAAATGAACCCCTCATTTTGTTCCTTTTTAAATTAAATGTTTTAAGTGTTACCAGTTTATTCCAATCAAGATGGCTTCAGGTGTGCCATACTTTTGTCATAAGTAAGGCTGTTAGCACTCTAGTTGTTCTTTAGAACACTCTGGGAAGCTGCAGTAGAACACAAAGGCATCAACTGACAGGCTGCTCCTGTTGAAATATAACAGGAAGATATTTGAGATCTCACTTAAAACATGTCCTAATTTTTCTTTCTACAGCACTAACTATAATTTCTATGGCAAAATGAACCCCCTCATTTTGTTCCTTTTTAAATTAAATGTTTTAAGTGTTACCAGTTTATTCCAATCAAGATGGCTTCAGGTGTGCCATACTTTGTCATAAGTAAGGCTGTTAGCACTCTAGTTGTTCTTTAGAACACTCTGGGAAGCTGCAGTAGAACACAAAGGAATCAACTGACAGTCTCTGCCCTTGTTGGATGTACATGTTTTACTGAGAATGTCAGACTTCATTCTCACATGACTGAGAAAGATAATGTGAATTTACAGAAAATATGCTCTCATTTTAGCTTCTGGAGCACCTTCCAAAACTGTATGGGACAAGCATGTGAAAATAGTTTTCTCTCAAACATGATTCATGATATCCCAGCAGAAGGTTTTTCACAGGGTAAAATCACCTTAGAACACACACCACAATTCCTGAAATTAGTATGGTACTATCAACAAATGAATTCTAATGTAACTAAAGTCTGTTATCACCCTTTATAGTTCTCCTTTTGGTAACCCTCAATATCTTCGATTCACTACTATGCATTTCAATGGGGTACTATCATTTATATTGGTCCCAAGATGGCTGCCTGCAATTCCAGGATGAAGTGCTGACAGCCAATCAGATCTCACGATGACATGTGTGGTTAGGCTCCGCCTAGATATATATGTGTTTTCTTTTTCAAATTTCTCAGGAACTACTGAACGGATTTACACCATTTAAGCAAAAGGCACAACTCTGAACCAAGGGCTACCTTTTTGCCAACCTTGGTGTAATTCCTTTCAGCAGTTCGGGCTGTAGCTGCAATGAAAGGTTCCTATGGAAAATTGCATGGGGAGAACATGTTTTGGGACCCCCCTTTTTTCTCGGTCCCCGCTTGCCGAATCACCCCGAAACTTTCAGGATAGGAGCGGACCAGAGCGGGCCATAAGTTTTGAAAATTTCGTGAAGATTCGTCAACCGGCGCAAAAGTTATTTCAAATAGAATGTTGTGGATTTCCTATGGAAAATAGGTCCTAACTATAACTGGCGACCGCCCACCTCCCCGGGGCACTAAATCGTTAAATATGGGGGTCCGTTACGGACCCCCAGAGCCCCGGGGACCACCACCTCCCCGGGGCTTTCAAGATGTTTGGAGGTGCCCTGCGGCAGCCCCTCCTGGAGCAAGTGATGGCCCTGGGGACCGCCACCCCAGGGCCGGCTCCTGCAGTGTCCCGGGGTGCCTACCCCCGGGACACTGTAGTTTGCTATGGCAGGGCTGGAGCCTCGCGGCTCCCGCCCTGCCATAGCAAACTGCTTTGGATTTTGGAACAGAGAGCAGGAAACCTGCTCTCTCTTCCAAAAACCAAAGCAGATTGCTTTTCCACACGGGGAGCTGCATCTTAGCAGCTCCCCATGTGGAAAAGCAATGCCAGCTCCCGAGGGACGTGGGGAGCCGGCGGGACCGTGGGGGGATTGGGTACACCCCCACGGTCCCCAACGGAGAGGGCCAGCCCCGAGGGATGGGGTCCCCGGGGCAACAAGTGGCCCGGGAGGGGGGCCATGCGGCCCCCCTCCCCGAAATGTAATTTAAAAAAACAAAGGCCGGCCCCGGGGGATGGGGTCCCCGGGGCCATAAGTGAGGAGCGCAGCCCCCCTCCATAAGTTATTTTAAAAAAAAAAGAAGGCCATACCCCGGGGGATGGGGTCCCTGGGGCCAATTAAGGGCTCGGGAGGGGGGCCACGTGGCCCCCTTCCAAATAAAAAAAAAAAATAGGGAGCAGGCCCTGGGGGATGGGGTCCTCAGGGCCAATAATTTAGAAAAAGCAAGGGGGCCACACAGCCCCCCTTCTTCTAAAAAAAAAAGACCGGCATCGCGCCGGAGGCCACGCCCCCTCCTTGCAGCACTCCTGGCGCGTTTGCAGATGGGGAGCAATTCCCCTTGAATACTGGGGGTCCCTGGGGGCCAGCTAGCCCACCAGGAACCTCCAGTATGCGCCAGGGGCTGCGCTGCAGAGAGGTGTACAGAGGCCACGCCCCTTTTACACCTCTCTGCAACGCAGCTCTGTGGCGCTTTTCGGAGATACATGGTGGGCTAGTTGGACTCCAGGGACCCTCAGGATTCAAGGGGACTTAATCCCCAACTTAAAATGCGCCACGGGGCACGTTTGCACAGTGGTGAAGGGAGGGTGGGGCTTCAGGTGACATGTGTCAAACAGGCCCGTGGCGCATTTTAAGATGGGGAATTAAATCCTTCAATCCTGAGGGTCCCTGAGGCCAACTAGCCCACCAGGTACGTCCAGAAAGCGCCACAGAGCTGCGTTGCAGAGAGGTGTAAAAATGGGCATGGCCTCTGAACACCTCTCTGCAACGCCGCTCCCTGGCGCATACTGGAGGTACATGGTGGGCTAGTTGGACCCCAGGGACCCTCATCATTCAAGGGACTTAATCCCCCAATTTAAAATGCGCCACGGGGCGCGTTTGCACAGTGGTGAAGGGAGGGGCGGGGCTTGAGGTGACATGTGTGCAAACAGGGCCCCTGTGGTGCGTTTTAAGTTGGGGATTAAGTCCCCTTCAATCCTGAGGTCCCTGGAGTCCAACTAGCCCACCAGGTACCTTCCAGTAAGCACAACAGAGTTGCGTTGCAGAGAGGTGAAAAGGTGCGTGGCCTCGGAACGCCTCTCTGCAACTCAGCTCTGTGGTCCTAACTGTAGGTACCTGGGGGGCTAGTTGGGCCCTAGGGACACTCCAGGATTCAAGGGGACTTAATCCCGCAACTTAAAACATGCCACAGGGCGCGTTTGCACACATGTCACCTCAGGCAAGCCCTCCCTTCACCACTGTGCAAACACGCCCTGTAGCGCGTTTTAAGAGGTAGTTTTAATCTCCCTGCCCTATTATGTACTAGGGACTTACAGAGGAGGTCATGCTAATCACAGGGGTACCCCAACGCATAGTGTTCCCTAGTGTATGTAGGTGTTTTCACTGTATTCTAAGTGTGTTTTTGCATAACACTGGCTCTGGTTAGTCAGAGTCAGTTACCACCAGTACACGTCGAAAAAGGTTGTGGGCACAGGATGATTTTGGAACAAGGCCTCTTTCTTCTCCTCTGTTGGTTCTTTCTGCACATCTTTTGCTTCTTCGTGCACTTTTCTTCGTCTTTGTGGAGTTCTGTTGCTTCTTTCTGTGCGTTTTTTCTTCTTTCTTCACATGTACTACCTCTGTAGGCATAGTTAGAAACTAGCAGTTGAAAATACTTTGAAATTCACTGAAAAAACCATAGGTTTCAGGCACGTTATAGTTAGAAATTAGCATTTAAAAAACCTTTGAAATTCACTGAAAAAACCATAGGTTTCAGGCACGTTATAGTTAGAAAGTAGCATTTAAAAAACCTTACAAATTCACTGAAAAAACCATAGGTTTTAGGGACAGTTATTTAGTTGGACATTGCACTCGTACAAAACCCGTGAAATTCCCCGTTATAGTTAGTTCAGCTAACTATAACTCGCGCCCCGCAATGCACTGCTGATGACGTCACATATTACATCACTCATGACATGGTCAGTGACATCACTCATGACATCTCAAATGACATCACTGATGACATCACTGATGACATCATCCATGTGATAATTTGATGCATCTTCTCACACCCTAATATAACTTTTCATACACCCACTCTAAATTACAGACTGCCATTCTCAAAACCATAGACACTCCAATACCAATAACTACATACCCACTCATTGATTCTTAGGCCTACACACACACATCCACTCACTCACCCGGTACAGTCACTCATACTTATGGTCACTCAGTACAGGACTATCATATGCACTCATACACTTATATAGAAACTTACACACTGCCACTCATCCATAGAGGTACTCACACACCTAGTCAATCATGCAAATAATTAATCACACAGCCATTTACTCACCGATACCGTTATACACACACCAGCTCACTTACTCATACAAATACTACCACATTCTTACACTCTTATACAATCACTGATACAAGCACACACTCATCCATACAACCACTCTCACAATCACACACTCTCACTTATAGCCATTTGTATACTCCAACACACATATATACTGCCTTTCACATATGTAGTTACTCACACATTCACTCACTAACACACCCATACACACACTCACCCACCGATACAGTCCATCACAGATGCACTCTTGAAACCATGCACCCAGTGACACACCCACTCACACATCTATGCACAGAGTCACACACACCCCACCCACACAAACACTCAGGCACCCATACAGATACTCAGACAACCAATCAATAACCCATATAGACACTCATGTAGCTATTCACAAACCCATGCAGCCACTTACACACCAACAGACAGACGGATACAGACATTCACACAGTTTAGTCACTAACCCATGCAATCAGTAAGATACGTTTAATCACTCACTTATAGAGTCAGTCACGCACCTCCTAAATCATCCATTCAGACACTTATACACCTACTCATTCTTCAATACGCCTTTCCCTATATATATTAAACATATTTAAACTTTACAGAAACACACAGTCACTGGATGATGTCATCAGTGATGTCATCAGTGATGTCATTTGAGATGTCATCAGTGATGTCATCAGTGATGTCACTGACCATGTCATGAGTGATGTAATATGTGACGTCATCAGCAGTGCATTGCGGGCGCGAGTTATAGTTAGCTGAACTAACTATAACGGGGGAATTTCACGGGTTTTGTACGAGTGCAATGTCCAACTAACTATAACTGTCCCTAAAACCTATGGTTTTTTCAGTGATATATATATATATATTACCTACTGGCGGTCGCCAGTGGTTAGTTATAGTTATGACCTTGTTTCCATAGGAAAAGCTTTTATTGGTCTGCCAATATCTTTGGCGCCGTTTGAAGAATCTTCGCGAAATTTCCAAAACTAATGGCCCGCTCCGGTTAGCTCCTGTCCTAAAAGTTTCAGGGTGATTTGTCAAGCGGGGGCCGAGAAAAAAGGGGGGTCCCAAAACGCGTTTTCTCCATGTTCATTTTTATAGGAACGTTTGTCGCGGCTACATCCCGAACTGCTGAACAGAATTACACCGAATTTGGCAGAGAGGTAGCTCTTGGTCCAGAGTGCACTCTTTGCTTTAAATGGTGTAAATCCGTTCAGTAGTTCCTGAGAAATATAAAAATAAAAAATATCGATATCTGGTGACTGAGGAGGATTCACGAACCCTCCCGATCACGAGCTTCATTCTGATTGGCTGCCAACACTTCAAACCAAGAAGTGTTGGCAGCCATCTTGTGACTCGGTTAAATCAAGTCACAAGAAAAAGGTCAAAAAAGGATAAAAATCAAGAAAAGGGGGCAGGGTAGAGACACCCTGACCCCCTAGGCCTGCTCAGGGTGTCCCACAGCCCCCGGGTGGGCCAGGTCCTGGGGGCAATACAAAATTATCATGCAAGGGCCGGGCTGGCCCCCGCAGCACCAGGGACCGCCACCTCCCTGGGGCTTTGTTATTAATGTGCGGGGGCACGTGGCCCCCGCAGCCTCCACAGCCCTGGGGAATGCCACCTCCCCAGGGCTTTTCATTAAAAAATTACATGGGGGCACCTGCCCCCCCATGCTGCCCCAGGGACCACCATCTCCCCGGGGCATAAAAAATTAGATGCGGGGGGCCTTGTGGGCCCCCCACACTGCCCCAGGGACTACCACCTCACCGGGCCCCCCACCCTGGGGCTCCAGAACAATTAAAGAAGTGTGGGGGGCTCCTGCCCCCCCCCCACACTGCCCAGGGGACCACCACCTCCCTGGGCACAACTTATCCTAATGAGGGGGTCTGTTGCGGACCCCTGGCCCCAGGGACCACCACCTTCCTGAGGCTATCTACATGTTAGGAGGGGGCTGCACAGCACCCCTCCTGGAGCCCTCAATGACCCTGGGGAATGCCAATCCCCAGGGCTGGCTCCAGCAATGTCCTGGGGTGCCCACCCCCGGGACATTGCAGTTTGCAATGACAGGGCGGGAGCACGGCTCCCACCCTGTCATTGCAAACTCTGCTTTGCTTCGTGGAAGTGAGAGCAGGAAACCTGCTCTCGCTTCCATGAAGCAAAGGAGAATTGCTTTTGGACAAGGGGAGCTGCATGTCAGCAGCTCCCCTTGTCCAAAAAGTAATGCCGGCTCCCGCAGGAGGTGGGGAGCCATCTGGGAGCGTGTGGGAATTGGGGCTCTCCCCGCGGTCCCCAACAAAGAGGCCAGGCCCCAGGGGATGGGGTCCCCAGGGCCAAAAGTAGCCCAGGGAAGGGGTGCCGAGTGGGGCCACTCGGCCTCTCTTCCCTTTTTAAAAAAAAAAAAAAAAAGGCCGGGCCCCGGGTATGGAGTTCCCTGCGGCCAAGTTGGCCTCAGGAGGGGGCCACGTGGCCCCCTCTCCAAAATAAAAAAAAAGAGAAAGGCTGGGCAGGCCCCGGGGGATGGGGTCCCTGTGGCCAAAAGTGGCCCAGGAAAGGGGGCCACGTGGCCCCCCTTCCATAAAAGAACTTTGCAGGGCCCTGGGGGATGGGGTCCCCGGGGCCAAAATCAGCTTAGGGAGGGGGCCTCGCGCCCTCCCTTTTCAAATAAAAAAATGGCTCAGGCCCCGGGGGATGGGGTCCCCAGGGCCCAAAAAGTTCTAGGGAAGGGGGGCCACACAGCTCCCTTCCCTAAAATAAAAATAGAAAAAAGAAACCGGCAACTCGCTGGAGGCACCGCCCCTCCCTGTGCCACTCTGCAAACGCACCTCCTGGCATGCTCTGCGTTGGGGGATTAAGTCCCCATCGCTACTGAGGGTCCCAGGGGGCCAACTAGGCCACCAGGGACCCCCAGTAAGCCCCACACAGTGGGATTGCTGAGAGGTGGTACAAGGCCACACCCCTTTTTACACCACTCTGCAAACAGGCCTCTTGGCGCACTTCTGGTGGGGCGATGAGGTCCCCTTGTGTCCTGAGGAGTTCAGGACTAAAGCAGCAGTGCGCCAGGAGCTGCGTTAAAAAGAGGGCGTGGCCTTGGACCACCTCTCAGCAATCCCATTGTGTGGGGCTTGCTAGAGATAACAGGAGGGCTAATTGGCCCCCAGGGGCCCTCAGAAAGCAAGGGAACTCCATCCCCCAACCAAGAGTGCGCCAGGAGGCATGTTTGTAGAGTGGTGTAGAAAGGGGGCGTGGCCTGTGTCCACCTCTCAGCAATCCCGCTGGTTGGGGCTTACTTGAGGTAACAGGGAGGCTAGTTGGCCACTCAGGACCCCCAGCAGTGAAGGGGACTTCAATCCCCATCCAAGAGCGCACCAGGGAGCACGTTTGCTGAGTGGTGGGCAAAGGGGGCATGTCCTGCTATGAGAACTTAGCAATACTGCTGTGTGGGACTTACTGGAGGTAATAGAAGGGGTAGTTGGCCCCCAAGAATGTCCTTGGGGGCCAATTACCCCTCCTGTTACCTCCAGTAAGTCCCATACAGTTGGATTGCAAAGAAGGCCTCGGAGGCCACGCCCCCCTTTCTCCACCACTCTGCAAACACGCCTCCTGGCACACTACTGGTTGGGGAATAAAGTCTACCTTGCTCCTGAGGGACTTTGGAGGCCAAGAAGCCTTCCTGGTACCTCCTGTAAGTCCTACGCAGTGGAATTTCTGAGCGCTGGTTGGAGGCCCAACTCCCTTTATTCACCACTCTGCAAACGCGACTACAAGTTAAAGAAGCATTTGCAATGTAATAGGTGTCGCATTAGCGAAAGTTACGGCTATTGGAGTTGTGAATGTAAAAGTTTTTTACTGATGTTTTTTGGAGTGGCATGGATGTACGTTGTGTGTAGTGGAATTATGTGGTATGTTGTGCAGTGAAATTATGTGGATAGAAAGTATGTGGTATTTAGTGTATAGGAATTATGTAGAGTGAGATTATGTGTTATGGAGAGTAATTATGTGGTATGGTAGTCTGTGTTGTGGAGTGGTAACCTCTGGTTTAGTCTTCCTCATTTCCATAGAAGCTAAACTATAAACTCAATGAGACAAAAAAAAGAACAAACCACTGAGGAGCACTTCTGGACCTAGTCGGAGGTATGAGCAGGGCCACTGGAATTATGCACCTGTTTGGCTGCACCGATTTTGGCATAATTAGACATTTTCCGCATTTGCCACATAATCCATCATCTGCTGCATAATCTGCAGATTTGAACAAAAAAAAACTTGTTTCTAGCTCAAACTGCTCAAACGTTACCAAAAATGCAGCCACAAGTGTTACAGCATGGTGGAAGGCCATTTGTAAACCTGGAATGGTCACCTGTTACTTATTGCTAAATGTGGGTCTTAAATTGGTACTAGTGGTGCGCAAACCACTCATGCTTCTTTCTGCGCCTCTCTTGCCTCTTTCTGTATTTCTCTTGCTTCTTTGTGTACCTTTCTTCCATTTTCTGCACTTCTCTTGCCTCTTTCTACACATCTCTTCCGCTTTCTGTACCTCTCTTCTTTCTGCACCTCTCTTGCTTCTTTCTGCACCTCTCTTCCTTCTTTCTTCTGCACCTCTCTTGCCTCTTTCTGCACCTCTGTTGCTTCTTTCTGCACCCCTCTTGCCTCTTTCTGCATGATTCTCTTCCATCTTTCTGTACCTCTGTTGCCTCTTTCTGCACATCTCTTCTGCTTTCTGTACCTCTCTTCATTATGCACCTCTTTTGCTTCTTTCTGTACCTCACTTCCTTCCTTCTTCTGTACCTCTCTTGCCTCTTTCTGCACCTCTGTTGCTTCTTTCCTCATCCCTCTTGCCTCTTTCTGCACCACTATTTCGTCTTTCTGTACCTCTCTTGCCTCTTTCTGCACCCCTTTTCCCTCTTTCTGCACCTCTCCTGCCTGTTTCTGCACCTCTGTTGGTTCTTTCTGCACTCCTCTTGCCTCTTTCTGTACCTGTGTTGCTTCTTTCTACACCCCTGTTCACTCTTTCTGCACCTCTCCTGCCTGTTTCTGCACCTCTCTTGCCTCTCTCTGTACTTCTCTTGCCTCTTTCTGCACCTCTGTTGCTTCTTTCTGCACCCCTCTTGCCTCTTTCTGCACCCCTGTTCCCTCTTTCTGCATGTGTCTTCCCTCTTTCTGCACTTCTCTTCCCTCTTTCTATACCCCTTTTGCCTCTTTCTATGCCTCACTTGCCTCTTTCTGCACCTCACTTGCCTCTTTCTGCACCTGTTTTGCCTCTTTCTGCATCTCACTTGCCTCTTCCTGCACTTCTCTTCCTTTTTTCTGCACCTCTGTTGCTTCTTTCAGCACTTCTCTTGCCTCTTTCTGCACTTCTTTTGTCTGCTTCTGCAACTCTCTTGTCTCTTTCATCACTTCTCTTGCTTCTTTCTGCACCTCTGTTGCTTCTTTCTGCACCCCTCTTTCCTCTTTCTGCACCCCTCTTCCCTCTTTCTGCACCTCTCTTGCCTCTTTCTGCACCCCTGTTCCCTCTTCCTGCAGTTCTCTTGCCTGTTTCTGCACCTCTGTTGCTTCTTTCTGCACTTCTCTTGCCTCTTTCTGCACTCCTCTTGCCTCTTTCTGCACCCTCTTCTCTCTTTCTGCACCCCTCTTCCCTTTTTATACACCTCTCTTGCCTCTTTCTTCACTTCTCTTGCCTCTTTATGCACTACTCTAGTTTTTTTCTGCCGTTCTCTTGCCTCTTTCTTCACCTCTGTTGCTTCTTTCTGCACCCCTCTTGCCTCATTCTGTACCCCCTTCCCTCTTTCTGCATGTCTCTTCCCACTTTCTGTACTTCTCTTTCCTCTTTCTGCACTTCTTTTTCCTCTTTCTGTACCCTCTTGCCTCTGTCTGCACCTCACTTGCCTCTTTCTGCACCTCTCCTGCCTCTTTCTGTACATGTCTTGCATCTTTCTGCACTTCTCTTCCACTCTGCAAACGCGCCTCCTGGCACACTACTGCTTGGGGTATGAAGTCCACCTTACTCCTGAGGGACTTTGGAGGCCAAGAAGCCTTCCTGGTACCTCTTGTAAGTCCTACACAGTGGAATTTGTGAGCGCTGGCCGTAGGCCCAGCTACCTTTCTCCACCACTCTGCAAACGCGACTACTAGTTAAAGAAGCATTTGCAATGTAATAGGTGTCGCATTAGCAAAAGTTACGGCTATTGGAGTTGTGAATGTAAAAGTTTTTTACTGATGCTTTTTGGAGTGGCGTGGTGTACGTTGTGTGTAGTGGAATTATGTGGTATGTTGTGCAGTGAAATTATGTGGATAGAAAGTATGTGGTATTTAGTGTAGAGGAATTATGTAGAGTGAGATTATGTGTTATGGAGAGTAATTATGTGGTATGGTAGTCTGTGTTGTGGTGTGGTAACCTCTGGTTTAGTCTTCCTCGTTTCCATAGAAGCTAAACTATAAACTCAATGAGACAAAAAAAAGAACGAACCACTGAGGAGCACTTCTGGACCTAATCGGAGGTATGAGCAGGGCCACTGGAATTATGCACCTGTTTGGCTGCACCGATTTTGGCATAATTAGACATTTTCCGCATTTGCCACATAATCCATCATCTGCTGCATAATCTGCAGATTTGAACAAAAAAACCTTGTTTCTAGCTCAAACGGCTCAAATGTTACCAAAAATGCAGCCACAAGTGTTACAGCGTAGTGGAAGGCCATTTGTAAACCTGGAATGGTCACCTGTTACTTATTGCTAAATGTGGGTGTTAAATTGGTACTAGTGGTGCGCAAACCACTCATGCTTCTTTCTGCGCCTCTCGTGCCTCTGTCTGCATTTCTCTTGCTTCTTTGTGCACCTTTCTTCCGTTTTCTTTACTTCTCTTGCGTCTTTCTGTACATCTCTTCCGCTTTCTGTACCGCTCTTCTTTCTGCACCTCTCTTGCTTCTTTCTGCACCTCTCTTCCTTCTCTCTTCTGCACCTCTCTTGCCTCTTTCTGCACCTCTGTTTCTTCTTTCTGCACCCCTCTTGACTCTTTCTGCACCCCTCTTCCATCTTTCTGTACCTCTCTTGCCTCTTTCTACACATCTCTTCTGCTTTCTGTACCTCTCTTCATTATGCACCTCTTTTGCTTCTTTCTGTACCTCACTTCCTTCCTTCTTCTGTACCTCTCTTGCCTCTTTCTGCACCTCTGTTGCTTCTTTCTGCATCCCTCTTGCCTCTTTCTGCACCACTATTTCGTCTTTCTGTACCTCTCTTGCCTCTTTCTGCACCCCTTTTCCTTCTTTCTTCACTTCTCTTGCCTCTTTATGCACTACTCTAGTTTTTTTCTGCCGTTCTCTTGCCTCTTTCTTCACCTCTGTTGCTTCTTTCTGCACCCCTCTTGCCTCATTCTGTACCCCCTTCCCTCTTTCTGCATGTCTCTTCCCACTTTCTGTACTTCTCTTTCCTCTTTCTGCACTTCTTTTTCCTCTTTCTGTACCCTCTTGCCTCTGTCTGCACCTCACTTGCCTCTTTCTGCACCTCTCCTGCCTCTTTCTGTACATGTCTTGCATCTTTCTGCACTTCTCTTCCACTCTGCAAACGCGCCTCCTGGCACACTACTGCTTGGGGTATGAAGTCCACCTTACTCCTGAGGGACTTTGGAGGCCAAGAAGCCTTCCTGGTACCTCTTGTAAGTCCTACACAGTGGAATTTGTGAGCGCTGGCCGGAGGCCCAGCTACCTTTCTCCACCACTCTGCAAACGCGACTACTAGTTAAAGAAGCATTTGCAATGTAATAGGTGTCGCATTAGCAAAAGTTACGGCTATTGGAGTTGTGAATGTAAAAGTTTTTTACTGATGCTTTTTGGAGTGGCGTGGTGTACGTTGTGTGTAGTGGAATTATGTGGTATGTTGTGCAGTGAAATTATGTGGATAGAAAGTATGTGGTATTTAGTGTAGAGGAATTATGTAGAGTGAGATTATGTGTTATGGAGAGTAATTATGTGGTATGGTAGTCTGTGTTGTGGTGTGGTAACCTCTGGTTTAGTCTTCCTCGTTTCCATAGAAGCTAAACTATAAACTCAATGAGACAAAAAAGAACGAACCACTGAGGAGCACTTCTGGACCTAATCGGAGGTATGAGCAGGGCCACTGGAATTATGCACCTGTTTGGCTGCACCGATTTTGGCATAATTAGACATTTTCCGCATTTGCCACATAATCCATCATCTGCTGCATAATCTGCAGATTTGAACAAAAAAACCTTGTTTCTAGCTCAAACGGCTCAAATGTTACCAAAAATGCAGCCACAAGTGTTACAGCGTAGTGGAAGGCCATTTGTAAACCTGGAATGGTCACCTGTTACTTATTGCTAAATGTGGGTGTTAAATTGGTACTAGTGGTGCGCAAACCACTCATGCTTCTTTCTGCGCCTCTCTTGCCTCTTTCTGCATTTCTCTTGCTTCTTTGTGCACCTTTCTTCCGTTTTCTTTACTTCTCTTGCGTCTTTCTGTACATCTCTTCCGCTTTCTGTACCGCTCTTCTTTCTGCACCTCTCTTGCTTCTTTCTGCACCTCTCTTCCTTCTCTCTTCTGCACCTCTCTTGCCTCTTTCTGCACCTCTGTTTCTTCTTTCTGCACCCCTCTTGACTCTTTCTGCACCCCTCTTCCATCTTTCTGTACCTCTCTTGCCTCTTTCTACACATCTCTTCTGCTTTCTGTACCTCTCTTCTTTCTGCACCTCTCTTGCTTCTTTCTGTACCTCTCTTGCTTCTTTCTTCTGCACCTCTCTTGCCTCTTTCTGCACCTCTGTTTCTTCTTTCTGCATCCCTCTTGCCTCTTTCTGCACCCCTCTTTCGTCTTTCTGTACCTCTCTTGCCTCTTTCTGCACCCCTGTTGCCTCTTTCTGCACCTCTCCTGCCTGTTTCTGCACCTCTGTTGGTTCTTTCTGCACTCCTCTTGCCTCTTTCTGTACCTGTGTTGCTTCTTTCTGCACACCTGTTCACTCTTTCTGCACCTCTCCTGCCTGTTTCTGTACCTCTCTTGCCTTTCTGCACTTCCCTTCCCTCTTTCTGTATCCCCTTTGCCTCTTTCTGTGCCTCAATTGCCTCTTTCTGCACCTCTCTTGCCTCTTTCTGCACCTATTTTGCCTCTTTCTGCATCTCACTCGCCTCTTTCTGCACTTCTCTTCCTTTTTTCTGTACCTCTGTTGCTTCTTTCAGCACTTCTCTTGCCTCTTTCTGCACTTCTTTTGCCTGTTTCTGCAACTCTCTTGTCTCTTTCATCACTTCTCTTGCTTCTTTCTGCACCTCTGTTGCTTCTTTCTGCACCCCTCTTGCCTCTTTCTGCACCCCTCTTCCCTTTCCCTCTTTCTGCACCTCTCTTGCTTCTTTCTGCATCGCTGTTCCCTCTTGCTGCAGTTCTCTTGCCTCTTTCTGCACCTCTGCTGCTTCTTTCTGCACTTCTCTTGCCTCTTTCTGCACTCCTATTGCCTCTTTCTGCACCCCTCTTCTAACTTTCTGCACCCCTCTTCCCTTTTTCTGCACCTCTCTTGACTCTTTCTTCACTTCTCTTTCCTCTTTCTGCACTACTGTAGTTTTTTTCTGCACTTCTCTTGCCTCTTTCTGCACCTCTGTTGCTTCTTTCTGCACCCCTCTTGCCTCATTCTGTACCCCTTCCCTCTTTCTGCATGTCTCTTCCCTCTTTCTGCACTTCTTTTCCCTTTTTCTGTACTCTCTGGCCTCTGTCTGCACCTCACTTGCCTCTTTCTGCATCTCTCCTGCCTCTTTCTGCACATGTCTTGTATCTTTCTGCACTTCTCTTCCTTTTTTCTGCACATTTCTTGTTTCTTTCTGCAACTCTCTTGTCTGTTTCATCACTTCTCTTGCTTCTTTATGCACCTCTGTTGCTTCTTTCAGCACTTCTCTTGCCTCTTTCTGCACTTCTCTTGCTTCTTTCTGCACCTCTGTTGCTTCTTTCTGCACCCCCTTACCTCTTTCTACACCCCTCTTCACTCTATCTGCAATTGTCTTGCATCTTTCTGCACCCCTGTTCTCTCTTTCGGCACCCCTCTTTCCTGTTTCTGCACCTCTCTTGCCTCTTTCTGCAGTTCTCTCTCCTGTTGCTGCACCTCTCTTGCCTCTTTCTGCTCCTCTCTTGCCTCTTTCTGCACTTCTCTTGCTTCTTTCTGTACTTCTCCCGCCTGTTTCTATATTGAAATGGGAAGTGCAAGCTGTTAAGTTTAAAGGTCTGCGTGCTCTTGTGACTGAGGTATATGTCTACTTGTACATGTAATCTCACATGTGTTATGGATCTGAAGATGGTAGCTTAAAAAGCGGGTAGCTTCTCTTATAGGTGGTCAAATCTTGTTAGTTCTGCTCTGTCATTTGGTTGCACAGTCAAACATGTGTTATGTATATAGGTGTTATAGAGCCCCTCAAATGTACTATTGAATATGCATGTGCCCTGTATTAGGAGCAGAAAGAAATACATGCACCTTCTTGTACACAAATTGTCAGAGTATGCTGTTTGAAACACGGATATTCAAGTTTTTGTATGTTTATTTTTATGTAACATGTCACCAGGTAAAATCAGAGAACCACACATGCATACCTTCACAAACTTTGTCAGACTTACAACGGTAATATGATTAGGATTGCTGTTTTACATTTGGTAGGTCTAACATTCTGAACAGTTGATGAATAGTGAACCTTCAAGAGAAAAGTAAAGTTTATGACATCTTGGGAGAAGGATTAGTGAATAGGCTACTTTGTATGAGTCTGTGGAAAGGTAAAGTCAAAGTAGGCCTCTTTCTGCACCTCTTTTGCTTCTTTCTGCACTTCTCTTGCTTCTTTATGCACCTTTCTTCCTCTTTCTGCACTTCTCTTGCTTCTTTCTGTGCCTTTCTTCCTCTCTCTGCACATGTCCTACCTATGTAGGCATATATAGAAACTATCATTTAAAAAACCTTAGAAATTCACTGAAAAAAACAGAGGTTTCAGGGACGTTATAGTTAGGAATTAGCAGTTAAAAAACCTTTGAAATTCACTGAATAAACCATAGGTTTCAGGGACGTTATAGTTAGAAATTAGCATTTAAAAAACTTTAGAAATTCACTGAAAAAACCACAGGTTTCAGGGACGTTATAGTTAGTTGGACATTTCACTCGTACAAAACCAGAGAAATTCGGCCGTTATAGTTAGTTGAGCTAACTATAACTCGCGCCTCGCAATGCACTGCTGATGACATCACATATTACATCACTCATGACATCACTGATGACATCTCAAATGACATCACTGATGACATCTCAAATGACATCACTGATGACATCATCTACTTAATATCTGATGCACCTCTTCGCACCATAACATAACCTTTGATACATTCACTATAAAATATAGAGTAGCATTCTTGAAACCATAGACACACCAATACCAGTTAGTACATACCCATTCACTGATTCTTAGGTGTACACACATCCATTCATTCACCCATACAGTCACTCATTCACGCAGTCACTCATCTATACAGCCACTGATATATGCAATCATATACCCATACAGACATTCACACACTGTCTCTCACCCATAGAGTTACTCACACACCTAGTCAGTCACAAAAAGAATTAATTCCATTGCCATTTACTCACCTATAGAGTTATACACACACCACCTCACTTATTCATACAGATACTAACACATACTCTCTTATACAATCACTGACACAAGTATACAGTCATTAATACAGTCACTCTCACAATCCTTACTCACACATATAGTCGCTTATATACTCCAATACTTACATATACTGCCTTTCACATACGTAGTTACTCACACATATACCACTGAGATATCCACTCACTCACGAACACAGCCATATGCACACTCACTCACCCATACAGCCCTTCAGACACGCACTCATGAACCTATGCACCCAGTGAATCACCCACTCACACATCCATGCAGGGAGTCTCATACCCCCCACCCACTCACACAGACACTCATGCAATCATACAGGTACTCAGACAACCAATCATTAAACCATATAGACACTCATGTAGCTACTCACCAACTCATGCAGCCACTTACACACCAACTGACAGACTGATACAGATATTCACACAGATTAGTCATTCACCCATGTATTCACTAAGACACCTTTAATCACTCACTTATACAGTCAGTCATGCACCCACAAAATCATCCATACAGACACTCATACACCCACTCATTCAACAATACACCTTGGCGTATATATAGATAACATTCTTAAACTTTTCAGAAACACTCAGTCACTGGATGATGTCATCAGTGATGTCATTTGAGATGTCATCAGTGATGTCACTGACCATGTCATGAGTGATGTAATATGTGACGTCATCCGCAGTGCATTGCGGGGGCATGAGTTATAGTTAGCTCAACTAACTATAACGGCCGAATTTCTCTGTTTTGTACGAATGAAATGTCCAACTAACTTTAACATCCCCGAAACCTGTGGTTTTTTCAGTGAATATATATATATATATATATATATATATATATATATATATATATATATATATATATATATATATATATATATAATCAAACAAACAATCCTGGTCCCGTTTGATTCAAAAGTGCTGCTTCATTTTTGACCGCTTCAATAACTCGGAGGGCATAAGTGCCCAGTTTAACGCAAATGCTGCAGAACATGCCCAGAGAATGGCAATCTTCAAGTGCACCAGTATAGGCATGGACAGCTATGTCAGTGGCCAGAGTTAGCAAATTGTGTACTGGCTGTTTTGGCATTGCCCGTCTCAAGTGCCAAAGCTGAGAGGGCCTTTTCACAGAAAAAAGTTTACATGGGAAGGAAAAAGCGAGTGCGCATGACCAAAGACTCACTGAAGAAGTATTGTATGGTGTACTACAATAAGTTTGATTTGCAAAAGTTTATTTTGACCTCATATACACTGTACTTACACTGTCTATATACCATGCATTATCAGTGTAGAAAGCAAGCAATAATAAAAGCAAAACATTCCATAAACACCGGAAAAACACTGTTTCTGTTGTTTTTAATGGCGCGAAAATGTGTAACCACTGATAACCACTGTTTTTTTTAAGGTACTGAACTCACTTGAAAACACTGAAAAAACCCCACCAGAATTTACCCAAAATATAAACTGAAAACAGGAAATCCTAATTATACAGAACAGGTACGGACTCGTAAATTGCTGGTGCCAAAAACTTGAATTTATTACATCACAAAGTGCTGTTCATCATGACGCGTTCCGGCCACGGCTGTGTATATATATATATATATATACACATATGTGTAATTTAGATGCGAGTTCTGCTTTAGCACGCTGGTTAGAGGGCTTTTTAATGCACATGCTTACATTGGAGAGTTTTTCCAAACCCTGCAAACTCATTCCAATCAATTAAATCAATTAATTCATTTTGTGAAGCGACTACAGCTATTGCTACGTGCAGATCTTTTAATCCAGTAAACATCTGGAGACCTAACTGTCTTTTTCTTAATTAGGCGCTCCTCCTGAAATACAAGAGAAAATGAACTTCCTGCTGTTACACAATTGCAGTCTTCCACTAATTTTAAAACTTATCAGGGCTGATTAAATCGTGAATGCTTTCTAAGTATGTCTTTACATCTCTCGCTCATTCTCAGCATGTAATTGAGATTTAAGCTATCACCTTTTAGCTTGTATTGATTGTGGCCAATAATCATTTGTCCAAAAGATAGGTCTCATTGATTAGATTTAACCATGCGGGTCTCTAAATTACCACCATTAGCTGAAATACGAAATATTATCAGACTTTTTTTGCGGAATTTCTGTACTCTTGAACTGGGATTTTTATGGAGACCAATATTTGAATACAGAGGATGATACTAGCTCGCCCCAGTTTATTACATTTGGATTCATGTACATTTTAATATATAATATGTTAGCATTTGGGTCTTAAATGGTTACTTTCCAATTTTTAAGCAGCAGATTTTTATAGGGAACCTTACTGAATAAATGAAAGAAGACAGTGTTGCAAAACTATTGACAGTAACATTGGATCTGTATGTATCTGTTAATTACACGTATACAAATTTGTGGTAGCACCCATTGTGACAATAAAAGTCTAAAATACAACAAATTGTTAACTACCTCCCCAGTGATAATAGGAACATTTTATTTACCCAAAATATATTTGTATACAATATTTAATAGCACAGCATAGCCATTTCTAAGTATTCTAAATAGCAGACGTCACTACCAAAGAAATGAAAGGAATTTATTTTATTGACTTGGAAGGACAAAAGTCTTGGTTGTCCCTTTCAAGATATAAAACTGTGATCTGCAGTTGAAACTGGGTGGCAGCTAGAAACTCTTAACATATCTGACTGCCTAGAGAATGGTGCATACAGTAAGTAAACCCTTCTAAGATAATGCCACAAAAAATAAGGGATACAGGGTCTGAACGGTCTATAGGGCAATTAGGCAGTGCTGGATGGGCTGGTCCGACAGATAAGTGTGTGGGACGTGTTTTAGCTGTTTTGCACTTGTTTTATGGCCAGGTGGGCCAGTGTGTTCTGTTGATTTTCCTGATATTACTCCTTTTTAGGTCTGTGATAGCACATGCACTGTCTCGAAGAGTCATGGGGGCATATGTAGAAGCCCCTATCCCCACGGGAACGTCACTTTTTGTGATGTTTCTGTGGCGATAGGGGCTTTGCCTTATTTACAAGGCAGCGTTAAGCCACTTAAGGTGGCTTAACGCTGCCTTGTAAATAAGGCTCCCTTTCACGCTATGCTTAGCGTAAAAAGGGTGGGCGCCCACCACAACACCCATTGATTATGACGTTGCACCCTATTTACAAGGGCAGTGTAAATAGGAATCAGCGCCAAAATTAAGACCAGGGAAAACCTGGTCTTAACTTGGCGAAACGAGGAGAAATGCTTTATTTCTCCTGGTTTTTCTTTTTCCATGTGTGCTGCCTTGTGCGGCACACATGGAAAAAGCACAATGCCTTGGATTGTTTATGTGTAGGAAGGTGACCCTTTCTGCACATCAACAACCCTTAAAAAAATGAAATTTCGTAACTTTCATGTGTGTTGCATTAAGCAGCACACATAGAAGTGACAAAACAGCATTTAAAGATTGTTTATATGCAGGAGGCGACACCTTCCTATACATAAACAAACTTCCCCTGCACACAGACATCCTTGCACTATAGTGCAAGGGTGCCTGCATTGGCGCTACACTGCTAAGTGTAGCACCAGCGCAGGGGGAAATGCAAGGCTGCACCATATCCTTGTAAATATAGGGCAGCCTTGCGTTTCTGAAGTGGCGGAGTGAGGAGTTAAGCCATGACGGCTAACGCCTCACTCCACCACTTCTTTGTAAATATCCCCCATGGTGTGTTCTATCTGTGGGATTACAAGCCGCCCTTCTTCTACCGTTGGTAAATGTCAGTGTTGTTCTCATTTTCTTTGATACTGTTCGTCATGGCATGTGGGCACCATGCCCTCTTCTTGTGTTTGGCCCTCCCATAGCTCATGGACCAAGTACATGTCTCCTGGCACTGCTCCTGGTTTGCTGAACTATTTGTTTTCAAGCACTCCATAGGAGTACTTGTACTTTCATGTCGTCTCTCTTGTACACATACACACGTCACTAAAGTTCATGCACGTGTACATAAATTAATGCATTTCATAAAAAGTTGTTAAAACACAAACAACACTTGTTTCTTTATTTTTTTTGCATGATCTGATGGTATTGGAGAGCTTGTTCCGTCCTCTGTCTTGCATAGTGCTAACACCAGCGCTTTCAGTGCTCACCTGTTATATTACACAATGACACATGCAGTGTCATAGGCAGGGAGAAGCATAAGTGATTTGCCCAGAATCACAAATTGTTCAACTGACCCCGAAATTCAAACCTGGTTCGCCAGTTCCCCTGTCAGCATCTCTAGCCTTTACACCACTGCCTCTCTTCACTTCAAAGCTCCTCAACTGTTTGTCACTATCACGTCCACATTTGTTCAGAAAGACTCCATCAACACCAAACAAGCATTGGCAAGCCAATAGATCTCAGCAATGCTTGAGCTATTGGCCTTGTCAATGTGAATGTCTTTTATCCATGTTGTCTAGTAGCACATCTGCTGTTCCGCATGACTGAAAGTCGCAGAAAAAAGTGCTATAATGCTGCCAGCACATGCCACATCACAGCACTTTTTGTGTTAAGAGGGGCAGGACAATAAACTCAAAATGGGGTGAAAGAGATTGCGTCGGGTCATTATCCTAAGAGTCAGGGATTTCAGTAACTTTCAGCCATTCTGAACAGCAGAAGTGCTGCTAGACAACATGGCTAAAAGACATTCACTCTGACAAGGCCAATGGTTGTATAGCTATCTGCTTCACTAATCGGGAGACACTTTTATTTTGGTACCCGGGCCTACATTTTGTCCCAATATGACCTTGAAGGAAGGTATTGTCTTGGAAACACTGCTTTAAAATACAGGGCTTTCCAAATGAAGGCTGCCACCTCTGCTGGTCTAACAATAGTGAAGAGGTCGGCTACCTGCCTCCCAGAGCAACAAACATAAAGGGCAGAGGAGAACATATATGAATCAAATCACCAGGCTAAATGTATTTGGCCTAGGTGTGAACTTAATGGCCGCCATCTAGCTCCACTCAGAGATGGTGTGTTCTCTTGTTTCATATTAAACTGATCATTACTATGTGCATGCTGACATCAGGTTGTTTCCTGGAAGAGGTCAGTTGTATATCAGCTGTTTAAGGAAATGACTGCAGCAAAAAATATTAAGTAAGCCATAATTTTTAAGGTACATAATGGGTACCTCAAAATTTTAGGGGGTGAAGGAGGATGCCAATGTTACCACAAGCTGCACCCAAACCAATAAAGGGATCGTCCTTAATAAATATATAGTTCTCGGCATATTACCTGACATATGCCAGGAACGTCTGATAACCTGACATTTGAGTTTTATAGTCAACAATACAGGAATGTTCTAAAACTAAAAGATGTGCCAGACTTTTGTTGACCCACAATAATGAAGAGCAAACTGTACAAACCACATGTGTTATGCTACCTAGAACAGTGCACACAGTATATTGTCATTCTCCAAATAGAATAAATATAGCACATCCCCATAAAAGATGACAGTATCAGCTACAATAACAGACAACTAGCAGAAAACTAAAGGTTTGCCACAGCAATGTGAAGACAGTGGTCAGTCTTACATCACATTTCTAGTATCTGTATGTGTCTGCAGTTACTGTAATGTCACCCAGAAGTTCAATGTTATAGCTCACTAGCACTGTGAATGACCTTAGGGGTAAAACTTTTGACACAGTTGACAAGTTAGCCTTCAGTGCATCTGGTTGACTAGTGTTAAAAGAGTAACCACATATTACAATTTTATGACCACATGTTTCGTGTAAAATGTGAGGGCCTATTCAATCACTTTTAGTATCGGAATTGATAGAAGAAATAAAACTGAGGAAATTACATAGAAACAAAATATATTGAAATTATATTAAAATTATAAAAGCAGAAATAAATAAACATTATTATTATATTGCACAGAGAAATTAGAAAGTACAGGTTAACTGAAACTGAATATATGTTAACAATGGACACAGTAGCCTATCCCACATATCCCAGATGGAGGATTGAGAAATCTGACCACCTTCATTGAGAAATCTCGAGGGGAGGTGAGTTTTTCTTACTTGCGCTCGCCAAATTGATGTTGGGAGTGAGGAGTGTGGAAAACTCCACAAAGTCCGCGAACGGAGTGGAGTTCACCTCCCGAGCTCAGTATTTTTCAATGAATTTATAGGGATTTTTGTGCAAAAGCTATGATCTTACTACCATATCTACCATACCTAGCCATAATGTCACTTTAACCTTTGTTTTTTTTCCAGTGAATTGCCAAGGTTTTTTTAAGGTAAGATAAGATCTTATTATTAAACCTGTATAAGTATGCTGACACTTTAACCTTTGATTTTTCAGTGAATATCTGGTTATTTTTTAACATATTCAGCTAACTTCCCCGCTGAGCACTGCATTTGGATTTGCACAACAGGGGGGGCGGAAGCAGGACCTAGCCTCTGGTGGGTTGGCCAACCCCTTGCTGCACATGACCTTTGGCCATATGCAGTGGGAGGTTGGACATAGGGCCGGTCCAGAATGAATGGCATGTCAGATGAGACTATGGTACAGGAGTTCTCATGGGGGTATGTTGAAATTTGTAGTGATGTGGTCCATGTGTTTAAATAAATTAATACTTTTTGTCTATTGTTATGGAAGAAAAACTATATATAAACAGAAATAATGTTATGAAAAAATCATGAAATGTTTTGTATAAAAAATAAAAAGGAAACAGAGTTGTATGAAATAAATCCTTAACACTCATTTGAATCAGTTCATAGTGTGATTTTTCCAAAGTGACAATTCAAACAGGATAGTAGGACCTTTCTTTAAGGCAATTTCGTTTTTCGCTCCCCAGTCCTAAGCCTGATATTGAAAGTGAAACAGCAGAGGGGGGCCCTTTCATGTGGATCACATGAGTACATAGCTACTGGATGAATACTACAATAGTACTCTACGTAATTAGATGACTGCATGAGTAGTACCTGAGTGTTTGCATGAGTTCATGTGTGTGCCTAAGTATTTCAATGACTGCATTGGTTGTAAGTGTGTGCTTGGATGACTGCATAGCTTCTGCGCACGTGTTACAAAGACTGCATAGTTAGAGCCTTGTTAATTGCATAAGTAAATTGTTACTGACTGGATGATTAGATGAACATATAAGTAGTGCCTCCATAGTCCAATCACTACATAATTTCTGCTTGCCTGTTTCGCAGAGTACATGTGTAGTGTCTAGGTAATTGAATAACTCCATGGATACTGAATTACTGATTTGATGAGTGCCTCACTAGTGGTTGGGGGATTGCATGAGTACCTGACTACTGCCTTACTGACTATGAAAGTATCTTCATTACTGTTAGATACATAACAGTTGTGACTATATATGTGACTCATTGATTATATCCTTCTGTCAGTATCAAACTACCTGTTTTACTGTATGTATGCTTTTCTACTGAGCTATGTGTGACTGATGTCTGGATATCACAGTTGGTATTTAATTGCATATATGGCTCTCTAGGAGCATGCATTGCCTTGTTACTGAGCATTCCCATGCATCAGTAAGTTTCTAAATCAGAAAACAACATTTTGAAAGTTTTCAAAGCACAAAAACTTTTGTGAATGATATAGCTACATAATTTCTCAAATACTTCTGCTGCGTCTAAAACATACATTCAGCATTTTCCACACAAAAGTTGCACTCTAAATGAAGCTAGCAGATGAACTCTCAAGGCATTCTGCACTTTTAATCTTTCTCAATTTTAAAATACCATGTTTAAAGAAAAAACACCACCCTCACCATATAGATGACATTTTCATCATCCTCACAGAACATAGATCACCATGCAAACATAAATGTGATATTTTTTATAGATGTACACCTTCAAACTATCTTTCCAAAAATATATACCTCTCTGCATCTTTAACTAAACTCAAAAGTCCCACCATATATATAGCTATATGCAATCACAAGACCAAATCTCACCATCCAAGCATATGCTAAGTGATCATATAAGTTAAAAACCACATTGACAAAAACTTCCCAATATATACCTAGAAAGTATTACTTCTTTCTAATTCATATACAGGCAGACATGTTCTCATCTTTTATTTGTGATTACACTACTTCTGTTTAATAATGTTATTAAAAGTACTAGAACACCTAGAATGGAAATGACAGATGTATCTCTTCTGCACAGGATATTTAGACATTTAAAACATTCTTAGTTACTCATTGCAACTTTCCACAATACTATACTATTATTTTTCAATAAAGGACTCAATGTAATATAGAGGCACTAATTCATTTTTCTACTACTTCCCAAAACATTGACCACTAAGCTCTTAAACACATACCCTCTAATACATACAGTTCATCTGATATATTTTTTCATATCACTGTGATACTCTTTTTTATCAAACTCCCATATACATCTTCACTTCTAATGTAATATTTATATAGGATTAAAAAGTTATGTACATACCAGTGAATTCAGTTTGTAGATTAAATTGTGGTTTTGGCTCTTTCTGGATAGTTTTTACACTGTTAGGATTTGTAAAAACTAAGCACAAGAACGGTACACCATTTTCATACAAAGCAACCATGAAATGGCAACCTCTTCAACTTTGCCCTCTGCGATCATGAGAAAGGCAGCAAATTAAATCATGTCTCTCATTTTAGACTGCACTCTCTCCACTTGTGAATGGTTAGTATCTGTTAACCCTTTCCCTCCCTTTCAAAAAGAGATTCCTATCTATGTGTGTTTGCAATATATTCACGATCATCATGGAGATATCGCAAAAAAAAAACAACCTATATCTAGCTTCCTTTTAAAAAGATTTAAATACTACACAACAGTTTATTACATAATTCTGAGTTGGAAAATAAAGTTTGCCATTACTTAATTTTTTTGTGTCATCACTCCTCAACTTTAAAAAAATGTTCTGTCTCTTAAACACCCTTCCCCCAATACACTCTTAGCTCAGTGAAACTAACAACTCAGTGGAACCAGTAGGTCATAAGTTCACATCACATTCTAGAAGGAACATTCTACTTCTAAATGAGATACAGCAGGTGTGGTTTACTCCACAGATTCAAAAGCATCAATGTCTGTATTACATTTCTTTTTTTAAACAGCGAATAA
The DNA here is from genome assembly GCA_963921515.1 of Calotriton arnoldi. Taxonomy (NCBI): domain Eukaryota; kingdom Metazoa; phylum Chordata; class Amphibia; order Caudata; family Salamandridae; genus Calotriton; species Calotriton arnoldi. The sequence continues at coordinate 518,792 of CAWUFW010003068.1, read as the reverse complement.
TAAGACCATTCACTAACATGCTGACAGCATCCAATGAAATATATATATATATATATTATCTACTGGTGGTCGCCAGTAGATAGTAATAGTTAGGACCTAGTTTCCATAGGAAAAGCATTTTTTCTTTTCCCAATAACTTTGGCGCCGGATGACGAATCTTCGCGAAATTTTCAAAACTAGTGGGGCGCTCCGGTCAGCTCCTGTCTTGAAAGTTTCGGGGTGATTTGCAAAGCAGGGGCTGAGAAAAAAGGGGGTTCCCAAAACGTGTTTTCTCCATGTTATTTTCCATAGGAAACTTTAGACACAGCTACAGCCCGAACTGCTTATTTGGAATTACACCAAATTTGGCAAAAAGGTAGCCCTTGGTTCAGAAAGAGCCCTTTTTGTTAAATGGTGTAAATCCGTTCAGTAGTTCCAGAGAAATTTAAAAAAAAGAGGTCGGAAAATGAATTTTCCCATAGGAAACTTTAGACACGGCTACAGCTCGAACTGCTGAACGGAATTACACCAAATTTGGCAAAAAGGTGGTGCTTGGTTCAGAAAGCACCCTTTTTTTTAAATGGTGTAAATCCGTTCAGTAGTTGCTGAGAAAATCCAAAAATAAAAGTTTTGATATATAGAGGCACGGAGGATCTGCGGACCTCCCGACCACAAGCTTTATTCTAATTGGCTGTCAACACTCCAAACCAGGAAGTGTTGGCAGCCATCTTGTGACTCGGTATAACTGAGTCACAAGAAAACAGTTAAACAAACGCAAAAAACAAGAAAAGGGGGCAGGGTAGAAACACCCTGACCCCGTAGGCCTGCTCAGGGGGTCCCACAAGGACCCCCAGGGCCAATAAAAGCACTTTTAAAAAAACTAAAATCAGCTAAATTCACGTAGGATCCGCGAATCCCGCGATATTTTTTTTTAAAAATGAAGCGCGGACTCCCGCGCTTCATTTAATTGAGGCCCCCGGGTGGGCCAGTTCCCGGGGGCATTGGCAAAATATATATGATGGACAGCCTACTCAAAGCATGCCTGCGCCTTTTGGCGCGGTGGCAAAATTACAGACACACAAGGTCACTGGAGACAATTCTTCTGGTCCTTTACGCAGCTGTAGTGTAGGAAAGGCACTATGCATTTACCCAACGAGGTAGCACTTACTGATTAGCCAGTAGAAAGTACTCCAGTTGAGTAGCGGTATTGTACAAAACGGTGGCATCTTTGTTGATAAATATGCAGGGCCGGATTCATTCTGGCACGATGCTCCTGTCACAAAAATTAAACCTCAACAGGAAGCACTTACAGATATAAATAAAGCAGGTGCCCGAGTTGAAGCTCAAATTCAGTAACGCATTAATCAGCCCGAAAATTCGTAAGCATGGTCGAGGCTAAGCAGGTGTGCGTTCTCCCTATTTCCACCCCGAAAAGTTAGCTGTAATCCTTGATGGAGGTCTTGGCATCCTTGATTTTCTCGAGCGCAGTCCCCGTGTAGTTCCTGTGACCAGGAGGTTCTTTCGCATCATCTACTGCTCAGATCGTGAGCTGACCCTTTATAAACAAGAGGCATGTGAACTCGCATTAGAAGCCCCGCCCGTTTGGCCCACCCCACATACACTAGCGGTATGCACCATCTTCCCGCCCTTTCCAAGAATGATGGACAGCTTACTCAAAGCACCCCTGCGCCTTTCGGCGCGGTGGCAAAATTACAGACACACAAGGTCACTGGAGACAATTCTTCTGGTCCTTTACGCAGCTGTAGTGTAGGAAAGGCACTAAACATTTACCCAACGAGGTAGCACTTACTGATTAGCCAGTAGAAAGTACTCCAGTTGAGTAGCGGTATTGTACAAAACGGTGGCATCTTTGTGGATAAATATGCAGGGCCGGATTCATTCTGGCACGATGCTCCTGTCACAAAAATTAAGCCTCAACAGGAAGCACTTACAGATATAAATAAAGCAGGTGCCCGAGTTTAAGCTCAAATTCAGTAACGCATTAATCAGCCCAAAAAATCGTAAGCATGGTCGAGGCTAAGCAGGTGTGCGCTCTCCCTATTTTCACCCCGAAAAGTTAGCTGTAATCCTTGATTGAGGTCTTGGCATCCTTGATTTTCTCGAGCGCAGTCCCCGTGTAGTTCCTGTGACCAGGAGGTTCTTTCGCATCATCTACTGCTCAGATCGTGCGCTGACCCTTTATAAACAAGAGGCATGTGAACTCGCATTAGAAGCCCCGCCCGTTTGGCCTGCCCCACATACACTAGCGGTATGCAACATCTTCCCGCCCTTTCCCAGAATGATGGACAGCTTACTCAAAGCACCACTGCGCCTTTCGGTGCAGTGGCAAAATTACAGACACACAAGGTCACTGGAGACAATTCTTCTGGTCCTTTACGCAGCTATAGTGTAGGAAAGGCACTATACATTTACCCAACGAGGTAGCACTTACTGATTAGCCAGTAGAAAGTACTCCAGTTGAGTAGCGGTATTGTACAAAACGGTGGCATCTTTGTGGATAAATATGCAGGGCCGGATTCATTCTGGCACGATGCTCCTGTCACAAAAATTAAACCTCAACAGGAAGCACTTACAGATATAAATAAAGCAGGTGCCCAAGTTTAAGCTCAAATTCAGTAACGCATTAATCAGCCCAAAAATTTGTAAGCATTGTCGAGGCTAAGCAGGTGTGCGTTCTCCCTATTTCCACCCCGAAAAGTTAGCTGTAATCCTTGATGGAGGTCTTGGCATCCTTGATTTTCTCGAGCGCAGTCCCCGTGTAGTTCCTATGACCAGGAGGTTCTTTCGCATCATCTACTGCTCAGATCGTGCGCTGACCCTTTATAAACAAGAGGCATGTGAACTCGCATAAGAAGCCCCGCCCGTTTGGCCCGCCCCACATACACTAGCGGTATGCAACGTCTTCCCGCCCTTTCCCAGAATGATGGACAGCTTACTCAAAGCACCCCTGCGCCTTTCGGCATGGTGGCAAAATTACAGACACACAAGGTCACTGGAGACAATTCTTCTGGTCCTTTACGCAGCTGTAGTGTAGGAAAGCACTATACATTTACCCAACGAGGTAGCACTTACTGATTAGCCAGTAGAAAGTACTCCAGTTGAGTAGCGGTATTGTACAAAACGGTGGCATCTTTGTGGATAAATAGCACCACACAGCCCCCCCTTCTTAATTTTTTTTTTTAAAAGACCGGCATCGTGCCGGAGAGCCTCGCTCCTCCCAGCAACACTCTGCAAACGCACCCTGTGGCGCATTTTAAGTTGGGGAATTAATTCCCTTCAATACTAGGGGTCCCTGGGGGCCAACTAGCCCACCAGGTACCTCCAGTAAGCGCCACAGGGCTGCGTTGCAGGAGGTGGTCCAGGCCATGCCCCTTTTTACACCGCTCTGCAATGCAGCTCTGTGGCGCTTACTGGAGGTACCTGGTAGGCTAGTTGGACCCCAGGGACCCTCAGGATTCAAGGGGACTTAATCCTCCAACTGAAAATGTGCCACGGGGCTCGTTTGCACAGTGGTGCTGGGAGGGGGCGGGGCCTGAGGTGACATGTGTGCAAACACGCCCTGTGGCTTGTTTTAAGTTGGGGGATTAAGTCCCCTTGAATCCTGAGGGTCCCTGGGGACCAACTAGCTCACCAGGTACCTCCAGTAAGCGCCACAGAGCTGCGTTGCAGAGACGTGTAAAAAGGGGCATGGCCTTGTACCACCTCTCTGCAACGCAGCTCTGTGGTGCCTACTGGAGGTACCTGGTGGGCTAGTTGAGCCCCAGGGACCCTCAGGATTCAAGGTGACTTAATCCCCCAACTTAAAACGTGCCACGGGGCGCGTTTGCACAGTGATGAAGGGAGGGGGCTGGGTCTCAGGTGACATGTTTGCAAACACGCCCTGTGGTGTGTTTTAAGTTGGGGGATTAAGTCCCCTTGAATCCTGAGGGTCCCTGGGGGCCAACTATCCCACCATTTACCTCCAGTAAGCGCCACAGAGCTGTGTTGCAGAGAGGTGTAAAAAGGGGTGTGGCCTCAGACCACCTCTCTGCAACACAGCTCTGTGGTGCTTACTGCAGGAACCTGGTGGGCCAGTTGGGCCCCAGGGACCGTCAGGATTCAAGGTGACTTAATACCCCAACTTAAAATGCGCCACGGGGTGCGTTTGCACAGTGGTGAAGGGAGGGGGCGGGGCCTCAGGTGACATGTGTGCAAACATGCCCTGTGGCGCGTTTTAAGTTGGGGGATTAAGTCTCCTTGAATCCTGAGGGTCCCTGTGGGCCACCTAGCCCACCAGGTACCTCCAGTAAGCGCCCATGAGCTGCGTTGCAGAGAGGTGTAAAAAGGGGCGTGGCCTCGGATCACCTCTCTGCAACGCAGCTCTGTGGTGCTTACTGGAGGTACCTGGTGGGCTAGTTGGGCCCCAGGGACCCTCAGGATTCAAGGTGACTTAACTTAATACCCCAACTTAAAACACACCACGGGGCGCGTTTGCACAGTGGTGAAGGGAGGGGGCGGGGCCTCAGGTGACATGTGTGCAAACACGCCCTGTGGCACGTTTTAAGTTGGGGAATTAATTCCCTTGAATCCTGAGGACACTGAGGGCCAACTAGCCCATCAGGTACCTCCAGTAAGCGCCACAGGCCTGCGTTGCAGAGAGGTGGTCTGAGGCCACGCCCCTTTTTACACCTCTCTGCAACGCAGCTCTGTGGTGCTTACTGGAGGTACCTGGTGGGCTCGTTGGGCCTTAGGGACCCTCAGGATTCAAGGGGACTTAATCTCCCAACTTAAAACGCGCCACGGGGCGCATTTGCACAGTGGTGAAGGGAGGGGGCGGGCCTGATGTGACATGTGTGTACTTATCCAATCACTCTGCCAAAACCCAAGCACTTATAAATTCACCATGCACTCTCCTTCCAGTACTCTAATCATCCAGTCAGTACGCATGTATTCATCTGATGACCCATGCACTAAGTCATGCACTACTACAATACCCTGAGCACTACTGATGCAGTCCAGCCATCGCCCTGTCACTACCCATGCACTGCTCCTATCACCCAGCGAGCACCATGTACTTATCCAATCACTCCGCCAAAACCCAAGCACTTATAAATTCACCATGCACTCTCCTTGCAGTACTCTAATCATCCAGTCAGTACCCATGCACTCATGCAATGACCCATGCACTAACTCATGCACTGCTACAATACCCTGAGCACTACTGATGCAGGCCAGCCATAGCCCTGTCATTACCCATGCACTCCTCCAATCACCCAGCGAGCACCATGTACTTATCCAAGCACTCTGCCAAAACACAAGCACTTATAAGTTCACCATGCACTCTCCTTGCAGTACTCTCATCATCCAGTCACTATCCATGTACTCATCTAATGACCCAGGCACTAACCTATGGCAAATACAGAGGAGGTCATGCTAATCACAGGGGTACCCCAACACATAGTGTTCCCTAGTGAATGTAGGTGTTTTCACTGTATTCTAAGTGTCTTTTAGCATAGCATTGGCTCTAGGGCCGGTTAATCAGAGTCTGTTACCACCAGTACCCGTCAGCAAAAAGTTGGGGGCACAGGAGGACTTTCTGCTCCTCTGTTGGTTCTTTCTGCACATCTCTTGCTTCTTCTTGCACTTTTCTTCGTCTTTCTGGACTTCTGTTGCCTCTTTCTGCATTTGTCTTGCTTCTTTCTGCGCTTTTCTTCCTCTTTCTTCACATGTCCTACCTTTGTAGGCATAGTTAGAAATTAGCATTTTAAAAACCTTTGAAATTCACAGAAAAAACCATAGGTTTCAGGCACGTTATAGTTAGAAATTAGTATTTAAAAACCTTTGAAATTCACTGAAAAAACCATAGGTTTCAGGCACGTTATAGTTAGAAATTAGCATTTAAAAACCCTTAGAAATTCACTGAAAAAACCATAGGTTTTAGGGAAAGTTATAGTTAGTTGGACATTTCACTCGTACAAAACCATAGAAATTCCCCCGTTATAGTTAGTTCAGCTAACTATAACTCGCGCCCCCGCAATGCACTGCTGATGATGTCACGTATTACATCACTCATGACATGGTCAGTGACATCACTGATGACAGCACTGATGACATCTCAAATGACATCACTGATGACATCACTGATGACATCATCCATGTGATAATTTGATGCATCTTCTCACACCCGAATATAACCTTTGATACACCAACTCTAAATAACAGACTGCCATTCTGAAAACCATAGACACTCCAGCTCAAATAACTACATACCCACTCACTGATTCTTAAGTTTACACACACATCCACTCACTCACCTGTACTGTCACTCATACTTATGGTCACTCAGTACAGGACTATCATATGCACTCATACTCCTATATAGACACTCACACACCGCCACTCATCCATAGAGATACTCACACACCTAGTCAGTCCTGCAAATAACTTAATCACACTGCCATTTACTCACCTATACAGTTATACACACACCAGCTCACTTACTCATACAAATACTAGCACATTCTTACGCTCTTATACAATCACTGATACAAGCACACACTCATCCATACAGCCACTCTCACAATCACACACTCACTTATAGCCATTTATATACTCCAACACACATATGTACTGCATTTCACATATGTAGTTGCTCACACATGTACCACTGAGATATACATTCACTCACTAACACACCCATACACACACTCACCCACCCATACAGTCCATCACAGATGCACTCTTGAAACCATGCACCCAGTGAATCACCCACTCACACATCTATGCACAGAGTCACACACACCCCACCCACACAAACACTCAGGCACCCATACAGATACTCAGACAACCAATCCATAACCCATATAGACACTCATGTGGCTATTCACAAACCCATGCAGCCGCTTACACACCAACAGACAGACGGATACAGACATTCACACAGTTTAGTCACTAACCCATGCATTCAGTAAGATGCGTTTAATCACTCACTTATAGAGTCAGTCACACACCTACTAAATCATCCATTCAGACACTTATACACCCACTCATTCTTCAGTACGCCTTTCCCTATATATTTTAAACATATTTAAACTTTACAGAAACACACAGTCACTGGATGATGTAATCAGTGATGTCATCAGTGATGTCATTTGAGATGTCATCAGTGCTGTCATCAGTGATGGCACTGACCATGTCATGAGTGATGTAATATGTGACGTCATCAGCAGTGCATTGCGGGGGCGCGAGTTATAGTTAGCTGAACTAACTATAATGGGGGAATTTCTATGGTTTTGTACGAATGAAATGTCCAACTAACTATAACTTTCCCTAAAACCTATGGTTTTTTCAGTGAATATATATATATACATACATACATACATTTATATTCCAACCATTTCCGACTTTCACTCGAAATCGGACACCGACACAGGAGTTAGCTTGCCATTCAGTTTTGGTTTATTTTTCTTTCGCTTTGACGCGTTTCGGCACACCTGCCTTGTTCACATAGGCAATCACATAAAATACAATCTTATTTAACAGAGGAATTCTAGTCACATGATGTCTTCTACAATGAATATAGAAGAAAGACTTTGCCTTGACTTATAGGAGAATACAACAATCTAAACCCACTTCAAATTAATACGTTAAAAAGGTTTTAAAACATAGTTATGAATTGCCATCACACCACTTGATATTCATCTAACACTCCATCAAGAAAATTACACTTATTAAATTGATTAAATTCTCAATTTGATACCATAAAACTCCCTTCATTATCCATACTAAACTGCATTAAACTTCATGCATAAGTGCAACAATCTTATCATATTGGTGTTATCAATCTTATTATTCACTATGAATTCACATTATTATTGTTGTAAACATGATCATCCCCAAAAAGTTGTATCACAAAAATTTAAGTTGTATCCCAAATCTTTTCTTTTTTTATATATATAACAGAAAGCATACGGGACCAGTGTCCTTAATTGGAGTCCAATTTCATCTCATCAATTCCACATTAGTAACTTAGAACTTGCGTCATAAGTTATCTTGATTTCTGCCAATAAACCAAAATACATTCATTTTTAGTACATATTTTGTAACAATCATTGAATTATTAAAAATATAGTTTTATAAAAACGAAAGTTAATTTGTGCAATTAATTAAAATTCATTTCAATCTCTTGCAAGATCTTACAATAGGGCTATCTACTTTATATCCTAATAAAAATCCATAAAAGTTCTAAAAATATATGATGTTATCATTATGTGCAAATATCGCAATTTAAGAGAAATAAAGTGCAAGTGCTTCACAGTATTATTAGCTCAATGTGCAACATATTGCAAAATAAAGTGCAAGTGCCTTACAATACCCATACACATTACTGACTCTTATTATTTAATACATCTGCCCTATATTCTTCTAAACTAATTCATATTGGCAAATCCAACATATATGTCTTTTAGAGATAGACTCTACAATCTGTTAATAACTAATAGTGTAACGCAAAGTCTTTATCCTTCCTCTATTTTTTTAAAATCAAGATTTCGTTTAAAAACTTTGAAATTGAATACCAAGTTATACCAAATGTACATGTAAATCTTCTTCAGCGTTTAATCCATAAGGATTTTTGGTGTTAAATAGGAGTATATATTTTGACTCTAGTTGGCGTAATTTTCTCTCTCTGTCACCACCTCTCACATTTTTATAAACTTGGTCTATAGCAAAATAGACAAGTTCATTGGTGTTGCCTTTATGCACCTCATTAATGTGACGTGCTACCACATAATTTTTATCATTGTTCTTAATTGCCCTTAAATGCTGTAAAATACGAACATGAACCATATGTATCGTACTACCAATATACATTTTCGGACATGAACATCTCAGTATATAGACAACAAATTCACTTCTACATGTCAATGGACTTCTGATTTTCCAGGGACTACTTAATAAAGGCGATGTAACCTGTTGTTCATTTTTGCCAAATCTACATGCCTTACACTTATAGCATTTATGGAAGCCAGGATTGATTTTTAACCATCCACCTCCTTTCTTGACTTCCGGGTTAGTCTTAAATAGGTCATCTCTCATGGATTTAGCCTTATTAAATGTCACCATTGGTCTTCGTGACACTATCCCGTGCAATATCGGATCTTGCTTCACTAGGTACCAATGTCTATTCAGGCTATCTCTCACTTTAGCCTGGTAGGCATTGTAACCCGTGATCATCCTGATCGGATCCTGGGTGTTCTTCTTTTTTTCTCTGGCCTTATTTAAGTCTGGTTTCAACAATACATTTCTTTCTATAGTATCAACCTTTTTTTTAGCCTGGTTTAGTGTCTCATACTTGTATCCTCTTTGTAAAAACCTCTTATTTAGAGCATTTTGAGCTTCATTCAAAGCGCTAGGATCACTGCAGTTCCTTTTCATTCTTAAACTTTCCGCATATGGAATGCTCATTTTTAATCTTGGGGGATGAAAGCTGCCTGCATGCAAAATCATATTGCCTGCAGTCGGCTTCCTGTATGTGCGTGTTTGAATCACTCCTTGCGCAATATATACTTCAAGGTCCAAATATGTCACACTTGTCTTACTAATATGTTCAGTAAATTTGAGGTTGAGATTATTTATGTTAATGCTGTCAATAAACATCTGAGCTGACTCCTCTGAACCATTCCACAGAATGAAAAGATCATCAATAAATCTGATCCATCTAATTATGTGATCCTTCCATTCCCTGACATATTCAGTTCTAAGCACCTGCTCCTCCCACCAGCCCATATGCAAATTAGCATAGCTGGGGGCGAAGCAGGTGCCCATCGCTGTTCCCTGCAATTGTCTGTAGGTATCCCCTCCAAACATAAAGTGATTGTTGTTTAGACATAATCTACACATCTCAATCAACATATTAGTATGTTGATATAAATTAATTGGTCTCATATTCAAAAAATGTCTGACTGCATGTAGTCCATCTCCATGGGCAATACTTGTGTATAGACTAACAACATCTAATGTAATCAATAGGTACGTGTCTTCCCACTTTACATTTGTGATTTTATTTAAAAAGTCTCTTGAGTCCTGAATGTAGGCTGGTAGCGTTTTTACATGACTTTGCAAAAATGAATCCAGGTACCTTGAAGTTGGTTCAAATAAACTGCCAATGGCAGAAATAATCGGCCGTCCTGGAGGTTTCTCTTTGTGTTTATGGATCTTTGGGATTAAATACAGTGTGGGTAGTGTAGGATTTTCTACCTTTAAAAAGGAATATACAGTTTGACTAATTAGACCTAGCCCTCGCCATCTTGCTAGATCCTTCCAATATTTGTGTTTAATCTCAGATAGGCTACTCTGTGGGACCTTCAGATAACACTCTTTATCTTGTAGCTGCATCATGGCCTCACAATTATATGCTTCCAAAGGCCATAGGACAAGGTTCCCACCTTTGTCCGCCTGTCTCACCACTATGTCCTGTCTGCTTTTTATTTTAGTAATCACAGCCTGATATTCCTTTTCAAACTTTGTTTCATTCTTTAGAAATTCCTTACTAGAGGTAGTAGATAACCGTTTCAAATCATTTATCACAAGATCCGAAAACATATCAATAGCATCTTTTGGTGTATTGGGTGTAAATGTCGACTTTGGTCTAAATGTGGTGGCTGAACTGTCAAACACATCTAAACAAAATAAATCATCAGCTTGACTAATAGATTCCACTAAAGTGGACCCCTCACACTCTCTGGTCAATTGTTGACAATCAAACAGTACCTCCATATCTCCAACTTCAAGATTTCCTGGATCTTCACTTGTTATTGCAAAGCTCTCTTTGTGGCCAGAGGTTTTTGTGGCAAAAAAATGTTTAAGCTTTAATTTCCGTATATATTTAAAAAAATCAATACGCGTTTGTGCATAGTTGAAGTTAGTGCGTTTGCAAAACGAAAGTCCCAATGATAATATTTTTACTTCCTCATCTTTCAATGTCAAGTCGGTGAGGTTAATCACAGTTGATATTACTGCTTCTTCCAACCCCTGCGTTGATACGATTCTTTCTTCTTTTTCCCAGACCGCAGTTCCATGCCCACCCCTTCTGTTCTTTCGTTTCCTTGATTTTTCTTTTCTTTGATTTTGAGGGTTCGGCCTTATATTTTGAGTCCGGTCCTGATATAAAAACCAAACTCTTCAATAATGGATGGCGGATCAACAACAGTTTTAGTGCATTGGATTCCATCTTCTGAGGCAGTTTCAATGTCTGAGCTTGCTGCAGAACTTATTTCTGATACATCTCCTTGATTAGCAGGTATCTTATTACTTGTTGCATGCATCCCACTGGCACCACTTACTTTAGAGAGTCGTTGTTTACTGAATGCTGTCAAATCTGCGAGCAAATGTATAAATTTGTCCTCGCATGTAATCTAACCGATCACGTTGAAATTTCGTTGATTTGCATTCAGTGATTATTTGCTCATACTTCGTGAGACGAATACTCAGATCTAATTGAAATTTCTTCATCGCGTCATCACCCAAAACTTTATTGAGGTCCGCTTCTATTGTAGCAATTTCCCCCAGGATTTTATCCCGGTCTTTGGATGCATATTTTATCAATATCCTCATCATATTTTCGGACGAAGACGCATTGTTTGCCGCCCATTCACGGAGCATTTCAGGGTCCGGGTTTTCGTATGTAGGGGCTGTCAATACCTGTAAACCCCGGGGAATCCTCCCTACATCGAGGTATTTACTCAGCGACTTAACCTCCCACCATTTGGATATTTTGTTACGCCGTAACTTTTCTAGTTTTCGTTTCAACACTTGCACATCAGTTTCCAATCCTTTCACTGTAGAGTCCACTCCACAATTTGACTCTTCCACTTCAACTCTCCGCTCGCTGAATACAGAGTCAGCGGTCTCTTCACGCTGTTTCATTAAGGTATCCATTTCAAATCTTTTCTTTACCACAGGAGTGACTGCTCTTTACATCCATAAAGCTTTATAAAACCGAAACCTTGCCTCGCACACTCCACCGGGTTAAACTTTCCCGAACTCCTCTCCCCGCAACCTTTGAATCACAGACCGTTACCTTCCGTGTCGGGTTCCTTTGGCAATCCGGATTCCGTTGAAGCTAGCAGCCAGCGGTATCGTCACTCGGCACACTGGTCCAAATATTTTAGTTTTGGGCGGGGGGGCTTCCTTGTAGTGTTACAAACACACACCTCCAAATTTGCCAGAAAATCAAGGAAACACCAGATCGAGGTTGCGTCGGTTCCTCCGCTATCCCAGCAATTAGCGGTTTAACACTCCAACCATTTCCAACTTTTACTCGAAATCGGACACCGACACAGGAGTTAGCTTGCCATTCAGTTTTGGTTTATTTTTCTTTCGCTTTGACGCGTTTCGGCACACCTGCCTTGTTCACATAGGCAATCACATAAAATACAATCTTATTTAACAGAGGAATTCTAGTCACATGATGTCTTCTACAATGAATATAGAAGAAAGACTTTGCCTTGACTTATAGGAGAATACAACAATCTAATCCCACTTCAAACTAATACGTTAAAAAGGTTTTAAAAAATAGTTATAAATTGCCATCACACCACTTGATATTCATCTAACACTCCATCAAGAAAATTACACTTATTAAATTGATTAAATTCTCAATTTGATACCATAAAACTCCCTTCATTATCCATACTAAACTGCATTAAACTTCATGCATAAGTGCAACAATCTTATCATATTGGTGTTATCAATCTTATTATTCACTATGAATTCACATTATTATTGTTGTAAACATGATCATCCCCAAAAAGTTGTATCACAAAAATTTAAGTTGTATTACAATTTTTTTTTATATATATAACAGAAAGCATACGGGACCAGTGTCCTTAATTGGAGTCCAATTTCATCTCATCAATTCCACATTAGTAACTTAGAACTTGCGTCATAAGTTATCTTGATTTCTGCCAATAAACCAAAATACATTCATTTTTAGTACATATTTTGTAACAATCATTGAATTATTAAAAATATAGTTTTATAAAAAAGAAAGTTAATTTGTGCAATTAATTAAAATTCATTTCAATCTCTTGCAAGATCTTACAATAGGGCTATCTACTTTATATCCTAATAAAAATCCATAAAAAGTTCTAAAAATTTATGATGTTATCATTATGTGCAAATATCGCAATTTAAGAGAAATAAAGTGCAAGTGCTTCACAGTATTATTAGCTCAATGTGCAACATATTGCAAAATAAAGTGCATATATATATATATCCTTAACAAAATGTCAATCGTAGCGCGCTCTCAGTCAAGAAGACGCTGTGCAAATCAGTTACCGCTGTTTATTCACAACACGTTTCGCCTACCGAAAGGCTTGATCACGTGAAAAGTGCAACCAATGTCGGCAAACATAAGTAAGAGGGATGGTAAACACAATCAAGGGGACTTACACACAATAAAGTAGCAGACATCTTGGAGTGGTAAATAGACCTCGCACATGTTGTATGTGAATTATACCAAAATAAATGATATGAAACATACTCAATATGATAGTTATAGTTAGGACCTATTATCCATAGGAATTTCACAACATTCTATTTGAAATAACTTTAGCGCCGGTTGACGAATCTTCGCGAACTTTTCAAAACTTGTGGCCCACTCCGGTCCGCTCCTATCCTGAAAGTCTCGGGGTGATTCGTCAAGTGGGGGCCAAGAAAAAAGGGGGTCCCAAAACGTGTTTTCCCCATGCAATTTTCCATAGGAACCTTTCATCGCAGCTACAGCCCAAACTGCTGAACGGAATTACACCAAATTTGGCAAAAAGGTAGCCCTTGGTTCAGAGTCGTGCCTTTTGCTTAAATGGTATAAATCCGTTCAGGAGTTCCTGAGAAATTTGAAAAAGAAAACACATATATATCTGGGCGGAGCCTAACCACACATGTCATTGTGAGATCTGATTGGCTGTCAGCACTTCATCCTGGAATTGCTGGCAGCCATCTTGGGACCAATATAAATGATAGTACCCCATTGAAATGCATTGTAGTGAATCGAAGATTTTGAGGGTTACCAAAAGGAGAACTATAAAGGGTGATAACAGACTTCAGTTACATTAGAATTCATTTTTTGATGGTACCATACTAATTTTAGGAATTGTGGTGTGATCTAAGGTGATTTTACCCTGTGAAAAATCCTTCTGCTGGGATATCATGAATCATGTTTGAGAGAAAACTATTTTCTCATACTTTTCCCATTGAGGTTTGGAAGGTGATCTAGAAGCTAAAATGAGAGCATATTTTCTGTAAATTCACATTATCTTTCTCAGTCATGTGAGAATGAAGTCTGACATTCTCAGTAAAACATGTACATCCAACAAGGGCAGAGACTGTCAGTTGATTCCTTTGTGTTCTACTGCAGCTTCCCAGAGTGTTCTAAAGAACAACTAGAGTGCTAACAGCCTTACTTATGACAAAATTATGGCACACCTGAAGCCATCTTGATTGGAATAAACTGGTAACTCTTAAAACATTTAAGTTAAAAAGGAACAAAATGAGGGGGTTCATTTTGTCATAGAAATTATGGTTAGTGCTGTAGAAAGAAAAATTAGGACATGTTTTAAGTGAGATCTCAAATATCTTCCAGTTATATTTCAACAGGAGCAGCCTGTCAGTTGATGCCTTTGTGTTCTACTGCAGCTTCCCAGAGTGTTCTAAAGAACAACTAGAGCGCTAACAGTCTTACTTATGACAAAAGTATGGCACCCCTGAAGCCATCTGGATTGGAATAAACTGGTAACACTTAAAACATTTAATTTAAAAAGGAACACAATGAGGGGGTTCATTTTGCCATAGAAATTATGGTTAGTGCTGCAGAAAGAAAATTTAGGGCATGTTTTAAGTGAGATCTCAAATCCTCTTCTATTTCATTAGAAAATTCTGACATGCAGACTGAAACAATCACTTTCAATACCAGCAGTAGACTTCCAGTTAACTCCCTGGTGAGCAGTAGCATTACTACAGTGATCTAATGAACAACTAGAGTGCTAACATTCTGAATTTATGGCAAATGTGTGACACATCTGAATGCCTTCTTGATGGAATCAAAGGAAAAAACTGAAAGCATTTCCTACTGAGGAGACTGCAGTAAATGCCGAAATTAGGAAACTTCATAACAAATAAGTCTCCCAAGATGGCCACCAGAGAAAAAGAGCCCAAATGTAGCACACATATCACCCAGATGTAGCCCACATATAGCCCAATGACAGAAGTGTGCAAAACACTTTTTATTTTTATTTTTCTGCAGTTGTATATAGTGCAAACTGGTCAGGTATTGGAGCGTTACATCTTACTTGGACCCCTTATTGCGTATTTTACACGAAGTACATGAGATTGATCTTGCGAAACATTGAACTTTACGATTCTGTTAACCTGAAGTTGCTCTGAACCGGGCTTTGTAACACCCGTTTTTACCTACTGGTTTTAATTAATTCTCACTGTATTGTATTAGGAAAGAGGATTTACTGTTTTTATGTACAATTTTATGATCTATGTTTCTAAATCAGATCAAATAAAGTTAAATGAATTCTATGGCAGGACGGAGGCGAGAATTATGCATATCTTTCCTCACTTTATTTGCATAGCAGTTCAAAGAAAACGTAACACAACAATCATTAAACAAAAGACTACACAACCCATGAACCATTAGGGGGGTAGTCTCCAAGGCAACTATAGTCCAATCATATCACAGTCCATCGTATATAATATCGTGACGTCCCTTCCGCTTCCTCTTTCTTCACTGCTTGTCAGTTAAGTGCATTCCTTACATTCTTGGCTTAATCTGACGTTGTTGCCGTTTGTATAGCGGTTTCTTGTGCACGTTATTAGCATTATTGCCTTAGTATTGTTTCATATTCCCTGCGCAGCAGGCTCTTGCCCGAGCGCGTTCTCCCCCTCGCAGTTTCTCCCGCTGTGTGCTCTGCGCGCGGTGAGATCCTGTCAGGCGCGTCTGGTCCGAGCGAGGCAGCTCCGTCGAGCGCTCCCGCTGGTCATTACGCGCGTTTGGGAATCCGCTCACTCTTTTAGTGTCCGCTTGATTCCCGACTAACACTCGCCTAATTTTGACACCGCTACGCGGTGATTTCCCCACACGGCCACGTTAGTGACCAGCGCCACCTGGTGGTGGTAATTGGTATTGCGCCTCAGTCTATTCTTATAACAGCTTCGGGGAAAGCCCAGCTGTTGGAGCACCGGCGAGGGGGCTGTCTTAAGGATTTTAAGGGCATTTGTTCTGTGCTCACACCCTCTGCTATCATGACTTCTCCAGAAGACCATTTTTACTCCTCCTACCAGGAAGTGGAGGAGGAATGGCCCCCCAACTTCTCCCTCCTGCAGTGGACCAAACCCTCTCTCTGGCTATTTCTAGGGCGCTGGCTCCTCTTAGGGATCAGGTTGATAAGCTGGCGAAAAGCATCCCTGGGGTGTTCAGTGACCCAGATCTGGTGGTGGCGGGTCCAAGTATCTCCCAGATGGGGAATAAAAGGGCCGTTAATTAAGCATAACGCGGGGCACTTGGAAGGATTTGATAAACTTACGGAGAACTTCCTCAAGAGTGCGCGAACACTAAAACATGCACCCTGCCGGGAGGAGGAAGGGCCCGGAGAAAATTGCGACACTGTCACCACTATTGTAGACCCCGACGGCGGGTTTCCCTTAGAGGGAGAGGGTGTATCGGAGGACGATTTCTCCTCCGATGAGGATCAGGACTCGGGGCGTCCCTGGCATCCAGAGTCCCACTCCTCTCAGTCCCCGGTTGGGGACGGGGTCCACTCGGACATGTTCGAGCCTACCCAAATTTACCATCCTAGGTCGGTAGAGTGGACACCTGACGCCAAAGTGGCAGAGTATGTGGTTGGGAAAATCCATCAACCCCTTGAAAGGGAGGTCAGGAATAGGATGAGGGGAGAATGCCCCAGGCCCTCACTGAAGGGGAAGGTGGCACACACGCCTGAAATTGATGAGAAACTATGTACCTTTTTCTCCAAGTATATGAGGGATCCCAAGAAAGGAATTGATAGGTCTTGGACGTGGTAGGGCCCTTGACCCAAATTATTCAATTGACGGAGCGTTCCAAAGAGTCAGGATCCCCTTTGTCCACGGATATTGTGGCTGGTTGGGTGCACTACCCTAAACCCTAAAACACTACCCCCTCCACTACCCAAACACCACTGCACTACCCTAAACCCTAAAACACTACCCCCAGCACGACACCCTACACTACCCATACATAACTGCACTACCCTAAACCCTAAAACACTACCACCAGCACGACTCCCTACACTACCCAAACACCACTGCACTACCCTAAAACACTACCCCCAGCACGACTCCCTACACTACCCAAACACCACTGCACTACACTAAACCCTAAATATACCCCCAGCATGACCTCCCACACTACACAAACACCACTTCACTACCCTAAACCCTAAAACACTAACCCCAGCATGACCCCCTACACTACTCAAACACCACTGCACTACCCTAAACCCTAAAACACTACCCCCAGCACGACTCCCTACACTACCCAAACACCACTGCACTACCCCAAACCCTAAAACACGACCCCCTACACTACACAAACACGACTGCACTACCCTAAACCCTAAAACACTACCCACAGCATGACCCCTTCACTACACAAACACCACTGCACTGCCCTAAACCCTAAAACACTACCCCAGCACTACCCCCTACACTACCCAAACACCACTGCACTAACATAAACCCTAAAACACTACCCCCAGCACAACCCCCTACACTACACAAACACCACTGCACTACCCTAAACCCTAAAACACTACCCCAGCACGACTCCCTACACTTCCCAAACACCACTGCACTACCCTAAACCCTAAATCTACCCCCAGCACGACCCCCTACACTACCCAAACACCACTGCACTACCCTAAACCATAAAACACTACCCCTAGCATGACCCCCTACACTACACAAACACCACTGCACTACCCTAAACCCTAAAACACTACCACAAGCATGACCCCCTACACTACTCAAACACCACTGCACTACCCTAAACCCTAAAACACTACCCCCAGCACGACTCCCTACACTACCCAAACACCACTGCACTACCCCAAACCCTAAATCTACCCCCAGCACGACCCCCTACACTACCCAAACACCACTGCACTACCCTAAACCATAAAACACTACCCCTAGCATGACCCCCTACACTACACAAACACCACTGCACTACCCTAAACCCTAAAACACTACCACCAGCATGACCCCTACACTACTCAAACACCACTGCACTACCCTAAACCCTAAAACACTACCCCAGCACGACCCCCTACACTACCCATACACCACTGCACTACCCTAAACCCTAAAACACTACCCCCAGCATGACCCCTACACTACTGCACTACCCTAAACCCTAAAACACTACCCCCAGCACGACCCCCTACACTACCCAAACACCACTGCACTACCCTAAACCCTAAAACACTACCCCCAGCACGACCCCTACACCACCCAAACACCACTGCACTACCCTAAACCCTAGAAAAGAAACACCCACCCCATGCCCAATCCCCCTTACCTCTCACTCTCTCCTCATGGTTCCTGCTTCACGTCATCTCTGAGGGGCGGTGCACGTCGTTGTGAGGAAACGGAACAGCCTCTGTTTCCTTACAACGACATGGATCGTCTACATGTTTTTTAGAACGCATGATCATTTACCATACATACCTTTACAACAAAATTAGTTGTAAAGGCATGCGTGGTAAATGACCATGCGTTCTAAAAAAATGCGTAGTAATGACTTTGTGATGTACAACGCATGCGTGGTAATGCATGCGTTGTAATGGTATCGCAAAGTAAAAAAGTCGTTGTAACGGCTGTTTGCCGATCGAAGCTGGCCCCTGTTCTTCAGTGAGACATTTATTTGATTAATTAGGAGGAAGGAATGTGTTTTTTTTACCGAAAAGTGCATTCCCAGCTGTTGTATTGTGAAAGTGTCCGCGTGGCCTGGTTTCACTTCCGGTGAGAGAGTGGAAGAGTCTGTTTGGATCTAAAGGAGTTCTGTTGTTGGACGGGGCCGGCGCGACATGTCATCAGAAAACATAGCTAATGGAAAGCGTCCTCCCTGAAGTGTGGAGCAGTGCCATGAGAGGTCAATGAGTGTGCGTCCCACCGCAGTATGACCGTACCGCGTGACCCATGTGCCGCCTCCAGGGTACGGGAGGCAGAAGCAGCATCGCAGGTCCTCTTGAAGACCGTTGTAGCACTAATTCTACATTTTGGTACTAGGGCATTTTAACTTTGTTGTTCCTGCCAGATACAAAGAGAAGATCCTGTGTTATTCAGTGCCCTCGTTACCTTTTTTGTGGGTTGTGGTGCTTGTCACTTCACTGCCCCGCCGGTGCACACGACTGAGCACCCCACCTCGTGTGCCATCTGCAGGGCCTCTGCCCTCGGATCACTGGTTTCGGTTTCTGGAGTGGCAACATAAACAGTTGCTCCCAAAGGACTAGCCTGAACACTTAGGTGAATATCCCCTGCACCAGCATTCCACGGAAATTCTTTCCTAGCTCTCCCACGTCAACGAGCACGGCTCCGCTCGCGACACCGTATGACGTCATTGGAGCCATAAGAGGACCTCGTCGGCGTGCTGACGTCAGTTCCACCCATTTTTTCCGTGCCACCGAGGCAAACAGGGGACCGAGACATTTTCACATGTATACATAGTATAATAAATATATATATATTCACTGAAAAAACCATAGGTTTCAGGCAAGTTATAGTTAGAAATTAGCCATTAAAAAACCTTAGAAATTCACTGAATAAAACATAGGTTTCAGGCACGTTATAGTTAGAAATTAGCATTTAAAAAACCTTAGAAATTCACTGAAAAAACCATAGGTTTCAGGGGCGTTATAGTTAGTTGGACATTTCACTCATACAAAACCATAGAAATTCCCCGTTATAGTTAGTTCAGCTAACTATAACTCGCGCGCCCGCAATGCACTGCTGATGACGTCACATATTACATCACTCATGACATGGTCAGTGACATCACTCATGACATCACTGATGACATCTCACATGACATCACTGATGACATCACTGATGACATCATCCAGTGAATGTGTGTTTTTCTGAAAATTAAATATGTTTTATATATGTATATCTCAAGGTCGATGGAAGAATAAATGGGTATATAAGTGTCTAAATGGATGATTTTTTTGTAAAATTGATTGCATAACTGACTAAGTGTATCTTAGTGAATACATGGGTTAGTGAGTAATGTTTAAATATGAAAATATCTGTATCAGTCTCTCACTTTGTGTATAAGTGGCTGCATGGGTTGGTGAGTAGCTACATGAGTGTCTATATGGGTTATTAGTTGGTTTTTTGAGTATCAGTATGAGTGTCTGTATGGTTCGGTGGGGGGTATTACTTAGTGCATAGATGCATGAATGAGTGACTCACTGTTTGTATGTGTTGAAGACAGCATGTGTGCAGGACTGTATAGGTGGATGAGTATGTGTATGGGTGTGTTAGTGAGTGAATGACTGTCTCAATAGTGTCTTTATGAGTAACTACATATGTTTTAAACTAGTATATGTGAGTATTGGTGTATATAAGTGAGTATATGTGAGAGTGAGAGATTGGAAGAGTTCCTGTACAAATAAGTAGGTGTTTCTATAAGTGATTGTTTAAGAGAGTAAGTATGTGTAAGTTTCTGTAGAAGTAAGTGTGGTAGTGTGTGTATAACTATATATGCAAGTAAATGGATGTTTGATACTTTGTTTGCATGTGTGACTATGTGTGTGAGTAACTCTATGGATGAGTGGCGGTGTGTAACAGGATGTATAGGTGTATGAGTACATATGATGAGTGAGTACATGTATGAGTGACTGTATAGGGACTGTTGGTGAATGAGTGGATGTGTGTGTAGATCTTGGAATTACTGAATAGGTGTGTTGTAACTGGTATTGGTATGTCCATTGTTTTGAAAATGTTAGTTTGTATTTTTGAGTGTGTGTATAAAAGGTTATATTAGGGTGAGAGGAGGTCTGCCACTCTATCACAAGGATGATGTAATCAGTGATGTCATCAGTGATGTCATTTGAGATGTCATCAGTGATGTCATGAGTGATGTCACTGACCATGTCATGAGTGATGTAATATTTGACGTCATCAGCAGTGCATTGCGGGCGCGCGAGTTATAGTTAGCTGAACTAACTATAACGGGGGAATTTCTATGGTTTTGTACGAGTGAAATGTCCAACTAACTATAAAGCCCCTGAACCCTATGGTTTTTTCAGTGAATATATATATATATATATATATATTCACTGAAAAACCATAGGTTTCAGGCACGTTATAGTTAGAAATTAGCATTTAAAAACCTTTGAAATTCACTGAAAAACCATAGGTTTCAGGGACGCTATAGTTAGTTGGACATTTCACTCATACAAAAACATAGAAATTCCACCATTATAGTTAGTTCAGCTAACTATAACTCACGCCCCCGCAATGCACTGCTGATGACGTCACATATTACATCACTCATGACATGGTCAGTGACATCACTGATGACATCACTGATGACATCTCAAATGACATCACTGTTGACATCACCCAGTGAATGTGGTTTTCTTTAAAATTTAAATATATATTATATATATACCAAGCTGTATTGAAGAATGAATGGATGTATAAGTGTCTGGATGGAGGATTTAGTAGGTGTGTGACTGACTGTTTAAGTGGATGATTAAATGTATCTTACTGAAGTCTAAAGTGTGTGAATGTCTGTATCACTCTGTCTGTTGTTGTGTAAGCTGCTGCATCGGTTGGTCAGTAGCTACATGAATGTCTATATGGGTTATTGATTAGTTGCCTGCGTATTTGTATAGGAGACTGAGTGTGTGTGTGGTTGGGTGGGGGGGTGTGTGACTCTGTGCATAGATGTGTGAGTGGTTGATTGACAGGGTGTATGAGTTTACGAGTGCATGTGGAAACAGTTGTATGGGTGGGTAAGTGTGTGTATGGGCATCTTGGTGAGTGAATTGATGTCTCAGTGCCCATGTCCAGCTAAGTACATATATAAAAGGCAGTGTATGTGAGAGTTGGTGTATAGAAATGACTATACGTGAGAGTCAGTGATTGTGAGAGAGGCTGTATGTATCACCAAATTCATCTTCAAGTGCAAACGAACACTGATTAGCAGTCTACACTGCGGGCAGCAGAGCTCGCAATTCGAATTTTGGACACATGGTGCCACTAACCCTGTTCAACACAAGCCGTGACACGTGGTGCCACTAACCCTGTTCAACACAAGCCGGCGATACGTGGTGCCACTAACACTGTTCAACACAAGCCGATCCCACATGTGGAACTGTGTCCTGAGTCCTGAATAGCAGTGACCCCAAGTCCGTGGCAATGACCACAGCACCAGACTCCCTTCGATCAGTTAGGCATATTTCCATATGCAAGGCCGGCGACACGTGGTGCCACTAACCCTGTACAACACAAGGTGCGACACGTGGTGCCACTAACCCTGTTCAATACAAGCCGATCCCACATGTGGAACTGTGTCCTGAGTCCTGAGTGGCAGTGACCCCAACTTCGTGGCAGCGACCACAGCACCAGACTCCCTTCAGTTTTATTTGTTGTTGTTTTGTTTAAATAAAATGTTTTATATGTAAATCTATACATGACTAAGATTCTTGTTTGTCCAACCGCACAGGGACAATTCCAGGCCCAAGAATGTTATTGGGGGTATGTTGGTAATGTGGGAAGAGGGTGCGTTACCTGCTGATGTGGGGAGACGCAGCCTGAAAGGGGTATCTCTCACAGAAAGAACTCCGGTATCTTTTCAGAAATGCCTCGGACAGATGCCAGCTGACGGACTGAATCACAAAATGGCTTTTCAATGCTTATGTAGTGTGACTTATGAACAGTTCGCACCCAGGCTCGCAGAGGGACAACTGCGGCCCGTCCGCTCGACTCACAGACGCAGTACTACGAGCCATCCGCTCCCAAAGGAACAGCAGCGTAGTAGCTCGCAGAGGTACAGGCACAGCAGCGTACTAGCTCGCAAAGGTAGACAGCTGCGAGCCGACGGACTGGCTTCTAACGGCATAGCTGCAAAGTGGTGATTTTGGGCAGAGGGAGCGTGAAAGGGTTATCTCGCACAGACAGAGCTCCGCTATATTAAATAGCCCCCGGGACCTTTCTTTTATATTTTCACTCGGTGCAAGAAAGCGCGCTTTCTGGACCAAGACCTTTCTCCCTACCAAATTTGGGGTAATTCCATTCAGCAGTTTGACCTGTAGCCTTGTCTAAAGTTTCCTATGGAAAATCAATTGAGAAAACATGTTTTCACACCCCCCAACATAGCTACCTGTCGCAGGCGTACTCGCTGTTGGTGTGCAGGTCAGTGGTCTAGTTGTCAACATGTCACGGCCACTTCCTGAGGGCAGGTTTCCACACACACCACACCCATCCGGCACATGCGTCACAGGCCATGTGACCACACAAATATAATGGATCGACAACGTCACATCCTTTATTGCCGGTGGTGACTGGATGGCGGACGCTCCACGGGTCTCAATTTTAAAGAGTCCACTTCCCGATTCTGCTTTGGTGCACCTTGGGTACAGTGGTTGGAGTCAGCACATCTGTCCCGGTCAGCTGATGGATTACATCGACGACATGTCAAACATTGTGGCCAACCATCACTCATTAGAGATAGTGGCTTACGCAGCTGCACTCGCGTTCATGGATGAGTGACAAGGTACCTGCAACCACGACTCGATGTGCCACATTGCATGTGTCCCGCCGCATCATTGCACGTTGTGCATCTGGTCACATGTCCCAAGACGACAGAGGACATGGCTGCATTGGTGTCGATTCATGTCTGAGGCGCGGACAACCAACGCAGCTTGACACTGACGTGTGTTGGTGATGGTCTACCCCGAGGTGAACATGGACATTTTCCTACGTTCCTTATTCAGGCATGCTGCATATCGTGGCACTACTCTTGGCCGTACTGACACGCACTTTGTTTTATAAAGTTTTCACATTTTCACTTGTATCCAAATGCGTTGTGTCTTCATTTGTATGCCAATGTGTGTGTCACAGACTCTCTGGCTGCCTGCCATACGTGAATTGCTACCCCATCCGGACTGTGGGTTTGTACTTATGCGTTCTCATGTGCCTGTTTCGTACTGACGCTTTTGGACGTTTATCCGCCACAGGCGAGTGCATTTGCGTCCTGTGTTAGATTGTGCGAATGTTTGTGTTTGGACAACATTGTGTTGGATGTTGGTGTGCTCTGCTTCCTATATGTGTGTGTGCTGCATTCTGTGTGAGATGTCCCTTCATGTGAGGTATTGTTCACCCTTCTCCCTTCCAGGCAGTGTGGTTTTCACTTCTGTGCTTGTTCAGTGGTGCGATGTTGGCGGGTTGTGTGACTTGTGCTCCTTGTTGGTGTGTTTCATTTTAGCCATGGTTTGTCTGTAGTTGTGCTGTACTTAATTGTGCATGTGTGCCATTGTGCCCATCTCCCCCCGTTCCCCCACTCCCTGCTTGTTCCTCTTCCTGGTGCTGTTGTGTCTGTAATTTTGTTACTCCACACATAAATACATGTAAAAAACAAATTAGAATAGTTCCTTGATTCTTTTAGATGGCAAAACTTCTCTCTATTGGTTATTTTTGAATTTTCCATATAAACAGTTTTTTTAATATTCAAGGACACATAGAAGTCAGAAGTGCAACGTATTCTATCAACACACTTTCTAGAACACTCTACAACACGTGCAGGTTAAAAGTGCATCAATTTTTTTAAACCTAACGATATTTTTTGCAACATTTTCTCGAACATTTAACGGCACGTGCAGGTTAAAAGTTCACGATTGTTTTAAGTTCGAACAGTGCCTTCCAAATGCAAGTAGCAGGTGTGGTTGAGTTGACCAAATTTTATCCTATCATATGTACTCCACGTTTAAACTGCTTTTTCTTAACCAATCACAAAGATGCTTTTCCACAAAACGAATGTGCACCCTACTTTTAAAAAACAATGCTTTTCATCTCCCAATCAATCAGTTATCGTTTTGAATGAGAAAAAAAGTAGTTCCCCACCTTTAAACATATCTCTTATTCTACGAACGGACTGCATGAGCTACAGACATCTATCCATACTTCCCAGCCATACCTTCAAAATGCTAGTGTGGATCGTAGGACATAGCTATGTTTTCTGGTGCAAGAGGTATGCAGAACAGAGACGTATTGACTTAGACCTAGGTTTACAAAATGTGGACATTAAATGGTTTGGACAGAGAGGATTGAAGTGGCACCAATTGTTGCCTTTGGTTAAAACCTGTTTGCATCTCCAACACCCTGACCTCATGATTGTGCACTGTGGTGGAAACGACCTAGGCAAATTGACTGGTGTAGGTTTGGAAATACTAATGAAAGACACCTTTCAACAATTGATGTTGCTTTTGCCTCAAACTGTCTTTGTATATTCCAATATATGCCAAAGACAGAAGTGGAAATGGTCAAACCAATTTTGTCCTCAGATTGAAAAATCTAGGAAGAATGTCAACAAAGCTGTGTCTGCATACCTCAGAGATCATAGAATGGGGTCAATCTACAACAACAACATACGTTTTGATATGGCTGATATCTACAGAAGTGATGGAGTACACTTCACAGATCAGGGAAATCGAGTTTTTCTGAATAACCTGAAGCTGTGCATCCGCACTAATATGTAGCTCCAACTAATAAACACAAGGGCTCTTTTTAGAGCCGCCTTATATTCCCAATATCGGTTCGCAGAGTGACAGCTGTGATCCGGCTAGCACAGGGAGACCTGCGGGCCGTCGGGCAGGCTCGCAGAGGGAGAGCTGTGGCCCGTCGGCTCGGCTCGCACAGGGAGAGCTACGGGCCGTCGGCTCGCAAACGCACACCAGCGTGCTGGCTCGCAGAGGGAGAGCTCGGGTCTAACTCGCAAGGGGACACCAACGGGCCAATGGCCCTGCTAGCAGAGACACATCTATCACCTAACGGACTGGCTCGCACATGTACAGCTAGGGACACGATGGCTCGCAGACGCAGACCTGCGAACTGACGGACTGGTACTGTTTTATGCTTTAGGGTAGTACAGTGGTGTTTGTGTACTGTAGGGGGTTCGTGCTGGAGGTAGCATTTTAGGGTTTAAGGTAGTGCAGTGGTGTTTGGGTAGTGTAAGAATCATGCTGGAGGTAGTGTTTTAGAGTTTACGACAATGCAGTAATGTTTGGGTAGTGTAAGGGGTCATGCTGGGAGTACTGTTTTGGGGTTTAGGGTAGTGCAGTGGTGATTGTGTATTGTAGGGGGTCATGCTGGGAGTAGTGTTTTAGGGTTTACGGCAGTGCAGTGGTGTTTGGGTAGTGTAGGGGGTCATGCTGGGAGTAGTGTTTTAGAGTTTACGACAATGCAGTGGTGTTTGGGTTGTGTAGGGGGTTGTGCTAGGGGTAGTATTTTAGGGTTTAGGGTAGTGCAGTGGTGTTTGGGTAGGGGGTCGTGCTGGGGTAGATTTAGGGTTTAGGGTAGTGCAGTGGTGTTTGGGTAGTGTAGGGGATCATGCTGGGGGTAGTGTTTTAGAGTTTACGACAGTGCAGTGGTGTTTGGGTAGTCTTTGGGTAGTGTAGGGGATCGTACCGACAGACTGAATCACAGAGCCCTGAGCCGACGGACGTCCTTCTAAAGGCATAGCCGCGACCTGATGATATGAAGAGAGGCAGCGTGAAAGGCATATCTCACACAGACACAGATGCCAGTGTTGCCTCGCAGAGGTAAAACTATGAACCCGATGGCTTCTACATGGAGAGATGCGAGCTGACGGAGTAAATCACAAAATGGCTGGCAACACTTCCTGGTTTCAACCATTCACAGCCAATAAGCCGCAAGCTGGTGCTTGTAACCCCTCAGCCAATCACACGTCAGAATTCTCAAATATCGATATCAGTAAAATTTGATATTTCTCAAAAACTACTGAACGGATTTACACCATTTAAACAAAAGCGTGCTTTCTGGACCATCACCTTTCTCCCTGCCATATTTGGTGTAATTCCGTTCAGCAGTTTCACCTGTAGTCTTCTGTAAAGTTTCGTATGGAAATTGCATGCAGAAAACACGTTTTAGGACCCTCTTTTTTCTCAGCCCCTCCTACACCATTCACCCCCAAACTTTCAATATAAGAGCTAATCAAAAAAGAGAAACTTTTTCGATAATTTCATAAAGATTCGTCAAACGACGCCAAAGTTACAAGCACATAGAAGGCTCCAGAAGGGGGCCGCGCAACCCCTCCGAACATGAGTGAAGCCCGGGGCTGCGCGGACCCCAGTGCACCCCGCAACCCCTGCGAGCCCCTGCTATTATTTTTTAAGAAATAACCCCGGAACCTAGCCCACCCAAGTGCCTCATTAAAATGAAACGCGAGAACCCGCGACCCCAGCGCAAATTTTTGCCGATTTTTTATTTAAAAAAAATATTTTTTGGGCCCTGGGGTCCTTCTGGGACCCCTGAGCAGGCCTAGGGGGTCAGGGTTTTTCTACCCTGCCCCCTTCTCTTGTTTTATACCTTTGTTTCTCCGTTTTTGGGTGACTCGCTTCTACCGAGCCACAAGATGGCTGCCAACACTTCCTGGTTTGGACTACTAGCAGCCAATCACAGTGAAGCTCACGCACGCGACTTAGGCTCCGCCCAGATATCGAAACTTTTATTTTTCTAATTTCTCAGCAACTACCAAACGGATTTACACCATTTTTAAAAAGGTCGCTTTCTGACCCAAGCACTACCTTTCTCCCAAATGTGGAGTAATTCCGTTCAGCAGTTTCGGCTGTAGCCTTGCACAAAGTTTCCTATGGGAAATTGATTTTTTGACTCTTATTTTTTGAATTTCTCAAAAACTACTGAACGGATTTACACCATTTAAAAAAAAGGTCGCTTTCAGAACCAAGCTCTACCTTTTTGCCAAATTTGGGGTAATTCCGTTCAGCAGTTCGGGCTGTAGCTCGTCGCAAGATTTCCTATCGAAATTGACATGGAGAAAACGAGTTTTGGGACCCCCTTTTTTCTCAGCCCCCGCTTGACGAATCACCCCCAAACTTTCAGGATAGGAGCTGACCTGGATAGACTTTTATTCGGACAATTTCAGGAAGATTCGTCAAACGACGCCAAAGTTATTAGCAAATTAAAAAATGCTTTTCCTATGGAAACTAGGTTCTAACTATAACTACCTACTGGCGACCGCCAGTAGGTAATATATATATAACTTGGTAACGGGCACTGAAGAAGGTAATCACTGCTGAAACGCATCTGCCATGATGTTACAATCCTTGCGCTGTACTTCAGGCTGAATAAATCCAGTTGATTTTATTCCGGCGGTGTCGGACCCTTTACTGATAGTGAGTGGGGGCTTGGTCTACATATATATATATATATATATATATATATATATATATATATATATATATATATATATATATATATATATATATATATATATATATATTCTTCAACAAAGCAGTCCAAGAACGAAGGGCGCACTTTTCACAGCTGGTGCGCGTGGCGGGGCCGGACTTGCCCCGAAGAACAATTTGTCACCAAGCAAGTAACACGCTGCACTCTCCCAGATTTAATAAAGATTTATTGAAGCCAGTTACACTCCTTCTCCACCTATGCGTTTCGACCAGCAGGTCTTGGTCACGGTGTCTAGCGTTAGTCCCTCCACGCTTTCCACTATTTATACCAAAAACCCAGTGAACAATTTATGATGCATACTGGGAATGGTAGTTCACTTTAAAAAAAATAGCATCTATATGCATGCCCACATTAAAATGTTAAATCATTATGTGATATCTGACAATTGCACTAATCTTATAAAATAATTAGGACGATTATACCAAATTATACAAATATATAAAGCAGTATTGGTTTTCTGAAAAGATACATGTGACATGGATTCACATTAGTATGATCATAAATATGATCAAATGGAATTAGTCTTAGTGACTAAAACGCGCTTTCGCGCTAACGTTACATAATTGTCTCAGTGTCCACAATTAGAACATTATAACTAATTATGCATGTCTGCATCTCTCTCCATTATGTATCCTTCACAATCTTTCTATGTTTATGGGCTCAGTGCCCCAATAACTGCAAGACATTTCATATCTTATATTGGTCAAAGGTCTAAAAGTCTTTTACAGATTTGATATTTTGGTTACTTTTTATGATATTTCACTCCTTTTTAAGTAATGTTTCATTTCTTCTGATTCCAGTACAGATGCCATGGTATCCTTACAGATGTATGTGTAAATCTTCATCCCCGTTAAGTCCCATCGGGGATTTGGTCTTAAATCTTATTATTAACCTAGATTCCAGGCGTCTTAGTTTTAGAGTTCTATTCCCACCTCTCTCATGGATGGGTACCGTTGCCAACCCACTATATGTCATATCCTGCCATGTTTTTCTCTCATGCGTTGTCATATGTTTTGCCATGGCATATGTCAAGTCTCTGTTCTGTATAGCCCGTATGTGTTCTAGGATGCGTTTGTTTAAGGGGCATATTGTGCTCCCAATGTAGCGTTTCCGCAATGGCATTCCAACATATACACCACATGAGTTGTTTTACACGTTATGGTATCGTTGATGTTGAAGGTTTTGCCTTGTGGATCCTTGATTGTTTTCATACTTCTCCCGATTTTACAGGCCTTACATTGGCTGCATTTCTTAAATCCCCTTTGCATTCCTTGTAACCACATACTTGGCTGATTCATTTCAAAGTGGCTTCTGACCAATTTATCAGACAACGATGGTGCCTTTCTGTAGGTTATTTGCGGTTGATCACCCAACTCTTTGCCGATGTCTGGATCTTTACTTAGGATGTTCCAGTATTTTTGAGGGATTTGCGAATTTTAAAACTCTCTTTGCTGTATGTCATTACCATTCTTATAGGTTCTTTTTGTTGCGTCTCCGTATTCACATCATTTTTGTTGATCAATGTTTCAGCTCTTGTAAGGCACTTAGCTTTCATTTCTCCCCGTTTGATATCATTATATCCATAGCCTCTTTGTAAAAACCGTTTTTGGTGTCTTTAAATTTAAGATTCATCTCTTTTCTGTTTGAGCAGTTCCTCTTCATCCTGATAAATTCACCGTATGGTATATTTCTTTTAGTGTCTCTGGGTGGAAGCTCTTACCGTGTAGCACACTATTGGTTGCCGTGCTTTTCCGGTAGACAGTTGTTTCTATTTGATCTGCTTTTACATATACTTTAGTATCCAAGAATACAATTTCACTTGAACTGATATTATAGGTGAATTTCAGGCCAACATTATTGTTGTTCAATATGTTGAAGAACTCTACAAACTCATTCTCGGTTCCATTCCAAAGGAGGAAGAGGTCATCTATAAAACGCAGCCACAATGCCACTTTGGCTACGTGATGGTCATTTTCTTCTCTCCAAGCTATGGTCTTCTCCCACCAGCCCATTACTAGGTTGGCGTAGCTTGGAGAGAAGGAAACTCCCATGGCAGTTCCGCAACAATGTTGGATACTAAAGTATATGTAAAAGCAGATCAAATAGAAACAACTGTCTACCGGAAAAGCACGGCAACCAATAGTGTGCTACACGGTACGGTGAATTTATCAGGATGAAGAGGAACTGCTCAAACAGAAAAGAGATGAATCTTAAATTTAAAGACACCAAAAACGGTTTTTACAAAGAGGCTATCGATATAATGATATCAAACGGGGAGAAATGAAAGCTAGGTGCCTTACAAGAGCTGAAACATTGATCAACAAAAATGATGTGAATACGGAGACGCAACAAAAAGAACCTATAAGAATGGTAATGACATACAGCAAAGAGAGTTTTAAAATTCGCAAATCCCTCAAAAATACTGGAACATCCTAAGTAAAGATCCAGACATCGGCAAAGAGTTGGGTGATCAACCGCAAATAACCTACAGAAAGGCACCATCGTTGTCTGATAAATTGGTCAGAAGCCACTTTGAAATGAATCAGCCAAGTATGTGGTTACAAGGAATGCAAAGGGGATTTAAGAAATGCAGCCAATGTAAGGCCTGTAAAATCGGGAGAAGTATGAAAACAATCAAGGATCCACAAGGCAAAACCTTCAACATCAACGATACCATAACGTGTAAAACAACTCATGTGGTGTATATGTTGGAATGCCATTGCGGGAACGCTACATTGGGAGCACGATATGCCCCTTAAACAAACGCATCCTAGAACACATACGGGCTATACAGAACAGAGACTTGACATATGCCATGGCAAAACATATGACAACGCATGAGAGAAAAACATGGCAGGATATGACATATAGTGGGTTGGCAACGGTACCCATCCATGAGAGAGGTGGGAATAGAACTCTAAAACTAAGAAGCCTGGAATCTAGGTTAATAATAAGATTTAAGACCAAATCCCGATGGGACTTAACGGGGATGAAGAATTACACATACATCTGTAAGGATACCATGGCATCTGTACTGGAATCAGAAGAAATGAAACATTACTTAAAAGGAGTGAAATATCATAAAAAGTAACCAAAATATCAAATCTGTAAAAGACTTTTAGACCTTTGACCAATATAAGATATGAAATGTCTTGCAGTTATTGGGGCACTGAGCCCATAAACATAGAAAGATTGTGAAGGATACATAATGGAGAGAGATGCAGACATGCATAATTAGTTATAATGTTCTAATTGTGGACACTGAGCCAATTATGTAACGTTAGCACGTAAAGCGCGTTTTAGTCACTAAGACTAATTCCATTTGATCATATTTATGATCATACTAATGTGAATCCATGTCACATGTATCTTTTCAGAAAACCAATACTGCTTTATATATTTGTATAATTTGGTATAATCGTCCTAATTATTTTATAAGATTAATGCAATTGTCAGATATCACATAATGATTTAACATTTTAATGTGGGCATGCATATAGATGCTATTTTTTTAAAGTGAACTACTATTCCCAGTATGCATCATAAATTGTTCACTGGGTTTTTGGTATAAATAGTGGAAAGCGTGGAGGGACTAACGCTAGACACCGTGACCAAGACCTGCTGGTCGAAACGCGTAGGTGGAGAAGGAGTGTAACTGGCTTCAATAAATCTTTATTAAATCTGGGAGAGTGCAGCGTGTTACTTGCTTGGTGACAAAATATATATATATATATATATATATATATATATTATTGTCCAATCGCTCTGCAGCAAAGACGCACTCCACAAACAGATGGTTTCAAGGACCTTTATTTTCGTGATCGGCAATTGCGTTCCGAAATTTTCGTTGCCTTACGCGTTTCAAAGTATCAAGACTTCTTCTTCAGAGGCAGTGCTGGAAAATTCACGGTATTGTATGACGTACTTCTTTTAAATTGATTCCTCTTCACTGATTGGTCTGTAGTAGACTTTCTTTAGTAGATATTCCCAGTGCATTCTGTGTTTTGTAGTGCGCCATCATTATCATTATTGCTCTCAGTGAGCCCAGTGTAATTTCCATCAATTGTGCACTTGTTAAGCCCTCAGTGGGCTCGGACAGCATTCCGGTCATTAGTGAAGAAATCTGTTTGTCCCGTCGAGGTGCTGCAACGTTCCCAGCTCCTCCGGCCCCTCATCATAAGGGTGGTGCAGTCTTTCACGGCCGAAGCCGCCGTGTTTATTTTATTGTCCAATCGCTCTGCAGCAAAGACGCACTCCACAAACAGATGGTTTCAAGGACCTTTATTTTCGTGATCGGCAATTGCGTTCCGAAATTTTCGTTGCCTTACGCGTTTCAAAGTATCAAGACTTCTTCTTCAGAGGCAGTGCTGGAAAATTCACGGTATTGTATGACGTACTTCTTTTAAATTGATTCCTCTTCACTGATTGGTCTGTAGTAGACTTTCTTTAGTAGATATTCCCAGTGCATTCTGTGTTTTGTAGTGCGCCATCATTATCATTATTGCTCTCAGTGAGCCCAGTGTAATTTCCATCAATTGTGCACTTGTTAAGCCCTCAGTGGGCTCGGACAGCATTCCGGTCATTAGTGAAGAAATCTGTTTGTCCCGTCGAGGTGCTGCAACGTTCCCAGCTCCTCCGGCC
Source organism: Calotriton arnoldi (assembly GCA_963921515.1). Classification (NCBI taxonomy): domain Eukaryota; kingdom Metazoa; phylum Chordata; class Amphibia; order Caudata; family Salamandridae; genus Calotriton; species Calotriton arnoldi. The sequence continues at coordinate 485,612 of CAWUFW010003068.1, read as the reverse complement.
CCTCATCATAAGGGTGGTGCAGTCTTTCACGGCCGAAGCCGCCGTGTTTATTTTATTGTCCAATCGCTCTGCAGCAAAGACGCACTCCACAAACAGATGGTTTCAAGGACCTTTATTTTCGTGATCGGCAATTGCGTTCCGAAATTTTCGTTGCCTTACGCGTTTCAAAGTATCAAGACTTCTTCTTCAGAGGCAGTGCTGGAAAATTCACGGTATTGTATGACGTACTTCTTTTAAATTGATTCCTCTTCACTGATTGGTCTGTAGTAGACTTTCTTTAGTAGATATTCCCAGTGCATTCTGTGTTTTGTAGTGCGCCATCATTATCATTATTGCTCTCAGTGAGCCCAGTGTAATTTCCATCAATTGTGCACTTGTTAAGCCCTCAGTGGGCTCGGACAGCATTCCGGTCATTAGTGAAGAAATCTGTTTGTCCCGTCGAGGTGCTGCAACGTTCCCAGCTCCTCCGGCCCCTCATCATAAGGGTGGTGCAGTCTTTCACGGCCGAAGCCGCCGTGTTTATTTTATTGTCCAATCGCTCTGCAGCAAAGACGCACTCCACAAACAGATGGTTTCAAGGACCTTTATTTTCGTGATCGGCAATTGCGTTCCGAAATTTTCGTTGCCTTACGCGTTTCAAAGTATCAAGACTTCTTCTTCAGAGGCAGTGCTGGAAAATTCACGGTATTGTATGACGTACTTCTTTTAAATTGATTCCTCTTCACTGATTGGTCTGTAGTAGACTTTCTTTAGTAGATATTCCCAGTGCATTCTGTGTTTTGTAGTGCGCCATCATTATCATTATTGCTCTCAGTGAGCCCAGTGTAATTTCCATCAATTGTGCACTTGTTAAGCCCTCAGTGGGCTCGGACAGCATTCCGGTCATTAGTGAAGAAATCTGTTTGTCCCGTCGAGGTGCTGCAACGTTCCCAGCTCCTCCGGCCCCTCATCATAAGGGTGGTGCAGTCTTTCACGGCCGAAGCCGCCGTGTTTATTTTATTGTCCAATCGCTCTGCAGCAAAGACGCACTCCACAAACAGATGGTTTCAAGGACCTTTATTTTCGTGATCGGCAATTGCGTTCCGAAATTTTCGTTGCCTTACGCGTTTCAAAGTATCAAGACTTCTTCTTCAGAGGCAGTGCTGGAAAATTCACGGTATTGTATGACGTACTTCTTTTAAATTGATTCCTCTTCACTGATTGGTCTGTAGTAGACTTTCTTTAGTAGATATTCCCAGTGCATTCTGTGTTTTGTAGTGCGCCATCATTATCATTATTGCTCTCAGTGAGCCCAGTGTAATTTCCATCAATTGTGCACTTGTTAAGCCCTCAGTGGGCTCGGACAGCATTCCGGTCATTAGTGAAGAAATCTGTTTGTCCCGTCGAGGTGCTGCAACGTTCCCAGCTCCTCCGGCCCCTCATCATAAGGGTGGTGCAGTCTTTCACGGCCGAAGCCGCCGTGTTTATTTTATTGTCCAATCGCTCTGCAGCAAAGACGCACTCCACAAACAGATGGTTTCAAGGACCTTTATTTTCGTGATCGGCAATTGCGTTCCGAAATTTTCGTTGCCTTACGCGTTTCAAAGTATCAAGACTTCTTCTTCAGAGGCAGTGCTGGAAAATTCACGGTATTGTATGACGTACTTCTTTTAAATTGATTCCTCTTCACTGATTGGTCTGTAGTAGACTTTCTTTAGTAGATATTCCCAGTGCATTCTGTGTTTTGTAGTGCGCCATCATTATCATTATTGCTCTCAGTGAGCCCAGTGTAATTTCCATCAATTGTGCACTTGTTAAGCCCTCAGTGGGCTCGGACAGCATTCCGGTCATTAGTGAAGAAATCTGTTTGTCCCGTCGAGGTGCTGCAACGTTCCCAGCTCCTCCGGCCCCTCATCATAAGGGTGGTGCAGTCTTTCACGGCCGAAGCCGCCGTGTTTATTTTATTGTCCAATCGCTCTGCAGCAAAGACGCACTCCACAAACAGATGGTTTCAAGGACCTTTATTTTCGTGATCGGCAATTGCGTTCCGAAATTTTCGTTGCCTTACGCGTTTCAAAGTATCAAGACTTCTTCTTCAGAGGCAGTGCTGGAAAATTCACGGTATTGTATGACGTACTTCTTTTAAATTGATTCCTCTTCACTGATTGGTCTGTAGTAGACTTTCTTTAGTAGATATTCCCAGTGCATTCTGTGTTTTGTAGTGCGCCATCATTATCATTATTGCTCTCAGTGAGCCCAGTGTAATTTCCATCAATTGTGCACTTGTTAAGCCCTCAGTGGGCTCGGACAGCATTCCGGTCATTAGTGAAGAAATCTGTTTGTCCCGTCGAGGTGCTGCAACGTTCCCAGCTCCTCCGGCCCCTCATCATAAGGGTGGTGCAGTCTTTCACGGCCGAAGCCGCCGTGTTTATTTTATTGTCCAATCGCTCTGCAGCAAAGACGCACTCCACAAACAGATGGTTTCAAGGACCATGGTATATAGACAGTGTAAGTACAGTGTATATGAGGTCAAAATAAACTTTTGCAAATCAAACTTATTGTAGTACACCATACAATACTCATCAGCAGTGCATTGCGGGGGCGCGAGTTATAGTTAGCTGAACTAACTATAACGGGGGAATTTCTCTGGTTTTGTACGAGTGAAATGTCCAACTAACTATAACTTTCTCTAAAACCTATGGTCTTTTCAGTGAATTTCTAAGGTTTTTAAATGCTAATTTCTAACTATAACGTGCTTGAAACCTATGGTTTTTCAGTGAATTTCAAAGGTTTTTAAATGCTAATTTCTAACTATAGCATGCCTGAAACCTATGGTTTTTAAGTGAATTTCAACGGTTTTTTAAATGCTAGTTTCTAACTATGCCTACAGAGGTAGGACATGTGAAGAAAGAAGAAGAAAAGCGCAGAAAGAAGGAAGACAAATGCAGAAAGAGGCAACAGAAGTCCAGAATGATGAAGAAAAGTGCAAGAAGAAGGAAGAGATGTGCAGAAAGAACCAACAGAGGAGTAGAAAGTACTCCTGTGCCCCCAACTTTTTGCTGATGGGTACTGGTGGTAACTGACTCTGTCTCTGGTGGTAAAAGACACTTAGAATACTGTGAAAACACCTACATACACTAGAGAACACTATGCGTTGGGGTACCCCTGTGATTAGCATGACCTCCTCTGTATTTGCCATGAGTTAGTGCCTGGGTCATTGGATGAGTACATGGGTACTGACTGGATGATTAGAGTACTGCAAGGAGAGTGGATGGTGAATTTATAAGTGCTTGTGTTTTGGCGGAGTGATTGGATAAGTACATGGTGCTCGCTGGTTGATTGGAGGAGTGCATGGGTAGTGACACGGCGATGGCTGGACTGCATCAGTAGTGCTCATGGTAAGTTGGAGGATTAATTCCCCTTGAATCCTGAGGATCCCTATTTGATAAAAGCCCTGGCGGTGGCGGTCCCCGGGGCTTGGGGGGGCCTTGGAGGCCCCCCAAACATTAAAAAAACAAGCCCCAGGAGGTGGCGGTTCCCGGGGCTGCGGGGGCCCCCGCGGGCCCTGCATATATATGTTGGCAATGCCCCCAGGACCTGGCCCACCCGGGGTCTCAATTAAATGAAGCGCGGTATCCCGCGCTTCATTTTTACATTTCGGCAGGATTCGCGACCCCAGCACGAATTTCGCCAATTTATTTTTTAAAATGCTTTTTTTGGCCCTGGGGGTCCTTGTGGGACCCCCTCAGCAGGCCTAGGGGGTCAGGGTGTTTCTACCCTGCCCCATTTTCTTCTTTTTCACCTTTGTTTCCCTGTTTTCTTGTGACTCGGTTCTACCGAGTCACAAGATTGCTGCCAACACTTCCTGGTTTGGAGTGTTGGCAGCCAATTAAAATGAAGCTCGTGGTCGGGAGGGTTCGCGGATCCTCCGCGCCTCTAGATATCGATATTTGGTTTTTTACAATTTCTCAGCAACTACCGAACAGATTTACACCATTTTTAAAAAGGTCGCTTTCTGAGCCAAGCAGTTCTCAAATAGCAACAAAGCACTTTTGAATTATTTGTTATCTCTATGTTTTTTTATCCAGTTGACCACTTGATTAAATGTTACGCTTAGGGGAGAAAATGTGGTGTTACCAAGTTGGAGTTTCTGCTTCAGCTCGTCATTCTGTGATTCTGGTCAAATCACTTAATCTCCCCATGCCTACAACCAAAATGAGTTTGTCCTTGTATGATGTAACCAATGCTCATGTAAAGCACTCCAATATCTGACCAGCCTGCACTATATAAAACTGCAAAAAAACAAAGAATAAAAAGTGTTTTCCACACTTCTGTCATTGGGCTATACGTGGGCTACATCTGAGTGATATTTGTGCTACATTTGGGCTCATTTTTCTCTGGTGGCCATCTTGGGAGACTTCAATTACATTCATTAAACTTTATTCGATCTGATTTAGAAACATAGATCATAAAAGTGTACATAAAAACAGTAAATCCTCTTTCATAATACAATACAGTGAGAATTAATTAAAACCAGTCGGTAAAAACGGGTGTTACAAAGCCCGGTTCAGAGCAACTTCAGGTTAACAGAATAGTAAAGTTCAATGTTTCGCAAGATAAATCTCATGTACTTCAGTGCAAAATACGCAATAAGGGGTCCAAGTAAGATGCAACGCTCCAATACCTGACCAGTCTGCACTATATAAAACTGCAAAAACTAAAAATAAAAAGTGTTTTCCACACTTCTGTCATTGGGCTATATGTGGGCTACATGTGGGTGATATTTGTGCTACATTTGGGGTCTTTTTTCTCTGGTGGCCATCTTGGGATACTTATTTGTAATGAAGTTTCCTAATTTCCTCATTTACTGCAGTCTCCTCAGTAGGAAATGCTTTCAGTTTTTTACTTTGATTCCATCAAGAAGGCATTCAGATGTGTCACACATTTGCCATAAATTCAGAATGTTAGCCCTCTAGTTGCTCATTAGATCACTGTAGTAAAGCTACTGCTCACCAGGTAGTTAACTGGAAGTCTACTGCTGGTATTGAAAGTGATTGTTTCAGTCTCCATGTCAGAATTTTCTAATGAAATAGAAGAGGATTTGTGATCTCACTTAAAACATCCCCTAATTTTTCTTTCTGCAGAACTAACCATAATTTCTATGGCAAAATGAACCCCCTCATTTTTTTCCTTTTAAAATTAAATGTTTTAAGTGTTACCGGTTTATTACAATCAAGATGGCTTCAGGTGTGCCATAATTTTGTAATAAGTAAGACTGTTAGCGCTCTAGTTGTGATAAACTTATTACAATTATTTTTAAGCCATGTTTATCATGTAATCACTTAATACATGCTTGCCGTTTTATTTTCACGTTATATCATTCATTTAGTTATAGTACCTACTTCTATAGTATTGATGATACTTTTCTTAGATATCACGCTAATTGAGACATCGCTCATTATATAGCACCAGTGCTAACAATTCCTCAGCATGAATTTTAAATATTCATATTACATTTTCATAGTATGGGTATAGTACTCAATACTACTACTATGCTGTGTTCAGATACTAAAACGGCAATAATAAATTACTTGTAAACAGTCTCATTACTCAATTGTAATAAGTTTATCACGCTGTGCAATGAAAGAAAACACAGAAAAGAAAAGTAGTTGACACGATGCGCTATTGTCTTTCTTGTATATTTGTTTATATGTATAAAGTTTTCTGATATTACATTGAATGTTAAGAACACTACAACTCCCATAATGCCACTTTGAGGCAGAGATGGTAGTATAAAAGTGTAACTGTAGAAAGACTCATTGACCGTGAAAAAAGCCGAGGTAGGCTGAAACGCGTTGGTGGAGTGAACGTTTGCCAATAAATTAAGCAAATAATCTGCTCAAGAGTGCCGCATCTTTTGTTTTATAAATCAATTTGGGCCAGGATCCGGCCCATATGCAGAGCACCCGCTGTTGAGCGCACTCGGAGCGAAAGGATCACTTTGTGGACATTTCATTTGTGATTGAGTGCGCCCGGATCTCTGCGTTTGGAAGTTACCAGGAAACAGTAGTAATCACCCTCTGACGAAAGGCCGAACGACGGTGTCGGAGGACGCCATCTGAAACGGGAACCTTTCAAGACGAGGTGAGTGACATTGTGCCTGTAAAGTGCAGCAGGGATTCGAGCGGCTATCTGAGTTTGTTAAGAGCAACCGAACCCGTATACGATACGGACGGCAACATAACCCAGACTCTGATTCCTCTGACCAAGGGGCTGGACCCAGCTCTTCCTCTACCAATCCTAATTTTTTAGGCCGAGGCCAACCATTCCAAACAGAGAGAGGGAGGGGCAAACCACGATACAACTTCCCACCAGGGGAACGTCAGACACGACGGAAGTTCTACCAATGGGGTTACCAGTATTGAACACCTTTGACATAGGTGTTACCCAACAAAACATGGAACAGATTCCCATCTTTAATTTGTCACATTTATGCCGTTAATAAATGTGATACCATATCTACTTTGTGTCCCAGCATCTATTGCGTAATTAGTCCCGCCTGGACTACACTACCTTGTGCTATCTGATTAATGCTGCCTAAAAATAATTCAGTAGCCTAGGCTACACGAGGACCTAAGCGGCCTCTCCTTGACCTTTGTCTTTACCATATACGTATTTACCCCTGGTCATAATACTGGGGTTCCCTTGTTGTCTAAATATACTATGTGCAGTGGCTACACTGCAAGGGTCACCACTCTCTAGTGGTTTTTTCATTTTATCCTTTTTCCCTATCTATTTTCTATCCCTTATTAAAATCGATATTCCCATTGAGTATGTCCATACCAGTTGTACCCACCTACACAGAAGACTACATTGCTAAAATCAAAAGTGGCCCTTCCTTGTTCCAAACAACTTCTCCATCAGCAGCACCTACAGATGCAGCTACAGACAAAATAACAGCTTTAGAACACCTAAAAAGAAACACATCCGTACCGAACTCCATGCACGGATGCTTACAGAGTACTTAAAAGCAGACATAATACCCGTCGGCTTACAAGTCCATAATACCCCAGCAATCTTTCTACAAGACCCTAAGTTTAAGCATGGATTTGCCCACATAGGCACAACTTGCTCGTGCCACTGGATGGTCTTAGGCATAGACACCGCTCTTGAACAAAGTAAGAAAGAACTGGAAGAAATACTAGCACTAGAGAAAGCCATTTTGGAACTGGACAGCCTGGCTGACGCCAAGGCTATTCTAGAAAAATTTGAAAAAAGCATCTCTGACTTTCAAAAGTTTGAACACCACAAAAAAGCGACCAAAGTGACAAAAGACATAAAAAATTATAGCAAAGAAAAAACCTACCCATACCTCCTGGACGACTATTTTACAAACCCCCAATACATGCAGAGACGAAAGGCAGGTACCTGGGGTCGATTTAAAAACAAACAACCAGTGTCATTTTCTGACTCCTCTGCAGACTCTGATTCCTCTGACCAAGGGGCTGGACCCAGCTCTTCCTCTACCAATCCTAATTTTTAGGCCGAGGCCAACCATTCCAAACAGAGAGAGGGAGGGGCAAACCACGATACAACTTCCCACCAGGGGAACGTCAGACACGACGGAAGTTCTACCAATGGGGTTACCAGTATTGAACACCTTTGACATAGGTGTTACCCAACAAAACATGGAACAGATTCCCATCTTTAATTTGTCACATTTATGCCGTTAATAAATGTGATACCATATCTACTTTGTGTCCCAGCATCTATTGCGTAATTAGTCCCGCCTGGACTACACTACCTTGTGCTATCTGATTAATGCTGCCTAAAAATAATTCAGTAGCCTAGGCTACACAAGGACCTAAGCGGCCTCTCCTTGACCTTTGTCTTTCCATATACGTATTTACCCCTGGTCATAATACTGGGGTTCCCTTGTTGTCTAAATATACTATGTGCAGTGGCTACACTGCAAGGGTCATCACTCTCTAGTGGTTTTTTCATTTTATCCTTTTTCCCTATCTATTTTCTATCCCTTATTAAAATAGATATTCCCATTGAGTATGTCCATACCAGTTGTACCCACCTACACAGAAGACTACATTGCTAAAATCAAAAGTGGCCCTTCCTTGTTCCAAACAACTTCTCCATCAGCAGCACCTACAGATGCAGCTACATACAAAATAACAGCTTTAGAACACCTAAAAAGAAACACATCCGTACCGAACTCCATGCACGGATGCTTACAGAGTACTTAAAAGCAGACATAATACCCGTCGGCTTACAAGTCCGCAATACCCCAGCAATCTTTCTACAAGACCCTAAGTTTAAGCATGGATTTGCCCACATAGGCACAACTTGCTCGCGCCACTGGATGGTCTTAGGCATAGACACCGCTCTTGAACAAAGTAAGAAAGAACTGGAAGAAATACTAGCACTAGAGAAAGCCATTTTGGAACTGGACAGCCTGGCTGACGCCAAGGCTATTCTAGAAAAATTAGAAAAAAGCATCTCTGACTTTCAAAAGTTTGAACACCACAAAAAGCGACCAAAGTGACAAAAGACATCAAAAATTATAGCAAAGAAAAAACCTACCCATACCTCATGGACGACTATTTTACAAACCCCCAATACATGCAGAGACGACAGGCAGGTACCTGGGGTTGATTTAAAAACAAACAACCAGTGTCATTTTCTGACTCCTCTGCAGACTCTGATTCCTCTGACCAAGGGTCTGGATCCAGCTCTTCCTCTACCAATCCTAATTTTTTAGGCCGAGGCCAACCATTCCAAACAGAGAGAGGGAGGGGCAAACCACGATACAACTTCCCACCAGGGGAACGTCAGACACGACGGAAGTTCTACCAATGGGGTTACCAGTATTGAACACCTTTGACATAGGTGTTACCCAACAAAACATGGAACAGATTCCCATCTTTAATTTGTCACATTTATGCCGTTAATAAATGTGATACCATATCTACTTTGTGTCCCAGCATCTATTGCGTAATTAGTCCCGCCTGGACTACACTACCTTGTGCTATCTGATTAATGCTGCCTAAAAATAATTCAGTAGCCTAGGCTACACGAGGACCTAAGCGGCCTCTCCTTGACCTTTGTCTTTACCATATACGTATTTACCCCTGGTCATAATACTGGGGTTCCCTTGTTGTCTAAATATACTATGTGCAGTGGCTACACTGCAAGGGTCACCACTCTCTAGTGGTTTTTCATTTTATCCTTTTTCCCTATCTATTTTCTATCCCTTATTAAAATCGATATTCCCATTGAGTATGTCCATACCAGTTGTACCCACCTACACAGAAGACTACATTGCTAAAATCAAAAGTGGCCCTTCCTTGTTCCAAACAACTTCTCCATCAGCAGCACCTACAGATGCAGCTACAGACAAAATAACAGCTTTAGAACACCTAAAAAGAAACACATCCGTACCGAACTCCATGCACGGATGCTTACAGAGTACTTAAAAGCAGACATAATACCCGTCGGCTTACAAGTCCGCAATACCCCAGCAATCTTTCTACAAGACCCTAAGTTTAAGCATGGATTTGCCCACATAGGCACAACTTGCTCGCACCACTGGATGGTCTTAGGCATAGACACCGCTCTTGAACAAAGTAAGAAAGAACTGGAAGAAATACTAGCACTAGAGAAAGCCATTTTGGAACTGGACAGCCTGGCTGACGCCAAGGCTATTCTAGAAAAATTAGAAAAAGCATCTCTGACTTTCAAAAGTTTGAACACCACAAAAAGCGACCAAAGTGACAAAAGACATCAAAAATTATAGCAAAGAAAAAACCTACCCATACCTCCTGGACGACTATTTTACAAACCCCCAATACATGCAGAGACGACAGGCAGGTACCTGGGGTCGATTTAAAAACAAACAACCAGTGTCATTTTCTGACTCCTCTGCAGACTCTGATTCCTCTGACCAAGGGGCTGGACCCAGCTCTTCCTCTACCAATCCTAATTTTTTAGGCCGAGGCCAACCATTCCAAACAGAGAGAGGGAGGGGCAAACCACGATACAACTTCCCACCAGGGAACGTCAGGCACGACGGAAGTTCTACCAATGGGGTTACCAGTATTGAACACCTTTGACATAGGTGTTACCCAACAAAACATGGAACAGATTCCCATCTTTAATTTGTCACATTTATGCCGTTAATAAATGTGATACCATATCTACTTTGTGTCCCAGCATTTATTGCGTAATTAGTCCCGCCTGGACTACACTACCTTGTGCTATCTGATTAACGCTGCCTAAAAATAATTCAGTAGCCTAGGCTACACGAGGACCTAAGCGGCCTCTCCTTGACCTTTGTCTTTACCATATACGTATTTACCCCTGGTCATAATACTGGGGTTCCCCTGTTGTCTAAATATAATTTGTGTTCTACTGCAGCTTCCCAGAGTGTTCTAAAGAACAACTAGAGCGCTAACAGTCTTACTTATGACAAAATTATGGCACACCTGAAGCCATCTTGATTGGAATAAACTGGTAACTCTTAAAACATTTAATTTAAAAAGGAACAAAATGAGGGGTTCATTTTGTCATAGAAATTATGGTTAGTGCTGTAGAAAGAAAAATTAGGACATGTTTCAAGTGTGATCTCAAATATCTTCCTGTTATATTTCAACAGGAGCAGCCTGTCAGTTGATGCCTTTGTGTTCTACTGCAGCTTCCCAGAGTGTTCTAAAGAACAACTAGAGAGCTAACAGTCTTACTTATGACAAAATTATGGCACACCTGAAGCCATCTTGATTGGAATAAACTGATAACTCTTAAAACATTTAATTTAAAAAGGAACAAAATGAGGGGTTCATTTTGTCATAGAAATTATGGTTAGTGCTGTAGAAAGAAAAATTAGGACATGTTTCAAGTGTGATCTCAAATATCTTCCTGTTATATTTCAACAGGAGCAGCCTGTCAGTTGATGCCTTTGTGTTCTACTGCAGCTTTCCAGAGTGTTCTAAAGAACAACTAGAGCGCTAACAGTCTTACTTATGACAAAAATTATGGCACACCTGAAGCCATCTTGATTGGAATAAACTGGTAACTCTTAAAACATTTAATTTAAAAAGGAACAAAATGAGGGGTTCATTTTGCCATAGAAATTATGGTTAGTGCTGCAGAAAGAAAATTTAGGGCATGTTTTAAGTGAGATCTCAAATCCTCTTCTATTTCATTAGAAAATTCTGACATGCAGACTGAAACAATCACTTTCAATACCAGAAGTAGACTTCCAGTTAACTCCCTGGTGAGCAGTAGCTTTACTACAGTGATCTAATGAACAACTAGAGTGCTAACATTCTGAATTTATGGCAAATGTGTGACACATCTGAATGCCTTCTTGATGGAATCAAAGTAAAAAACTGAAAGCATTTCCTACTGAGGAGACTGCAGTAAATGACGAAATTAGGAAACTTCATAACAAATAAGTCTCCCAAGATGGCCACCAGAGAAAAAAGAGCCCAAATGTAGCACAAATATCACCCAGATGTAGCCCACATATAGCCCAATGACAGAAGTGTGCAAAACACTTTTTATTTTTAGTTTTTCTGCAGTTTTATATAGTGCAAACTGGTCAGGTATTGGAGCGTTACATCTTACTTGGACCCCTTATTGCGTATTTTGCACGAAGTACATAAGATTGATCTTGCGAAACATTGAACTTTACGATTCTGTTAACCTGAAGTTGCTCTGAACCGGGCTTTGTAACACCCGTTTTTACCTACTGGTTTTAATTAATTCTCACTGTATTGTATTAGGAAAGAGGATTTACTGTTTTTATGTACACTTTTATGATCTATGTTTCTAAATCAGATCAAATAAAGTTTAATGAATTCTATGGCAGGACGGAGGCGAGGATTATGCATATCTTTCCTCACTTTATTTGCATAGCAGTTCAAAGAAAACGTAACACAACAATTATTAAACAAAAGACTACACAACCCATGAACCATTAGGGGGTAGTCTCCAAGGCAACTATAGTCCAATCATATCACAGTCCATCGTATATAATATCGTGACGTCCCTTCCGCTTCCTCTTTCTTCACTGCTCGTCAGTTAAGTGCATTCCTTACATTCTTGGCTTAATCTGACGTTGTTGCTGTTTGTATAGCGGTTTCTTTTGCACGTTATTAGCATTATTGCCTTGGTATTGTTTCATATTCCCTGCGCAGCAGGCTCTTGCCCGAGCGCGTTCTCCCCCTCGCAGTTTCTCCCGCTGTGTGCTCTGCGCGCGGTGAGATCCTGTCAGGCGCGTCTGGTCCGAGCGAGGCAGCTCCGTCGAGCGCTCCTGCTGGTCTTTACGCGCGTTTGGGAATCCGGTCACTCCTTTAGTGTCCGCTTGATTCCTGACCAACCCTCGCCTAATTTTGCCACCGCTACGCTGTGATTTCCCCACACGGCCACGTTAGTGACCAGCACCACCTGGTGGTGGTAATTGGTATTGCGCCTCAGTCTATTCTTATAACAGCTTCGGGGAAAGCCCAGCTGTTGGAGCACCGGCGAGGGGGCTGTCTTAAGGATTTTAAGGGCATTTGTTCTGTGCTCACACCCTCTGCTATCATTCTTCTCCAGAAGACCATTTTTACTCCTCCTACCAGGAAATGAAGGAGGAATGGCCCCCCAACTTCTCCCTCCAGCAGTGGACCAAGCCCTCTCTCTGGCTATTTCTAGGGCGCTGGCTCCTCTTAGGGATCTGGCTCCTCTGAGGAATCAGGTTGATAAGCTAGCGAAAAGCATCCCTGGGGTGTTCAGTGACCCAGATCTGGTGGTGGCGGGTCCAAGTAGCTCCCAGATGGGGAATAAAAGGGCCGTTAAGCATATTGCGGGGCACTTGGAAGGATTTGATCAACTTACGGAGACCTTCCTCAAGAGTGCGCGAACGCAAAAACATGCACCCTGCCGGGAGGAGGAGGGGCCAGGAGAAAATTGCGACACTGTCACCACTATTGTAGACCCCGACGGCGGGTTTCCCTTAGAGGGAGAGGGTGTATCGGAGGCCGATTTCTCCTCCGATGAGGATAAGGACTCAGGGCGTCCCCGGCGTCCAGAGTCCCACTCCTCTCAGTCCCCGGTTGGGGACGGGGTCCACTCGGACATGTTCGAGCCTACCCAAATTTACCATCCTAGGTCGGCAGAGTGGACACCTGATGCCAAAGTGGCAGAGTATGTGGTGGGGAAAATCCATCAACCCCTTGAAAGGGAGGTCAGGAATAGGATGAGGGGAGAATGCCCCAGGCCCTCACTGAAGGGGAAGGTGGCACTCACACCTGAAATTGATGAGAAACTATGTACCTTTTTCTCCAAGTATATGAGGGATCCCAAGAAAGGAATTGATAGGTCTTGGACGTGGTAGGGCCCTTGACCCAAATTATTCAATTGACGGAGCGTTCCAAAGAGTCAGGATCCCCTTTGTCCACGGATATTGTGGCTGTTTGGGTGCACTACCCTAAACCCTAAAACACTGCCCCTCCACTACCCAAACACCACTGCACTACCCTAAACCCTAAAACACTACCCCCAGCACGACACCCTACACTACCCAAACATAACTGCACTACCCTAAACCCTAAAACACTACCACCAGCACAACTCCCTACACTACCCAAACACCACTGCACTACCCTAAACCCTAAAACACTACCCCCAGCACGACTCCCTACACTACCCAAACACCACTGCACTACACTAAACCCTAAATATACCCCCAGCATGACCTCCCACACTACACAAACACCACTGCACTACCCTAAACCCTAAAACACTACCCCCAGCACGACCCCCTACACTACCCAAACACCACTGCACTACCCTAAACCCTAAAACACTACCCCCAGCACGACCCCCTACACTACTGCACTACCCTAAACCCTAAAACACTACCCCCAGAACGACCCCCTACACTACCCAAACACCACTGCACTACCCTAAACCCTAAAACACTACCCCCAGCACGACCCCTACACCACCCAAACACCACTGCACTACCCTAAACCCTAGAAAAGAAACCCCCATCCCATGCCCAATCCCCTTACCTCTCACTCCTCATGGTTCCTGTCTCCTCGTGGTTCCTGCTTCACGTCATCTCTGAGGGGCGGTGCATGTCGTTGTGAGGAAACGGAACAGCCTCTGTTTCCTTACAACGACATGGATCATCTACATGTTTTTTAGAACGCATGGTCATTTACCATACATACCTTTACAACAAAATTCGTTGTAAAGGCATGCGTGGTAAATGACCATGCGTTCTAAAAAAATGCGTAGTAATGACTTCGTGATGTACAACGCATGCATGGTAATGCATGCGTTGTAATGGTATCGCAAAGTAAAAAAGTCGTTGTAACGGCTGTTTACCGATCGAAGCTGGCCCCTGTTCTTCAGTGAGACGTTTATTTGATTAATTAAGATGAAGGAATGTGTTTTTTTTACCGAAAAGTGCATTCCCGGCTGTTGTATTGTGAAAGTGTCCACGTGGCCTGGTTTCACTTCCGGTGAGAGAGTGGAAGAGTCTGTTTGGATCTAAAGGAGTTCTGTTGTTGGACGGGGCCGGCGCGACATGTCATCAGAAAACATAGCTAATGGAAAGCGTCCTCCCTGAAGTGTGGAGCAGTGCCATGAGAGGTCAACGAGTGTGCGTCCCACCGCAGTATGACCGTTCCGCGTGACCCATGTGCCGCCTCCAGGGTACGGGAGGCAGAAGCGGCATCACAGGTCCTCCTGAAGACCATTGTAGCACTAATTCTACATTTTGGTACTAGGGCATTTTAACTTCGTTGTTCCTGCCAGATACAAAGAGAAGATCCTGTGTTATTCAGTGCCCTCGTTACCTTTTTTGTGGGTTGTGGTGCTTGTCACTTCGCTGCCCCGCCGGTGCACACGACTGGGCACCCCACCTCGTGTGCCATCTGCAGGGCCTCTGCCCTCGGATCACTGGTTTCGGTTTCTGGAGTGGCAACATAAACAGTTGCTCCCAAAGGACTAGCCTGAACACTTAGGTGAATATCCCCTGCACCAGCATTCCACGGAAATTCTTTCCTAGCTCTCCCACGTCAACGAGCACGGCTCCGCTCGCGACACCGTATGACGTCATCGGAGCTATAAGAGGACCTCGTCGGCGTGCTGACGTCATTTCCACCCATTTTTTCCGTGCCACCGAGGCAAACAGGGGACCGAGACATTTTCACATGTATACATAGTATAATAAATATATATATATTCACTGAAAAAACCATAGGTTTCAGGCACGTTATAGTTAGAAATTAGCATTTAAAAAACCTTAGAAATTCACTGAAAAAACCATAGGTTTCAGGGGCGTTATAGTTAGTTGGAAATTTCACTCGTACAAAACCATAGAAATTCCCCCGTTATAGTTAGTTCAGCTAACTATAACTCGCAGCACCCGCAATGCACTGCTGATGACGTCACATATTACATCACTCATGATATGGTCAGTGACATCACGCATGACATCACTGATGACATCTCAAATGACATCACTGATGACATCACTGATGACATCATCCAGTGAATGTGTGTTTTTCTGAAAATTAAATATGTTTTATATATGTATATCTCAAGGTCGATGGAAGAATAAATGGGTATATAAGTGTCTAAATGGATGATTTTGTTTTGTAAAATTGATTGTATAACTGACTAAGTGTATCTTAGTGAATACATGGGTTAGTGAGTAATGTTTAAATATGAAAATATCTGTATCAGTCTCTCACTTTGTGTATAAGTGGCTGCATGGGTTGGTGAGTAGCTACATGAGTGTCTATATGGGTTATTAGTTGGTTTTTTGAGTATCAGTATGAGTGTCTGAGTGTCTGTATGGGTCAGTGGGGGTATTACTTAGTGCATAGATGCATGAATGAGTGACTCACTGTTTGTATGTGTTGAAGACAGCATGTGTGCAGGACTGTATAGGTGGATGAGTATGTGTATGGGTGTGTTAGTGAGTGAATGACTGTCTCAATAGTGTCTTTATGAGTAACTACATATGTTTTAAACTAGTATATGTGAGTATTGGTGTATATAAGTGAGTATATGTGAGAGTGAGAGATTGGAAGAGTTCCTGTACAAATAAGTAGGTGTTTCTATAAGTGATTGTTTAAGAGAGTAAGTATGTGTAAGATTCTGTAGAAGTAAGTGTGGTAGTGTGTGTATAACTATATATGCAAGTAAATGGATGTTTGATACTTTGTTTGCATGTGTGACTATGTGTGTGAGTAACTCTATGGATGAGTGGCGGTGTGTAACAGGATGTATAGGTGTATGAGTACATATGATGAGTGAGTACATGTATGAGTGACTGTATAGGGACTGTTGGTGAATGAGTGGATGTGTGTGTAGATCTTGGAATTACTGAATAGGTGTGTTGTAACTGGTATTGGTATCTCCATTGTTTTGAAAATGTTAGTTTGTATTTTTGAGTGTGTGTATCAAAGGTTATATTAGGGTGAGAGGAGGTCTGCCACTCTATCACAAGGATGATGTCATCAGTGATGTCATCAGTGATATCATTTGAGATGTCATCAGTGATGTCATGAGTGATGTAATATGTGACGTAATCAGCAGTGCATTGCGGGCGCGCGAGTTATAGTTAGCTGAACTAACTATAACGGGGGAATTTCTATGGTTTTGTACGAGTGAAATGTCCAACTAACTATAACGCCCCTGAAACCTATGGTTTTTTCAGTGAATAAAAAAACATAGGTTTCAGGTACATTATAGTTAGAAATTAGCATTTAAAAAACCTTAGTAATTCTCTGACAAAACCATATGTTTCAGGGACGTTATAGTTAGCTGGACATTTCACTCTTACAACACCATAGAAATTCCACTGTTATAGTTAGTTCAGCTAACTATAACTCGTGCACCCGCAATGCACTGCTCATAACGTCACATATTACATCATTCATGACATGGTCAGTGACATCACTGATGACATCACTGATGACATCACTGATGACATCACTGATGACACATCCAGTGACTGAGTGTTTCTATAAAATTTAAATATGTTATATATATATATATATATAAGCCAAGGTGTATTGAAGAATGAATGGGTGTATAAGTGTCTGGATGGATGATTTAGTTGGTGTGTGTCTGACTGTAGTGACTGAGTGAGTGATTAATTGTGTCTTACTGAATGCATGTGTTGGTGACTGATACAGACATTCACACAGTTTAGTTTGTCAGTTGGTGTGTAAGCGCTTGCATGGGTTGGTAAGTAGCTAAATGAGGATCTATATGGGTTATTGATTGGTTGTCTGAGTATCTGTATGGGTGCCTAAGTGTCTGTGTGAGTGGGTGGGGGTGTAACTCTGTGCATAGATGTGTGAGTGGATGATTCACTGGGTGTATGGGTTCAAGAGTGCATCTGTGAAGAGCTGTATGGGTGGGTGAGTGTGTGTATGGGTGTGTTGGTGAGTGAATGGATGCCTCAGAGGTACATGTGTGAGTAACTGCATATGTGAAAGGCAGTATATGTGAGTGTTGGAGTGTATAAATGACTATATGTGAGAGTTAGTGATTGTGAGAGTGGCTGTATGGATCAGTGTGTGTTTGTATTAGATATTGTAGAAGAGTGTAAGTATGTGTTAGTATATGTTTAAATAAGTTAGGTGGTGTGTGTATAACTGTACAGGTGAGTAAGTGGGAGTGTGATTGATTCTTTGCTTGACTGACTAGGTGTGTGAGTAATTCTATGAATGAGTGGCGGTGTGTGAGTGTCTGTATAGATATGTGAGTGCATATAATAATGCAGTATGGATGGCTGACTGCATGTATGAGTGACTGCATGGGTGAATAAGTGGATGTGTGTGTAGACGTAGGAATTAGTGAGTGGGTATGTACTAACTGGTATTGGTGTGTTTATGGTTTCGAAAATGATAGTCTGTATTTTAGAGTGGTTGTATCAAGGGTTATATTAGGGTGTGATGAGGTGCATCAGATTTTCACATGGATGATGTCATCAGTGATGTCATTTGAGATGTCATCAGTGATGTCATCAGTGATGTCACTGACCATGTCATGAATGATGTAATATGTGACGTTATGAGCAGTGCATCGCTGGTGCGTGAGTTATAGTTAGCTGAACTAACTATAACGGTGGAATGTCCAGCTAACTATAACGTCCCTGAAACCTATGGTTTTTTCAGTGAATATATATATATATATATATATATATATATATATATATATATATATATATATATATCCCAGTAACTCCAACTCTTTCACCACAGAAAAACGACGGAGCACGGACCTCAGGTGAAGTGCAGTTTTTTATTCCATTGAGCTCACAAACATCACTAGCAGCATAACGCGTTTCGGCACAACAAGTGCCTTGATCACATGATGCGCGTAACTGGTCTCACCCAGTTTTTATACTGTTTCTTTTTTTCTTTTTTTCATTTACATTTAAAGTGACAGGTGCCTAAAGTGCAAGGTCTGAACAGACATAGAGAATATAATATCAACTCTCTTATGAACATATATTTGTGAATATATACTTTGTTCGTAAGTACTGTTTTTGATCTTTCTATGTTCCCATCATGTTAATACATTTTGATAAAAAATAGTATAAATACCTTAAAATCATGAAACATGGCAATTCAATAAAAACAATGATGTTTTTTTATATATATACATCCAGGTTTAAATACCAGTGCCAAACAGTACATTTGCATACAACCCAAATAATTCAAGTCTAAATTCTGGTCTTGATATTACCAACCTTGCTTAAAAAAACCTGTGCTACTAATCTAAAGAAAGTGTACAAAAATATTTATAAAAACCCATCTAAAAGACCATATAAGATTATTTTAAGAAAAAGTGTAAAAAAGTGTTAATATTAAATTATTATCTGAAAGGATCCTGATAGCAGCATATTGTTATTACCATCTTGGTAACTGTCCTGTGATTATTTAATTATTAAAAAAATATTTTAAAAAGTGTTTTGTTAGCTCTACATCACATTAGGATTAACTCATTAATCAACCTTCATTCGCCTGATAATACAGTAATTTTTGGGATTGATTTGGTTAATGCGATGAATTTGCCTTGTTTGGATCAAGATTACTAAAGGCAAGTGTAAAGCTCTTCAGTAATGTTGAGGCCTCCCGGTTGTTTACTGTCGAGGTCTAAAATATATCTAGTTTCCAACCTGCGAAGCGCCTTTTTCCCTATCCCCACCTCGTTTGTATGGTGGGATGGCATCTATTAAGAAATATCTCAATTCTTTGGGATCTGCATTATGTTTTTCTTCAAAATGCCTAGCTACAGGGTACGTTATATCCTTGTTTTTAATTGCTCTAATATGTTGTAATATGCATTTGTGTCCCTGAAGTATGGTGCTCCCTACATATTTAAGGGCACAGGGACACTCCAAAATATAAACAACATAATCAGATTTGCAGGTTAGAACTTTTTCTATTGGTCTTTCTATATCACTGAAAGGAGTCACAAATGATGTCATATTTACTCCGAACTGGCAAGCTTTGCATGTCCTGCATCGAAAAAAACCCTTTCTCTGTGATAACCAGGTGTTTTTAGTTTGTGTAAAGGGGTCGTTTTTAACCAAGACATCCTTCATTGAGGTAGCTCTAGTATAAGTTATAGACGCTCGCTTAGGTAGAGTGTGCCAATGATTGGATCATCTAAGATCAATGGCCAATTTTTTCTGATAATCTTCCTGATTTGTTTATCTTGTTGACTGTATTTAAGGATAAATCTAAATGTGGAAGATTCATATAATTGTTTATCCTTTCTACTTTTCTTTATTAGTAAATTGCCTCTTGTCTGTTCCCTGCTTTTCTTTATAGCTTGGTCAATGCATTGATTCGTATATCCCCTGGCTCTAAATCTGCTGGCACAAGCTTGTTGTGCCTGATTCAGATCCTCACCCTTACTGCAAATTCTTTTTAAACGTAACATTTCCCCATAGGGGATGCTTTGAATTAAGTGATGAGGGTGGAAACTACTTGCGTGCAGTATCGCATTGCCAGCAGTGGGCTTCCTGTGTAACTTGGTTTCCATTATGCCATCTTTGATATATATTTCTACGTCTAAAAAGTTAATGGTTGTTGAACTAATATTTGACGTAAAGTGCAGATTGAGATTATTGATGTTCAGCTCTGCTACAAATTGTTCTGCTTCATACACATTGCCTTGCCAAATCAAAAACAAATCATCTATAAATCGTAACCAGCATTTAATATTGGTTTTGACTATTGTAGTGTGTTCCTTCATGAGTACCAGCTCCTCCCACCAACCCATATGCAAACATGCATAGCTGGGGGAGAAGCTGGCACCCATGGCTACTCCACGCTGTTGTTTATACATAGTATTCTGAAAAAGAAAAATATTATTGTGTAAACAAAACTCAACCATATTTAAAAGCATTTTGTTGTGTTGTATATATTCGGGAGTCCGTTTTTCCAAATAATATTTAAGAGCACGTAAACCATCCTGATGTTTAATGGATGTATATAAGGATGTCACATCCAAAGCTATTAAAAGATAGTCCTGCTGCCATTGTATATTCTGTATCTTTAGGAGAAAATCACTCGTATCTCTAACATATGAGGGTAACATCTGGACAAAGTCCTGTAAATAATAATCCACATATTGTGACGTTTTTCTAGGAGGCTGTTACGTGCAGATATTATAGGCCTTCCTGGTGGCTTGTTCGCATTTTTGTGAATTTTCGGAATAAAATAAAGAATTGGCGTCACCGGTTTTTCTATCTTTAAGAACTTGAATTCATCTGTAGTTATTAGCCCTCCATTTCTCCATGTGGCTAACTTCATATTGTATGCCCCATATGTAGCTTTCAATTCAAAGTGATCACTCCTTCGGTAGCATGCAGTATCTGTCAATTGACTCATGGCCTATTCTGTGTAATCTTTCTTGCTCCACAGGACTAAATTCCCCCTTTGTCCGCATTATGGATAACAATATCAGGATTTGATTTTAACTTTTTAATCAATTGATGATACTGGAGCTCAGTCCGATTAATCTTTTGTTTTTGGCTCTCTGTGCTTTATAGTTGAGTTGTTTGATACCTTTTACCAACTGTTCTTGGAAGATGTCTATCGAGTCCCTTACTGTGATGGGATTAAATTTTGACGCTGGTTTAAAATGAGTAATGGGTCTAATCGGATTTGCATCTGATTCCTGTCTGGTGTCTGTCCCCATATTTTCATGTTGGGTAAGATTTTCATTAGCTAATTCACATAGATCTTCCAGTAGAGATTGTTCTGTATCCAAAGGATTGAAAAGTGGGGACTTATTATTGAGGGATTGATTGGTATAGTTGCTTCTTGGTCTTTGTCTTTGTTTGTATTTTTATTTTTGTTATCATTTAACAGATGGTATTTCCTTAATTTTAATTTTCTAATGCTTTTAAAGACATCCAACCTTGTACTCGGATAGTCAAATGAACTGACTGGACAATAAGACAGTCCCAAAGTTAACAATTGTTCCTCTGCTTTGTTGAGATCAATGTCAGTTAAGTTGACAACTGTTTGACTACTATGATTTAGTTTTTCTATTGGCGTCTCCAATTCCGTCTCAGTGGGCGTGTTTGCGACTTCCTTGCATCTTCTGGATTTGGCCTTTCGCCTCTCGCGGCGCTTGCAGGTTCTGCTTTTTGTTGCCTGTTTTGCTGAGTTCTTGGGCGCAAAGTATTGCGCCTTTCGCATACTAAAAAATCCACTTCATCCACTAGCGATATTTTTGCAGGGACTTGTTTATTATGTGTTCTTATCTCAACCATTTCTGCCTCACTGCCGCATGTGGAACTCCACTCTGAATTGGATGATGTACTGGGTCCTCCTTTATTGACCTCTGCATTACTTGTTGTTGTATCACCATATTTAGAGACCTTTAATGCATCATATTTTTAGCAAATGTGAAAATACGCCCGTCTCGTAATCTGTACGATCACGGTGAAATTTAAAGGCTTTTCTCTCCCGAATCTTATCTTCCTCTTTTTCAACCTTTTATTCATTTCCTCCTTTAATTTAGTTATTTCATCTAAGTTGCCCATTATGGCTAATTCTTGATTTAAAATTTCTATTTGTTCTTGGAGTTTAAGGCGATCCTTCTCTGCGTATTTAACAAGAATAACAACGAGTCTTCTAGAAGAATCTAAATTAGTCTCTGCCCATTCCTTCATCATCTCTTTGTCTGGGTTTTCATAACTTGGTGCTGTTAAAATCCTTAACCCTCTAGGTATTCTTCCAACGTCCAAGTATCGCTGGAGTGACTTGGCCTCCCACCATTTACTTTGTTCAAATTTACTTAATTTTTCTAAGTTTTTAATTTTTTCTTTTATACTGGTCTTTCCTTGCCCCTGTGATGCTTGCTGGGAAATTGAGTCCAAATTAAAAGTCTTATTATCACAGAACATATCTGCTGCTGCTGCCTCCCTTTCTTTAAGCGCATCCGCTGACATCGCGCTGTTGTGAGAAATGACTCTATCTTGTTGCTTTTCAACGCGCGGTGAAAGGATTCCTGCCCTTTCTGCAATTTTCTCCGCGCGGGTTACTGCACACCTTCTCGACCCAGCCGACCTTCTAATCAGGCTAATCACTCACCGAACAGCCTCCAGTCAAACGCAGCGCGCGTCCTCCGACTCGAGCTCGCCTGCCTTGGCGCCGTCCTCGGGTGCAATCTTTGCCGTTGTTTACGGTGCTGGGGGGCCACGCTGAAGGTAATCCTCCCGGATTAAACTCTTTTCGCCCGGTTAAGGGCAGCGGCTCCTTTGTTAGCTGTGACCACACTCTGGAAGGGGGTCCGTGTTTAGCTGGAGGAGTCCAAAACCAGCTATAAATATCCCAGTAACTCCAACTCTTTCACCACAGAAAAACGACGGAGCACGGACCTCAGGTGAAGTGCAGTATATATATACATATTTTCCAACAACAGCTTACATGGCACTCTCCTTGGTACAAAAATATATCTTTTATTGAGACCTTCTTCTCCTCCACCTACGAGTTTCGAACACAAAGTTCTTGTTCACGTGAACAAGAACTTTGTGTTCGAAATGCGTAGGTGGAGGAGAAGAAGGTCTCAATAAAAAGATATATTTTTGTACCAAGGAGAGTGCCGTGTAAGCTGTTGTTGGAAAATAATTAGCGAGAGGTGGTCCTGTCTCGCCACGAGCACCAGCTGGAGGGTGCTCCCCCATAAAGGACCGTGTTTGTTGATAATATATATATATATATATATATTATCTACTGGCGGTCGCCAGTAGATAGTTATAGTTAGGACCTATTTTCCATAGGAAATCCGCGACATTCTATTTGAAATAACTCTCTTGCCGGTTGACGAATCTTCGCAAAATTTTCAAACTTTATGACCCGCTCCGGTCCGCTCCTACCCTGAAAGTCTCGGGGTGATTCATCAAGCGGGGGCCGAGAAAAAAGGGGGTCCCAAAGCGTGTTTTCCCCATTCATTTTCCCATAGGAAACTTTAGACACGGCTACAGCCCGAACTGCTGAACGGAATTACACCAAATTTGGCAAAGAGGTAGTTCTTGGTTCAGAAAGAACCCTTTTTGTTAAATGGTGTAAATCCGTTCAGTAGTTGCGGAGAAATTAAAAAAATAAGAGTCAAAAATCAATTTCCCATAGGAAACTTTATGCAAGGCTACAGCCCGAACTGCTGAACGGAATTACACCAAATTTGGCAAAGAGGTAGTTCTTGGTTCAGAAAGAACCCTTTTGTTAAATGGTATAGATCCGTTCAGTAGTTGCTGAGAAAATCAAAAGTAAAAACACATATATATCTGGGCGGAGCCTAACCACACATGTCATCGTGAGATCTGATTGGCTGTCAGCACTTCATCCTGGAATTGCTGGCAGCCATCTTGAGACCAATATACATGATAGTACCCCATTGAAATGCCTTGTAGTGAATCAAAGATTTTGAGGGTTACCAAAAGGAGAACTATTAAGGGTGATAACAGACTTTAGTTACATTAGAATTCATTTGTTGATGGTACCATACTAATTTCAGGAATTGTGGTGTGTTCTAAGGTGATTTTACCCTGTGAAAAACCTTCTGCTGGGATATCATGAATCATGTTTGAGAGAAAACTATTTTCACATGCTTGTCCCATACAGTTTTGGAAGGTGCTCCAGAAGCTAAAATGAGAGCATATTTTCTGTAAATTCACATTATCTTTCTCAGTCATGTGAGAATGAAGTCTGACATTCTCAATAAAACATGTACATCCAACAAGGGCAGAGACTGTCAGTTGATTCCTTTGTGTTCTACTGCAGCTTCCCAGAGTGTTCTAAAGAACAACTAGAGTGCTAACAGCCTTACTTATGACAAAAGTATGGCACACCTGAAGCCATCTTGATTGGAATAAACTGGTAACACTTAAAACATTTAATTTAAAAAGGAACAAAATGATGGGGTTCATTTTGTCATAGAAATTATGGTTAGTGATATAGAAAGAAAAATTAGGACATGTTTCAAGTGAGATCTCAAATATCTTCCTGTTATATTTCAACAGGAGCAGCCTATCAGTTGATGCCTTTGTGTTCTACTGCAGCTTCCCAGAGTGTTCTAAAGAACAACTAGAGTGCTAACAGCCTTACTTATGACAAAAGTATAGCACACCTGAAGCCATCTTGATTGGAATAAACTGGTAACACTTAAAACATTTAATTTAAAAAGGAACAAAATGATGGGGTTAATTTTGTCATAAAAATTATGGGTAGTGCTGTAGAAAGAAAAATTAGGACATGTTTCAAGTGTGATCTCAAATATCTTCCTGTTATATTTCAACAGGAGCAGCCTGCCAGTTGATGCCTTTGTGTTCTACTGCAGCTTCCCAGAGTGTTCTAAAGAACAACTAGAGCGCTAACAGCCTTACTTATGACAAAAGTATGGCACACCGGAAGCCATCTTGATTGGAATAAACCGTTAATACTTAAAACATTTAATTTAAAAAGGAACAAAATGAGGGGGTTCTTTTTTAAATAGAAATTATGGTTAGTGCTGCAGAAAGAAAAATGAGGGCATGTTTTAAGTGAGATCTCAAATCCTCTTTAGAATATTCTGACATGCAGACTGAAACAATCACTTTCAATACCAGCAGCAGACTTCCAGTTAACTCCCTGGTGAGCAGTAGCTTTAGTACAGTGATCTAATGAGCAACTAGAGTGCTAACATTCTGAATTTATGGCAAATGTGAGACACATCTGAATGCCTTCTTGATGAAATCAAAGTAAAAAACTGAAAGCATTTCCTACTGAGGAGACTGCAGTAAATGAGGAAATTAGGAAACTTCATAACAAAGAAGTCTTCCAAGATGGCCACCAGAGAAAAAAGAGCCCAAATGTAGCACAAATATTACCCAAATATTACCCAGATGTAGCCCACATATAGCCCAATGACAAAAGTGTGCAAAACACATTTTATTTTTAGTTTTTTTGCAGTTTTATGTAGTGCAGACTGGTCAGGCATTGGAGCGTTGCATCTTAAAACATGACCCCCTACACTACAAAAACACTACTGCACTACTCTAAACCCTAAAACACTACCCCAGCACGACTCCCTACACTACACAAGCACCACTGCACTATCCTAAACCCTAAAACACTACCCCCAGCATGACCCCCTACACTACACAAACACCACTGCACTACCCTAAACCCTAAAACACTACCCCCAGCACGATCCCCTACACTACCCAAACACCACTGCACTAACCTAAATCCTAAAACAATACCCCCAGCACGACCCCCTACACTACCCAAACACCACTGCACTACCCTAAAACATGACCCCCTACACTACACAAACACCACTGCACTACCCTAAACCCTAAAACACTACCGCCAGAACGAACCCCTACACTGCCCGAACACCACTGCACTGCCCTAAACCTTGAAACACCAGCCCCTGCACGACCCCCTACACTGTTCGAACACCACTGCACTGCCCTAAACCCTGAAACACCACCCCCAGCACGACCCCCTACACTGCCCGAACACCACTGCACTGCCCTAAACCCTGAAACACCACCCCCTTCACGACCCCCTGCACTGCCCGAACACCACTGCACTGCCCTAAACCCTGAAACACCACCCCCAGCACGGCCCCCTACACTGCCCAAACACCACTGCCCTGCCCTAAACCCTGAAACACTATCCCCAGCAAGCCCCCTACACTGCCCAAACACCATTCCACTGCCCTAAACCCTGAAACATCACCCCCAGCAAGACCCCCTACACTGCCCGAACACCACTGCCCTAAACCCTGAAACACCACCCCCAGCACGACACCCTACACTGCCTGAACACCACTGCACTGCCCTAAACCCTGAAACACCACCCCCAGCACGACCCCCTACACTGCACAAACACCACTGCTCTGCCCAAAACCCTGAAACACCAGCCCCAGCACGACCCCCTACACTGCCCGAACACCACTGCACTGCCCTAAACCCTGAAACACCAGCCCCAGCACGACCCCCTACACTGCCCGAACACCACTGCACTACCCTAAACCCAGAAACACCACCCCTAGCACGACCCCCTACACTGCCTGAGCACCACTGCACTGCCCTAAACCCTGCAACACCAGCCCCAGCATGACCCCCTACACTGCCCGAACACCACTGCACTGCCCTAAACCCTGAAACACCAGCCCCAGCACGACCACCTACACTGCACGAACACCACTGCACTGCCCTAAACCCTGAAACACCAGCCCCAGCATGACCCCCTACACTGCCCGAACACCACTGCACTGCCCTAAACCGTGAAACACTAGCCCCAGCACGACCCCCTACACTGCCAGAACACCATTGCACTGCCCTAAACCCTGAAACACCAGCCCCAGCACAACCCCCTACACTGCCCGAACACTACTGCACTGCCCTAAACCCTGAAACACCACCCCGTGCACGACCCCCTACACTGCCCGAACATCACTGCACTGCCCTAAACTCTGAAACACCACCCCCAGCACGACACCCTACACTGCCCGAACACCACTGCACTGCCCTAAACCCTGAAACACCATTCCCCCTGCACGACCCCCTACACTGCCTGAACACTACTGCACTGCCCTAAACCCTGAAACACCATCCCCAGCACGACCCCCTACACTGCACGAACACCTCTGCACTGCCCTAAACCCTGAAACACTACTCCCAGCAAGACCCCCTACACTGCCCGAACACCACTGCACTGCCCTAAACCCTGAAACATCACCCCCAGCAAGACCCCCTACACTGCCCGAACACCACTGCCCTAAACCCTGAAACACCACCCCCAGCAAGACCCCCTACACTGCCCGAACTCCACTGCACTACCCTAAACCCTACAACACTACCCCCAGCATGACCCCCTACACTACACAAGCACCACTGCACTACCCTAAACCCTAAAACACTACCCCCAGAACGACCCCCTACACTGCCCGAACACCACTGCACTGCCCTAAACCTTGAAACACCAGCCCCTGCACGACCCACTACACTGTTCGAACACTACTGCACTGCCCTAAACCCTGAAACACCACCCCCAGCATGACCCCCTACACTGCCGAACACCACTGCACTGCCCTAAACCCTGAAACACCACCCCCTTCACGACCCCCTACACTGCCCGAACACCACTGCACTGCCCTAAACCCTGAAACACCACCCCCAGCACGGCCCCCTACACTGCCCAAACACCACTGCACTGCCCTAAACCCTGAAACACTATCCCCAGCAAGACCCCCTACACTGCCCAAACACCACTCCACTGCCCTAAACCCTGAAACATCACCCCCATCAAGAACCCCTACACTGCCCGAACACCACTCCCCTAAACCCTGAAACACCACCCCCAGCACGACCCCCTACACTGCCCGAACACCACTGCACTGCCCTAAACCCTGAAACACCAGCCCCAGCACAACCCCCTACACTGCCCGAACACCACTGCTCTGCCCAAAACCCTGAAACACAAGCCCCAGCATGACCCCCTACACTGCCCGAACACCACTGCACTGCCCTAAACCCTGAAACACCAGCCCCAGCACGACCCCCTACACTGCCCGAACACCACTGCACTACCCTAAACCCATAAACACCACCCCCAGCACGACCCCCTACACTGCCTGAGCACCACTGCACTGCCCTAAACCCTGAAACACCAGCCCCAGCATGACCCCCTACACTGCCCGAACACCACTGCACTGCCCTAAACCCTGAAACACCAGCCCCAGCACGACCACCTACACTGCACGAACACCACTGCACTGCCCTAAACCCTGAAACACCAGCCCCAGCACAACCCCCTACACTGCCCGAACACCACTGCACTGCCCTAAACCCTGAAACACCACCCCGTGCATGACCCCTACACTGCCCGAACACCACTGCACTGCCCTAAACCCTGAAACACCACTCCCAGCACGACACCCTACACTACCCGAACACCACTGCACTGCCCTAAACCCTGAAACATCACCCCCAGCAAGACCCCTACACTGCCCGAACACCACTGCCCTAAACCCTGAAACACCACCCCCAGCAAGACCCCCTACACTGCCCGAACACCACTGCACTGCCCTAAACCCTGAAACACCAGCCCCAGCACGACCCCCTACATTGCCCGAACACCACTGCACTGCCCTAAACCCTGAAACACCACCCCCTGCATGACCCACTACACTGCCCGAACACCACTGCACTGCCCTAAACCCTGAAACACCATTCCCCCTGCACGACCCCCTACTCTGCCCGAACACTACTGCACTGGACTAAACCCTGAAACACCATCCCCAGCACGACCCCCTACACTGCACGAACACCCCTGCACTGCCCTAAACCCTGAAACACTACCCCCAGCAAGACCCCCTACACTGCACTGCCCTAAACCCTGAAACATCACCCCCAGCAAGACCCCCTACACTGCCCGAACACCACTGCCCTAAACCCTGAAACACTACGCCCAGCAAGACCCCCTACACTGCCCGAACACCACTGCACTGCCCTAAACCCTGAAACACCAGCCCCAGCACGACCCCCTACATTGCCCGAACACCACTGCACTGCCCTAAACCCTGAAACACCACCCCCTGCATGACCCCCTACACTGCCCGAACACTACTGCACTGCCCTAAACCCTGAAACACCGCCCCCAGCATGACCCCCTACACTGCACGAACACTACTGCACTGCCCTAAACCTTGAAACACCAGCCCCAGCACGACCCCCTACATTGCCCGAACACCACTGCACTGCCCTAAACCCTGAAACACCATCCCCAGCACGACCCCCTACATTGCCCGAACACCACTGCACTGCCCTAAACCCTGAAACACCAGCCCCAGCACGACCCCCTACATTGCCCGAACACCACTGCACTGCCCTAAACCCTGAAACACCACCCCCTGCACGACCCCCTACACTGCCCGAACACTACTGCACTGCCCTAAACCCTGAAACACCGCCCCCAGCATGACCCCCTACACTGCACGAACACTACTGCACTGCCCTAAACCCTGAAACATCACCCCCAGCAAGACCCCCTACACTGCCCGAACACCACTGCCCCTAAACCCTGAAACACCACACCCAGCAAGACCCCTACACTGCCCGAACAACACTGCAGTGCCCTAAACCCTGAAACACCACCCCCAGCACGACCCCCTACACTGCCCGAACACCACTTCTCTGCCCAAAACCCTGAAACACCAGCCCCAGCACGACCCCCTACACTGCCCGAACACCACTGCACTGCCCTAAACCCTGAAACACCACCCCCAGCAAGACCCCTACACTGCCCGAACACCACTGCCCTAAACCCTGAAACACCAGCCCCAGCACAACCCCTACACTGCCCGAACACCACTGCACTGCCCTAAACCCTCAAACAACAGCCCCAGCACGACCCCCTACACTGCCCGAACACCACTGCACTACCCTAAACCCTGAAACACCAGCCCCAGCAAGACCCCCTACACTGCCCGAACACCACTGCACTGCCCTAAACCCTGAAACACCAGACCCAGCAAGACCCCCTACACTGCCCGAACACCACTGCACTGCCCTAAACCCTGAAACACCATCCCCAGCAAGACCCCCTACACTGCCCGAACACCACTGCGCTGCCCTAAACGCTGAAACATCAGCCCCAGCAAGACCCCCTACACTGCGCGAACACCATTGCACTGCCCTAAACCCTGAAACACCACCCCCAGCAAGACCCCCTACACTGCCCGAACACCACTGCACTAAACCCGGAAACACCAGCCCCAGCAAGATCACCTACACTGCCACTGCACTGCCCAAAACCCTGAAACACCACCCCCAGCACGACACCCTACACTGCCCGAACACCACTGCACTGCCCTAAACCCTGAAACACCACCCCCAGCACGACCCCTACACTGCCCGAACACCACTGCACTGCCCTAAACCCTGAAACACCACCCCCTGCACGACCCCCTACACTGCCCGAACACCACTGCACTGCCCTAAACCCTAAAACTCTACCCCCAGCATGACCCCCTACACTGCCCGAACACCACTGCACTGCCCTAAACCCTGACTCACCACCCCCTGCACGACCCCCTACATTGCCCGAACACAACTACACTGCCCTAAACCCAGAAACACCACCCCCAGCATGACCCCCTACACTGCCCAAATACCACTGCACTGCCCTAAACCCTGAAACACCACCCCCAGCACGACCCCCTACACTGCCCGAACATCACTGCACTGCCCTAAACCCTGAAACACCAGCCCCTGCACGACCCCCTACACTGCCCGAACACCACTGCACTGCCCTAAACCCTGAAACACCACCCCCAGCACGACCCCCTACACTGCCTGAACACCACTGCCCTAAACCCTCAAACACCACCCCCAGCAAGACCCCCTACACTGCCCGAATACCACTGCACTGCCCTAAAGCCTGAAACACCACCTCCAACACAACCCCTACACTGCCTGAACACCATTGCACTACCCTAAACCCAGAAACACCAACCCCAGCACGACCCCCTACACTGCCTGAGCACCACTGCCTGCACAGCCCTAAACCCTGAAACACCAGCCCCAGCACGACCCCCTACACTGCCTGAACACTACTGCACTGCCCTAAACCATGAAACACCATCCCCAGCACGACCCCCCACACTGCACAAACACCACTGCACTGCTCTAAACCCTGAAAAACTACCCCCAGCAAGACCCCCTACACTGCCCGAACACCACTGCACTGCCCTAAACCCTAAAACACCAGCCCCAGCACGCCCCCCTACACTGCCCGAACACCACTGCACTGCCCTAAACCCTGAAACACCAGCCCCAGCATGACCCCCTACACTGCCCGAACACCACTGCACTACCCTAAACCCATAAACACCACCCTCAGCACGACCCCCTACACTGCCTGAGCACCACTGCACTGCCCTAAACCCTGAAACACCAGCCCCAGCATGACCCCCTACACTGCCCGAACACCACTGCACTGCCCTAAACCCTGAAACACCAGCCCCAGCACGACCACCTACACTGCACAAACACCACTGCACTGCCCTAAACCCTGAAACCCTAGCCCCAGCATGACCCCCTACACTGCCCGAACACCACTGCACTGCCCTAAACCATGAAACACTATCCCCAGCACGACCCCCTACACTGCCAGAACACCATTGCACTGCCCTAAACCCTGAAAAACCAGCCCCAGCACAACCCCCTACACTGCCCGAACACCACTGCACTGCCCTAAACCCTGAAACACCACCCCGTGCACGACCCCCTACACTGCCCGAACACCACTGCACTGCCCTAAACCCTGAAACACCACCCCCAGCACGACACCCTACACTGCCCGAACACCACTGCACTGCCTTAAACCCTGAAACATCACCACCAGCAAGACCCCCTACACTGCCCGAACACCACTGCCCTAAACCCTGAAACACCACCCCCAGCAAGACCCCCTACACTGCCCGAACACCACTGCACTGCCCTAAACCCTGAAACACCAGCCCCAGCACGACCCCCTACATTGCCCGAACACCACTGCACTGCCCTAAACCCTGAAACACCACCCCCTGCATGACCCACTACACTGCCCGAACACCACTGCACTGCCCTAAACCCTGAAACACCATTCCCCCTGCACGACCCCCTACTCTGCCCGAACACTACTGCACTGGCCTAAACCCTGAAACACCATCCCCAGCACAACCCCCTACACTGCATGAACACCCCTGCACTGCCCTAAACCCTGAAACACTACCCCCAGCAAGACCACCTACACTGCCCGAACACCACTGCACTGCCCTAAACCCTGAAACATCACCCCCAGCAAGACCCCCTACACTGCCCGAACACCACTGCCCTAAACCCTGAAACACCACCCCCAGCAAGACCCCCTACACTGCCCGAACACCACTGCACTGCCCTAAACCCTGAAACACCAGCCCCAGCACGACCCCCTACATTGCCCGAACACCACTGCACTGCCCTAAACCCTGAAACACCACCCCCTGCATGACCCACTACACTGCCCGAACACCACTGCACTGCCCTAAACCCTGAAACACCGCCCCCAGCATGACCCCATACACTGCACGAACACTACTGCACTGCCCTAAACCCTGAAACACTACCCCCAGCAAGACCCCCTACACTGCCCGAACACCACTGCACTGCCCTAAACCCTGAAACATCACCCCCAGCAAGACCCCCTACACTGCCCGAACACCACTGCCCTAAACCCTGAAACACCACCCCCAGCAAGACAACCTACACTGCCCGAACAACACTGCAGTGCCCTAAACCCTAAAACACCACCCCCAGCACGACCCCTACACTGCCCGAACACCACTGCTCTGCCCAAAACCCTGAAACACCAGCCCCAGCACGACCCCCTACACTGCCCGAACACCACTGCACTGCCCTAAACCCTGAAACACCACCCCCAGCACGACCCCCTACACTGCCCGAACACCACTGCACTGCCCTAAACCCTGAAACACCACCCCCAGCACGACCGCCTACACTGCCTGAAAACCACTGCACTGCCCTAAACCCTGAAACACCAGCCCCAGCACGACCCCCTACACTGCCCGAACACCACTGCACTGCCCTAAACCCTGAAACACCAGCCCCAGCATGACCCCCTACACTGCCCAAACACCACTGCACTACCCTAAACCCTGAAACACCAGCCCCAGCAAGACCCCCTACACTGCCCGAACACCACTACACTGCCCTAAACCCTGAAACACCACACCCAGCAAGACCCCCTACACTGCCCGAACACCACTGCGCTGCCCTAAACGCTGAAACATCAGCCCCAGCAAAACCCCCTACACTGTGCGAACACCATTGCACTGCCCTAAACACTGAAAGACCACCCCCAGCAAGACCCCCTACACTGCCCAAACACCACTGCACTAAACCCGGAAACACCAGCCCCAGCAAGACCACCTACACTGCCCGAACACCACTGCACTGCCCAAAACCCTGAAACACCACCCCAGCACGACACCCTACACTGCCCGAACACCACTGCACTGCCCTAAACCCTGAAACACCACCCCCAGCACGACCCCTACACTGCCCGAGCACCACTGCACTGCCCTAAACCCTGAAACACCACCCCCCTGCACGACCCCCTATACTGCCCGAACACCACTGCACTGCCCTAAACCCTAAAACTCTACCCCCAGCATGACCCCCTACACTGCCCGAACACCACTACACTGCCCTAAACCCAGAAACACCACCCCCAGCACGACCCCCTACACTGCCCAAACACCACTGCACTGCCCTAAACCCTGAAACACCACCCCCAGCACGACCCCCTACACTGCCCAAACACCACTGCACTGCCCTAAACCCTGAAACACCAGCCCCTGCACGACCCCCTACACTGCCCGAACACCATTGCACTGCCCTAAACCCTGAAAAACCACCCCCAGCACGACCCCCTACACTGCCTGAACACCACTGCCCTAAACCCTGAAACACCACCCCCAGCAAGACCCCCTACACTGCTCGAATACCACTGCACTGCCCTAAAGCATGAAACACCACCTCCAACACAACCCCCTACACTGCCTGAACACCATTGCTCTGCCCTAAACCATGAAACATCACACCCAGCAAGACCCCCTACACTGCCCGAACACCAGTGCCCTAAACCCTGAAACACCACCCCCAGCATGACCCCCTACACTACTCGAACACCTCTGCTCTGCCCAAAACACTGAAACACCAGCCCCAGCTTGACCCCCTACACTGCCCGAACACCACTGCACTGCCCTAAACCCTGAAACACCAGCCCCAGCACGAACCCCTACACTGCCCGAACACAACTGCACTACCCTAAACCCAGAAACACCACCCCCAGCACGACCCCCTACACTGCCCGAGCACCACTGCCTGCACTGCACTAAACCCTGAAACACCAGCCCCAGCACGACCCCCTACACTGCCTGAACACTACTGCACTGCCCTAAACCATGAAACACCATCCCCAGCACGACCCCCTACACTGCACGAACACCACTGCACTGCCCTAAACCCTGAAAAACTACCCCCAGCAAGACCCCCTACACTGCCCGAACACCACTGCACTGCCCTAAACCCTGAAACATCACCCCCAGCAAGACCCCCTACACTGCCCGAACACCACTGCCCTAAACCCTGAAACACCACCCCCAGCAAGACCCCCTACACTGCCCGAACACCACTGCACTGCCCTAAACCCTGAAACACCAGCCCCAGCACGACCCCCTACACTGCCCGAACACCACTGCACTGCCCTAAACCCTGAAACACCACCCCGTGCATGACCCCCTACACTGCCCGAACACCACTGCACTGCCCTAAACCCTGAAACACCAGCCCCAGCATGACCCCCTACACTGCCCGAACACCACTGCACTGCCCTAAACCCTGAAACACAACCCCCAGCACGACCCCCTACACTACCCGAACACCACTGCACTACCCTAAACCCTAAAATACTCCCCCCAGCATGACCCCCTACACTACCCAAACACAACTGCACTGCCCTAATCCCTCAAACACTCCCCCAGCACGACCCCCTACACTACCAAAACACCACTGCACTGCCCTAAACCCTAAAACACTCCCCCAGCACGACCCCCTAC
Source organism: Calotriton arnoldi (assembly GCA_963921515.1). Classification (NCBI taxonomy): domain Eukaryota; kingdom Metazoa; phylum Chordata; class Amphibia; order Caudata; family Salamandridae; genus Calotriton; species Calotriton arnoldi. Next base: position 450,428 of record CAWUFW010003068.1, on the reverse strand, counting down.
ACTGCCCGAACACCACTGCACTGCCCTAAACCCTAAAACACTCCCCCCAGCATGACCCCCTACACTACCCAAACACCACTGCACTGCCCTAATCCCTAAAACACTCCCCCAGCATGACCCCCTGCATGACCCAAACACCACTGCACTGCCCCAAACCCTGAAACACCACCCCCAGCAAGACCCCCTACACTGCCCGAACACCACTGCACTACCCTAAACCCTAAAACACGACCTCCTACACTACACAAAGACCACTGCACTACCCTAAACCCTAAAACACTACCCCCAGCACGACCCCCTACACTACACAAACACCACTGCACTACCCTAAACCCTAAAACACTACCCCCTACACTACACAAACACCACTGCACTACCCTAAACCCTAAAACAATACCCCAGCACGAACCCCTACACTACCCAAACACCACTGCACTACCCTAAACCCTAAAACACTACCCCCAGCAGTACCCCCTACACTACCCAAACACCATTGCACTACCCTAAACCCTAAAACACTACCCCCAGCAGTACCCCCTACACTACCCAAACACCACTGCACTACCCTAAACCCTAAACCACTACCCCCAGCACGACCCCTACACTACCCAAACACCACTGTAATACCCTAAACCCTAAAACACTCCCCCAGCATGACTCCCTACACTATCCAAACACCACTGCACTACCCTAAACCCTAAATCTACCCCCATCATGACCCCCTACACTACACAAACACCACTGCACTACCCTAAACCCTAAAACACTACCCCCAGCATGACCCCCTTCACTACCTAAACACAACTACACAATTTGTTACAGGCGTTGCAACGCAGGCCTGTGGTGCTTACTGGAAGTACTTGGTGGGCTAGTTGGGCCCCAGGGACCCTCAGGATTCAAGGTGACCTAATCCCCCAACTTAAAACGCGCCACGGGGCGCGTTTGCACAGTGGTGAAGGGAGGGGGCGGGGCCTCAGGTGACATGTGCGCAAACACGCCCCCTTGAATCCTGAGGGACCCTGGGGGCCAACTAGCCCACCAGGTACCTTCAGTAAGCACAACAGAGTTGCGTTGCAGAGAGGTGAAAAAAGGTGCGTGGCCTCGGAACACCTCTCTGCAACTCAGCTCTGTGGTCCTAACTGTAGGTACCTGGGGGGCTAGTTGGGCCCCAGGGACCCTCAGGATTCAAGGGGACTTAATCCCGCAACTTAAAACGCGCCACGGGGCGCGTTTGCACACGTGTTTTAAGAGGTAGTTTTAATCCCCCTGCCCTATTATGTACTAGGGACTTACAGAGGAGGTCATGCTAATCACAGGGGTACCCCAACGCATAGTGTTCCCTAGTGTATGTAGGTGTTTTCACCGTATTCTAAGTGTCTTTTAGCATAGCACTGACTCTGGTTAGTCAGAGTCAGTTACCACCAGTACCCGTCTGAAAAAGTTGTGGGCACAGGATGATTTTGCAACATGGCCTCTTTCTGCTCCTCTGTTGGTTCTTTCTGCACATCTTTTGCTTCTTCCTGCACTTTTCTTCGTCTTTGTGGACTTCTGTTGCTTCTTTCTGCATTTCTTTTGCTTCTTTCTGCGCGTTTTTTCTTCTTTCTTCACATGTCCTACCTCTGTAGGCATAGTTAGAAACTAGCATTTAAAAAACCTTTGAAATTCACTTAAAAAATCATAGGTTTCAGGCACGTTATAGTTAGAAATTAGCATTTAAAAAACCTTTGAAATTCACTGAAAAAACCATAGGTTTCAGACACGTTATAGTTAGAAATTAGCATTTAAAAAACCTTTGAAATTCACTGAAAAAACCATAGGTTTTAGGGACAGTTATAGTTAGTTGGACATTTTACTCGTACAAAACCATAGAAATTCCCCCGTTATAGTTAGTTCAGATAACTATAACTCGCGCCCCCGCAATGCACTGCTGATGACGTCACATATTACATCACTCATGACATGGTCAGTGACATCACTGATGACATCACTGATGACATCTCAAATGACATCACTGATGACATCATCCATGTGATAATTTCATGCATCTTCTCACACCCTAATATAGCTTTTGATACACCCACTCTAAATTACAGACTGCCATTCTCAAAACCATACACACTCCAATACCAATAACTACATACCCACTCACTGATTCTTAGGTCTACACACACACATCTACTCACTCACCCGTACAGTCACTCATACTTACAGTCACTCAGTACAGGACTATCATATGCACTCATACACCTATATAAACACTCACACACCGCCACTCATCCATAGAGGTACTCACACACCTAGTCAGTCATGCAAAAAATTAATCACACACCCATTTACTCACCTATACAGTTATACACACACCAGCTCACTTACTCATACAAATACTAGCACATTCTTACGCTCTTATACAATAACTGATACAAGCACACACGCATCCATACAGCCACTTTCACAATCACACACTCTCACTTATAGCCATTTAAATACTCTAACACACATATATACTGCCTTTTACATATGTAGTTACTCGCACATGTACCACTGAGATATACATTCACTCACTAACACACCCATACACACACTCACCCACCCAAGCAGTCCATCACAGATGCACTCTTGAAATCATGCACCCAGTGAATCACCCACTCACACATCTATGTACAGAGTCACACACACCCCACCCACACAAACACTCAGGCAGCCATACAGATACTCAGAGAACCAATCAATAACCCATATAGACACTCATGTAGCTATTCGCAAATCCATGCATCCACTTACACACCAACAAACAGACGGATACAGACATTCACACAGTTTAGTCACTAACCCATGCATTCAGTAAGATACGTTTAATCACTCACTTGTAGAGTCAGTCACGCACGTACTAAATCATCCATTCAGACACTTAAACACCCACTCATTCTTCAATACGCCTTTCCCTATATATATTAAACATATTTAAACTTTACAGAAACACACACTGGATGATGTCATCAGTGATTTCATTTGAGATGTCATCAGTGATGTCATCAGTGATGTCACTGACCATGTCATGAGTGATGTAATATGTGACGTCATCAGCAGTGCATTGCGGGGCGCGAGTTATAGTTAGCTGAACTAACTATAACGGGGGAATTTCTATGGTTTTGTACGAGTGAAATGTCCAACTAACTATAACTGTCCCTAAAACCTATGGTTTTTTCAGTGAATTTCAAAGGTTTTTTAAATGCTAATTTCTAACTAAAATGTGTCTGAAACCTATGGTTTTTTCAGTGAATATATATATATATATACAGAGCAAATCCTGGATCGTCACCAACCTTCACGGCACACAAACACAGGTACGGACCACTTCAAGGGACGTTAAGGAACTGCGGTGCTTTATTTAAATAACATGATTACAGCAACCAGTCAATCCTGGCCAGTGCCTCAGCATGACGCGTTTCGACCGATACGACTCGGTCTTTTTAAACAGCGAATAATAAGACCATTCAACACACTACTTAATTGTATTCACTAACATGCTGACAGCATCCAATGAAATATATTTATATATATATTCACTGAAAAAACCATAGGTTTTAGGGACAGTTATAGTTAGTTGGACATTTCACTCGTACAAAACCCGTGAAATTCCCCCGTTATAGTTAGTTCAGCTAACTATAACTCGCGCCCAGCAATGCACTGCTGATGACGTCACATATTACATCACTCATGACATGGTCAGTGACATCACTGATGACATCACTGATGACATCTCAAATGACATCACTGATGACATCATCCATGTGATAATTTGATGCATCTTCTCACACCCTAATATAACTTTTGATACACCCACTGTAAATTACAGACTGCCATTGTCAAAACCATAGACACTCCAGCAGCAATAACTACATACACACTCACTGATTCTTAGGTCTACACACACACACATCTACTCACTCACCCATACAGTCACTCATACTTACGGTTACTCAGTACAGGACTATGATATGCACTCATACACCTATATAAACACTCACACACCACCACTTATCCATAGAGGTACTCACACACCTAGTCAGTCATGCAAAAAAATTATCACACACCCATTTACTCACCTATACAGTTATACACACACCAGCTCACTTACTCATACAAATACTAGCACATTCTTACGCTCTTATACAATAACTGATACAAGCACACACGCATCCATACAGCCACTCTCACAATCACACACTCTCACTTATAGCCTTTTAAATACTCTAACACACATATATACTGCCTTTTACATATGTAGTTACTTGCACATGTACCACTGAGATATACATTCACTCACTAACGCACCCATACACACACTCACCCACCCAAGCAGTCCATCACAGATGCACTCTTCAAATCATGCACTCAGTGAATCACCCACTCACACATCAATGTACAGATTCACACACACCCCACCCACACAAACACTCAGGCACCCATACAGATACTCAGAGAACCAATCAATAACCCATATACACACTCATGTAGCTATTCGCAAATCCATGCATCCACTTACACAACAACAGACAAACGGATACAGACATTCACACAGTTTAGTCAGTAACCCATGCATTCAGTAAGATACGTTTAATCACTCACTTGTAGAGTCAGTCACGCACCTACTCAATCATCCATTGAGCCACTTATACACCCAGTCATTCTTCAATACGCCTTTGCCTATAAATATTAAACATATTTAAACTTTACAGAAACACACAGTCACTGCATGATGTCATCAGTGATGTCATCAGTGATGTCATTTGAGATGTCATCAGTGATGTCACTGACCATGTCATGAGTGATGTAATATGTGACGTCATCAGCAGTGCATTGCGGGGGCGCAAGTTATAGTTAGCTGAACTAACTATAACGGGGGAATTTCACGGGTTTTGTACGAGTGAAATATCCAACTAACTATAACTGTCCCTAAAACCTATGGTTTTTTCAGTGAATTTCAAAGGTTATTTAAATGCTAATTTCTAACTATAACATGTCTGAAACCTATGGTTTTTTCAGTGAATTTCAAAGGTTTTTTAAATGTTTATTTCTAACTATAACGTGCATGAAACCTATGTTTTTTTCAGTGAATTTCAAAGGTTTTTTAAATGCTTATTTCTAACTATAACGTACCTGAAACCTATGGTTTTTCAGAGAATTTCAAAGGTTTTTTAAATGCTAGTTTCTAACTATGCCTACAGAGGTAGGACATGTGACGAAAGAAGAAAAAACGCACAGAACGAAGCAAAAGAAATGCAGAAAGAAGCAACAGAAGTCCACAAAGACGAAGAAAAGTGCAGGAAGAAGCAAAAGATGTGCAGAAAGAACCAACAGAGGAGCAGAAAGAGGCCTTGTTCCAAAATTATCCTGTGCCCACAACTTTTTCCGACGTGTACTGGTGGTAACTGACTCTGACTAACCAGAGCCAGTGCTATTCTAAAACACACTTAGAATACAGTTAAAACACCTACATACACTAGGGAACACTATGCATTGGGGTACCCCTGTGATTAGCATGACATCCTCTGTAAGTCCCTAGTACATAATAGGGCAGGGGGATTAAAACTACCTCTTAAAATGCGCTACAGGGCGCGTTTGCACAGTGGTGAAGGGAGGGGGGGCCTGAGGTGGCATGTGTGCAAACGCACCCCATGGCACTTTTTAAGTTGCGGGATTAAGGCCCCTGGAATCCTGAGTGTCCATGGGCCCAACTAGCCCCCCAGGTACCTACAGTTAGGACCACAGAGCTGAGTTGCAGAGAGGCGTTCCGAGGCCACGCACCTTTTTTCACCTCTCTGCAACGCAACTCTGTTGTGCTTACTGAAGGTACCTGGTGGGCTAGTTGGACTCCAGGGACCCTCAGGATTGAAGGGACTTAATCCCCAACTTAAAACACGCCACGGGGCCTGTTTGCACACATGTCACCTCAAGCCCCGCCCCTCCCTTCACCACTGTGCAAACACGCCCCATGGCACGTTTTTAAGTTGGGGGATTAAGTCCCCTTGAATCATGAGGGTCCCTGGGGTCCAACTAGCCCACCCTTTACCTCCAGTATGCACCAGGGAGCTGCGTTGCAGAGAGGTGTTCAGAGGCCACGCCCCTTTTACACCTCTCTGCAACGCAGCTCTGTGGCGCTTTCTGGACGTACCTGGTGGGCTAGTTGGCCCCCAGGGACCCTCACGATTGAAGAGGATTTAATTCCCCATCTTAAAACGCGCCACGGGGCCTGTTTGCCCACATGTCACCTGAAGCCCCGCCCCCTCCCTTCACCACTGTGCAAACACGCCCCATGGCACGTTTTAAGTTGGGGGATTAAGTCCCCTTGAATACTGAGGGTCCCTGGAGTCCAACTAGCCCACCATGTACCTCCAAAAAGCGCCACAGAGCTGCGTTGCAGAGAGGTGTAAAAAGGGGTGTGGCCTCTGTACACCTCTCTGCAACGCAGCTCCCTGGCGCATACTGGAGGTTCCTGGTGGGCTAGTTGGCACCCAGGGACCCCCAGTATTCAAGGGGAATTACTTCCCCTTCTTACAACGCGCCAGGGGGCGCGTTTGCAGACTGCTGCAGGGAGGGGGCGGGGCCTCCGGCACGATGCCGGTCTTTTTTTTTTTTTTTTTTATGGGAGGGAGGCTGCATGGCCCCCCTTCCCTCGGCCACTTTTGGCCCCGGGGACCCCATCCCCCGGGGCCTGACCATTTTCTTTTTATTTTTTAAAAAGAAAAAAAACGGGAAGGGGCCGCATGGCCCCCCTTCCCTGGGCCTCTCTTGGCCCCGGGGACCCCATCCCCCGGGGCATGCCCACAATTTTTTTTTTAATAAAATATTCAGAGGGGGGCTGCGTGGCCCCCTCCTCAGGCCATTTAAGGCCCGGGGACCCCATCCCCCGGGGCCGGCCTTTGCGTCTTTTTTTTTCTTTTTGTAAAGAATTCTTTTTTTGGGGAGGGGGGCTGCGTGGCCCCCCTCCCGGGCCACTAATGGCCCCGGGGACCACATCCCCCGGGGCCTGGCCACTCGTTGGGGACCGTGGGGGGTCCCCAATCACCGCACGGTCCCGCCGGCTCCCCGCGTCCTGCGGGAGCCAGCATTGCTTTTCCATAAGGGGAGCTGCTGACATGTAGCTCCCCTTATGGAAAAGCAATTTGTTTTGCTTCATTGAAGCAAAGCAAGTTTGCAATGACAGGACGGGAGCCGCGTGGCTCCGCGTGCTGCCATTGCAAACAGCAGTGTCCCGGGGGTAAGCACCCCGGGACACTGCAGGAGCTGGCCCTGGGGGGTGGCGGTCCCCAGGGCCACCACAGGCTCCAGGAGGGGGGCCGTGCGGCCCCCCTCCCAACATCAACTGAGCCCCGGGGAGATGGTGGTCCCCGGGGCTTCGGGGGTCCGAAACGGACCCCCACATTTCTTTCATTAGAGCCCCGGGGAGGTGGCGGTCCCTGGAATGTGTGGGGGGGCTGGAGCCCCCCCACACAGGTTATTTAATTTAAAAAAAGAAGCCCCGGGGGGTGGCGGTCCCCGGGGCTGCGGGAGGGCGGAGAGCCCTCCCGCACCATTTTTTTTTTAAAGCCTCGGGTGTGGCGGTCCCCTGGGCTTGGGGGGCCTTAGAGGCCCCCCTATAAAATATAAATCAACCCCCGCATGCCCCCGGGACTTGGACCACCCAGGGGCAAAATAGCCTCAAAGCGCGGGAGACCGCGCTTCGATTTGTTTTTTATCACGGCGGGATCCGCGCACCCTAAGCGCATCCCGCCGCTTTTTTGTTTTTAAAAAAATGCTTTTTTCTGCCCAGGAGGTCCTTGTGGGACCCCCTGAGCAGACCTAGGGGGTCAGGGTGTTTCTACCCTGCCCCCTTTTTGCGTTTTGCAACTTGGATTTTTTTTATCACAGTGGGATCCGCGCACCCTAAGCGCATCACGCCGATGTTTTTTTTAAAAAATGCTTTTTTCTGCCCAGGGGTCCTTGTGGGACCCCTGAGCAGACCTAGGGGGTCAGGGTGTTTCTACCCTGCCCCTTTTTGCGTTTTGCAACTTGTTTCTGTGTCTCGGTTCTACCGAGGCACAAAATGGCTGCCAACACTTCCTGATTTGGAGTGTTGACAGCCACTTGACAGCCAATTAGCATGCAGCTCGTGATCGGGAGGGTACGCGGACCCTACGCGGCCTGAACGGATTTACACCATTTAAGCAAAAGGCACGACTCTGAACTAAGGGCTACCTTTTTGGCAAATTTGGTGTAATTCCGTTCAGCAGTTCGGGCTGTAGCTGCAATGAAAGGTTCCTATGGAAAATTGCATGGGGAAAACACGTTTTGGGAACCCCCTTTTTTCTCAGCCCCCGCTTGACGAATCACCCCGAAACTTTCAGGATAGGAGTGGACCGGAGCAGGCCATAAGTTTTGAGAAGTTCGCGAAGATTCGTCAACCGGTGCCAAAGTTATTTCAAATAGAATGTTGCGGATTTCCTATGGAAAATAGGTCCTAACTATAACTATCTACTGGCGACTCCATTTTAACTGCTTTTCCTTTGGAAAACGACCTCATTCAGCTCCAGCCTTCTCCTGTCTACTATTGCTCCTTCACTTCAAAATGCTTAGAGTATGGATTGTGGGCTACAGCTATATATATTGGGCTAAACAGGCTGAAAAAAGAGAGGTATTGACAGGAACTTGTGTTTGCCAAATGTGCAGATTACTTGGTTTGGACAGAGAGGGCTAAAGTTTCATCAGTTGCTGGCTTTGGTTAAATCCATTGTGGATTCCCAAGCTCCTCACCTCATGATTGTGCACTGTGGTGGCAACGACCTAGGCACTTTGACTGGAGTAGGGCTAATGAAAGAAACCATTGCAGAACTTATGTCGCTTTTCCCTCACACTGTCTTGGTGTACTCTAATATATGCCAAAGATAGAAATGGATGTGGTTAAATGAATTGTGTCCACAGATTTACAAAGCCAACCATGTTAATAAAACTGTTTCTGCATTCCTCAGAAACCATTACATATTATAACAACAAGCTGTGTTTTGACATGCAGGGAATTTGTAGAAAGGATGGAGTGCATTTTACAGATGAAGGCAACAGGGTGTTTCTAAGTAACCTCAAACTCTGCATCTGGTCTTATGTATAGCAGCCATGTACACACAACCAACACAACGGCTCTTGTCAGGGCCACCCTAGTACCCAAAATATTGTGAAGTTTTTTTTAAAGGGTTTAAAGGGTTTTTTTTTCTTTTGTTGTTGGGGATCTTCGCTACGACGTCACGATCCCTGCAGACAAGTCGCGAAAACAGAAAACAAAAGCAGACATTCAATGACCACTAACACATCCAAAATTAATATGTATAAAAGTTCATTCTGAACATTACCCTACACATATTACTATATTCATACTTTTTTCAAAGCATGTGTAAACTCATATTTTTGTACTAAATTTCTTTAAAAACCATCTTTCAGACCTATTTCCCGTTTTCACAGTTATTCAGGATGTTGCCATGACATCGTTAACCTTGACATTTGCACCTTTTCCATAACGTCTAAAAAACATATATCCACACATACTACAGTATTTTACACACTAGTGGTTTCTTACAATATTCCCTAAAGTCATGTTTTTCTAGAGAGTTTATATAAAAATCATCTCTAAAATCTATTTTCCATGATCATCGCGGACATGTCACGAAAACGGAAAACAAAAGCACACATTCAATGGCCACCAACACATCCAAAAATTATTTGTAAAAAAATACATTCTGAACATTTCCCTACACATATTACTATATACATACTTCTTTCAAAGCATGTTTAAACTCATATTTTTTATATTAAGTTTCTTTATAAACCATCTTTCAGACCTATTTTCCAATTTCGGGGTTATTCAGGATGTCGTGATGACGTCGTCTTTTCCATAAAATGAAAACACATATTTGCACACACACTACAGGATTTTACATACTAGGGGTTTATTACTGTACACTTTAAACTCATGATTTTCTAGTGTATTTCTAGAACAACCACCTCTAAAACCTATTTTCTTTTTTCACAGTGAGGCTGGAGATCACAATGATGTCGGTAATCGTGATACCCGCAATTACATCATGAAGGCTGACAGCAAAACCAGGAATTCAATAGCCACCACCACATAAAAATATGATAACTATATAATTAACTCTAATCATCACAGTAGATAACTCACAATATAAATTCCTTTATAAAAACATTTATCAATATCTCAATATCCTCTATAACAATGTATTAATGATTCATTGATATATTTTTTATCATCCTCATCATCAATATACTTTATTCATTTTTTTTACAATTAAAACCATAAAAGTCACAGGATCAAGACAGACATCAATAAAAACTCCAACAAATACAAAGAGCGGTGCAGTAGGATCATTAAAGGCCCATGAATACAAGGTTAAAAGGGAAGGCCCCGCCATCAGGGTTAGTCACAGCTGGACCTAAGCTTAATAGCCGACCTTAAAAAGCTAAGCGTATATAGTACTGAGTCACTTGAAAGAAGTTGTACAAAAATAAAAGCAGGTCTAACCCTCATAAAACATGCTTTATGAATTGGAACAATAAAAGACCTTCTAGGAACCTCATAAAAACTACAAAACTTTAAAAAGTGCATCATATCCTGTGGAGACTGGCCTTCGCAGCCACAGGGTAAGAGACACTGGCCTCTAAGGCGCCGCATGGTTGGGCCAAAAGATAATGAAAAAGAACGAGCCGGAATCTAATCAATAAAAAACGATCATGATTGCTTTTGACCCATAAAAGATATGGTTCATAGATGGCACTGTTTTCAATAGAATGTACCTACTCACACTTGACTTTCTCAACTCTGCTTCCTCTCTTTCCCAGCTACGCCTTTTAAGAAAACACTCTTTCATCCAGTTTAAATCCCTCCTACAGATAGTTTGCGGGTTGTCAAATAGGTCTGCCCTTCCTAAGGTGCTGAAACACACTCTAACATACTTGATCCAACCGATGCGGTTAACATGATCTAGAGAAAGACAATCCCTAGAATGTCCTTCCTAAGTGAGTTTTCTTTCTTGATCCATGTCTTCATCCACAACGCTGGGGGGCAGTAAGTCAGCTCATCTGAAAGGAAGGCCATTCCCAATTCTTCATGCACTACATACGATGGGATGCACTGCAGGACAGATAGTAACCGTCTCAAGAAAGTATTTTCAGCAAAGTGTAACCCCATATCTCACTCCCATGAATAACCTTCGAGAGACATTTGGCTCTATAGATCTGCAATAAAGCCCCCATCGGTTTCCCGCCCAATCTCGAAGCAAAATTAAATACAGCAGTGGTCGCTCTAGCCAGGTCCCCTTTCCTACAACTAATCAAGGGGCCCCAACTCAGAGCATCATCAAACACGACTCCTAAATATGAAAAGACATTTGTCTTAGGAATTGATGTGGTTCCTACCTTAAAAGTATAGTGCTTAGCTATACTAGATCCCACCTGCATTACGTACGATTTGCTGTGATTAACCAATAGGTCCAGGTCCTCCATAAAATGTACAAAGGAGTTCAACAGAAGTTGTAGGCCCCTAGCTGTCCTCGCCATGAGGACAGCATCATCTGCATACAGGAGAACCAGCAAGCTACACTTACCCACCTGGGGGCAATCTGCTTTTTGGTTCAAAAGGACCTTCTCCAGGGAATTAATATACAAATTAAAAAGTAACAGTGCAAAAATGCACCTCTGCTGCACCCCTCTCTTGATGGGGAACTTGCAGGTCACATTAAGATCTTTCGAGTAATAGACAACCGCATTTGAATCTCTGTGAAGGTCCCTTAAAAACAAAACGATTTCCTTGTCTATGCCCATAAGAAGCATCATCTGCCATAACTTTGATCTATTTATGCAATCAAACGCCGAAGACAAGTCCATAAAAGCTAGGGGGATGGAACCAGTATGAGCCACAGTGTATTATTCAGGACTATATATAGATTTATGCAAAAACAACAGTTGATGGACAGAATGCAGAACAATGTCATACATTCACCCCAGTACAGAGATCTGGGCCTAAATCCATCGTTTTTTTGCTCACCATGCCATTCCAGTTTGAGCCCAGCCATATGCAAATCAGTCTTGACCCTGTGCCTCATGGGAACAGTCCAGCCCGAACTGCCAAGCCAGGTCCTCCCTGGACTGGAAACAAGCATCCTAGGACCGGTTTCGGGGTTTCACCCTCTTCAGCCAGGATAGCTTGATTCCAGTGGCATGGAGAGCACGGGACCCACGTCTGGGCATACCCGTCCCACTCGGGGTGACAAATGCAAAAACAACAGTTGATGGACAGAATGCAGAACAATGTCATACATTCACCCCAGGCTTGATTCCGGTCCAGGGAAGACATGGCTTGGCAGTTCGGTCTGGACTGTTCCCATGAGGCACAGGGTCAAGACTGATTTGCATATGGCTATGTCTGAACTGGGGTGGCGTGGTGAAGCAAAATAACGATGGATTAAACCCAGATCTGTGACTGGGGGTGAATGTTTGCCAATGTGCAACATTCCGTCCATCATCTTGTGTGTTTTGCATTTCGCCCTAAGTGGGAAGGGTATGCCCAGACGTGGGTCCCGTGCTCACTACGCCACTGGAGTCAAGCTATCCTGGCTGATGAGGGCTGAGTGCCCGAAACCGGTCCTAGGATGCTTGATTCCGGTCCAGGGAAGACATGGCTTGGCATATCGGTCTGGACTGTTCCCATGAGGCACAGGGTCAAGACTGATTTGCATATGGCTATGTCTGAACTGGGGTGGCGTGGTGAAGCAAAAATAACGATGGATTAAACCCAGATCTGTGACTGGGGGTGAATGTTTGCCAATGTGCAACATTCCGTCCATCATCTTGTGTGTTTTGCATTTCGCCCTAAGTGGGAAGGGTATGCCCAGACGTGGGTCCCGTGCTCACTACGCCACTGGAGTCAAGCTATCCTGGCTGATGAGGGCTGAAAGCCCGAAACCGGTCCTAGGATGCTTGATTCCGGTCCAGGGAAGACATGGCTTGGCAGTTCGGTCTGGACTGTTCCCATGAGGCACAGGGTCAAGACTGATTTGCATATGGCTATGTCTGAACTGGGGTGGCGTGGTGAAGCAAAATAACGATGGATTAAACCCAGATCTGTGACTGGGGGTGAATGTTTGCCACAATGTGCAACATTCCGTCCATCATCTTGTGTGTTTTGCACTATATATAGATTTAAACATTGGTCCACTGTTGAAGGACCCGGGCAGAAACCATATTGTACCTCAGCTAGGATAGTATTTTCATCCGCCCAGGTTGCGAGCCAATTTCAAACCATACGACCCACCAACTTTACCATGGAATCCAAAAGGGAGATCGGTCTATAGCAATTAGTGCTATCTTGATCCTCCTTTTTAAAAACAGGTACAATGGTCGATAAGGCCCATGAATCTGGGTGGCCAAACTTGACTGCCGCGCTTACAACGGACGCGAGTACGGACACCCAGGTATCCACATTTGCAATATAAAGGTCTGGCGGAATCCCATCGGGACCTGGGCCCTTGTTTTTAGACAGCTCCAAAATACCTGCTCTAATCTCTTGTGCTGTAAATATGACATCGGATTTACCTTCCACACTTTCCTCTCCTTTCCTGGCGGTTGGGTCAGACTGGAACATGCCCTCAAAGTGACTGACCCAATTATCCTCTGAAATATGGATGTCCACTCCATTGCTGGTATCACCTGCTAAGAAGGGGCTGTTAATGATGCTCCAGAACTTGAAGCTATTACCCATGCTTCTGGCCTCTACCAGTTCTGACCAAGCCTCCTCTTTCAGGGCTGACTTACGGTTAGCCAGGGCCGCCTTATAGGTTCTACGATGGCTCTTGACCACCAAAGGATCTCGCGTTGTTGCTCCTAATACCTCTTTCAATCTCCTGGAGGCACGCAAGCACTCAGAATCGAATCATCTTGGTCCCAAGTACATTGAGCACCTGCCCGGTGCCCACAGTAGATTCGCTATAGCACCAGACATACTTCCAAAAGCCTTCATAATATCCACTGGATTGGCATCACTGTCTAAACATATGGCAAACTCCCTTTTGCACTGCGTTAAAAGGGACTCATAAAGCTGATCCGAAATGATTTGACCCCACTTCAGTCTCCTCCCCCCTTCCACAGATTTCAGGGGAACCCCCAAGCCCACCTTGACATACTTATCTACCCTAAGCCATCCTGTCGAAACACACACAGGAGTGTGATCACTGTGTGCGCTCGCCTTAATGGAAAAATCCACAATATAGGAAGAGAACAGTGTGGAGACAAAGATGAAGTCAATAAAGGTCTCACACCCTCTCCCCGTAAAGGTAGGATTGTTCATGGACGATGTTACATCAAATTCCTGCAGAATGGCATTTAATAGGGAGCCCTGGGGGGTGTGTTCCATGAGCAAACCGGCGTGACGCGCGTATCCAGGGTTATTCACCCCTCCACGCCTTATGTCCCCACACATATGAACATTAAAGTCCCCTGCTATAAGTACATTGGTGTGATTCTGTCCACTCAAGGTGATGTTCCACAAAACGGAACCCAACTGTGTGATATTACATGATTCCGTAGGGGGAACTCCCTCATTGTAAAGATTTAAAAGCAGGAGTTTGTTCTTCCCACTAGATAATAACATCACCAGTAGGGTAGAGGAAATTGGGGCAATATGGAAAAGCTGCCGCTAAATGCTAATGAAACAAAGGTTACTAGGTAGGCCTGGGCGAAGTACTACGCTACGCTCGCGTAGTTTGCGAAGTTTGCGCTACTTCGCACTACGCAAATTGCACGTAGCACAGTGCAAACACGCAGTAGCGGTCATTTGCTTGCTCGCGGTCCTCAACGTCAAGTTGGCGACCGCGAGCAAGCAAAATTACATCCCGGCGAGACTTTTCCTCGTCGCGATCATCAACATCAAGTTGCCGATTGCGAGCGTGGAAAATAAACCTCCCGGCGAGATTCTCAACGCGGGGAGGTCAGGTTTCTCATTGCGAGTGGTTGCGTATGTCTCGCGACCGCTCGCGATGAGAAACTACCGGTCCGCGTTGAAAGCTGCCGCTCGAGTAGAAATCTACTCGAGCGGCAGAAAACGAGTCGCTTGCACTGTGCAATTAGCCGCTTGCAATGATTGCACAGTGCGGACAAGCATCCGGCACTGTGCAATCAGTGCGAACAGCATTTTGCACAGTGCACTACGCAGTTCGCGTAGCTATGCGTAGCTCGCGTAGTGCGAAGTGCACTTCACATAGCTTCGTGTAGCGCTACTAGGCGAACTACGCCCAGCCTTATTACTAGGCCACCCTTAGATCTTTCTATCATGGAAGAGGTAGCTGTCACAAAGAAAGTCCTATAACCTTCCAGGTAGAATCTGTTCTCAACCGCCCATGTCTTGTGGAGACAGATCACATCGTAACCTTTAACCCCTTCCCTGCGCATGACGGAACCACGCCGTCATGAGCCACGGGCGGCGTGTGCTCATGACGGCGTGGTTCCGCCAGCTGCTGCGCCGCTCCACCCATGCAGGACTGATTCCCCGCCTGTGCGGGCGACTGAGTGAGTGGGCGGGGTCGTGACGGAACCACGCTGTCATGAGCACAGCTCGCCCGTGACTCATGACGGCGTGGTTCCGTCACGAGCATGGCAGCGCCGCGCTCACCCCCACCCCCGCGCCGCAGTGGAATTACCGCCGCGGCCAAGGGGTTAACAAAAAACACCCAATCCGGATCATCAAACTTACTTGCAAGCCCTGCAGTGTTCCAGGAAATAAACTTACACCCCTTACAAATTTGAGTGCCCAAGCCCAATGACCCAATCAACCCTTGCGGTGGAGCGACGTCTGAATCCTGCAAACCAGCACCCAGTCAATCACAGGTTTCTAGTGAGCTTAGGGACGTAAACCTATTTGACGTGCTTACACCCATCCTTGCCTCCTGCTGGTTCAAGTAGTCCACATCTTGGGGACACCCCCGTATGTTACCAAATAAAGGTGGAGGATGATTAAATGCCTATAAAAGTAGCCAAGCGGAAGTGCCACAATTGGCAATTTTCGACTCCTACAATTAAACTGTGCAACTGAACATAAAATACTATTTACCATGGTGTGACAGTTAAAATTAATGATAACACAATCCCCAACCCATACTTTCTTAGCAATGCCCACCCAAGATACCCTTTGCACCATGATGATATGATTTTCCACCCTCAGCCCTTGGGCAGTGTTCAAATTTAGCCAATGCACAACCTTATTCTGCAACTGGTCAAGTCAAAGTCTTCCTTCACACCCGGATCAAGTCGGGGGACGTTAGCGAAACACTCTACAAGTGGAGTGGACTCAGGTGGCAAATTGACAGTACACAAACTCTTGGCGAGGTTACTAGGTACCCCGGGACTCAACCCTCCCCGCATTGCAGTAGGGAGACTACGTGACCCGCCTACTTCGAAACCTTAATTCTGGATATGCTCTCAGTTTGAGTGACCCCCCGTCCTACAGTTGATTGTCTGTGCAGATACCGCAGGTGCAATACTGGTTATCACTGGAGCTACTATTGTAGGGTAGGCTGAAGGTACTGAGTGACTCATTCGCGACATGGGTGACTCTGGTGCGGACCTGGATGAAAACCTGGGGTCAGGCTTCAACTCATTACCACAGGAAATGTTAGTCGTAATCGTTTGGGTTGACGGACATGCGGTCAATGAGATGTCATCCCTTTCGATCGCAGTTAGACGATGTAAAAATTGGTTCCAGTTTGGAGTCCAACGGTAATAACAGAGCTACCTTGAGTGTATCGAACAAAGAAGTCATGTCCATACTGGGCTCTGCAAGGGGCGGTGAAGAATTTGGCTGTGACACAATGCTCTTCTGGCGTTTCGAGTGACTCCCCATCGCCGTCAAAGGGCCTTTTCTCTTTGCTCCCCCTCCCCCTTCCCCACGCCGGAGCCTGCTCCATGTGCTGTGCGTACTATTCGAGATGCCGGTGACACTATACAAACCTGTGAGGGCGGGAGTAACGTAGGCAGGCAAACATCCTCAGTCGAATCTTGTATCCTGCGTGAAGGAATTGTGCAGATGACCCTGAATGTAAGGAAGCAGAGGAGCTCTGAGTAAGAGGAGGATTAGGGGATCAGGATAGACGACGAGTGGCCAACTCGATCTCTTTGTCCAAAACCCCAACGACTTGCTGCAAAAAAGCATCCATAGTGGTAACCGTGTTCACAGGGTCCTTTGGTGTGGGCCCCACGGGCCTGCGTTTCCCCATTATAGCAACAGCCCAACAACCCTACAAAGATGTGCCAACTTTATCCATCAAGGCATCTGGCGCTCCAGGTAAATAATTTGAGAGCCACGAAGAAAGGGCCTTCCACCGCAGTAACAAATCAACGAGAAGGGAGTGCAGCCAACACTTCAAACACCAGTCCAGCGTGGAGCACACACACGTATATAGCAAGAAATAAGGGCTCTTACCTGTGCAGACCTTCCACTCCTTCCACACCTTCAAGTATTAATCCCTGCAGACTTTGTTTGGGGGGTCCAAATCACAGCCAAGTACCAAGTTACTATATGTAGGAACTGCCTCTCTCCGCTGTGGTCAAGTGTATTGGGACATCGAGTCCCCGAGGTCCAAAAACAAAGGCAGCAGGCAAAAACAAGCGGCAAGCGTGTCCTGCACCGCGGGAGATGGCCGGCACCTTCACGGTGCACTGTGCGTGGGTCAGCTGACAGCGGCTCTGTCTCCCTCCGCTGTGGTGAATTGTATTGGGACACCGAGTCCCCGAGGTCCACAACCACGGGCAGCAGGCAAAAACAAGTGGCAAGCGCTTCCCACCAATATTCCATACGACGTTGATAGTGGCTTTGTCCCTGCGGTGGTACACGGGGGGCTGCGCTAGCAGTCACGGTGTCGCCGTGAACATCGAACGTGATTAAAAAAATCAATTTTGGACTGTTCCCGATAGATAAAAATGGCACCCGCAACTTTCTATTCATAATGCAGCCAGCCAATCAGAGCATTTCCGTTGGCGCGTGCATTCGCGATTTATCACAAAACCACTGCGAGATATCCGCGGCCAGAGATATCACTATAATTTTAAACTTACATTTCTCTGCAACTACTGCATGGATTTTCACAAAATAAGCAAAAGGCACTTCCTTGAACCAACATCTACCACCCTGCCAAATTTGGTGTAAGTCCGTTCAGCAGTTCAGGCTGTAGGTATGGCTAAAGGTTCCTATGGGAATTAACATTACAAGGTCAACCTTATTTCGTGCCCCAAATTCTCGGTCCCCACTGCAAGGATCACCCCCAAACTTTCCATAACAATAGAACCCATCGTGACATTTTTTTGGGAAAATATCATGCAGATTGGTCAAACAATGCCTAAGTTATAGCCAAGTCAAAAAATGCTTTTCCTATGCAGACTAGGTCCTTGCTATACCTATCTACTGGCGACCGCCAGTAGGTTATATATCTATATCATATATCTATATCTATATCTATATCTATATCAATATCTATATCTATTACCTTCTGGCGGTCGCCAGTAGGTAGTTATAGTTAGGACCTTGTTTCTATTCAAAAAGTGTTTTTTCTTTTGACAATATCTTTGGCGCCGGTTGACGAATCTTCGCAAAATTTTCAAAACTAATGGGGCGCTCTGGTCAGCTCCTGTCTTAAAAGTTTCGGGGTGATTCATCAAGCGGGGGCCAAGCAAAAAGGGGGTCCCAAAACGCATTTTCCCCATGTTAATTTCCATATGAAATTTTGGAACAGGCTACAGCCCGAACTGCTGAACGGAATTACACCAAATGTGGCAAAAAGGTAGCTCTTGGTTCAGAAAGCAACTTTTTTTTTAAATGGTGTAAATCCGTTCAGTAGTTACAGAGAAATTCAAGAAATAAAAAATATATATATCTGAGCACCGAGGAGGAGTCGCGACTCCTCCCGAGCATGAACTAACTTCTGATTGGCTGCCAACACTCCAAACCAGGAAGTGTTGGCAGTCATCTTGTGACTCGGCAACCGAGTCACAAGAAATCAGTTGAAAAAAAGGTGAAAAAGAAGAAAAGGGGGCAGGGGACAATCACCCTGACCCCCTAGGCCTGCTCAGGGGGTCCCACAGGGACCCCCAGGGTCAAAGAAAGCATAAAAAAAAAAAAATTAAAAAATGAAGCGCTGGCTTTCGTTTTGTATAAGCCCCCGGGTGGGCCAGGTCCCGGGGGCAATGTGCAGTTAATTAGCGGGGACCTGCGGGGGCCCCAGCAGCCCCGGGGACTGCCACCTCCCCGGGGCATTATTCATTATGTGCGGGGGGCACACAGCCCCCCACGCTGCCCCGGGGACCACCACCTCCCCGGGGCATTCATTAATATGGGTCGAGGGGCCTCGTGGGCCCCCCGAAGCCCCTGGGACCGCCACCTCCCCGGGGCTTAAATTAAAATAAAGAAGTGTGGGGGGCTCCTGCCCCCCCCCACACTGCCCTGGGAACCACCACCTCCCCGGGGCACTAAATATTCAAATGCGGGGGTCCATTGCGGACCCTCGGGCCCCGGGGACCACCACCTCCCTGGGGCTTTACAAATGTCGGGAGGGGGGCCGTGCTGCCCCTGGGACATTACTGTTTGCTAGGGCAGGAGCACAGCTCCCACCATGCAATAGCAAACTCCTGCTTTGCTTCATTGAAGCGAGAGCAGGAATCCTGCTCTCGCTTCAAGGAAGCAAGCAGGATTGCTTTTGGGCAAGGGGAGCTGCATTGTTAGCAGCTCCCCTTGCTCAAAAGCAATGCCGGCTCCCGTAGGAGACGGGGAGCCGGCTGGGACTGTGGCGGCATTGGGGCTCCCCCCACGGTCCCCAATGCTAAGGGCCGGCCCGAGGGGTGGGGTCCCCGGGGCCATAAGTGGCCCAGGAGTGGGGCCACTCGGCCCCCCTCCCCTTTAATTTAGTTTAAAAAAAAATACGTGGCCCCCCGCCCAGGAGAAATTTTAAAAAATGTTTAAAATAACGAGGCCAGGCCCCGGGGGATGGAGTCACCAGGGCCAATAGTGGCCCAGGGAAGGGGGCCACGCGGCCCCCTTCCCCTTTATTTTAAATTAAAAAAAAAAAAAATGCTCAGGCCCTGGGGATGGGGCCCCTAGGGCCCAAAAATAATTAAGGGAAGGGGGGGCCACACAGCCCCCTTTCCAAAAAGCTAGAGCCGGCATTCCCTGGAGGCCCCGCCCCCTTCATGCACCACTGTGCAAACGCGCCTCCTGGCGCGTTCTGAATTGGGGGATTAAGTCCCCTTAATTCCTGAGGGTCCCTGGGGGCCAACTAGCTCACCAGGTACCTCCAGTAAGCGCCACAGAGCTAGATTGCAGAGAGGTGGTCCGAGGCCACGTCCCTTTTTACACCACTCTGCAAACGCGCCTCTTGGCACACTGCTGGTGGGGCAATGAGGTCCTCTTCTGTCCTGAGGAACTCAGGACACAAGTGGACTTCATCCCCCGAGCAGCAGTGCGCCAGGAGGCACGTTTGCAGAGTGGTGTAAAAAGGGGGCGTGGACTCTCACCACTCTCAGCAATCCAGCTCTGTGGGGTTTACTGGAGGTACCTGTTGGGCTAGTTGGCCCCAGGGACCCTCATGAGGAAAGGGGACTTCATCCCCAACCAAGAGTGCACCAGGAGGCGCGTTTGCAGAGTGGTGGAGAAAGGGGGCGTGGCTTCTGTCCACCTCTCAGCAATCCCACTGTATGGGGCTTACTGGAGGTAAGAGGTAGGCTAGTTGGCCCCTAAGGACCCCCAGCAGTGAAGGGGACTTCAATCCCCATCCAAGAGAGCGCCAGGGAGCGTGTTTGCAGAGTGGTGGGCTATGGGGGCGTGGCCTGTCATGAGAACTTAGCAATTCTGCTGTGTGGTACTTACTGGAGGTAATAGGAGGGGTAGTTGGCCCCAAGGATGTCCTTGGGGCCAACTACCCCTCTTGTTACCTCCAGTAAGTCCCACACAGTAGGATTGCTAAGACGTCTTCGGAGGCCATGCCCCCTTTCTCCACCACTCTGCAAACGCGCCTCATGGCAGACTACGGGATGGGGAATGAAGTCCACTTTACTCCTGAGGGACTTTGGGGGCCAAGAAGCCCTCCTGGTACCTCCTGTAAGTCCTACACAGCGGAATTCCTGAGCGCTAGTCGGAGGCCCAGCACCCCTTCTTTACCACTCTGCAAATGTGACTACTACTTATATAAGCAGCTTTCTGCACCTCTGACTTAGAGGTAGTTTTAATCCCCCTGTCCTATTATGTACTAGGGCCTTACAGAGGAGGTCATGCCAATCACAGGGGCACCCCAACGTATAGTGCTCCCTAGTGTATGTAGGTGTTTTCACTGTATTCTAAGTGTCTTTTAGCATAGCACTGGCTCTAGGCCTGGTTAGTCAGAGTCAGCTACCACCAGTACCCATCAGCAAAAGGTTGGGAGCACAGGATGACTTTGCAACAAGGTCTCTTTCTGCACCTCTGTTGGTTCTTTCTGCATATCTCTTGCTTCTTTCTGCACTTTTCTTCGTCTTTCTGGACTTCTGTTGCCTCTTTCTGCATATCTCTTGCTTCTTTCTGCACCTTTCTTTGTCTTTCTGGACTTCTGTTGCCTCTTTCTGCATTTCTCTTGCTTCTTTCTGCGCCTTTCTTCCTCTTTCTGCACATGTCCTACCTCTGTAGGCATAGTTAGAAATTAGCATTTAAAAAACCTTAGAAATTCACTGAAAAACCTTAGGTTTCAGGGACATTATAGTTAGTAATTAGCATTTAAAAAACCTTTGAAATTCACTGAAAAAACCATAAGTTTCAGGGACGTTATAGTTAGAAATTAGCATTTTAAAAACTTTAGAAATTCACTGAAAAAACCACAGGTTTTAGGGACGTTATAGTTAGTTGGACATTTCACTCATACAAAACCAGAGAAATTTGGCTGTTATAGTTACTTCAGCTAACTATAACTCGCGCCCCCGCAATGCACTGCTGATGACATCACATATTACATCATTCATGACATGGTCAGTGACATCATTAAAGACATCACTGATGACACCTCAAATGACATCACTGATGACATCATCCACGTGATAATCTGATACACATCCTCACACCCTACTATAACCTTTGATACACCCACTCTAAAATACAGACTACCATTTTCGAAACCATAGACACTCCAATACCAGTTACTACATACCTACTCACTAATTCCTAGGTCTACACACACATCCACTCATTCACCCATACAGTCACTCATACATGCAATCACTCATCAATACAGCACTATCATTTGCACACATACACCTATACAAACACTCACACACCATCACTCATCCATAGAGTTACACACACACCTAGTCAGTCATGCAAAGAATCAATCACACTCCCATTTACTCACCTATACAGTTATACAGCCACCACCTCACTTATTCATACAGATACTAACACATACTTACTCTCTTATACAATCACTGATACAAGCACACACTCATGCATACAGACACTCTCACAATCACTCGCTCTCACATATAGTCATTTATATACTCCAACACTCACATATACTGCCTTTTACATATGTAGTTACTCACACATGTACCACTGAGACATCCATTCACTCACAAACACACCCATACACACACTCACCCACCCATACAGTCTATCACAGCTGCACTCTTGGACCCATACACCCAGTGAATCACCCACTCACACATCTAAGCACAGAGCCACACCCCCCACCCACCTACTCAGACACTCAGGCACCCATACAGATGCTCAGACAACCAATCAATAACCCATATAGACATTCATGTAGCTACTCACCAACCCATGCAGCCGCTTACACACCAAATGACAGACTGATACAGACATTCACAAAGTTTAGTCACTAACTCATGCATTCAACAAGACACGTTTAATCACTCACTTATACAGACAGTCATGCACCTACTAAATCATCTATTCACGACACTCATACACCCACTCATTCTTCAATAAACCTTGGCCTATATATATAAAACATATTTAAACTTCACAGAAATACACAGTCACTGGATGATGTCATCAGTGATGTCATCAGTGATGTCATTTGAGATGTCATCAGTGATGTCACATTGACCATGTCATGACATGATGTAATATGTGACGTCATCAGCAGTGCATTGTGGGGGCGCGAGTTATAGTTAGCTGAACTAACTATAACGGCCGAATTTCTCTGGTTTTGTATGAGTGAAATGTCCAACTACCTATAACGTCCCTGAAACCTGTGTTTTTTTCAGTGAAAACAATATATATATATATATATATATATATATATATATATATATATATATATATATATATATCTAGCATGGGTATGCTGGCATCGGATGTGCCCACTCTTCTTGCTTTACAGGAACTGAGCAATGAGGGCAATAACAGCGGCCAGGTCATGACCGAATTACAATCAACTCAAGACAGATTATTAGCTGCTAATATCAAGCAAGTAGGAGCAGGCATGAGCCCGTTCAAATCAAAATCTAACTTCATTCCAAACATGCCAAAAGACGCTATCGATATCTACCATGAGGTGGTGATTGAAGAAATAAAAAAACTACATCATCAAGTCAAACATAGGAAACGTTATAAAAGCAAAGATGAATTACAGTATTCCAAGTTGGTGAAAAAAGTTGAGCAACAATCATGAAGTCTTTGTTACAAAATCGGACAAGGGTGGAAATATAGTGATATGGCCACAAAGGATTACGTGCTAGAAGCTCACAGGCACCTAGATGATCTGAAATGTTGTGAGAAGACAAACATCAAACATTACAATTTGGCAAAAGTTATTTAAAAAAGATGTTTTTGGAATGGAAACGAGAGGGAAATATTTCCTTAGAAGAGTACAAATTTCTGCATGTGGAACATCCGGTCTTACCTAGACTTTACTTTATCCCCAAGGTTCATAAGAACATTACCCCCATCCCAGGAGACCGATCATATCAGCAATCGGCAGTATGGGGGAAAAGGCAACGCAATACATAGATTATTTCCTTCAGGATTTTGTGAAACAACTCCCTACATATGTGAAGGATACTGGGGATTTTCTGAAGAAGATACAAGACATAGAATGGGCAGAGAACCTGATGTTTATCACATTAGACATCGAATCCTTGTATACAAGTATAGAGCATAATTCAGGATTGAATGCAGTACAGTACTTTTTAAGCACAAGGCCAATGGTTTGTTATAATCATAACAAAATGCTTTTAAATTTGATCACAAGGTGCCTGTGTAATAACTTTTTCACCTTTGGCAGTGATGTTTACTTGCAAAAAAAGGAGGTGTGGCGATGGGAGCCTGCTTCTCCCCCAGCTATGCATGTTTGCATGTTGGCTGGTGGGAGGAGCAGGTTCTCAAACCCATACTTAGGGACAAATATACCAACCATGTTTTATACTGGTTGGAGATATATTGATGATGTTTTTATTATATGGAATGGGGATGAGAAACAGGCTGGTGAGTTTATTAACTGCATCAATGATTATACTGCCAATTTGAAATTTACCTCACATATAAGTAGGGGATCTACTGAATTTTTAGATGTGCGAGTATATGTAAAAGAAGGGAGGTTAGCGACCACCTTACACAGAAAAGCCACAGCTGGAAATGTCACACTTCAAGCCAGCAGTGCGCATCCTTAGCACTTAATTAAAAATATCTCCTACGGAGAACTGTTACGTATAAAAAGAATCTGCAGCACACAAGAGGATCTCAAAGTGTGTACAGAAGAAGCGCTAAGCAGATTCAAACAGAGAGGGTATGAGAACAAAGTTTTAATTGAGGCAGAAAGGAAGATGAAGTAAAGAACAAGGGAATCCTTGTTTTCCAATCATAGTAAAAAAGGAAATGATGCTGATGTTAATAGTGCCCCCAGACTTATCACCACCTATAATAAACAAGAAAGGAAGATTCGATCCATAATCAAACATAATTGGCCAATTGTGTTGACGGATTGGGTATTGGCTCCGAGGCTCCCTGCCCAACCTGTGATTACATACAGAAAAAGGCCCCTCAATGCGCACTCAAATTGTGAAGAGCAGCCCAGAACTGTCCAAAGCCACTATGTGGCTACAACCTAAACTGGGTTTTACCAAATGCTCTTCATGGAGAGCCTGTAGATTTGGGGAAAATGCAACCCATTACACCACTCCTTTCAGCCCGGATAAAATTGCTCTCCAGGGCAAATTCAACTGTAGAACGGAGTATGCAGGGTATATTTTGGCATGCACCTGCGGCCTTAGGTATGTGGGAAGTACCAAGCTGCAGGTGCATGTCCGAATTCTGCAGCACCTACGAGCCATCGTGAATAATGACACTACTTATCCGGTGGCTCGTCATTTCAAACAAATGCATGATAACAACCTTAACTGTTTGAAATATTTTGAGGTGGCAGCGGTTCCGAAATTACGAAGAGGTGGTGACAGGGAAAGGAAATTAAGGCAGATGGAGTCCCGTATGATTTTGGAGCTCGACAGTAAGTTCCCCAATGGATTAAATAATACTGAGGACTTACACTATTTTTTATAAAACTACATTCTGTTATAAAACATAAGTGATCTTAGCAAAGTATGCAATAGTTGATTCTGCAGTGGCGTGTCTCAAATTCCATCTGGGACCGCGCAAGAAATGTACATATATACATGAAATAATTTTTTAGACATAGCTTTTATGATGGTATTTTTTATTGAGGATTTAGCACTTGCACTTTAAGTGGTCTAGTTGGCCAGATTTAGCACTTTTATACATTAAGCACTTTACAGTTGTACTGCATACTTTGCACAATATATAGCACTTTATCAATAGGCATTTTTGCACAGGAAGGAATATCATTAGGTAACAATTCTCCGCATTACGGCTTGAGCTGTGATTAAGTTAACGACGAGTACCTGCACAGTTTGCACAGTTAGGAATAGTATTATGATTATTATTAAATTGTACATATATAAGTTGACTGTGCAAATAAGCATTAGGCAGGAAGAATAGATTTTATCATATTGCACAGTAACAAATAACGTTATATTTACAACAGTTGAGGAGTTGTGTATATATATGTTTTTTAATGTGCATAAAGCATTAGGCTGAAAATATGGGTTTTATTACTGTATTAATCAGGTTTTTTCTATAGATGCAACAATGTATGTTAGTGAATTATTGCGTAAAAGTACCATACAACGCAATTCTAAATATATTTATATATGAAGAAATGTTGGTTTTAAATCACCAACACATTAAGCCAGGCAATAAGGGAATTTATGAATAAGAATGTGTAAAAAATAATATGTTGCCAATTGAAAAATGGTTGTGCTAATATACAGAATGTGCATAGCAAAAAACGTGAAAAAGAAGGGAGGAAAAAAAAGAAAAAAAGAAAACAGACCAACTGTATATGAAGAATTAGTGCTAGTATGTTTTCTATGTTTACACATCACGAGGGGCGAAAGCACAGCATATTTAAACATGGCGAACGGCTTCCTTTGTAACGAGATCAAGGGCAAGTGTTGCCCGAAACGCGTCGTTCTGAGGAGCAAATATAAAGATCTTTTTGCCAAATATTTCCAGTGGTTTGTGGATTCTCTGTTCGCCCGTCTGGGATGTGGAGGTGCGAAGAAACTAAGTTTGTTCATTGATATATATATATATATATATATTCACTGAAAAAACCATAGGTTTCAGGGGCGTTATAGTTAGTTGGACATTTCACTCATACAAAACCATAGAAATTCCCCGTTATAGTTAGTTCAGCTAACTATAACTTCGCGCGCCCGCAATGCACTGCTGATGACGTCACATATTACATCACTCATGACATGGTCAGTGACATCACTCATGACATCACTGATGACATCTCAAATGACATCACTGATGACATCATCCTTGTGATAGAGTGGCAGACCTCCTCTCACCCTAATATAACCTTTGATACACACACTCAAAAATACAAACTAACATTTTCAAAACAATGGACATACCAATACCAGTTACAACACACCTATTCAGTAATTCCAAGATCTACACACACATCCACTCATTCACCAACAGTCCCTATACAGTCACTCATACATGTACTCACTCATCATATGTACTCATACACCTATACATCCTGTTACACACCGCCACTCATCCATAGAGTTACTCACACACATAGTCACACATGCAAACAAAGTATCAAACATCCATTTACTTGCATATACAGTTATACACACACTACCACACTTACTTCTACAGAAACTTACACATACTTACTCTCTTAAACAATCACTTATAGAAACACCTACTTATTTGTACAGGAACTCTTCCAATCTCTCACTCTCACATATACTCACTTATATACACCAATACTCACATATACTAGTTTAAAACATATGTAGTTACTCATAAAGACACTATTGAGACAGTCATTCACTCACTAACACACCCATACACATACTCATCCACCTATACAGTCCTGCACACATGCTGTCTTCAACACATACAAACAGTGAGTCACTCATTCATGCATCTATGCACTAAGTAATACCCCCACCGAACCATACAGACACTCAGACACTCATACTGATACTCAAAAAACCAACTAATAACCCATATAGACACTCATGTAGCTACTCACCAACCCATGCAGCCACTTATACACAAAGTGAGAGACTGATACAGATATTTTCATATTTAAACATTACTCACTAACCCATGTATTCACTAAGATACACTTAGTCAGTTATACAATCAATTTTACAAAAACAAATCATCCATTTAGACACTTATATACCCATTTATTCTTCCATCGACCTTGAGATATACATATATAAAACATATTTAATTTTCAGAAAACACACATTCACTGGATGATGTCATCAGTGATGTCATCAGTGATGTCATTTGAGATGTCATCAGTGATGTC
The DNA here is from genome assembly GCA_963921515.1 of Calotriton arnoldi. NCBI lineage: Eukaryota > Metazoa > Chordata > Amphibia > Caudata > Salamandridae > Calotriton > Calotriton arnoldi. Next base: position 422,439 of record CAWUFW010003068.1, on the reverse strand, counting down.
ATGAGTGATGTCACTGACCATGTCATGAGTGATGTAATATGTGACGTCATCAGCAGTGCATTGCGGGTGCGCGAGTTATAGTTAGCTGAACTAACTATAACGGGGAATTTCTATGGTTTTGTACGAGTGAAATGTCCAACTAACTATAACGCCCCTGAAACCTATGGTTTTTCAGTGAATTTCTAAGGTTTTTTAAGTGCTAATTTCTAACTATAACGTACCTGAAACCTATGGTTTTTCAGTGAATTTCTAAGGTTTTTTAAATGCTAATTTCTAACTATAACGTGCCTGAAACCTATGGTTTTTTCAGTGAATATATATATATTTATTATACTATGTATACATGTGAAAATGTCTCGGTCCCCTGTTTGCCTCGGTGGCACGGAAAAAATAGGTGGAACTGACGTCAGCACGCCGACGAGGTCCTCTTATGGCTCCGATGACGTCATACGGTGTCGCGAGCGGAGCCGTGCTCGTTGACGTGGGAGAGCTAGGAAAGAATTTCCGTGGAATGCTGGTGCAGGGGATATTCACCTAAGTGTTCAGGCTAGTCCTTTGGGAGCAACTGTTTATGTTGCCACTCCAGAAACCGAAACCAGTGATCCGAGGGCAGAGGCCCTGCAGATGGCACACGAGGTGGGGTGCCCAGTCGTGTGCACCGGCGGGGCAGCGAAGTGACAAGCACCACAACCCACAAAAAAGGTAACGAGGGCACTGAATAACACAGGATCTTCTCTTTGTATCTGGCAGGAACAACGAAGTTAAAATGCCCTAGTACCAAAATGTAGAATTAGTGCTACAACGGTCTTCAAGAGGACCTGCGATGCCGCTTCTGCCTCCCGTACCCTGGAGGCGGCACATGGGTCACGCGGTACGGTCATACTGCGGTGGGACGCACACTCGTTGACCTCTCATGGCACTGCTCCACACTTCAGGGAGGACGCTTTCCATTAGCTATGTTTTCTGATGACATGTCGCGCCGGCCCCGTCCAACAACAGAACTCCTTTAGATCCAAACAGACTCTTCCACTCTCTCACCGGAAGTGAAACCAGGCCACGCGGACACTTTCACAATACAACAGCCGGGAATGCACTTTTCGGTAAAAAACACATTCCTTCCTCCTAATTAATCAAATAAACGTCTCACTGAAGAACAGGGGCCAGCTTCGATCGGTAAACAGCCGTTACAACGACTTTTTACTTTGCGATACCATTACAACGCATGCATTACCACGCATGCGTTGTACATCACGAAGTCATTACTACGCATTTTTTAGAACGCATGGTCATTTACCACGCATGCCTTTACAACGAATTTTGTTGTAAAGGTATGTATGGTAAATGACCATGCGTTCTAAAAACATGTAGACGATCCATGTCGTTGTAAGGAAACAGAGGCTGTTCCGTTTCCTCACAACGACGTGCACCGCCCCTCAGAGATGACGTGAAGCAGGAACCACGAGGAGAGAGGAACCATGAGGAGTGAGAGGTAAGGGGGATTGGGCATGGGGTGGGGTTTCTTTCTAGGGTTTAGGGTAGTGCAGTGGTGTTTGGGTGGTGTAGGGGGTCATGCTGGGGGTAGTGTTTTAGGGTTTAGGGTAGTGCAGTGGTGTTTGGGTAGTGTAGGGGGTCGTGCTGGGGGTAGTGTTTTAGGGTTTAGGGTAGTGCAGTAGTGTAGGGGGTCATGCTGGGGGTAGTGTTTTAGGTTTAGGGTAGTGCAGTGGTGTATGGGTTGTGTAGGGGGTCGTGCTGGGGTAGTGTTTTAGGGTTTAGGGTAGTGCAGTGGTGTTTGAGTAGTGTAGGGGTTCATGCTGGTGGTAGTGTTTTAGGGTTTAGGGTAGTGCAGTGGTGTTTGTGTAGTGTAGGGGGTCATGCTGGGGGTAGTGTTTTATGGTTTAGGGTAGTGCAGTGGTGTTTGGGTAGTGTAGGGGTCGTGCTGGGGGTAGATTTAGGGTTTAGGGTAGTGCAGTGGTGTTTGGGTAGTGTAGGAGTCGTGCTGGGGGTAGTGTTTTAGGGTTTAGGGTAGTGCAGTGGTGTTTGTGTAGTGTAGGGGTTGTGCTGGGGGTAGTGTTTTAGGGTTTATGTTAGTGCAGTGGTGTTTGGGTAGTGTAGGGGTAGTGCTGGGGTAGTGTTTTAGGGTTTAGGGCAGTGCAGTGGTGTTTGTGTAGTGAAGGGGGTCATGCTGTGGGTAGTGTTTTAGGGTTTAGGGTAGTGCAGTCGTGTTTGTGTAGTGTAGGGGTCATGTTTTAGGGTATAGGAGTAGTGCAGTGGTGTTTGGGTAGTGTAGGGGTCATGCTGGGGTTAGTGTTTTAGGGTTTAGGGTAGTGCAGTGGTGTTTGGGTAGTGTAGGGGTCGTGCTGGGGGTAGTGTTTTAGGGTTTAGGGTAGTGCAGTGGTGTTTGTGTAGTGTGGGAGGTCATGCTGGGGGTATATTTAGGGTTTAGTGTAGTGCAGTGGTGTTTGGGTAGTGTAGGGAGTCGTGCTGGGGGTAGTGTTTTAGGGTTTAGGGTAGTGCAGTGGTGTTTGGGTAGTGTAGGGAGTCGTGCTGGTGGTAGTGTTTTAGGGTTTAGGGTAGTGCAGTTATGTTTGGGTAGTGTAGGGTGTCGTGCTGGGGGTAGTGTTTTAGGGTTTAGGGTAGTGCAGTGGTGTTTGGGTAGTGGAGGGGTAGTGTTTTAGGGTTTAGGGTAGTGCGCCCAACCAGCCACAATATCCGTGGACAAAGGGGATCCTGACTCTTTGGAACGCTCCGTCAATTGAATAATTTGGGTCAAGGGCCCTACCACGTCCAAGACCTATCAATTCCTTTCTTGGGATCCCTCATATACTTGGAGAAAAAGGTACATAGTTTCTCATCAATTTCAGGCGTGTGTGCCACCTTCCCCTTCAGTGAGGGCCTGGGGCATTCTCCCTCATCCTATTCCTGACCTCCCTTTCAAGGGGTTGATGGATTTTCCCCACCACATACTCTGCCACTTTGGCGTCAGGTGTCCACTCTGCCGACCTAGGATGGTAAATTTGGGTAGGCTCGAACATGTCCGAGTGGACCCCGTCCCCAACCGGGGACTGAGAGGAGTGGGACTCTGGACGCCAGGGACGCCCGAGTCCTTATCCTCATCGGAGGAGAAATCGTCCTCCGATACACCCTCTCCCTCTAAGGAAACCCGCCGTCGGGGTCTACAATAGTGGTGACAGTGTCGCAATTTTCTCCGGGCCCCTCCTCCTCCCGGCAGGGTGCATGTTTTAGCGTTCGCGCACTCTTGAGGAAGGTCTCCGTAAGTTTATCAAATCCTTCCAAGTGCCCGCGTTATGCTTAACGGCCCTTTTATTCCCCATCTGGGAGCTACTTGGACCCGCCACCACCAGATCTGGGTCACTGAACACCCCAGGGATGCTTTTCGCCAGCTTATCAACCTGATCCCTAAGAGGAGCCAGCGCCCTAGAAATAGCCAGAGAGGGCTTGGTCCACTGCTGGAGGGAGAAGTTGGGGGCCATTCCTCCTCCACTTCCTGGTAGGAGGAGTAAAAATGGTCTTCTGGAGAAGACATGATAGCAGAGGGTGTGAGCACAGAACAAATGCCCTTAAAATCCTTAAGACAGCCCCTCGCCGGTGCTCCAACAGCTGGGCTTTCCCCGAAGCTGTTATAAGAATAGACTGAGGCGCAATACCAATTACCACCACCAGGTGGCGCTGGTCACTAACGTGGCCGTGTGGGGAAATCACCGCGTAGCGGTGTCAAAATTAGGCGAGGTTGGTCGGGAATCAAGCGGACACTAAAGGAGTGACCGGATTCCCAAACGCGCGTAAAGACCAGCGGGAGCGCTCGGCGGAGCTGCCTCGCTCGGACCAGACGCGCCTGACAGGATCTCACCGCGCGCAGAGCACACAGCGGGAGAAACTGCGAGGGGAGAACGCGCTCGGGCAAGAGCCTGCTGCGCAGGGAATATGAAACAATACCAAGGCAATAATGCTAATAACGTGCACAAGAAACCGCTATACAAACAGCAACAACGTCAGATTAAGCCAAGAATGTAAGGAATGCACTTAACTGACGAGCAGTGAAGAAAGAGGAAGCGGAAGGGACGTCACGATATTATATACGATGGACTGTGATATGATTGGACTATAGTTGCCTTGGAGACTACCCCCTAATGGTTCATGGGTTGTGTAGTCTTTTGTTTAATGATTGTTGTGTTACGTTTTCTTTGAACTGCTATGCAAATAAAGTGAGGAAAGATATGCATAATCCTCGCCTCCGTCCTGCCATAGAATTCATTAAACTTTATTTGATCTGATTTAGAAACATAGATCATAAAAGTGTACATAAAAACAGTAAATCCTCTTTCCTATTACAATACAGTGAGAATTAATTAAAACCAGTAGGTAAAAACGGGTGTTACAAAGCCCGGTTCAGAGCAACTTCAGGTTAACAGAATCGTAAAGTTCAATGTTTCGCAAGATCAATCTCATGTACTTCGTGCAAAATACGCAATAAGGGGTCCAAGTAAGATGTAACGCTCCAATACCTGACCAGTTTGCACTATATAAAACTGCAGAAAAACTAAAAATAAAAAGTGTTTTGCACACTTCTGTCATTGGGCTATATGTGGGCTACATCTGGGTGATATTTGTGCTACATTTGGGCTCTTATTTCTCTGGTGGCCATCTTGGGAGACTTATTTGTTATGAAGTTTCCTAATTTCGTCATTTACTGCAGTCTCCTCAGTAGGAAATGCTTTCAGTTTTTACTTTGATTCCATCAAGAAGGCATTCAGATGTGTCACACATTTGCCATAAATTCAGAATGTTAGCACTCTAGTTGTTCATTAGATCACTGTAGTAAAGCTACTGCTCACCAGGGAGTTAACTGGAAGTCTACTGCTGGTATTGAAAGTGATTGTTTCAGTCTGCATGTCAGAATTTTCTAATGAAATAGAAGAGGATTTGAGATCTCACTTAAAACATGCCCTAAATTTTCTTTCTGCAGCACTAACCATAATTTCTATGGCAAAATGAACCCCCTCATTTTGTTCCTTTTTAAATTAAATGTTTTAAGTGTTACCAGTTTATTCCAATCAAGATGGCTTCAGGTGTGCCATACTTTTGTCATAAGTAAGACTGTTAGCGCTCTAGTTGTTCTTTAGAACACTCTGGGAAGCTGCAGTAGAACACAAAGGCATCAACTGACAGGCTGCTCCTGTTGAAATATAACAGGAAGATATTTGAGATCTCACTTAAAACATGTCTTAATTTTTCTTTCTACAGCACTAACCATAATTTCTATGACAAAATGAACCCCCTCATTTTGTTCCTTTTTAAATTAAATGTTTTAAGAGTTACCAGTTTATTCCAATCAAGATGGCTTCAGGTGTGCCATAATTTTGTCATAAGTAAGACTGTTAGCGCTCTAGTTGTTCTTTAGAACACTCTGGGAAGCTGCAGTAGAACACAAAGGCATCAACTGACAGGCTGCTCCTGTTGAAATATAACAGGAAGATATTTGAGATCACACTTGAAACATGTCCGAATTTTTCTTTCTACAGCACTAACCATAATTTCTATGACAAAATGAACCCCATCATTTTGTTCCTTTTTAAATTAAATGTTTTAAGTGTTACCAGTTTATTCCAATCAAGATGGCTTCAGGTGTGCCATACTTTTGTCATAAGTAAAGCTGTTAGCACTCTAGTTGTTCTTTAGAACACTCTGGGAAGCTGCAGTAGAACACAAAGGCATCAACTGACAGGCTGCTCCTGTTGAAATATAACAGGAAGATATTTGAGATCTCACTTAAAACATGTCTTAATTTTTCTTTCTACAGCACTAACCATAATTTCTATGGCAACATGAACCCCCTCATTTTGTTCCTTTTTAAATTAAATGTTTTAAGTGTTACCAGTTTATTCCAATCAAGATGGCTTCAGGTGTGCCATACTTTTGTCATAAGTAAGACTGTTAGCTCTCTAGTTGTTCTTTAGAACACTCTGGGAAGCTGCAGTAGAACACAAAGGCATCAACTGACAGGCTGCTCCTGTTGAAATATTACAGGAAGATATTTGAGATCTCACTTAAAACATGTTCTAATTTTTCTTTCTACAGCACTAACCATAATTTCTATGACAAAATGAACCCCCTCATTTTGTTCCTTTTTAAATTAAATGTTTTAAGAGTTACCAGTTTATTCCAATCAAGATGGCTTCAGGTGTGCCATAATTTTGTCATAAGTAAGACTGTTTGCGCTCTAGTTGTTCTTTAGAACACTCTGGGAAGCTGCAGTAGAACACAAAGGCATCAACTGACAGGCTGCTCCTGTTGAAATATAACAGGAAGATATTTGAGATCACACTTGAAACATGTCCTAATTTTTCTTTCTTCAGCACTAACCATAATTTCTATGACAAAAATGAACCCCATCATTTTGTTCCTTTTAAATTAAATGTTTTAAGTGTTACCAGTTTATTCCAATCAAGATGGCTTCAGGTGTGCAATACTTTTGTCATAAGTAAGGCTGTTAGCACTCTAGTTGTTCTTTAGAACACTCTGGGAAGCTGCAGTAGAACACAAAGGAATCAACTGACAGTCTCTGCCCTTGTTGGATGTACATGTTTTACTGAGAATGTCAGACTTTATTCTCACATGACTGAGAAAGATATTGTGAATTTACAGAAAATATGCTCTCATTTTAGCTTCTGGAGCACCTTCCAAAACTGTATGGGACAAGCATGTGAAAATAGTTTTCTCTCAAACATGATTCATGATATCCCAGCAGAAGGTTTTTCACAGGGTAAAATCACCTTAGAACACACCACAATTCCTGAAATTAGTATGGTACCATCAACAAATGAATTCTAATGTAACTAAAGTCTGTTATCACCCTTTAAAGTTCTCCTTTTGGTAACCCTCAAAATCTTCGATTCACTACAATGCATTTCAATGGGGCACTATCATTTATATTGGTCCCAAGATGGCTGCCAGCAATTCCAGGATGACGTGCTGACAGCCAATCAGATCTCACGATGACATGTGTGGTTAGGCTCCGCCCAGATATATATGTATTTTCTTTTTCAAATTGCTCAGGAACTACTGAACGGATTTACACCATTTAACCAAAAGCCATGACTCTGAACCAAGGGCTACCTTTTTGCCAAATGTGGTGTAATTCCGTTCAGCAGTTCGGGCTGTAGCTGCGACTAAAGGTTCCTATGGAAAATTGCATGGGAAAACACGTTTTGGGACCCCCCTTTTTCTCGGCCCCACTTGACGAATCACCCCGAAACTTTGAGGATAGGAGCGGACCGGAGCGGGCCATAAGTTTTGAAAATTTCGCGAAGATTCGTCAACCGGCGCCAAAGGTATTGGAAATAGAATGTTGCGAATTTCCTATGGAAAATAGGTCCTAACTATAACTATCTACTGGCGACCGCTAGTAGATAATATATATATATATATATATATATATATATATATATATATATATATATATATATATATATATATATATATATATATATGTCCACAATGTGATCCCTTTGATCAGTGCGCTCGTGCAGCGGTGCTTCAGCGTGGGGGCCGGATCCTGGCCCCAAATTCAACTTTTTCACACAAAGGACGCGGCACTCAGGAGTGAAGATAGTTCAAATGAGTTTACTGCACAACTCAACCAACGCGTTTCAGCCCTCTCACGGCTTTGCTCACGACCGTGAGCAAAGCCGTGAGAGGGCTGAAACGCGTTGGTTGAGTTGTGCAATAAACTCATTTGAACTATCTTCACTCCTGAGTGCCGCGTCCTTTGTGTGAAAAAAAAAAAAATATATATATATATATATATATATATATATATTCACTGAAAAAACCATAGGTTTCAGGCACGTTATAGTTAGAAATTAGCATTTAAAAAACCTTACAAATTCACTGAAAAAACCATAGGTTTTAGGGACAGTTATAGTTAGTTGGACATTGCACTCGTACAAAACCCATGAAATTCCCCGTTATAGTTAGTTCAGCTAACTATAACTCGCGCCCCGCAATGCACTGCTGATGACGTCACATATTACATCACTCATGACATGGTCAGTGACATCACTGATGACATCACTGATGACATCTCAAATGACATCACTGATGACATCATCCAGTGACTGTGTGTTTCTGTAAAGTTTAAATATTTTTATATATATAGGGAAAGGCGTATTGAAGAATGAGTGGGTGTATAAGTGTCTGTATGGATGATTTAGTAGGTGCGTGACTAACTCTATAAGTGAGTGATTAAACGTATCTTACTGAATGCATGGGTTAGTGACTAAACTGGGTGAATGTCTGTATACATCTGTCTATTGCTGTGTAAGTGGCTGCATGGGTTTGTGAATAGCTACATGAGTGTCTATATGAGTTATTGATTGGTTGTCTGAGTATCTGTATGGGTGCCTGAGTGTTTGTGTGGGTGGGGTGTGTGCGACTCTGTGCATAGATGTGTGAGTGGGTGATTCACTGGGTGGATGGTTTCAAGAGTGCATCTGTGATAGACTGTATGGGTGGGTAAGTTTGTGTAAGAGTGTGTTAGTGAGTGAATGTATGTCCCAGTAGTACATGTGTGAGTAACTACATATGTGAAAGGCAGTATATATGTGTGTTGGAGTATATAAATAGCTATAAGCGAGAGTGTGTGATTGTGAGAGTGACTGTATGGATGAGTGTGTGCTTGTATCAGTGATTGTATAAGAGCGTAAGAATGTGCTAGTATTTGTATGAGTAAGTGAGCTGGTGTGTGTATAACTGTATAGGTGAGTAAATGGCAGTGTGTTTAATTATTTGCATGACTGACTAGGTGTGTGAGTACCTCTATAGATGAGTGGCAGTGTTTGAGTGTCTATATAGGAGTATGAGTGCATATGATAGTCCTGTACTGAGTGACCGTAAGTATGAGTGACTGTACGGGTGAGTGAGTGGATGTGTGTGTAGACCTAAGAATCAGTGAGTGGGTATGTAGTTATTGGTGTTGGAGTATCTATGGTTTTGCGAATGGCAGTCTGTAATTTAGTGTGAGTGTATCAAAGGTTATATTAGGGTGTGAGGAGGTGCATCAGATTATCACGTGGATGATGTCATCAGTGATGTCATCAGTGATGTCATTTGAGATGTCATCAGTGATGTCATCAGTGATGTCACTGACCATGTCATGAGTGATGTAATATGTGACGTCATCAGCAGTGCATTGCGGGGCGCGAGTTATAGTTAGCTGAACTAACTATAACGGGGAATTTCACGGGTTTTGTACGAGTGCAATGTCCAACTAACTATAACTGTCCCTAAAACCTATGGTTTTTCAGTGAATTTCTAAGGTTTCTTAAATGCTAATTTCTAACTCTAACGTGCTTGAAACCTATAGTTTTTCAGTGAATTTCAAAGGTTTTTAAATGCTAATTCCTAACTATAACATGTCTGAAACCTATGGTTTTTTCAGTGAATTTCAAAGGTTTTGTAAATGACAATTTTTAAATGTATTAATTGTTATATTTATTTTTGATACTGATTTACTACATTTTTTAAACTATTTATTTTTACATATTTTATTTTTTAAATTACATTGTAATTACATTATACATTACATTACAAAATATACTTTCTCAGAATGAATTACTTTAGTTTAAATACTTTGCAAATAGGCAATAGACTTTTAAGTACAGTAGTTACAGTTGTTGCAATGGGCAACACAATTTCAAACACAATGCAATATTGAGCTCAATGTGAATTTCTATTTAAATGCAATTAGTTACTTTATGGATTACTTTTCTAACCACAGGACTGGATCCTAGATTCAGTCCTGGGACATCTCCTGTAAACAGTTGAGTAAAAGCATTTTGGTTACAGTAGTGATTTTTAAGGAATATTATTGTATTTTAAAAGTTGACACTTAGAAACTTTTTCACATAGAATCACCAATGTTATCCTATGGGAGGAAATTCACTTAGCAGGTAAGTAGTGTTATCGTTACTTTTTCTTACTCAGTGGTGGATCCTGGATCCAGCACTGGTGCATCTCCTGTAAACAGTTGAAAGAATGCGTTTAAGTCATACAGGTGATTTTTAAGGAATATTTGTAGTTTGTGAAAATCGACACTTTGAAACTTTTCTGCTGAAAACCAGACAATGGATTCCAATGGAAGGAAATACAAGTTACTGGTAAGTACGGTTAGAATTACTTTTCAGGGTCAGTGCTGGGCTAAAAGATGCAGCACTGGCTTCTCTCCTGATAACAGGTGAGTAAATCGGAATTCGTAGTTCGGCTGATTTTAGAGGAATATTATAAAGTTCCAAAACTCCACACACAAGAATTTCCAAGTGAAACCAGTCAATGTTAGCCTATGGAAGGAAATTCAAGTTACTGGTAAGTACGGTTAAAATTACTTTTCAGGATCAGTACTGGGCTCAAAGATACAGCACTGAGGTCTCTTCTGATAACCGGTGAGTAAATCGGAATTCGTAGTTCATCTGATTTTAGAGGAATATTATAAAGTTCCAAAACTCCACACTTAGAAGAATTTCCAAGTGAAACCAGTCAATGTTAGCCTATGGAAGGAAATTCAAGTTACTGGTAAGTACGGTTAAAATTACTTTTCAGGATCAGTACTGGGCTCAAAGATGCAGCACTGAGGTCTCTCCTGATAACAGGTGAGTAAATCGGAGTTTGTAGTTCGGCTGATTTTAGAGGAATATTTGCACAATGGTGAAGGAAGGGGGTGGGGCCTGAAGTGACATGTCTGCAAACACGCCCTGTGGCGCGTTTTAAGTTGGAGAATTAATTCCTCCTCAATCCCGAGGGTCCCTAGGGGCCAACTGGCCCACCAGATACCTCCAGTATGTTGCAGAGAGGTGTTCAGAGGCCACGCCCCTTTTTACAACACTCTGCAACGCAGCTCCGTGGTGCTTTCTGGAGGTACCTGGTGGGCTAGTTGGCCCCCAGGGACCCTCAGGATTGAAGAGGATTTAATTCCCCATCTTAAACGCGCCACAGGGCCTGTTTGCACACATGTCACCTGAAGCCACGCCCCTCCCTTCACCACTGTGCAAACGCGCCCGTGGCGCGTTTTAAGTTGGGGGATTAAGTCCCCTTGAATACTGAGGGTCCCTGGAGTCCAACTAGCCCACCATGTACCTCCAAAAGAGCCACAGAGCTGCGTTGCAGAGAGGTGTAAAGGGGCCTGGCCTCGGTACACCTCTCTGCAACGCAGCCCTCAGGCACATACCGGAGGTTCCTGGTGGGCTAGTTGGCCCCAGGACCCCCAGTATTCAAGGGGAATTATCCCTTCTTAAAACGCACCAGGAGGCGTGTTTGCAGACTGCAGCAGGGAAGGGGCGGAGCTCTCCGGCACGATGCCGGTCTTTTTTTTTTTTTTTTCTGCCCAGGGGTCTTTGTGGGACCCCTGAGCAGACCTAGGGAGTCAGGGTGTTTCTACCCTGCCCCCTTTGTGCGTTTTGCGCACTTGTTTCTTGTGGGTTTTTTTTTTAAAAAGGCTGGATCCGCGCACCCTAAGCCCATCCCACCGATTTAAAAAAAAAAAATGCTTTTTTCTGCCCAGGGGGTCTTGTGGGACCCCCTGAGCAGACCTAGGGGGTCAGGGTGTTTCTACCCTGCCCCCTTTTTGCGTTTTGCGCACTTGGTTTACTGCTTTCTTGTTCCTCGGTTCTACCGAGGAACAAGATGGCTGCCAACACTTCCTGGTTTGGAGTGTTGACAGCCAATTAGCATGCAGCTCGTGGTCGGGAGGGTGCTCGGATCCACCGCGGCCATAGATATCGAAACTTTTATTTTGGATTTTCTCAGCAACTACTAAACGGATTTACACCATTTTTAAAAAGGGGGCTTTCTGAACCAAGCACTACCTTTTTGCCAAATTTGGTGTAATTCCGTTCAGCAGTTTTTGCTGTAACCTTGCATAAAGTTTCCTATGGGAAATTGATTTTTTCACTCTTATTTTTTGAATTTCTCCGCAACTACTGAGCAGATTTACACCATTTAAAAAAAGGTCGCTTTCTGAACCAAGCGCAACCTTTTTGCCAAATTTGGTGTAATTCCGTTCAGCAGTTCGAGGCTGTAGCCGTGGCTAAAATTTCCTATGGGAATTAACATGGAGAAAACACGTTTTGGGACCCCCTTTTTCTCGGCCCCCGCTTGATGAATCACCCCGAAACTTTCAAGACAGGAGCGTACCGGAGCGCCCCACTAGTTTTGAAAATTTCATGATGATTCGTCAAACGACGCCAAGATTATTGGGAATAGAATGTTACGGATTCCTATGGATAATAGGTCCTAACTATAACTATCTACTGGCGACCGCCAGTAGATAATATATTACCTACTGGCGGTCACTAGTAGGTAGTTATAGTTAGGACCTTGTTTCTATTTAAAAGGGTTTTTTCTTTTGCCAATATCTTTGGTGCCGTTTGACGAATCTTCGCAATATTTTTCAAACTAATGGATCACCCAGGTCAGCTCCTGTCTTGAAAGTTTGGGGGTGATTCGTCAAGCGGGGGTCGAGAAAATTTTTTGGAACAGGCTACAGCCCGAACTGCTGAACAGAATTATACCAAATTTGGCAAAAAGGTAGCTCTTTGTTCAGAAAGCACCCTTTTTTAAATGGTGTAAATCCGTTCAGTAGTTCCTGAGAAATTAAAAAAATAAAAATATTTATATCTGAGCACCAAGGAGGAGTCGCGAATCCTCCCGAGCTTCATTCTTACTGGCTGCCAACACCCTAAACCAGAGTGTGTTGGTAGCAATTTTGTGAAAAAGGTTGAAAAATGTTGTAAATGTAGGAAAGTGGTGAGGGTAGAAACACCCGTTTTTTTTTTTGGTGGAAGTCGCGCTGGGTGTGCCAATCCCACTGAGAATTTTTTTAAAAAACTAAGCGTGGTTTCCCATACTTCGTTTTCCTTAAGCCCCCGGGTGGGCCAGGTCCCGGGGGCAATGTGTTATTATATAGCGGGGGCCTGCAGCCCCAGGGACTACCACCTCCTGGGGCTTTATCGATAATGTATGGGGAGGCACGCAGCCCCCCCTGCAGTCCCGTGGACCGCCAGCTCCCCGGGGCTTTATTTTTATAAGGGTGGGGGGCCTCATGGGCCCCCCCAAGCCCCGGGGACCACCACCTCCCTGGGGCTTTGATAAATAATTAGTGGGGGGGCTCGAGCCCCCCCACACTGCCCCGAAGACCACCACCTCCCTGGGGCATTGAAATTGTAAATACGGGGGTCCGTTGTGGACCCCCGTGGACCACCAACTCTCCGGGGCTATTTTCACGAAGGGAGAGGGGCCGCGTAGCCCCCCTCCTGGAGCCCTTGATGGCCCTGGGGACCACCACCCCCCCAGGGCCGGCTCCTGCAATGTCCCGGGGTGCCCACCCCCTGGACATTGGTGTTTGCTATGACAGGGCTGTCATAGCAAATACTGCTTTGCTTCATTGAAGCGAGAGCAGGAAACCTGCTCTCGCTTCAACAAAGCAAAGCAGAATTGCTTTTGGGCAAGGGGAGCTGCATTTTAGCAGCTCCCCTTGCCCAAAACAATGCCGGCTCCCGCAGGAGGCGGAGAGCCGGCTTGGACCATGGGGGAATTGGGGCTCTCCCCACGGTCCCCATCAAAGAGGCCAGGCCCCGGGGGATGGGGTCCCCGGAGCCATTATTGACGTGAGGAGAGAGGCATGCGGTCCCCCTCTTTTAAAAAAAAAAAAAATAGTGGCAGGCCCCGGGGATGGGGTCCCCGGGGCCAATATTGGCCTTCGGAGGGGGGCCACACGGTTCCCCTCCATTTAAAAAAAAATAAAATAGTGGCAGGCCCCGGGGGACAGGGTCCCCGGGGCCATTATTGGCCTGAGGAGGGGGGCCACGTGGTCCCCATCCTTATTTTTTTTAAATAATAACTGCTGGCAGGGCCCGGGGGATGGTGTCCCTGGGGCGAATACCGAATAATGGAAGTGGGGTGGTTTTTTTCTTTTGAGGTTGGAGTTGCTACCCAACACGGCTCTCAGCACAGCCCCGTGTAACGTCGCGTTACATTCGCGAATCCACCATAAATAAATAATTAAGTAGTATATAATTTAGAAGATAGTGTTTTATTTGTGAAGTTGTTTTAAAGAGTTAGTGGGATTGCAGTTAATGACAAGATTACAATGTATACAGTTGTTAAAAATTAATAGTTAAACTTGAAAAGTGTATTGTGTTGTAGTACATTGAATTCCTGCTTTTGCAAATTCGCGTCGGGTGCGCAAATCCACAAAAAATGTTAAACAAATATGTATGTGTAAAAAAAATGTATATTCACTACTATGTTTTAGGATGGCTCTAAAAGAGGCCTTGTTTTCATTATGAGTTTGTTGTAGCTACATGTAATTTCGGATGCACAGCTTTAGGTTGTTGAGAAAGACTCTGTTTCCTTGATCTGTGAAGTGTACTCCATCACTTCTGTAGATGTCATCCATATCAAAACGTAGATTGTTTTATAGATGGAGCCCATCCTATGGTCTTTGAGGTAAGCAGAAACAGCTTTATTGACATTCTTTCTAGCTTTCTCAATCTGTGGACAGAATTGATTTGACCACTTCCATTTCTGTCTTTGGCATATATTAGAGTATATAAAGACAGTTTGAGGTAAAAGCAACATCAACTGTGCAAAGGTGTCTTTCATTAGCATTTCCAGACCTCCCCCAGTCAATGTGCCTGGGTCATTGCCACCACAGTGCACAATCATGAGGTCAGGGGTTGGAGATGCAAAAGGTTTTAACCAAAGGCATCAATTGGTGCCACTTTAATCCTCTCTGTGCAATCCATTTAATATCCACATTTTGCAAAGCTAGGTCTTTGTCAATACCTCTGCATTCAGCATACCTTTTGCACCAGAAAACATAGCTGTGCCCAACAATCCATACTGTAAGCATCTTGAAGGGATGTCTGGAAGTAATGAAAAGATGTCTGTAGCTGAGGTAGTCAGTTGGTAGAATCAGAGGTATCTAAAATGGTGGACAAGATGCTGTTTTTTAAAAAGTAGAGAATTGATTGGCTGTTTAAGAACATTGTACATTCAAAAATAGGGTGCATGTTACTTTCTTTAAAAAGCATGTTTCCTATTGGTTAGTAAAACATGTTTGAAAGGTACAGTAGATAGGATAAGGTCATATTTTGCAAACGTCAACCACACCTGCTGTTTGCATTTGTAACCTTGTGTGCTGAACTTGAAAATATGGTGAACTTGTGACCTGTCAGTTCAGTTGAATGTTCCATGAACTGTTACTATGGAAACTGGCATTAAGCAGAATGGAGGAAGGGTTGAAACTTCACTGTGGACTTAAAATGTGAAAATGTAATTTATATATAAGTGATATCTTATTAAAGTAAGATTTTAGGTATTATGGAGAATAAAATATTGAGGATGTTTGTTGCCCTCCCCCAAAATACTCCGCTGACCCCTCTAACATACGATCTTGATATTAAACGTTTGGAGCCCCTTGCAGTTTGGTGATCCCTGATGTTCTGGATAAGAATTTGGACAACTCCAGAGCTAATTGTATATAGAGAGTCACTAGTTGAATTGCAGGCACTTGATACCAATCTTACGTTTCCCTGGCTAAAACACATTCGAGGGTGGCTCACTGATTTGGGACTGAGCCGATATTGGTTAAACCCGGGGCTATTGACCCGCGAATCTAAATCGGAGTTTAAGATGATATACTGGGATTTTATTACAGATAGGGAGATTAGAAGTGGAACACAAGGTAGGCTCACTGTTCAATTCCTCCTGCATAAGATGTCCCCTAGTTTTGAGCTGTTCCTTGATGAGGTAGAACCACAACAAGCAAAGAGTCTATATTTTAAATTTAGATATGGAATACTGCAACTAAATACCTTTGTTGCTAAATGGTCTTCTACTTCGCTTGAGGATAGGGAGGCCCATTGTATTTTATGTCAAATGGGGGTTGCAGAAGATTTACCACATGTTTTGTTCTTCTGTCCTGCATATCATGGCCCTAGAATTAAGTGGATAAAACCTCTAGGTAGGTTTTTAATGTTAGGAGAATGGAGGATATGCTGAGAATTTTAAAAACAGACAATTCCCGCCTAATAGTTTTTGGTGTTAGTCGTTTTCTATTGGCCATAAATGTTATCAGAAAAAAGAAGGGGCAAAGATTATAGTCCGTACACGAGTGGGTTCGAGGAAACCTTAATTTTAATAAAGCTATGGACCTGGGCTAAAGAAGTGGTGATTGGTCACCACCTTAAATTAGTATTGTAGACCGGAAGCAGTTAGTAAATTTAATCGATCTAAGGATTGATTGGTGGGTCTATGGGGGCGTTCCAGTAACCAAAGTAGAACTGCAACGGAGGCATGAAAGACCCTTTAGTAAGAAATAAGGGGCATAAAAGGGAAATCATGTTCATTTGTGCAAATATCGCACTATTATGACAATAGGAGTTTTACTGATTATTATGTTCGTAAATGAAGTGTACAATTTTAAGATTTTAAGACATTGAATTCATATTTTATTGATTTTTTGCATGAATATCTTAGTTTAAGTGGGATTTTTAAATATTTGCGACTTTGCACAATTGAGGTAACAGATGTTCCCCAAAGGAATGAATATGGGATGGGTTGGGAATAACCTCCCTATTTAGTTTCCCTACTAACCTAAATTATACCCCTCTGAGAAGATCAAAGATCCGGGGAAACATATATCAGTCTCTTTTAAATTATACTGCCTGTAAGCACAAAAAAGGTATATAGACTAGCTGAAATGCATAATGGAAGAGTATAGTTTTAATGAATTGTATATATGTATATTGTATTTTAATGTGTTTTGTACTTTAATTGTCTTGTAGGCCGAAATAAAGTATATTGATTGATTGATTGAAGTAAGATTTCCCAAGTCAGTACTATCTTTAGAAGTGGTGTATTCTTAAAAAATAGTGGTATTTTTATTTGTAATATATTTTTGAACTCCCGTATGGATTCCCGGCTCCATCGCGTTGATGCACGGTGGAGTTGCGACTCCAAAAAATTCCAGAATCAGTTTGGGCACTTTTAGAAGTCAGTTGGTAAGGGTTAATATGTCTAACCAATAGAAATGTGTTTTATAATTTTAAATAATGTAGGAAGCTATGTGATTTGTTACTTACATGTATTTGTGTGGAGAAAGGGAGGGAAAGTTTGCCATTACTGGTTTTACCTTGCTGAGAGTGGTGCATTAGATTTATTGTGTGCATAAGAAAATCATTTATGAGTTTGTGATATTTTAAATTCTACAAATTAATTTGGAAGGTGAGTTATAAATTTGTGAGGTGTATTATGTATGAGGTTTATTTTTAATTATTAAAAATGATTGATGAGCTGTGATATTTGAAATATATTATTAAATGTAGAGCTGTGTATTGTAGTTTGTTTTTGGATTAGTGAGTATGGTAGTTTGTTTTAGTGTGTGAATATGTACATTTGTAGTATACCGCATAATTTCAGCCGTTGCTTTAAAATTGGAGGTGGAGTCTGTAAAGTTTTAAGGTGTGCATGGACTTCTGTCTCAAGTATGTCTCTGCTTGTATATGTATTTTCATATGTCTTATACATTTGAAGGTGTATGATGTATAACAAAGAGGTGTTGTTGCTTTTTATGTGGTAGGCTGAAGACTGTGACTAGTAGTGGAATGGTGAAGATGCAGCATAATAGTGTGGTTTGAAAGATGTTGACATAAGGTATTATTGATTAGGTTTCTTTTTTTAAGTTTCTAGAGAGGTACAGTTGAAATATGCCACATAATTTGTGGTGTTTGCTTGAAATTGGAAGTTTGTTTTGTGAATTTTTAAGGTTTGGATAGTGTTATGGCACAGACATATTCATGTATGCTTTTAGGACTATGGTGAGACTTTTAGTAAAGACATGTGAAGGGTTCCTGCTTTGTATTTGGGTAGGTGTAACATTATAAGTAGTTGTAGAATGGTAAAGCAGCAGCACAAAAGTGAGGTTTAAGATGCTTGCAGAGATGTTATTTATTAGAGTAATTGTATGATGTGAGGAAAGTTATATTTCATATATACCGCATAATTTTCAGTGTCTGTTTGAAAATTGAAGTGTAGTCTGTCTGTGAAGATTTGAGCTGTGGATGGTGTTGTGACTGAGATATGTGTCTACTTGCACATATATTATGGTATGTGTTATGTGTCTGAAGATGATAGATGTATAAAACACAGGTATACATTTATCTGTGTATTACTTTTATATATGATGCTGCTAGCAAAAGGTACAGGCATATGCATACATGCTTTTAGAAATATGGGGAGACTTTCATCAAAGATAAGTGAAGGGTTGCTTTGCTGTTAGCTATGCTCAATACCTGATTAGTACTAGAATAGTGAATCAGTAGTAGTAGAAAAGTAATGTTTAAGATATGTTGGGAGAGGAATTATTGATTATGGTACTTTATAAGAGTCTGTGTAAAAGTTCACTTGAAATTTGCTGGATAAATCTAGGTGTGTTTGAAATGTTAAGTGTACTCTATCAAGTTTTATGGCCTTTATGGTCTTGTGAGTGTGGTTATGTTTGTACTTGCACATGTATTCTAATATGTGTAATGCTTTTGGCAATAGGTATAGATAGAAGCATGCATGCTTTTAGGAATATGGTTAGAGTTATGGTAGAGACATGTGATAGGTTGCTGCTTAATGTTTGACTAGGTCCAATATTCATAGAATGGTGAAGCTGTAGAACAAAAGTGAGTTTTAAGACATGTTGGCAGAAGGGATTACTGATTAGGCTACTTTCTATGAGTCTGGGGAAAGGTGCACTTGAAATACACTGCAGAAATGTAGGTGTGTTTGAAATGTAAAGTTCAGTCTTTTTGTTTATTTCTGTTATATATGATGATGATTTCAAAAGGTACATATATATGCATGTATAGTTTCAGGAATATGGTGAGATTTATAACAGACTCATTTGTAGCTTTTATGCTTTATTTTGGGTACGCCCAACACCCTGAGTAGGTACAGAATCGTGAAGCTGCAGTACAAAAGTGTACACCATGTCATAGACCTGACTTTTGTGCTGCAGTTTATAAAATCACCCAGGCACTTTTTATGTACTCCTGTAGTCCCCTAGATATTACCTCTGAACTCATGCAATCACCAATGCATTAGCTATACACTGGTTCAATCACCGAGACAATACCCTTGCACTCCTCCAATTTCCTTTTCAGGATCTATGCACTCCTCCAATCACTTAGCCAGTACGCATGCACTTATAAAATCACCCACTCACTTGCTATGTACTCCAGTAATCCCCCAGATATTACACCTGCAGTCATGCAATCACCCAGGCACTAGTTATGTACTACTCCTGCAGTCATGCAATCATGCAGGCTGTACCTATGCACTCATGTATTAACCCAGGCACTACCCTTGCAGTTGTATAATTATCATGCAATTAACCAGTCACTATCTATCTTCTCCTACAATTACCCAGTGACTCCCCTTGCACACATACTATCACCCAAGCACTACCCATGAAGTTATGCAATCATTCAGGCAGATCTATTACATGTTTCAGTTGTAAGTTTCACTATATTTCAGGAATATTGTATACATATTTCTTTTAGATATGATGA
The DNA here is from genome assembly GCA_963921515.1 of Calotriton arnoldi. NCBI lineage: Eukaryota > Metazoa > Chordata > Amphibia > Caudata > Salamandridae > Calotriton > Calotriton arnoldi. The sequence continues at coordinate 402,808 of CAWUFW010003068.1, read as the reverse complement.
TGATTTGAAAACGTAGAGACATATGTATGCAAGCTTTTAACAATATGGAGAGACTTATAGTTGAGTCATGTAATAGTCTGCTGTTTTATATTTGGCTAGGCCCAACACTCATGTAGTTATAAAAACACCCAAGTACTACTGATGCAGTCTTCCAATGATCCAGTCACTACATATGCAGTGCTGTAATCACTCAGGCATTACTCCTGCACTCATGCAAACATCCAGGCACTACGTATGCACTCATGAAATCACTGAGGTATTAGCCATGCACTCTTTGAATCATCCAGCCACTACTCATGCACTTATATAATCACTCAGGGCACTAACGTTTTACTCTTTCAATCACAGAGGCAGTAGCCTTGTACTTATGTAATCACTCAGCCAGTAGTCATGGTATTATGAAATCACCCAGGCACTACCTTTGCACTCATTTATTCATTCAGGCGTTACCTCAGTAGTCCTGAAATCATCCAAGAAGTACCCATGCAGTTATAAAATCACTCAGTCACTTTATATGTAGTCATGTGAATCACCAGATATTACTCCTGTAGTCATGCAGTCACCCAGGCGTTACCTATGTACTGCTTTAATCCCCCAGAGGTTACTTCTGTACTCATGCAATCACCAATGCATTAGCTATACAGTGCTTCAATCACCCAGGCACTATCCTTGCAGTCTTTCAATCATGGAGGCACTACGCTTGTACTTATGTAATCACTCAGGCAATACTCATGCACTTATAAAATCACCCAGGCACTACCTTTGCACTCCTGTAATCACTCAGGCAGTACCTTAGTACTTTTGTAATCACCCAGGCAGTAGTCATGGACTTATAAAATCACCCACTCACTTCCTATGTACTCCAGTAATCCCCCAGATATTACCCTGAAATCATGCAATCACCCAGGCACTAGTTATGTACTACCCGTACAGTTATATAATCATGCAGTCTCTACCTATGCACTCATGGAATAACCCAGGCACTACCCTTGCAGTCATATAATCACCCAGGCCCTACTGTTGCACTCATCTATTCACCTAGGCACTTCTTAGTGAGTCATCTATGCCTTCAGGTGCTATTTATACACTTATCCATGCACTGAACCTTTATGTGTGCACTCATGTCATTAGCCAGTCACTATCCATCTTCTCCTGCAATTACCTAGCGACTACCTTTGGAGTCATGCAATCACCCAAGTACTACCCATGGAGTTTTGCAATCACTCAGGCAGATCTATTACATGTCTCAGTTTCTAGGTTTCACTATATTTTAGAAATATTGTATATATATTTCTTTTAGATATGATGATGATTTAAAAAGGTAGAGACATGTGTCTGCATGCTTTTAACGATATGGAGAGACATGCTTGAGTTATGTAATAGTCTGCTGTTTTATATTTGGCTAGGCCCAACACTCATACAGTTATAAAACACCCTAGTACTACTGATGCAGTCTTCCAATGATCCAGGCAGTACATATGCACTGATGCAATCACCCAGGCACTCCCCCTGCACTCATGCAATCACCCAGGCACTAGCTATGCACTCATGCAATCATCAAGGTATTACCCATGCACTCTTTGAATCATATAGCCACTGCTCATGCACTTATATAATCACTCAGGCACTAATGTTGTACTCTTTCAATCACAGAGGCACTAGCCTTGTACTTATGTAATCACTCAGCCAGTAGTCATGGCATTATGAAATTACCCAGGCACTACCTTTGCACTCATTTATTCACTCAGGCATTATCTCAGTAGTTCTGAAATCACCCAAGAAGTACCCATGCTCTTATAAAATCACCCAGTCACTTTCTATGTAGTCATGTAAATCACCAGATATTACTCCTGTAGTCATGCAGTCACCCAGGGGTTACCTATGTACTCATTTAATCCTCCAGACGTTACCTCTGTACTCATGCAATCACCAATGCATTAGCTATACAGTGCTTCAATCACCCAGGCACTATCCTTGCACTCTCTCAATCACGGAGGCACTACTCTTGTACTTATGTAATCACTTAGGCAATGCTCATGCACTTATAAAATCACCCAGGCATTACCTTTGCACTCCTGTAATCACTCAAGCAGTACATTAGTACTTCTGTAATCACCCAGGCAGTACTCATGGACTTATAAAATCACCCACTCACTTCCTATGTAATCCAGTAATGCTGTAGATATTACCCCTGCAGTCATGCAATCACCCAGGCACTACTTATGTACTACTCCTGCAATCATGCACTCATGCAGGCTATACCTATGCATTCATGTAATAACCCAGGCACTACCCTTGCAGTTGTAGAATCATCTAGGTCCTACTGCTGTACTCATCTATTCACCTAGGCACTACTCAATGAGTCATCTGTACCTTTAGGTGGTATTCATACACTTATCCATGCACTCAATGTTTATGTGTGCACTCATGTAATTAGCCAGTCACTATCTATCTTCTCCTACAATTTCCCAGAGACTGCATTTGCACACATACAATCACCCAAGCACTACCCATGAAGTTATGCAATCACTCAGGCAGATCTATTACATCTTTTAGTTGTAAGTTTTACTATATTCCAGAAATATTGTATACATATTTCTTTTAGATATGATGATGATTTGAAAATGTAGGGACATATGTATGCATGCTTTTAACAATTTGGAGAGCCTTATAGTTGAGCCATGCAATAGTCTGCTGCTTTATATTTGGCTAGGCCCAACACTCATGCCGTTATAAAAACACCCAAGCACTACCCATGCAGTCTTCCAATGATCCAGTTACTACATATACACTGGTGTAATGACTCAGGCATTAGTCCTGCACTAATGCAAACATCCAGGCACTACCTATGCACTCATGCAATCACCAAGGTATTACCCATGCAGTCTTTGAATCATGTAACCACTACATATGCACTTATATAATCAGTCAAGCACTAACATTGCACTCCTTCAATCACGCAGACACTACCCTTGTACTCATGTAATCACTCAGCTAGTAGTCATGCTGTTATGAAATCACTCAGGCACTACTTTTGCACTCATTTATTCACTCAGGCACTACCTCATTACTCTTGCAATCACTGAAGCAGTACTCATGCACTTATAAAATCACTCACTCACTTGCTATGTACTCCAGTAATCCCCCAGATGTTACCCCTACAGTCATGGAATCACACAGGCACTACTTATGTAGTACCTTTGCAGTCATAGAATCATGCAGTGTCTACCTATGCAGTCATGTAATAACCCACACACTACCCTTGCAGTCATAGAATCATCCAGGTCCTACTGTTGCGGTTATCTATTCACCTAGGCACTACTCCATGACTCATCTAGCCTTCAGGTTCTATTAATACACTTATCCAAGCACTCAACCTGTATGTATGCACTGATGAATTAGCCAGTAAATATCCATCTTCTCCTGCAATTACGTAGCGACTACCTTTGGAGTCATACAATCATCGAAGCGCTATGCATGGAGTTATGCAATCACTCAGGCAGATCTATTACATGTCTCAGTTTCTAGGTTTCACTATATTTCAGAAATATTGTATACATATTTCTTTTAGATATGATGAGTATTTGAAAAGGTAGAGACGTATGTCTGCATGCTTTTAACAATATAGAGAGACTCATGGTTGAGTCATGTAATAGTGTGCTGCTTTGTATTTGGCTAGGCCCAACACTCATGCAGTTATAAAAACACTAAAGTACTACCTATGCAGTATTCAAAGGATCCAGGCACTACATATGCACTGTTGCAATTACCCAGGTTATTACCCCTGCACTCATAAAACCACCCAGGCACTACCTATGCACTCATGCATTCACCCAGGTATTACCTATGCACTCTTTCAATCACCCAGCCACTATCCATGAACTTATATAATATCTCAGGTACTACCCTTGCACTCCTTCAATCATGCAGGTATTACCCTTGTACTTATGTAATCACTCAGCCAGTACTCATGCACATATAAAATCACCCAGGCACTACCTTTGCACTCCTCCAATCACTCAGGCATTCCCTCAGTACTCCTGCAATCACCCAAGCAGTACTCATGCAGTTATAAAATCACCCACTGATTTGCTATGTACTGCAGTAATCCCCCAGATATTACCCCTGCAGTCATGCAATAACCCAGGCACTAGTTATGTACTATCCCTGCAGTCTTGCAATCATGCAGGCTGTACCTATCCACTCATGTAATAACCCAGGCACTACCCTTGCAGTCGTAGAATCACCCAGGCCCTGCACTCATCTATTCACTAAGGCACTACTCAATGTATTTCTTTATTTAAAGATGACAATATTTGTATATAATTATTTTAATAATATTAAATCATTTTTAGAAAGATAATAAACTTTACTTTTTTTAGATATTCTCCATAATTACTAAGAAATATTCAGTATGACAAGAAAAGTTGAAAAGAAAAGCCAACAAAGAAAACAGAACTATTTAAAGGAGAGAGAAAAGGAGAAAGTAGATGAAGTATAACATGTGACGTTGAAGAAAAAGTCTTCTGGTGAGAGAACAAAAGAATTTGATAAAAGTGTTTTTAAAAAAGTAATTGAGTTTCAAAATGGAGAAAAGAGAAAGAAAAGTACTACAAGCAATCAGAAAGAAAAGAAACAAGGAGAAATTAATGCAAAATCAGATTATAGGAAAACAATCCATGTTGAAAAAAGGATGAAAGAATATAAAGACATTAGGAAGAGAATGTATAAAAGTAGAGTACTACAACATTTATTGGAAGATTGCAAAAAATATAAAAGAAGATCATCATTTTACAAGAAGAAAGAACAGATTGAAAGTGTAGTTGAAAAGGCTTTTGAATTGAAAAGAAGATTGTTTATATTGGTATTGAAAAGAATGAAAACATTGAATAAAACAATGCACTTTATGAAGGAGAAAAGTAAAAGAAAAAGAGTGGTTAATAGAACTAACTTTTGCAAAACAAATTTGGGTGAATGGAAGCACACTTCTAGTACTGAACCTTTTTTTAATGAAGAAAGCTATTTTCAACAAACTACATTAGTTCATGCAGTTGATACCAGGGGTCATTGTTATGTGGTTAAAAATGGTTGTCCAATTGAAAAAGAAAAGATGGTTCCTAGAAATGTGGAAGAAGTAATAGCTGAAGAAGTTCAAGGGAGACGTACACAAGCTCCAGTGTATAAGTGGGATTGTAGTAGTATTTGTAGTATACAATAGGAATCTATTGATATATTCCGAATTTTTTTACGAGATTATGGAAAAAAGTGTTAAACAGAAGATTAAGATGTTGCAAGGACTAGATCCTTTTAAAGTGAGAAAATATAGTAACTTGCAGGGTCATTCTCTGGCTTGCCTTTCTAGAAAAGTGTGTCAAAGTACTTTTCATCATTTAAGAATGTTAGCAGTACATCACTCGGAAATGCGGAAGTTAGTAAGAAGATTGTACTATATAAAAAGTCCTGCATTATCTTTAAGTGAAATAAACACAGCTCTTTTGCATGGTTCAGTATTGGATGTAAAAAAAGTTTGTGATGATATACAGTTTTGTTTCTTTAGTGCTCAAGAGGAGTGTAGAGAAAGTGAGAGTTTCATAAGTGTAGGTCTTGAAGAAGAGGTGGAAGATAGTACTACTGAGAGGTTTTCAGAAGAAAATACAAAGCTTAAGGTACTTTCTTTTGAAAAACCAAACTATGGGGGTGATTATGATGGCGGGCAGACTTTAGTGGTAACGGGACCACCCGCCTGCCTTGCGGCGTACAGCCACCCAAATTATGATGCAACCGCAACCGCAACCGCGGCGGTCACATCTGGCATTTAAACATTGCGGTGGGTGCTGCTGGCTGCAGCACCCACCGCAATAGGAAAATGCCATGTTGTGCATGTCCATGCACAATGTGGCAGGCACCGCGCGGTGCCTGCCACCTTGTGCATGGACATGTAGGGGGGTACCATGGGTATGCCCCAAGTGCACCCCCCCCAACCCCCGTGTGCCCGCAACGGGCCCCCAAAGCAAATCCCCACCAGCCTTTCCATGGCGGCATCGCCACCATGGAAAGGCCGTGAAAAGCAAGCATCATGATATGGATGGCGGTGCCTGCTAGGCACCGCCACCACATATTGTGCCCCAGCTCCGCCCGGCCGGCAATCGTAACGATTGCCAACCGGCGGAAAAGCGGCGGACGGACTTTCCGTCCGCCGCGATACCCACCGCCATCGTAATATGGCGGTGGGTAAATCACGTTACGATGGCGGGACGGTCGCCACCGCCGGCACGGCGGTGGTGAACATTACGCCATCGTAATCACCCCCTATGTTTGTATTTGTTGTCAACATACTCACTATAGAAGACAAACTAGGAATGTTGATGTGTATTTAAAAAGTGAAAAGGAAAACAATGATAAGTGGGAGTAATTTGGTGGTTATTTGTTGGTGGAAGGATGTTACGCCATCGTAATCACCCCCTATGTTTGTATTTGTTGTTAACATACTCACTATAGAAGTCAAACTAAGAATGTTGATGTGTATTTAAAAAGTGAAAAGGAAAACAATGATAAGTGGGAGTAATTTGGTGCTTATTTGTTGGTGGAAGGTTGTTTTGAGTTGGGTAGTGATCAACGTGTTTGTAAATATTGTTACAGCAAATTAGAAGGGAACAAAATGAAAGCTAGAGCTGTACATAATAACCTAGAGTTGGTAGCTATTCCTCCGAAACTTGTAGATTTAAATACGTATGAGTCCATTCTTATTCAATCTGTGCACTCGTTTCAGGCTATAGTTCGTATGGAGCCTAAAACAGGTAAGCTGCCTCCAACAGATTTACAAAGAGGTTGTAAAAGGAAGAGTTGTGTATTTACGTTTAGATTTTGAGAAAAATATTGAAACTGTTGGTGTAGAGAGAGAGGAAAGTGAATCTGTAGTTATTCTATTTATTGGTGTACCAACAAAGAGTCAGAAAATATGGCAAGAGTTAGTAGATGTCACCAAACTTCAAAAGGCTACATTATATCTTGTACAAAACAATATTTATTATAAAAATGTATATGTGGAAGAAGAAAAAATATCTTTAGAAGATGAAAGAGAAATTTCAACTGGCCAAATAGAAAAAGAGGATAACTCGAGGAGTGAAGAAATTTATGAACATTATAGTATACATCCTCTACATTCAAAAGAAGTGATAGGAAACACTATTGAATTATTCCAAATGAAGAAAGCGAAGGGAACTCCCATGAGTGTATGGGAAAAAAGTTTGGAAGCTCGTTGTTTTCCTCAGCTCTTCCCCACTGGAAAAGGTGGTCGATATGATGAACGACCCGTGCAGATTCCAGCTTCAGAATATCGTACAACAAGATTGTACTCAGAAGATCCAAGATTTCATCAGTGTGTTCCATATTTATTTCATCTTCTGTTTGAAATTGACTTGTCTGGACTTTTATAAGCAGTGAACAACAGATTGAAAACAGGAGTTTATCTTACACATTTTTCTGCAAAGGAATTTTTGGACAAAGTTCAACAAAGAGACGATCATTTAGAATCTCAGTTAATTAATTTGATGGCGTGTCAACGTGGTACTAATGAGTATTGGTATAGTCATCACAGAGAACTTAAATGTATGTTAAGGAACTTAGGAACCCCTACGTGGTTTGTTACGCTTAGCTGTGCTGAGTACACATGGGACGATTTATTTGAATTTCTACGACAAGCAAATTCAAATGTAAAAAACATTGAATTGAAGACAGCTGGAGAACTGTGTTCCTTGGATCCTGTAAATGTGTGCAGATATTTTAATCATAGGTTTCAAGCTATGATGTCTTTCATCTGCAATAAAAATAATCCACCTCTTGGAGAAGTAATTGATTTCTTTTGGAGAAAGGAATACCATGCCAGAGGTGCACCTCATATTCACATGCTGTTATGGATCAAGAATGCACCAAAATTTGGAACTGATACTGATGAAAGTGTTTTGTCTTTCATTGAAAAATATGTTACCTGTGCCATACCAAAAGAAGGAGGAGAAAACAACTTGAGACAGCAAGTTATACGGTTTCAAAGTCATCGATGTGGGAAATATTGTCGACGGAAATACAAGTCAAAGGGAAAATTTTATACAAAATGTCGTTTTGGATTCCCACGTCCAGTAATTTCAAAAGGAAGCGTCAACAGTTTCATGTCAGCAATAAGGCATACTATAACTTGAAAATCTCCAAAGAATACATACAAGATAAAAAGAACTGAAGATTCAAAGTATATTAATGACTACAATCCAGTGATTTTGACTATGTGGAATGCAAATATGGATATCCAGTATGTTGCAGATAATTAGATTGCTGTTGCTCGCTATGTTACGTCATATATAAACAAATCTGAAAAGACGGAGTTGAAAGAAATGTGGGAAGAAATTTCACAAGAGAAGACTCTTAGTAACAAATTGTACAGCTTTAGTTTGAAGATGCTTTCCCATCGAGAGATTGGATCCTACGAATGTTCGGATCGGTTGACCTCTGCAAGTTTATATTCAAAGTCAAGAGGAATCATTTGGGTAAGTCTAGGTCTTGCTGCAACACGAAATCGAGTATTGAAATCTGTAGAAGAAATTAAATACTTAGCATTGAATGAACCAGAAAGTACAGATATTGTTAAAACGAATATGTTGGATACGTACTATCCTAAAAGAAGTCCACATCTGGAAAACATATGTCTCAATGAAGTACTGCAACATTATAGCTTTAAGAGAAATGTTACAGAAAATATAAATGAAGAAAAATATGCAGTAATTGGATGTGAAGGATGTTTGGTAAAACATGCCAAAGGAAATCTTATTAACCACAGGAAACTCAGTTGCGAAACTCCGGATAAAAGGGAATTTTTCTATTTAGCACTTCTGCAACTTTTCAAGCCTTGGCGTAGTGAAATGGAATTACTTGGAGATTTTGACTGCTATGAAGATTCTTTTAATGCATGTAAAGATAGCATTCAATACACAATTTTTCCAAATTATCTACAAATGTTAAATGAAGACATTGAACAAGAAACTACTATTGCAGCTGAAATAGCTAGAGACACTTCTCAAGATAGTCAAAGTTCTGCTCCACTAAGTCAAGATCATTAGGACAACCAATTCTTGAAAATGCGGCAGCAACAGCAATGAATGAAGTAGAAACGGCAAGGTAACAAGCACAACAGGACATTATTGAGTTGGGAAACTTGGAAGAACAACTAAATATTGAACAAAAAGAAAAATATCAGCAAGTGACACAACAGATACAGCATGGTTTACTGCATGAAAAAAAAGAATGCCAATGCACATCATTTAAACCTATTCGAATGTATATCAATGGTCAAGCTGGAACAGGAAAAAGTTTCTTAATTAAAGTTTTGACCAGTTATCTACAGAAAACCACTGAATCACATTTATCTTGTGTTCTAACCGCTCCAACTGGGTTAGCAGCACACAACATTAAAGGGATTACATTACATTGATTACTCATGCTACCAGTTGAACATGAAAATAAGTTGGAATATCACAAGCTATCTGGAGAAGCTTGTTATGGAGTCTCAAGAGTACTAAAGAAAATGAAACTTCTGATCATTGATGAGGTGAGCATGGTCTCAAACTTAATGCTTGCCTTTGTACATTTAAGAATGCAACAGATTTTAAAAACAGATTATGATGTTTTATTTGGAGGAAAACATGTAATTGTATTCGGCGATCTACTACAACTTACTCCTGTGAAAGGACAACCAGTTTTTAAAACACTTGTCCATGAAGACACTAGGAAATCTTTGTGAAGTATTGGAAATATAAACAATTGGTCTCATTTTGAATATAAAGAACTTATTATGAATATGCGACAAGCGAGTGATGAACATTATGGAAACATTCTTCAAGATATTCGAATTGGTGTTTTGACAAAACATGGTAAAGAAGCTTTACAAACTCGGCTACTAACAAACTTGTTTCCAAATGAAAATATTGCACCTGAAGTAATGTACAAAAAAATTGGAGAAAAGAAGTCTATAGTTTGCCTAATGCCAACACTGCAAGAGTGTTCTACATTCAATCAAGAACTTTTGAAACTGGAAAAGCAACCAATAGTGAAAATGGAAGCCATTGATAAAATGGAACACGAAGGAGTTACTATTCTTCTCTCAGAGAAATTACAGTCAAAATTGGATTCTTTGGAGAAGTCTGTATCTAAGACTGCTGGTTTAGAAAAGACTTTACATGTATGTGTAAACTGTCGGGTAATATTACTGCGTAATTTGGATGTAGAAAAAGGTTTAGTAAATGGAGCAATGGGAAAAGTTGTTGATTTTGTTAATTATCAGAAGAGAGATGTAATTGAATTTTTGAAGATTAAATTTGATCAGATTGAAGAGGTAAAACAGATTGGACGTTGTGCTGTTCGTTTTTTGCTTGTAAAAGACTTGTATGTTCATACAAAACAGTTTCCTCTTTCTTTAGCATATGCAGTGACCATTCATAAATCTCAAGGTTTAAGTGTAGACAGTGCTTTGGTAAATATTGGAAGTACAGTGTTTAAAGAGGGCATGACATACGTTGCATAGTCTTGAGTATGAACATTATCTGGTTTGTATTTGATTGATTTTGATGAGAAAAAGATTAGTGCTGATGCAAATTGTGTAAGAGAGTATAATCGGTTAAGATGACTGTATGCTCCTAACTTAGGTGAATATCCCATATATGAGAAACGTGTAGTATGTCCAAAACGGAAATATGAGAAACATTCTAGTGAGATACAAAAAAAAAAAACAATTCAAGAAAATGATGAAGCTGCAAAGAAAATGAAAATGGACACTGTTGATGATATTGTAGGATACCAGTTAGAAAATAGTTCAGGTATCAACTGCTATGCAAATGTAACTGTGAATCTTGTCTTTTATCTAGAAGATCTTCATCAAGAAATTATGGAAAATCGAGAAAAAGATTCTGTTCTTTGCTACATTATATTTTTCAAAAGTTGGTAACTGATAGAAGTAAAATCCATACTGCTTCTGGCATTCGGCATCTTTTGGATATATGTACTGGTTCTTCGCAATTTACACTGAATATACAACAAGATGCACAAGAATTTCTTATGTTTATACTTGCAGTATTCGAAAATGAAGGAATAGAAATTGAAAATTTGTTTGGACTAAGTTACAGGTGGGATCATATATGTGAAGAGTGTTCATTTTCTTCTACCACTGAAATAGACACTGAACGATTCATATATTTGACAATACCAGATTGCTAAATCAGTGTCTTTTAACAAATTAGTAAAAAGAGCTAATCAAGATATGAAATGCTCTCATTGTAAATCAGAAATGTTGTCAACATTATATATAGAAAGATTTGGAAAATATGTCATATTAATGCTGCAACGTTGTAGAGCAAATGGAAGAAAATTGGAAACTAAAATTAAAAATGTTGTGGCAAGTCAAGTGTCAATTTCAGGAAGAACCTTTAAAGCAGTGGATATTATTTTCCATGATGGACCTACTACAACATCTGGGCACTATACTGTGTATTTAAAGTGCAATAAAGGATGGACATATTGTAATGATGCCCATTTGGAATTCAAATGTCGGTTGCCTTACGAATTACCAACTTCATATCTGATATTTTTGATGCCAAAGTTTTGAAAACATCATTCGGCCTATTGGGAAGATGTGAACAGAAATAAATGAGTTTATTCGGGATATTTTCAATGCAAATGAGTTTGGAAACATTATTCGGCCTATTGGGAAGATGTGAACAATTAGTGGTTGGATTATTGTTTGTGGTAATTCTTATTGCATCTGGAAAATTGTGTTTGAAAGAAGTAGTTTATATATTTGATCTTTATATTATATGCGAGGTAAATGAGAGTGTATATTTTACAAAATGTGCTTGAGAGAAGTAAAAGATTTAATGTAGTTGAAGAATGTAATTTACAAACTCTAGATAGGTAAAGACATGGTTGCACTTGTTGTAAATATTTTCAACGCAGATTTGTTTTTTTTTACAATCTTATTGATTGTATTTTTTCCCCGCTGTTATATGATGATCTACATTGAAATCACTGTGTATGGTGAAATTCAATAGAATCTGAGTAACAGCAAAAAAGGGAAAATGTTATGTAACTCTAAAATTATGTTGAGTTCTTAAAACTATAATATTATATGCAATAACACTTTTTCTTCTTTTTTTTACAGAAGGTAATACTAAAGTTTGAAAAGATTTTAAATTCAGTTTACAACAAAACTACTGTAAAATAGATCCACTGAGTTTTGTATCTTCTTTAATAAAAAAGGTAAGATGAAATAATGAATAAGCATGATAATATGAACTAATGTTTACAGTGACTTTTACTGCACTCGTCCATTTTTACAAACACTACCCATGCAGTCATCTATACAGTTAGGCATTGTTCCCATACTCCTCCAATCACTCATGCACTATCTATGCACTTCTGCAATCACGTAGCCAGTACCCATACACTTATAATATCAACCAGACACTACCTCTGTTCTCTTTCAATCATCAAGGCACTATCTGTACACTCCTGCAATCAGCTAAACATTACTGATGCACTCTTCCAATCACCCAGGTATTACCTATATACTTCTCCTATCCTCTACACATTACCCCTACACTCATACAATTACCCAGGCATTACCTATGCATTCCTGTAATCCTCAAACATTACACTTGCACTGATTCAATCACTGATGCAGTACCCATGCACTCCTCCAATAATGCAGACATTACTCCTGCACTCATGGAATCACCCAGGTACTACCCATGCACTAATGCAATCACCCAGGCAGTAGCCATGCACCATTCCAATTACCCAGGCACTACCCATGCACTTATGGAATCACCCATGCATTACCCATGTACTCCTTCAATCATTTAGGCAGTACCCATGCACTCCTCCAATCACCCAGACATTACCCATGCACTCATGCAATCACGCAGGCACTACCCATGCACTCCTTCAATCACTCAGGCACTACCCTTGCAGTCATGCAATCACCCAGGCACTACCTATGCACTCATGCAATCACCCAAGCACTACCCATGCAGTGTTCCAATCATCCAGGCATTACTCCTGCACTCATGCAATCACCCAGGTAAAACTCATGCAGTCCTACATGCACCCATGCACTACCCATGCACTCTTACACGCACCCAGGTATTACCCTTGTACTTCTTTAATCACTCAGACATTACCCCTGCACTCATGCAATCACACAGGCATTACTCATGCACTCCTTCAATCACACAGGCACTACCCCTGCAGTCATGCAATCACCCAGGCACTACCTATGCACTCATAGAATAACCCAGCACTACCTTTCCACTCTTTCACTCATACAGGCACTACCCTTGCCCTCCTTCAATCACCCAGCCACTACCTATGCACTTATAAAAGCACCCAGACACTGCCTATGTACTCGTCTAATGTAAATAAATAAAAAATGTAAATCCGTATTTGTAAAGCGCGAACTACTCACCCTTACGGGTCTCAAGGCGCTGGGGGCCGTCATGGAAATTAAGTGAGCTATTGCCCAGAGTCACATGGTGCTGAGCTGAGCTGCTGCCAGAGATCGAACCGTGAGCCCTGTGCTCCAAAGTCAGCTGCCCTGGCCACTCAACCACACCTCTCACTCAGGCACTACCCATGCACTCCTCTATTCACCCATACATTACCCTTGCATTCATGCAATCACTCAGGCACTACCCATGCAGTCATACATGCACACAGGCACTTCTTCAGCACTCATCCAATCACCCAAGCCCTACCCATGCAGTCTTCCAATCATCCAGGCAGTACTCCTGCAGTCATGCAATCACCCAGGTAAAACTCATGCACTCCTCTAATCACCCAAAAACTACCCATGACTCCTACATGCACTCATGCACTACCCATGCACTCTTGCAATCACCCATGCAGTACCCATGCACTATTCCAATTACCCAGGCACTACCCATGCACTTATGGAATTACCCAGTCATTACCCATGTACTCCTTCAATCACTTAGGCAGTACCCATGCACTCCTCCAATCACACAGACATTACCCCTGCACTCATGCAATCATGCAGACACTACCTATGCACTCGTCTAATCACTCAGGCAGCACCCATGCACTCTTCCATTCACCCAGACATTACCCCTGCATTCATGCATTCACCCAGGTACTACCCATGCACTCCTTCAATCACTCAGGCACTACCCCTGCAATCATGCAATCAACCAGGCACTACCTATACACTGATGGAATAACCCTGCACTACCTTTCCACTCTTCCACTCTTTCACTCATCCAGTCAATACCTTTGCACTCCTTCAATCACACAGACATTACCCATGCACTTATAAAATCACCCAGACACTACCTATGCACTTCTCTAATCACTCAGGCACTACCCATGCACTCCTCTATTCACCCAGTCATTACCGCTTTATTCATGCAATCACCCAGGCACTACCCATGCAGTCTTCCAATCATCCAGGCAGTACTCCTGCACTCATGCAATCACCCAGGTAAAACTCATGCATTCCTCCAATCACCCAAGAACTACCCATACAGTCCTACATGCACCCATGCACTACCCATGCACTCTTGCAATAACCTAAGCAGTACCTATGCACTATTCCAATTACCCAGGCACTACCCATACACTTATGGAATCACCCAGGCATTACCCATATACTCCTTCAATCACTTAGGCAGTACCCATGCTTAACTCTAATTACCCAGACATTACCCCTTCACTCATGCAATCACGCAGACACTACCTATGCACTCATCTAATTACTCAGGCAGTACCCATGCCCTCTTCCATTCACCCAGACATTACCCCTGCATTCATGCAATCACCCAGGTACTACCCATGCACTCCTTCAATCACTCAGGCACTACCCCTGCAGTCATGCAATCACCCAGGCACTACCTATGCACTCATGGAATAACCCAGCACTACCTTTCCACTCTTTTACTCATCCAGGCACTACCCTTGCCCGCCTTCAATCACCCAGCCACTACCCATGCACTTATAAAATCACCCAGACACAACCTATGAACTCGTCTAATCACTCAGGCACTACCCATGCACTCCTCTATTCACCCAAACATTACCCCTGCATTCATGCAATCACCCAGGTACTACCCATTCACTCCTTCAATCACTCAGATACTACCCCTGCAGTCATGCAATCACCCAGGCACTACCTATGCACTCATGTAATCACCCAAGCACTACCCATGCAGTCTTCCAATCATCCAGGCAGTACTCCTGCACTCATGCAAACACCCAGGTAAAACTCATGCACTCCTCCAATCACCCAAGAACTACCCATGCAGTCCTACATGCCCCCAGGCACTACCAATGCACTCTTCCATGCACCCAGACATTACCCATGCACATCTTTAATCACTTGGACATTACCCCTGCACTCATGCAATCACCCAGGTACTACCCATGCACTCATGCAATCACACAAGCATTACCCATGCACGCCTTCATACAACACATACAAATTTGTCTTTTTTTAACCAAATAGGCGGTTCTAACAACAACCATTTTTTTGCTTCTTTTTTGTTTTATAATTTTTTTGAGTTTTTTTAACTCTTTTTTGTATTTTTTTTGGTGTTTATTGAAAAAATGAGAAAACCTTTCTCTAACTTTTTGCAATTAAAAAATAATTGCAAAAAAAATAAACAATGGTGGCTTCTTGCAGCGAAAACAATTGCGTCAACAGACTGCTCACCATAGCAAATAAGTTTCTTGCACTTAATGCATCTTTGTTCTAGACCAGTAAACTCTGGCCTAATAGCAGGTCCTTTGCTTGAAGTTGAGGTACCAGCTGAGGTGCTAGGTCCTGCATCATGGTCACCTTGCTGTGGTTATTGTTCCAGCTCTCATCGATGTTGTTCTCGTGCTAGCCGACGAGGGTGCAAGGTTTGGAGGTGCTTCAACATCGACGAAGTACCACACGAGTATTTTCTCTCGGAGCCCCGAGATAATATGTGTTTGCAAATGGTGCAGGTCACCTTCCTTGAGTTGACCTTCTTTTCTCCAGGTGGAAAGGTAAAGACGGCCCATACGATGCTCTCCTTTCTTGTTTTTCTTGGTTCCTCCAAGTCATCTTCTTCACCAAGGATGTCATCTGGTGGATTTGAGGATGCCATTTTTCTTGTTTCTTAAAAAAAAACACCCAAAAAATGCAAGAAGAGCACTAAACACAAAAGGTGTGTCTCCTGGCAATGTTGTTGGAGGAATGAGAAATTTGGGTGGGGTGCTGTAACTTCTAGAATAAAAAGCTTCTTAACTAATGAAATGCTTTCTTTTGAAGTCACATGGGTTCGCGCACCCAACGCGCAACGAGCGCACACCCGGCGCGATTCCGGAAAAATATATTTAACAATAATTTATCTTTATTCCAGTTACAAATATATGATTTTTATAATTAGATTAAATGATCTCTTGCTATAATATACATATCAAACTTATATACATATACTTTTAAAACTTAAAGATTTGCGATGGATTCGCACACCCAGCGCGACCCCCGGAACTACGTACGTGACGTTACGCGGGGCCGAGATTCACGCACCCGTCGCATATCGAACGTGCATCCTACATGACTTAACCAATATGGCGGCAAAATTCTTGGATTCGCGCACTCACCGAGACAGGTACACGATCGGTACCCAAAACCCCACTTTTAATTTTTTTTTTTTTTTTAAATGTATATTTATATTTTAGAAAAGAGAAAACATTACATTATTTTTATAACAATTGAAAAACTAAGAAAAAGTATTTTTGGGACATTATACTTAGAAATTAGCATTTAAAAAACCTTTGAAATTCACTGAAAAAACCATAGGTTTCAGAGACGTTATAGTTAGAAATTAGCATTTAAAAAACCTTTGAAATTCACTGAAAAAACCATAGGTTTCAGAGACGTTATAGTTAGAAATTTTCATTTAAAAGACCTTAGAATTTCACTGAAAAAACCATAGGTTTCAGGGACGTTATAGTTAGAAATTAGCATTTAAAAAACCTTAGCAATTCACTGAAAAAACCACAGGTTTCAGGGACGTTGTAGTTAGTTGGACATTTCACTCGTACAAAACCAGAGAAATTCGGGCGTTATAGTTAGTTGAGGTAACTATAACCCGCGCCCCCGCAATGCACTGCTGATGACGTCACATATTATATCACTCATGACATGGTCAGTGACATCACTGATGACATCTCAAATGACATCACTGATGACATCACTGATGACTTCATCCACGTGATAATCTGATGCACCTCCTCATACCCTAATATAACCTTTTATACACCCACTCTAAAATACAGGCTACCATTTTCGAAACCAAAGACACACCAATACCAGTTACTACATACCCACTCACTGATTCCTAGGTCTACACACACATCTTCTCATTCACCCATTCAGTCACCCATGCATGCAGTCACTCATCAATACAGCACTGTCATATACACTCATACACCTATACAGATACTCACACACTGCCACTCACCCATAGAGTTACTCACACATATAGTTAGTAATGCAAAGAATCAATCACGGTCCCTTTTACTCACCTATACATTTATACACACACCACCTCACTTATTCATACAGATACTAACACATACTTACTCTCTTATACAATTACTTACACACACACTCATCCATACAGGCACTCTCACAATCACTCACTCTCACATATAAACATGTATATAGTCCAACACTCACATATACTGCCTTTCACATATGTAGTTACTCCCACATGTACCACTGAGACATCTAAACACTCACCAACACACCCATACACACACTCACCCACCCATACAGCCCTTTACAGACGCACTCTTGAACCCATACACCCAGTGAATCACCCACTCACATATCTAGGCACAAAGTCACATACCCCCCACCCACCCACACAGACACTCAGGCAACCATACAGATACTCAGACAACCAATCAATAACCCATATAGATACTCATGTAGCTACTCACCAACCCATGCAGCCACTTACACACCAACTGACAGACTGATACAGACATTCACACAGTTTAGTCACTAACTCATGTGTAGGAGAGTAGGATCTGCTTCACATGGGTACCCCCACTTTTTGCTGATGCTTCACTGTTTTTCGACATTAGTCTGGCTGGGGCCCTGCTAATCAGAACCCCAGCCTAGCTGCTTCCTCTCTAAAATGGTTTCCATGTGCCTTAGGCACATCACTGATTGGAATCTGGAGTGCCCTTATAAGTCCCTAGTATATGGTATACTATGTACCAAGGGCATAGGTACCTCAGAGGCCTACCAGGGGCTGCAGCATGTATTATGCCACCCCTGGAAGGCCATCCAAACTGACACCACAAGTCTGCTACTGCAGCCTGGGTAAGGTGGTGCATGCACCCCTTATTGTGATATAGGTTACCTATATCACTAAATACATACACACATATAAACCTATAAGTCACTCCTAAGGCAGGCCTTATCAATCCTGGAAGGCAGAGTGCGTGGTTCCTATGTGAGAGGGTGCCCCTGCATGAGCAGGGCCCCTCTGCAGCGTTCGGAGACCCTTCTCTGATGCTGTTTGTAGTGCAGCCTGACCATATACTCTTAAGCGCATTATAACCTCGCGTTAAATGCTAACTTTGGAATGGCTGCACCTAAACATGTCGTGTTTGGTGTCAAACATCTTGGAATACTACCCCCCACCAATTCTGGCGGCGGGGTAGCATTCCACCCTTCTAGAGGGAAAGACATGTTAACTCTGGCTAGCCCGGTAACTTCTTTCTAAAGCCCTGGCATCACAAAATGGATGCTGCTGCCACAGACACGAGTCTGGCCTCCTGCTGCTTGACGAAACTCCGGCAGGGGAGGCCTGGACAATAGGTTTCCTGTCCCAGGGAGGTGTGACCACCTCCCCAGACAGGATAATGTGTATTGGGGCTGGGCGGGAGCACTTTCGGGTGCTTTGAAGTCCTGCACTGGGGGCACATTTGGTGTCCCTGTGCATACCCCAGTTCAAACCGGATCAGGGGCTTGCAGCCCCTGCTTTGGCACGAACTAGACAAAGGGAAAGGGGTGTAGCCACCCCTCTGCCCTGACCCACCCATAGGTGGGGCCACAGAGTAGTCCAACCCTAAACTTGGTATAAGTATAGGAACCCAGTCCTTAGGACTTTAGATTATCCCTGGACGAAACTCTGAAACAGAATCCTGGACCTTCGACGCTCTACTCAAGACTAGAGGACAGAAGAATCTCCCTTGGGGTCAAGGAGTGACTCCCCTGCTTGGCAGGCACCAAAGACACATCTGTCCGGTCTGCATTTCTGAAGCTCCCGTCGGACGCCGAAGTCTTCGCATCACCAGAGGTGGATTCTCAACTTCCCCAAGGCTACCCTGAGTCTCCAGCAAAGCTGAGGCCCGTAGCTATCGTGGGTAACGTGAGACCGTGACCCCTGGACACTGAGCACATTTGCAAGTGCATCCTCTTCTGGGTCTCCCACGAAGTCGTGCTTTGGGCTACGAGTAGCCCTAGCCTCCAGCGCCAACTGCACCGAAGATCACTGGCCTCCACTCCACGAGTGTCCTGTGAGCCAGATCCACGTGCAACGTCTTGAGGCTCCTTCATGGTTGCTAGCCCATTGGCTAGTAGCCCTTCACGAAGGCCAATCCTTTTCTTCTTGGGCACCCTGGTTTTTCCAGGCCTGCCCTCACTTATCCGCGCTGGGTGAGTTCCTCAGACCTTGCTGGTCTGCACCATCGACGATCTTCATCTTCATCAAGACTTGCCGTTGCCAAGGCTTGTTGGGTCCAATCCGGTCGCTGACACCTCAGCACTCGACAGACATCGTGTACCAGCCCGAATCCTGCTCCTGGTCGCCGACAATGCCTCCTGGACCTCGTGGCTGAAGAGTCAAGACGATTGTCAACACACTTGAAGCAAGCAACATCGGTGGGCATCTGTCCATCGCCTTCCTGGTCACTGGCTAGTGACCCAGACTCTGTCCCCTCTGCTTTCAGGTTCTTCAGATCTCCAATCCACTCTTGGATCCACCCGGACACTTTCCACTTGGTCGCCAGCAGCACTTTGCAGCAGATCACCATTCAAATTGACGACGAAACCCGACCCCGAAAGGCACCTATGCACCCGGCTTCCCTGGGTGAGGTAACACGAGTACTCCGGTGCTCCCGTGGGTAGAGACTCTAGAACGACCTAGTTCTCAAAGGGTTTGCTCCAAGTCCTCCTTTAAGTGTCCCTTTTCTTTAATTTCCTGATCGCGACTTTCTCCATAGAAGTCAATGGCGTATCGCGGTTGTGTATTTAGACTGCACGCGTCCCCCGTGGGTCCCCTGTGTCACTACCTTGGGTGGTTCCTTGTGGTACAAGCACTTCTAGAGGCTCTAGGCCTAGTGTCTAGTTCAGTCGTGGTTCTTATACCACTTTATTGGTATATGGTTTGGTACGCCCCTAGGGCCCAAACGTGTATTTGTGCTATTACTGTGTTTAAATAACTTCTAACTTATGCACTTCGAACTCTAGCCTCATAAAGAGACTAGAGGGGTGTGTTTAGCAATAAATACATATATTTTGAATATATACCTGGTGTGGTGCTCTTTCATTTGATCACTCAAGAGATTATAGACTGGTAAAACAAGCTGCTTTACATTCCTTCAAGACTTAGCCTGAAGGCTGCTCTCCATAGCTACCACTAGGATAGCTTTCAATAAGGTTGTCTTTAACCTATCTCCAATAAGGGGTTGTTTGGACTGGTGCAAGGTGCCCACTATAATTAGTGGACAGCATATGCCAGGCCAACTTCTCACATTGGTGTGCAGCGTGTGGGATTCCAGCTTGCTATTGTTTTACCAGATAATCTCAATTGAATTGATCAACTGAAAACCACTAAAGGTACCTAAGGTACATATAATTTAAGCTTAGAATACAGTAAGTTCTACTGAACTTAGAGTTGTGTGTTAAGGGATAGCACAACCCTTTCTACAACTCAAGAGAGTTTAGTAGGCCACACTAGAGTAGGTAGTGCATACACCACACCACACTAGTAATGTCTTTAAAGGTAGGATCTAGAGAATCCTTGCCAGAAGCCACTGGGCTTCTTCCATCCAAGTATGATACACTCCCATTCTTGGAATTGAGAGCTTTATGTAACTTGAGGAAATTGAGGACAGGCCAAAGTCCCACCACCCAACACCTTAAAGAGTTGTTGGTAGCTTATGACCTCAGTAAGCCCTTGGGGACTGAAGGGGTAGGAGCAAAAGGTGGGGCAGAAGAAGAGGAAGGGGCCAGGGGTAACAATACCCCCAGCCCCCCCTCTGAAACTGGCCAGGAGGGTGACAATGACCCTGACCTGGATAACCCAATCCCTCCTGTGGAAGATGAAGAGGATGATCAGAATGATACCCTCTTTGTCCCCCAGGAAGGATTATGAGTGTGCCCAGAAAGTCTAGATCTCCTTCTCAGGAGTCTAACCACTCTGGCACCTCAATAGGGAGCTCTGTCTCATCTCATAGGAGGGAATCCTCTCATGAGAGGAGAAAGAGGCTGATTCAGTATGAGGAAGCTCAGCTTGAACTCAGAAGGAAGCAAGTAGCCTTAGACAGGGAGTCCCTAGATCTCTTTAGAGAGAAAAGAAAGTTGGGACTAGAGTCCCATGGTGGCAGCCATGTCCCTAGAGATAGGGAAAGGTCCTATGACCATAGGAACCTGAGCAAGATTGTCCCTCCCTACCAGAGTGGGGATGACATCCACAAGTGGATAACTGCTCTAGAGAGGGCCTGTAAAGTACAGAAGGTCCCTCAGGAGCAGTGGGCAGCAATCTTGTGGCTCTCCTTTGCAGACAAAGGTAGAGATAAGCTCCTCACTGTTAGAGAGGAGGATGCTGATAATTACAAGGTCTTGAAGAGTGCTCTTATTGATGGGTTTGGCCTAACCACTGAACAGTACAGGTTGAAGTTCAGAGATACCCAAAAGCACAGACTCAAGACTGGGTAGACTATGTGGATTGTTCTGCCAAGTCTCTGGAAGGCTGGTTGATGGGCAGTAAGGTGTGTGACTTCTCAGGATTGTACAATCTGATAATGAGGGAGCAGATTCTTAATAACTGTCAAAATCAGCTGTTGCATCAATACCTGGTAGACTCTGATCTGACCTCTCCCCAAGAATTGGGAAAGAAGGCAGACAAATGGGTCAGAACCAGGGTGAAGCAGAAAGTACAGAACCAAGGTGGGGACACTAAGAAGCAAGATGCTAAGAACTCTGAAAAGGGTGGGGAGAAGGGTAAAGATCAAAAGTCTTCATCAGGCCCCCAAAAATCTTCTTCAGGTGGGGATTCACAGTCTACAAAACGGAAAGGCCAAAGAAAACCATGGTGCAAGGTCTGTAAGCAAAAGACCCACTGGACCAGTGATTGCACCAAGTCCAAAGACTCAAGTCCAGCACCCACCAATGGCCCTAAGGCACCTGTTCCCCCTAGTACAGTTACAGTTGGTGGGAGTGCTCCAGCCAAGGGTTTAGTAGGGTTCACCCTGGGTACTGAGTTGGGCTCTGACCTAGTCAGAGAACTAACTCAGGCTGTGTTAGTCTGTGATGGAGGCATGGATGTGACCTCCTCTGTGAGTCCCAGTAATCTGGGCAAGTACAGACAACAGCCTTTAATCAATGGACGAGAGGCTTTGGCATTTAGGGACACCGGGGCAAGTGTCACAATGGTGACACAAGACCTTGTGAATCCTGGGCAAGTTATACTTGGTGAGATGTACCAAGTGACCAATGCTAGCAACGTCAGAACAGACCATACTCTGGCAGTTGTTAACTTCTCCAGGGAAGGGGTAACTGGCCTTAAGAAGGTTGTGGTGAGTGCAAACCTACCAGTCGAATGCTTGCTTGGCAATGACTTAGAGACTTCTGCTTGGGCAGAAGTGGAGCTCAGGACCCATGCAGAAATGCTGGGGATCCCTGCAGATGTGTTTGCTGTGACCAGGTCACAAGCCAAAATGTCTAGCACTGAACAGGCCTTGGATTCTGGAATAATGGACCAAGTGCCTTCCAAGAGGAGGAGTAGTAGGGTTAAGGCAGTGCCTTCCCCTTGGCTCAGGAAGAAGATCAGTCCCTTGAGGGGGATGATCTCAGTCCTGAAGAAGGAACTGTCCCAGAGGAACTTGAACCTGACCAGGTTGAGTTCTTGGGGACAGGGGGACCTTCCAGGGCAGATCTGAGCCAGGAGCAGCAGAGCTGCCCCTCCTTGAACCCCTCAGACAGCAAGCTGCTGCTGAGGCTGCTGGAAAGCTAGTGGTCCCCATACAGTGTATTGGGATGATGGACTCCTGTACTCAGAGAGTAGAGACCCCAAGACTGGTGCTACCAGGAGGTTGGTTATACCTCTGAAGTTCAGGGGCTTCCTATTGACCCTAGCCCATGATATTCCCTTGGCACGTCACCTGGGCCAGAACAAGACTTGGGACAGAATTGTCCCTCACTTTCACTGGCCCCACATGTCTGAAGACACCAAGGAGTTTTGTCGCTCCTGTGTAACCTGCCAGGCCAGTGGCAAGGCAGGTGGCACTACAAAGGCCCCCTGATACCACTACCTGTGGTGGGGGTGCCCTTTGAAAGGGTAGGGATTAACATTGTTGGTCCCATGGATCCCCAAACAGCATCTGGGCACAGGTTTATCCTGGTGGTAGTGGATCATGCCACCAGGTACCCAGAAGCTATTCCCCTCAGGACCACTACAGCACCTGTGGTGGCAAGGGCCCTCCTGGCAATTTTCTCAAGAGTGGGCTTTCCTAAGGAGGTAGTATCAGACAGGGGTGCAAACTTCATGTCTGGGTACTTAAAAGCAATGTGGAAGGAGTGTGGAGTGACTTATAAGTTCACCACACCCTATCACCCACAATGCAATGGTTTAGTTGAGAGATTCAACAAAACCTTGAAGGGCATGATTAAAGGGCTCCCAGAAAAGCGTAGGCGAAGATGGGACATACTCTTGCCCTGCCTTTTATTTGCATATAGGGAGGTGCCTCAGAAGGGGGTTGGTTACAGCCCTTTTGAACTTCTGTTTGGCCACCCTGTCAGGGGTCCACTGTGCTTGGTGAAGGAAGGATGGGAGTTAACTCTCAAGCCCCCAAAGCAAGACATAGTGGACTATGTACTTGGTCTCCGCTCCCGGATGGCTGAGTATATGAAAAAGGCAACCAAAAACCTTGAGGCTAGCCAGGAACTTCAAAAGGCCTGGCATGACCAAAAGGCTGTTCTGACTGTTTACCAGCCAGTACAGAAGGTGTGGGTGTTGGAGCCAGTGGCCCCAGCAGCTCTCCAAGACAAATGGAGTGGACCCCACACTATTGTTGAGCAGAAGGGTGAGGTTACCTACTTAGTAGACCTAGGAACACCCAGGAGTCCCCACAGGGTTCTCCATGTCAACAGGTTAAAACCCTATGTGGACAGGGCAGACATGGGCTTGCTCATGGCTACTGATGAAGGGCAGGAGGAAGAGAGTGACCCACTCCCTGACCTGCTCTCACAGAACCCTGACGATGGGTCAGTAGATGGTGTAGCCTTGGCAGGCAGCCTCACTACCCATTGTAGACAGGTGCTCAATCAGTTTAGACACATGTTTTCACTGACACCCAGTCAGACCACCTGGTGCACTCATGAAGTGGACACTGGGGACAGTCTGCCTATTAAAAATAAGATTTATAGGCATCCTGACCATGTCAGGGACTGTATCAGGACTGAAGTCCAGAAAATGTTGGAATTGGGAGTTATTGAACCCTCAGATAGCCCTTGGGCTAGTCCAGTGGTCCTTGTGCCAAAACCTCACACCAGTGGTGGAAAAAGAGAGATGAGGTTTTGTGTGGACTACAGGGGTCTCAATGCAGTCACTAGGACTGATGCCCATCCAATACCTAGGGCAGATGAGCTCATAGATACTTTGGCCTCAGCCAAATATCTCAGCACATTTGACTTGACAGCTGGCTACTGGCAGATCAGACTAGCTGATACTGCAAAGCCCAAAAAGCATTCTCAACCCCTAGTGGGCATTATCAATTTGTGGTGATGCCCTTTGGTCTGAAGAATGCACCTGCCACTTTCCAGAGGTTGGTGAATACAGTTCTCACAGGTCTGGAAGCCTATAGTGCAGCATATCTAGATGATATTGCTGTCTTTAGCTCCACCTGGGAGGATCACCTGGTCCACCTCAGGAATGTTTTACAGGCCCTGCAAAAGGCAGGCCTGACTATCAAGGCCACTAAGTGCCAGATAGGGCAGAGTCAGGTTGTGTACCTGGGCCACCTTGTGGGTGGAGGCCAGGTTCAACCTTTGCAGAGCAAGATCCAGACTATCATGGACTGGACTGCTCCCACTACCCAGACTCAGGTGAGAGCCTTCTTAGGCCTGACTGGGTACTATAGGAGATTTGTCAAGGGGTATGGATCAATAGTGACACCCCTGAATGACTTAACTTCTAAGAAAATGCCCAAAAGGTTCAGTGGACAGTTAGCTGTCAAAAGGCATTTGATGACCTGAAGCAGGCCATGTGCACTGCTCCCATTCTACAGAGTCCTGATTACTCCAAGAAGTTCATTGTTCAAACTGATGCATCTGAATTGGGGGTAGGGGCTGTACTGTCACAATTGAATGAAGAAGGTCAGGATCAGCCAGTAGCTTTCATTAGCAGAAGGCTGACCCCTAGAGAGAAACGTTGGTCAGCCATAGAGAGGAGGCCTTTGCTGTGGTCTGGGCTCTGAAGAAGTTGAGGCCATACTTGTTTGGTACCCACTTCCTGGTTCAGACAGACCATAAGCCCCTCTTATGGCTAAAACAAATGAAGGGTGAAAACCCCAAACTGCTTAGGTGGTCCATTTCCCTACAGGGGATGGACTTTACAGTGGAACATAGACCTGGGAGTAACCATGCCAATGCAGATGGACTCTCTAGGTACTTCCACTTAGAACATGAAGACTTAACTGGGCAAGGTTAGTTTAATGTCCCTACGTTTGGGGGGTTGTGTAGGAGAGTAGGATCTGCTTCACATGGGTACCCCCACTTTTTGCTGATGCTTCACTGTTTTTCGACATTAGTCTGGCTGGGGCCCTGCTAATCAGAACCCCAGCCTAGCTGCTTCCTCTCTAAAATGGTTTCCATGTGCCTTAGGCACATCACTGATTGGAATCTGGAGTGCCCTTATAAGTCCCTAGTATATGGTATACTATGTACCAAGGGCATAGGTACCTCAGAGGCCTACCAGGGGCTGCAGCATGTATTATGCCACCCCTGGAAGGCCATCCAAACTGACACCACAAGTCTGCTACTGCAGCCTGGGTAAGGTGGTGCATGCACCTCTTACTGTGATATAGGTTACCTATATCACTAAATACATACACACATATAAACCTATAAGTCACTCCTAAGGCAGGCCTTATCAATCCTGAAGGCAGAGTGCGTGGTTCCTATGTGAGAGGGTGCCCCTGCATGAGCAGGGCCCTCTGCAGCGTTCGGAGACCCTTCTCTGATGCTGTTTGTAGTGCAGCCTGACCATATACTCTTAAGCGCATTATAACCTCGCGTTAAATGCTAACTTTGGAATGGCTGCACCTAAACATGTCGTGTTTGGTGTCAAACATCTTGGAATACTACCCCCCACCAATTCTGGCGGCGGGGTAGCATTCCACCCTTCTAGAGGGAAAGACATGTTAACTCTGGCTAGCCCGGTAACTTCTTTCTAAAGCCCTGGCATCACAAAATGGATGCTGCTGCCACAGACACGAGTCTGGCCTCCTGCTGCTGGACGAAACTCCGGCAGGGAGGCCTGGACAATAGGTTTCCTGTCCCAGGGAGGTGTGACCACCTCCCAGACAGGATAATGTGTATTGGGGCTGGGCGGGAGCACTTTCGGGTGCTTTGAAGTCCTGCACTGGGGGCACATTTGGTGTCCCTGTGCATACCCCAGTTCAAACCGGATCAGGGGCTTGCAGCCCCTGCTTTGGCGCGAACTGGACAAAGGGAAAGGGGTGTAGCCACCCTCTGCCCTGACCCACCCATAGGTGGGGCCACAGAGTAGTCCAACCCCTAAACTTGGTATAAGTATAGGAACCCAGTCCTTAGGACTTTAGATTATCCCTGGATGAAACTCTGAAACAGAATCCTGGACCTTCGACGCTCTACTCAAGACTAGAGGACAGAAGAATCTCCCTTGGGGTCAAGGAGTGACTCCCCTGCTTGGCAGGCACCAAAGACGCATCTGTCCGGTCTGCATTTTTGAAGCTCCCGTCGGACTCCGAAGTCTTCGCATCACCAGAGGTAGATTCTCAGACTTCCCCGAGGCTACCCTGAGTCCCCAGCAAAGCTGAGGCCCATAGCTATCGTGGGTAACGTGAGACCGTGACCCCTGGACAATGAGCACATTTGCAAGTGCATCCTCTTCTGGGTCTCCCACAAAGTTGTGCTTTGGGCTCCCAGTAGCCCTACTCTCCAGCACTAACTGCACCGAAGATCACTGGCCTCCACTCCACGAGTGTTCTGTGAGCCAGATCCACGTGCGACGTCTTGAGGCTCCTTCGCAGTCACTAGCCCATTGGCTAGTAGCCCTTCACAAAGGCCAATCCTTTTCTTCTTGGGCACACTGGTTGCTCCAGGCCTGCCCTCACTTACCCTCGCTGGGTGAGTTCCGCAGACCTTGCTGGTTTGCACCATCGACGATCTTTATCTTCATCGAGACTTGCCGTTGCCAAGGCTTGTTGGGTCCAATCCGGTCGCCGACACCTCAGAACTCGACAGACGTTATGTACCAGCCCGAATCCTGCTCCTGGTCGCCGACAACGCCTCCTAGACCTCGTGGCTGAAGAGTCAAGACGACCGTCAACGCACTTGAAGCAAGCGACATCGGTGGGCATCTGTCCATCGCCTTCCTGGTCACTGGCTAGTGACCCAGACTCTGTCCCCTCTGCTTTCAGGTTCTTCAGATCTCCGATCCACTCTTGGATCCACCCGGACACTTTCCACTTGGTCGCCAGCAGCACTTTGCAGCAGATCGCCATTCAAATCGACGACGAAACCCGACCCCGAAAGGCACCTATGCACCCGGCTTCCCTGGGTGAGGTAACACGAGTACTCCGGTGCTCCCGTGGGTAGAGACTCTAGAACGACCTAGTTCTCAAAGGGTTTGCTCCAAGTCCTCCTTTAAGTGTCCCTTTTCTTTAATTTCCTGATCGCGACTTTCTTCATAGAAGTTAACGGCGTATCGCGGTTGTGTATTTACACTGCACGCGTCCCCCATGGGTCCCCTGTGTCACTACCTTGGGTGGTTCCTTGTGGTCGAAGCACTTCTAGAGGCTCTAGGCCTAGTGTCTAGTTCAGTCGTGGTTCTTATACCACTTTATTTGTATATGGTTTGGTACGCCCCTAGGGCCCAAACGTGTATTTGTGCTATTACTGTGTTTAAACAACTTATTACTTGTGTACTTCGAACTCTAGCCTCATAAAGAGACTAGAGGGGTGTGTTTAGCAATAAATACATATATTTTGAATATATACCTGGTGTGTTGCTCTTTCATTTGGTCACTCAAGAGATTATAGACTGGTAAAACAAGCTGCTTTACATTCCTTCAAGAATTAGCCTGAAGGCTGCTCTCCATAGCTACCACTAGGATAGCTTTCAATAAAGGTTGTCTTTAAACCTAACTCCAATAAGGGTTGTTTGGACTGGTGCAAGGTGCCCACTACAATTAGTGGACAGCATATGCCAGGCCAACTTCTCACATCATGCATTCAGTAAGACATGTTTAATCACTCACTTATACAGTCAGTCACGCACTTACTAAATCATCCATACAGACACTCATACACCCACTCATTCTTCAATACACCTTGTCATATATATATAAAACTTATTTAAACTTTACAGAAACACACAGTCACTGGATTATGTAATCAGTGATGTCATCAGTGATGTCATTTGAGATGTCATCAGTGATGTCATTAGTGATGTCATTGACCATGTCATGAGTGATGTAATATTTGACGTCATCAGCAGTGCATTGCGGGGGTGCGAGTTATAGTTACTTCAACTAACTATAACGGCTGAATTTCTCAGGTTTTGAACGAGTGAAATGTCCAACTACCTATAACATCCCTTAAACCTGTGGTTTTTTCAGTGAATTTCTAAGGTTTTTTAAATGCTAATTTCTAACTATAACGTCCCTGAAACCTATGGTTTTTTCAGTGAATATATATATATATATATATATGTATATATTATCTACTGGCGGTCGCCAGTAGATAGTTATAGTTAGGACCTATTTTCCATAGGAAATCCGCAACATTCTATTTGAAATAACGTTGGCGCCGGTTGACGAATCTTCGCGAAAGATTCCAACTTGTTGGGGCGCTCCGGTCCGCTCCTATCCTGAAAGTCTCAGGGTGATTCGTCAAGCGGGGGCCGAGAAAAAATGGGGGTCCCAAAACGTGTTTTCCCATTTCATTTTTCCATAGGAACCTTTAGTCGCAGCTACAGCCCGAACTGCTGAACGGAATTACACCAAATTTGGCAAAGAGGTAGCCCTTGGTTCAGTGTCGTGCCTTTTGCTTAAATGGTGTAAATCCGTTCAGTAGTTCCTGAGAAAATCAAAAGTAAAATCACATATATATCTGGGCGGAGCCTAACCACACATGTCATCGTGAGATCTGATTGGCTGTCAGCACTTCATCCTGGAATTGCTGGCAGCCATCTTGGGACCAATATAAATGATAGTACCCCATTGAAATGCATTGTAGTGAATCAAAGATTTTGAGGGTTACCAAAAGGAGAACTATAAAGGGTGATAACAGACTTTAGTTACATTAGAATTCATTTGTTGATGGTACCATACTAATTTCAGGAATTGTGGTGTGTTCTAAGATGATTTTACCCTGTGAAAAACCTTCTGCTGGGATATCATGAATCATGTTTGAGAGAAAACTATTTTCACTTGCTTGTCCCATACAGTTTTGGAAGGTGCTCCAGAAGCTAAAATGAGAGCATATTTTCTGTAAATTCACATTATCTTTCTCAGTCATGTGAGAATGAAGTCTGACATTCTCAGTAAAACATGTACATCCAACAAGGGCAGAGACTGTCAGTTGATTCCTTTGTGTTCTACTGCAGCTTCCCAGAGTGTTCTAAAGAACAACTAGAGTGCTAACAGCCTTACTTATGACAAAAGTATGGCACACCTGAAGCCATCTTGATTGGAATAAACTGGTAACACTTAAAACATTTAATTTAAAAAGGAACAAAATGATGGGGTTCATTTTGTCATAGAAATTATGGTTAGTGCTGTAGAAAGAAAAATTAGGACATGTTTCAAGTGTGATCTCAAATATCTTCCTGTTATATTTCAACAGGAGCAGCCTGCCAGTTGATGCCTTTGTGTTCTACTGCAGCTTCCCAGAGTGTTCTAAAGAACAACTAGAGCGCTAACAGCCTTACTTATGACAAAAGTATGGCACACCTGAAGCCATCTTGATTGGAATAAACCGGTAACACTTAAAACATTTAATTTAAAAGGAACAAAATGAGGGGGTTCTTTTTGAAATAGAAATTATGGTTAGTGCTGCAGAAAGAAAAATTAGGGCATGTTTTAAGTGAGATCTCAAATCCTCTTCTATTTCATTAGAAAATTCTGACATGCAGACTGAAACAATCACTTTCAATACCAGCAGAAGACTTCCAGTTAACTCCCTGGTGAGCAGTAGCTTTACTACAGTGATCTAATGAGCAACTAGAGTGCTAACATTCTGAATTTATGGCAAATGTGAGACACATCTGAATGCCTTCTTGATGGAATCAAAGTAAAAAACTGAAAGCATTTCCTACTGAGGAGACTGCAGTAAATGAGGAAATTAGGAAACTTCATAACAAAGAAGTCTTCCAAGATGGCCACCAGTAAAAAAGAGCCCAAATGTAGCACAAATATTACCCAGATGTAGCCCACATATAGCCCAATGACAAAAGTGTGTAAAACCCTTTTTATTTTTAGTTTTTTGCAGTTATATGTACTGCAGACTGGTCAGGTATTGGAGCGTTGCATCTTAAAACATGACCCCCTACACTACAAAAACACCACTGCACTACCCTAAACCCTAAAACACGACCCCTACACTACACAAGCACCACTGCACTATCCTAAACCCTAAAACACTACCCCAGCATGACCCCCTACACTACACAAACACCACTGCACTACCCTAAACCCTAAAACACTACCCCCAGCACGACCACCTACACTACCCAAACACCACTGCACTAACCTAAATCCTAAAACACTACCCCCAGCACGACCCCCTACACTACCCAAACACCACTGCACTACCCTAAAACATGACCCCCTACACTACACAAATACCACTGCACTACCCTAAACCCTAAAACACTACCCCCAGCACGACCCCCTACACTACACAAGCACCACTGCACTACCCTAAACCCTAAACACTACCCCCAGCACGACCCCTACACTACACAAACACCACTGCACTACCCTAAACCCTAAAACACTACCCCCAGCATGATCCCCCACACTACCCAAACACCACTGCACTAACCTAAATCCTAAAACACTACCCCCAGCACGACCCCCTACACTACCCAAACACCACTGCACTACCCTAAAACATGACCCCTACACTAAACAAACACAACTGCACTACCCTAAACCCTAAAACACTACCCCCAGCACGACCCCTACACTACACAAGCACCACTGCACTACCCTAAACCCTAAAACACTACCCCCAGCACAACCCCTACACTGCCCGAACACCACTGCACTGCCCTAAACACTGAAACACCACCCCCAGCACGACCCCCTACACTGCCCAAACACCACTGCACTGCCCTAAACCCTGAAACACCACCCCCTTCACGACCCCCTACACAGCCCAAACACCACTGCACTGCCCTAAACCCTGAAACACCACCCCCAGCACGACCCCCTACACTGCCCGAACACCACTGCACTGCCCTAAACCCTGAAACACTACCCCCAGCATGACCCCCTACACTGCCCGAACACCACTGCACTGCCCTAAACCCTGAAACACCACCCCCAGCACGACCCCCTACACTGCCCGAACACCACTGCTCTACCCTAAACCCTGAAACACCACCCCCTTCACGACCCCTACACTGCCCGAACACCACTGCACTGCCCTAAACCCTGAAACACCACCCCCAGCACGACCCCCTACACTGCCCGAACACCACTGCACTGCCCTAAACCCTGAAACACTACCCCCAGCACGACCCCCTACACTGCCCGAACACCACTGCACTGCCCTAAACCCTGAAACAGCACGACCCCCTACACTGCCCGAACACCACTGCACTGCCCTAAACCCTGAAACACCACCCCTTCACGACCCCCTACACTGCCCGAACACCACTGCACTGCCCTAAACCCTGAAACACCACCCCCAGCACGACCCCTACACTGCCCGAACACCACTGCACTGCCCTAAACCCTGAAACACTACCCACAGCACGACCCCCTACACTGCCCGAACACCACTGCACTGCCCTAAACCCTGAAACATCACCCCCAGCAAGACCCCCTACACTGCCCGAACACCACTGCCCTAAACCCTGAAACACCACCCCAGCACGACCCCCTACACTGCCCGAACACCACTGCTCTGTCCAAAACCCTGAAACACCAGCCCCAGCATGACCCCCTACACTGCCCGAACACCACTGCACTGCCCTAAACCTTGAAACACAAGCCCCAGCACGACCCCCTACAATGCCCGAACACCACTGCACTACCCTAAACCCTGAAACACCACCCCCAGCACGACCCCCTACACTGCCCGAGCACCACTGCACTTCCCTAAACCCTGAAACACCAGCCCCAGCACGACCCTCTACACTGCCCGAACACCACTGCACTGCCCTAAACCCTGAAACACCAGCCCCAGCACGACCACCTACACTGCCCGAACACTACTGCACTGCCCTAAACCCTGAAACACTACCCCAGCAAGACCCCCTCCACTGCCCGAACACCACTGCACTTCCCTAAACCCTGAAACATCACACCCAGCAAGACACCCTACACTGCCCGAACACCACTGCCCTAAACCCTGAAACACCACCCCCAGCAAGACCCCCTAAACTGCCCGAACACCACTGCACTGCCCTAAACCCTGAAAAACCAGCCCCAGCATGACCCCCTACACTGCCCTAACACCACTGCTCTGCCCTAAACCCTGCAACACCACCCACTGCACGACCCCCTACACTGCCCGAACACCACTGCACTGCCCTAAACCCTGAAACACCACCCCCAGCATGACCCCCTACACTGCACGAACACCACTGCACTGCCCTAAACCCTGAAACACTACCCCCAGCAAGACCCCCTACACTGCCCGAACACCACTGCACTTCCCTAAACCCTGAAACATCACCCCCAGCAAGACCCCTACACTGCCCGAACACCACTGCCCTAAACCCTGAAACACCACCCCCAGCAAGACCCCTACACTGCCCGAACAAAACTGCACTGCCCTAAACCCTGAAACACCACCCCCAGCACGACCCCCTACACTGCCCGAACACCACTGCTCTGCCCAAAACCCTGAAACACCAGCCCCAGCACGACCCCCTACACTGCCCGAACACCACTGCACTGCCCTAAACCCTGAAACACCAGCCCCAGCACGACCCCCTACACTGCCCGAACACCACTGCACTGCCCTAAACCCTGAAACACCACCCCCAGCATGACCCCCTACACTGCCCGAACACCACTGCACTGCCCTAAACCCTGAAACACCAGCCCCAGCACAACTCTGTACACTGCCCGGACACCACTGCACTGCCCTAAACCCTGAAACACCAGCCCCAGCACGACCGCCTACACTGCCCGAAAACCACTGCACTGCCCTAAACCCTGAAACACCAGCCCCAGCACGACCCCCTACACTGCCCGAACACTACTGCACTGCCCTAAACCCTCAAACTCCAGCCCCAGCACAACCCCCTACACTGCCCGAACACCACTGCACTGCCCTAAACCCTGAAACAACAGCCCCAGCAAGACCCCTACACTGCCCGAACACCACTGCACTGCCCTAAACCCTGAAACACCACCCCCAGCAAGACCCCCTACACTGCCCGAACACCACTGCACTAAACCCTGAAACACCACCCCCAGCAAGACCACCTACACTGGCCGAACACCACTGCACTGCCCTAAACCCTGAAACACCACCCCTGCATGACCCCCTACACTGCCCAAACACCACTGCACTGCCCTAAACCCTGAAACACCACCCCTGCATGACCCCTTACACTGCCCGAACACCACTGCACTGCCCTAAACCCTGAAACACCACCCCACAGCACAAAACCCTACACTGCCCGAACATCACTGCACTGCCCTAAACCCTGAAACACCACCCCCAGCACGACCCCTACACTGCCCGAACACCACTGCACTGACCTAAATCCTGAAACACCACCCCCAGCATGACCCCCTACACTGCCCGAACACAACTGCCCTAAACCCTGAAACACCACCCCCAGCACGACCCCCTACACTACCCGAACACCACTGCACTGCCCTAAACCCTAAAACACTCCCCCAGCACGACCCCCTACACTACCCAAACACCACTGCACTGCCTTAAACCCTAAAACACTACCCCCACATGACCCCCTACACTACCCAAACACCAATGCACTACCCTAATCCCTAAAACACTACCCCCCGCACGACCACCTACACTACCCAAAGACCACTGCACTACCCTAAACCCTAAAACACTACCCCCCACGACTCCCTACACTACCCAAAGACCACTGCACTACCCTAAACCCTAAAACACGACCCCCTACACTACACAAACACCACTGCACTACCCTAAACCCTAAAAAACTACCCACAGCACGAACCCCTACACTACCCAAACACCACTGCACTACCCTAAACCCTAAAACACTACCCCCAGCAGTACCCCTACACTACCCAAACACCACTGCACTACCCTAAACCCTAAAACACTACCCCCAGCAGTACCCCCTACACTACCCAAACACCATTGCACTACCCTAAACCCTAAAACACTACCCCCACCAGTACCCCCTACACTACCCAAACACCACTGCACTACCCTAAATCACTACCCCATCACGACCCCCTACACTACCCAACACCACTGCACTACCCTAAACCCTAAAACACTACCCCCAGCACGACCCCCTATACTACCCAAACACCACTGCACTACCCTATACCCTAAAACACTCCCCCCAGCACGACTCCCTACACTACCCAAACACCACTGCACTAACCTAAATCTACCCCCAGCATGACCCCCTACACTACACAAACACCACTGCACTACCCTAAACCCTAAAACACTACCCCCAGCATGACCCTCTTCACTACCTAAACACAACTGCACAATTTGTTACAGGTGTTGCAACGCAGGCCTGTGGTGCTTACTGGAAGTACCTGGTGGCCTAATCCCCCAACTTAAAATGCTCCACGGGGCGCGTTTGCACAGTGGTGAAGGGAGGGGGCGGGGCCTCAGGTGACATGTGCGCAAACACGCCCTGTGGTGCGTTTTAAGTTGGGGAATTAATTCCCTTTGAATCCTGAGGGACCCTGGGGGCCAACTAGCCCACCAGGTACCTTCAGTAAGCACAACAGAGTTGCGTTGCAGAGAGGTGAAAAAAGGTGCGTGGCCTCGGAACGCCTCTCTGCAACTCAGCTCTGTGGTCCTAACTGTAGGTACCTGGGGGGCTAGTTGGGCCCCAGGGACCCTCAAGATTCAAGGGGACTTAATCCCGCAACTTAAAATGCGCCACGGGCGCATTTGCACACATGTCACCTCAGGCCCCCCCCTCCCTTCACCACTGTGCAAACGCGCCCTGTAGTGCGTTTTAAGAGGTAGTTTTAATCCCCCTGCCCTATTATGTACTAGGGACTTGCAGAGGAGGTCATGCTAATCACAGGGGTACCCCAACGCATAGTGTTCCCTAGTGTATGTAGGTGTTTTCACTGTATTCTAAGTGTCTTTTAGCATAGCACTGGCTCTGGTTAGTCAGAGTCAGTTACCACCAGTACCCGTCTGAAAAAGTTGTGGGCACAGGATGATTTTGCAACAAGGCCTCTTTCTGCTCCTTTGTTGGTTCTTTCTGCACATCTTTTGCTTCTTTCGGTGCGTTTTTTCTTCTTTCTTCACATGTCCTACCTCTGTAGGCATAGTTAGAAACTAGCATTTAAAAAACCTTTGAAATTCACTTAAAAAATCATAGGTTTCAGGCACGTTATAGTTAGAAATTAGCATTTAAAAAACCTTTGAAATTCACTGAAAAAACCATAGGTTTCAGACACGTTATAGTTAGAAATTAGCATTTAAAAAACCTTTGAAATTCACTGAAAAAACCATAGGTTTTAGGGACAGTTATAGTTAGTTGGACATTTCACTCGTACAAAACCATAGAAATTCTCCCGTTATCAGTGATGTCATCAGTGATGTCACTGACCATGTCATGAGTGATGTAATATGTGACGTCATCAGCAGTGCATTGCGGGGGCGCGAGTTATAGTTAGCTGAACTAACTATAACGGGGGAATTTCTATGGTTTTGTACGAGTGAAATGTCCAACTAACTATAACTGTCCCTAAAACCTATGGTTTTTTCAGTGAATATATATATATATATTATCTACTGGCGGGCGCCAGTAGATAGTTATAGTTAGGACCTAGTTTCCATAGGAAACTCGATTTTTGTTTTCTCAATATCTTTGGCGTCAATTGACGAATCTTCGCAAACTTTTCAGAAACTCGTAGCCCGCTCCGGTCAGCTCCTGTCTTGAAAGTTTCGGGGTGATTCAGCAAGTGGGGGGCGAGAAAAAAGGGGGGTCCCAAAACATGTTTTCTCCATGATAATTTCCATAGGAAACTTTAGACACGGCTACACCAAATTTGGCAAAAAGGTAGCCCTTGTTTCAGAAAGAGACCTTTTTGTTAAATGGTGTAAATCCGTTCAGTAGTTCCTGAGAAATTTTTAAAAAAGAGGTCAAAAATGCATTTCCCATAGGAAACTTTAGACACGGCTACAGCTCGAACTGCTGAACGGAATTACACCAAATTTGGCAAAAAGGTAGTGCTTGGTTCAGAAAGCGCCCTTTTTTTAAATGGTGTAAATCCGTTCAGTAGTTGCTGAGAAAATCAAAAAAATAAAAGTTTCGATATATAGAGGCACGCACCCTCCCGACCACGAGCTTTATTCTAATTGGCTGTCAACACTCCAAACCAGGAAGTGTTGGCACCCATCTTGTGCCTCGGTAACCGAGGCACAAGAAAACAGAAAAACAATCGTGAAAAACAAGAAAAGGGGGCAGGGTAGAAACACCCTGACCCCTAAGCCTGCTCAGGGGGTCCCACAAGGACTCCCAAGGCCCAAAAAAAACATTTTTTTAAAAAAAAATATCGGCGAGATTTGCGCACCCAGTGCGAATTACAGTCCCCACAATGCACTGCTGATGATGTCACATATTACATCATTCATGACATGGTCAGTGACATCACTGATGACATCTCAAATGACATCACTGATGACATCATCCAGTGACTGTGTGTTTCTGTAAAGTTTAAATATGTTTTATAAATATATTGGCCAAGGTATATTGTAGAATGAGTGGCTTTATAAGTGTGTGGATGGAGGATTTAGTAGGTGTGTGACTGACTGTATAAGTGAGTGATTAAATGTCTCTTACTGAATTCATGGGTTAGTGACTAAACTGTGTGAATGTCTGTATCAGTCTGTCCATTGCTGTGTAAGCTGCTGCATTGGTTGATGAGTAGCTACATGAGTGTCTATATGGGTTATTGATTGGGTGCCTGAGTATTTGTATGGGTGCCTGAGTGTGTGTGTGAGTGGGTGGGAGGTGTGTGACTTTGTGCATAGATGTGTGAGTTCTTTATTCACTGGGTGAATGGGTTCAAGAGTGCATGTGGAAACAGCTGTATGGGTGGGTGAGTGTGTGTCTGGGTGTGTTGTTGAGTGAATGGATATCTCAGTGCTACATGTCCAAGCAACTACATATGAAAAACACAGTGCATGAGAGAGTTGGAGTATATAAATGACTACACGTGAGAGTCAGTGATTGTGAGAGTGCTGTATGGATGAGTGTGTACTTGTATCAGTGATTGTATAAGAGAGTAAGTATATGTTAATATCACTATGAATAAGTGAGGTTGTGTGTGTATAACTGTATAGCTGAGTAAATAGAAGTGTGATTGATTCTTTGCAGGACTGACTAGATGTGTGAGTAACTCTGGATGAGTGGCGGTGTGTGAGTGTTTGTATAGGTGTATGAGTGCCTATAATAGTGTTGTATTGATGAGTCACTGCATGTATGAGTGACTTTAAGGGTGAATGAGTGGATGTGTGTGCAGACCTAGGAATCAGTGCGTGTGTATGTAGTAACTGGTATTGGTGTCTGTATTGTTTCGAAAATGGTAGTCTGTATTTTAGAATGGATGTATCAAAGGTTTTATTAAGGTATGAGGAGGTGCATCAGATTTTCACGTGGATGATGTCATCAGTGATGTCATCAGTGATGTCATTTGAGATGTCATCAGTGATGTCATCAGTGATGTCACTGACCATGTCATGAATGATGTAATATGTGACGTTATCAGCAGTGCATTGTGGGGGCGTGAGTTATAGTTAGCTCAACTAACTATAACGGCCGAATTTCTATGGTTTTGTACGAGTGAAATGTGCAAGTAACTATAACGTCCCTGAAACCTATGGTTTTTTCAGTGAATTTCAAAGGTTTTTAACATGATAATTTGTAACTATAACGTCCCTGAAACCTATAGTTTTTTCAGTGAATTTCAAAGGTTTTTAAATGCTAATTTCTAATTATAATGTTCATTAAACCTATCTGCTGTGCGATCCAAAAACAAGCTGGTGCTTGTAGTGTTGTGGACAGTGGACGCAACCATGTTACCTCAGGCAGTGGGGAAGATCTCGGTCATGAACCTGTGTCGTCGCCCTCTGTAAGCAGAAGCGCAGTGGGCTGGTACAACGTACGCCGCTCCAGCGTAGAAGTGTGAATAAATAGGCCGGGGTTCTGGGCGTGGTTCACTTATGTGAAAGCCAACGCATCTGCCAGAGCGGCGACCCTCACCCTGCCACATGGCTGCCGCCACGACCGCGGGCCTCCTCGACACAAGCCCCCTGCGAACACAGCGGCACAGCACTGCAGAGTTATGTCTGTACAGACTACTACCTTCGATATACACTGCGGACAGCAGGGCTCACAATTCAGATTGAGTCACGATTGCAGATGACGCAGTCCAGTAGGCAAGACCCATTGCTCCCAGTGCGGCCCGCCCGGACCACGCATCATCGCAGGCTGCGTACACGCTGAGCGCCAGAGGTACCACTAACTCAGTGCATCACAAGTAAATGCCACGTGGCCTTATTAAGGCAGAATTCATTAAACAAAACACACTGCTACCAGTGCGGCCCACACGGACCATGCATCATCACAGGATGCGCACACGCTGAGTGCTTCAGGTGCCACTAGCTCACTGCACCATAAGTCATTGCCACATACCCTTAAACCTACATAATATCCTTTTAGTATCCTTGCTTCAAGAACTTTTTTTATATCAATTATAGCTTTAGTACAATGACCAAATTCATCTTGCAAGTCCAAAGGAACACTGAATGGCAGTCTACACTGGGGATAGCAGAGCCCACAATTCGAATTCAGTTTTGATTTATTTATTGCAGAGTGAACTGTACTCTATGTCGTTGGATTTTCTCAAGAGGAAGTCACAAAAAGCATTCCTCGATGTCTGTGCAGACTACTGCCTTCGATCTACACTGCGGTCAGCAGAGCTCACCATTCAAATTCAGCCTTGATTTATTAATTGGACAGAGAATTGTACTCTATGTCGTTGGATTTTCTCAAGAGGAAGTGACAAAAAGCTTTCCTTGATGTCTGTGCTGACTACTGCCTTCGATCTACACTGCGGACAGCAGGGCTCACAATTCAGATGGAGTTGCGATTGCAGATGACGCAGTCCAGTAGGCAACAGATATCGCTACCAGTGCGGCCCTCCCGGACCACGCATCATCGCTAGCTGTGCACACGCGGAATGTTTCTGATGCTCCTACCTCAGTCCACCACAACTGATGGACCCTTTATGACAGAATCTTTTGTGTATGATTTCAGATCTGGTGCCCCTAACTTAGTGTAGCACAAGTCATGGACCCTTTATGATTGAATCTCTGTGTGTGATCTGATGATTACTGTTGTACTTGTTACCAGCACCAACCATTCCCGGAGGGCTGCCTTACACTCACCCCACACGCATCCAGCACAGACGTCAATGGACATGTGACCCTGGTAATAAAAAGGAGTCGAGTGCACGTGCTCGTACCCAGTTCCACTATCTATCTGTGTCCGTGTGTTCATTATGTATGCAACATGCTGCCCCTGGGCCCTACCACATTACATTGTGCTCTGGACAGCGTATGCAACCAACTTACCTTTGACAGTGGGAGAAAACTTTGGTTATGTAACTTTGTCTCTGTCATTGTACAAGTACGTACGTAGAGACTGGATGAGTAGAGTACTGCAAGGAGAGTGTATAGTGAATTTATAAGTGTGTGGGGATTGGCGGAGTGATTGTATAAGTACATATGTTGGCGCACCCTAACTCCGACAACAAGCTTGTCTCTAATTGGCTGCCCTCCATGTCCCAAAAACTGAAATTTGGATTTTGCATGGCCCAGTATTGCTACAGCTGCAATACTCCACTGAATGTGCAATAAACATTCACACCCACACAGATGTGTCATGTCCACCATCTTTCTTGTGTGGAACTATGGATGAATGTAGGGTCAGTGATTCCCCGTACCTTCCATGTTGGTCATGTTCAGGGACTTGGCTCACAGAGTGACACATTGACGCATGCGACCCAGGTGACAGCAGCACTACAACAAGAACACCCGCATGGCGCATCAGTTGATTCCTCATACAGCTCACGATGGAGCAACGCCCATAGCGCCAGAGTCATTCTTCACAGCCTCACGCAGGACTGGCATACGCCAGGGCAACCCACTCTGCTTACGCTTACAGAGAAAGACAACAACGCTACATGGCCCAGATTTGTATTGTAGTGATCTGCTGGTCACAAGTCTAGTTGTCAGTGTAGGAGAGGAGGATCTGCCTCACATGGGTACCCCCACTTTTTGCTGATGCTTCACTGTTTTTCGACATTAGTCTGGCTGGGGCCCTGCTAATCAGAACCCCAGCCTAGCTGCTTCCTCTCTAAAATGGTTTCCATGTGCCTTAGGCACATCACTGATTGGAATCTGGAGTGCCCTTATAAGTCCCTAGTATATGGTATACTATGTACCAAGGGCATAGGTACCTCAGAGGCCTACCAGGGGCTGCAGTATGTACTATGCCACCCCTGGAAAGCCATCCAAACTGACACCACAGGTCTGCTACTGCAGCCTGGGTAAGGTGGTGCATGCACCCCTTACTGTGATATAGGTTACCTATATCACTAAATACATACACACATATAAACCTATAAGTCACTCCTAAGGCAGGCCTTATCAATCCTGAAGGCAGAGTGCATGGTTCCTATGTGAGAGGGTGCCCCTGCATGAGCAGGGCCCCTCTGCAGCGTTCGGAGACCCTTCTCTGATGCTGTTTGTAGTGCAGCCTGACCATATACTCTTAAGCGCATTATAACCTCGCGTTAAATGCTAACTTTGGAATGGCTGCACCTAAACATGTCGTGTTTGGAGTCAAACATCTTGGAATACTACCACCCCGCCAATTCTGGTGGCGGGGGTAGCATTCCACCCTTCTAGAGGGAAAGACATGTTAACTCTGGCTAGCCCGGTAACTTCTTTCCAAAGCCTTGGCATCACAAAATGGATGCTGCTGCCACAGACACGAGTCTGGCCTCCTGCTGCTGGACGAAACTCCGGCAGGGGAGGCCTGGACAATAGGTTTCCTGTCCCAGGGAGGTGTGACCACCTCCCCAGACAGGATAATGTGTATTGGGGCTGGGCGGGAGCACTTTCGGGTGCTTTGAAGTCCTGCACTGGGGGCACACTTGGTGTCCCTGTGCATACCCCAGTTCAAACCGGATCAGGGGCTTGCAGCCCCTGCTTTGGCGCAAACTGGACAAAGGGAAAGGGGTGTAGCCACCCCTCTGCCCTGACCCACCCATAGGTGGGGCCACAGAGTAGTCCAACCCCTAAACTTAGTATAAGTATAGGAACCCAGTCCTTAGGACTTTAGATTATCCCTGGATGAAACTCTGAAACAGAATCCTGGACCTTCGACGCTCTACTCAAGACTAGAGGACAGAAGAATCTCCCTTGGGGTCAAGGAGTGACTCCCCTGCTTGGCAGGCACCAAAGACGCATCTGTCCAGTCTGCATTTCTGAAGCTCCCGTCGGACGCCGAAGTCTTCGCATCACCAGAGGTGGATTCTCAGACTTCCCCGAGGCTATCCTGAGTCCCCAGCAAAGCTGAGGCCCGTAGCTATCGTGGGTGACGTGAGACCATGACCCCTGGACACTGAGCACATTTGCAAGTGCATCCTCTTCTGGGTCTCCCACAAAGTCGTGCTTTGGGCTCCCAGTAGCCCTAGCCTCCAGCACCAACTGCACCAAAGATCACTGGCCTCCACTCCACGAGTGTCCTGTGAGCCAGATCCACGTGTGATGTCTTGAGGCTCCTTCACGGTCGCTAGCCCGTTGGCTAGTAGCCCTTAACGAAGGCCAATCTTTTTCTTCTTAGGTATCCTGGTTGCTCCAGGCCTGCCCTCACTTACCTTCGCTGGGTAAGTTCCCCAGCCCTTGCTGGTCTGCACCATCGACAATCTTCATCTTCATCGAGACTTGCCATTGCCAAGGCTTGTTGGGTCCAATCCGGTCACCGACACCTCAGCACTCGACAGACATCGTGTACCAGCCCGAATCCTGCTCCTGGTCGCCGACAACGCCTCCTGGACCTCGTGGCTGAAGAGTCAAGACGACCGTCAATGCACCTGAAGCACTCGACATCGGTGGTCATCTGTCCATCGCCTTCCTGGTCACTGGCTAGTGACCCAGACTCTGTCCCCTCTGCTTTCAGGTTCTTCAGATCTCCGATCCACTCTTGGATCCACCCGGACACTTTCCACTTGGTCGCCAGCAGCACTTTGCAGCAGATCGCCATTCAAATCGACGACGAAACCCGACCCCGAAAGACACCAATGCACCCGGCTTCCTGGGTGAGGTAACACGAGTACTCCGGTGCTCCCGTGGGTAGAGACTCTTCAAAGTACTAGTTCTCAAAGGGTTTGCTCCAAGTCCTCCTTTAAGTGTCCCTTTTCTTTAATTTCCTGATCGCGACTTTCTCCATAGAAGTCAACGGCGTATCGCGGTTGTGTATTTACACTGCACGCGTCCCCCGTGGGTCCCCTGTGTCACTACCTTGGGTGGTTCCTTGTGGTACAAGCACTTCTAGAGGCTCTAGGCCTAGTGTCTAGTTCAGTCGTGGTTCTTATACCACTTTATTGGTATATGGTTTGGTACGCCCCTAGGGCCCAAACGTGTATTTGTGCTATTACTGTGTTTAAATAACTTCTAACTTATGTACTTCGAACTCTAGCCTCATAAAGAGACTAGAGGGGTGTGTTTAGCAATAAATACATATATTTTGAATATATACCTGGTGTGGTGCTCTTTCATTTGATCACTCAAGAGATTATAGACTGATAAAACAAGCTGCTTTACATTCCTTCAAGACTTAGCCTGAAGGCTGCTCTCCATAGCTACCACTAGGATAGCTTTCAATAAGGTTGTCTTTAACCTATCTCCAATAAGGGGTTGTTTGGACTGGTGCAAGGTGCCCACTATAATTAGTGGACAGCATATGCCAGGCCAACTTCTCACATTGGTGTGCAGCGTGTGGGATTTCAGCTTGCTATTGTTTTACCAGATAATCTCAATTGAATTGATCAACTGAAAACCACTAAAGGTACCTAAGGTACATATAATTTAAGCTTAGAATACAGTAAGTTCTACTGAACTTAGAGTTGTGTGTTAAGGGATAGCACACCCTTTCTACAACTCAAGAGAGTTTAGTAGGCCACACTAGAGTAGGTAGTGCATACACCACACCACACTAGTAATGTCTTTAAAGGTAGGATCTAGAGAATCCTTACCAGAAGCCACTGGGCTTCTTCCCTCCAAGTATGATACCCTCCCATTCTTGGAATTGAGAGCATTATGTAACTTGAGGAAATTAAGGACAGGCCAAAGTCCCACCACCCAACACCTTAAAGAGTTGTTGGTGGCTTATGACCTTAGTAAGCCCTTGGGGACTGAAGGGGTAGGAGCTGAGGGTGGGGCAGA
This sequence comes from Calotriton arnoldi, assembly GCA_963921515.1. Lineage (NCBI taxonomy): Eukaryota > Metazoa > Chordata > Amphibia > Caudata > Salamandridae > Calotriton > Calotriton arnoldi. The sequence continues at coordinate 358,317 of CAWUFW010003068.1, read as the reverse complement.
AGAAGAGGAAGGGACCAGGGGTACCAATACCCCCAGCCCCCCTCTGAAACTGGCCAGGAGGTTGACAATGACCCTGACCTGGATAACCCAATCCCTCCTGTGGAAGATGAAGAGGATGATCAGGATGATGCCCTCTTTGTCCCCCAGGAAGGATTATGAGTGTGCCCAGAAAGTCTAGATCTCCTTCTCAGGAGTCTAACCACTCTGGCACCTCAATAGGGAGCTCTGTCTCATCTCATAGGAGGGAATCCTCTCATGAGAGAAGAAAGAGGCTGATTCAATATGAGGAACCTCAGCTTGAACTCAGAAGGAAGCAAGTAGCCTTAGACAGGGAGTCTCTAGATCTCTTTAGAGAGAAAAGAAAGTTGGGACTAGAGTCCCATGGTGGCAGCCATGTCCCTAGAGATAGGGAAAGGTCCTATGACCATAGGAACCTGAGCAAGATTGTCCCTCCCTATCAGAATGGGGATGACATCCACAAGTGGATGACTGCTCTAGAGAGGGCCTGTAAAGTACAGAAGGTCCCTCAGGAGCAGTGGGCAGCAATCTTGTGGCTCTCCTTTGCAGACAAAGGTAGAGATAAGCTCCTCACTGTTAGAGAGGAGGATGCTGATAATTACAAGGTCTTGAAGAGTGCTCTTATTGATGGGTTTGGCCTAACCACTGAACAGTACAGGTTGAAGTTCAGAGATACCCAAAAGCACAGACTCAAGACTGGGTAGACTATGTGGATTGTTCTGCCAAGGCTCTGGAAGGCTGGTTGATGGGCAGTAAGGTGTGTGACTTCTCAGGATTGTACAATCTGATAATGAGGGAGCAGATTCTTAATAACTGTCAAAATCAGCTGTTGCATCAATACCTGCTAGACTCTGATCTGACCTCTCCCCAAGAATTGGGAAAGAAGGCAGACAAATGGGTCAGAACCAGGGTGAAGCAGAAGGTACAGAACCAAGGGGGGACACTAAGAAGCAAGATTCTAAGAACTCTGAAAAGGGTGGGGAGAAGGGTAAAGATCAAAAGTCTTCATCAGGCCCCCAAAAATCTTCTTCAGGTGGGGATTCACAGTCTACAAAAGGGAAAGGCCAAAGAAAACCATGGTGCAAGGTCTGTAAGCAAAAGACCCACTGGACCAGTGATTGCACCAAGTCCAAAGACTCAAGTCCAGCCCCCACCAATGCCCCTAAGGCACCTGTTCCCCCTAGTACAGTTACAGTTGGTGGGAGTGGTCCAGCCAAGGGTTTAGTAGGGTTCACCCTGGGTACTGAGTTGGGCTCTGACCTAGTCAGAGAACTGACTCAGGCTGTGTTAGTCTGTGATGGAGGCATGGATGTGCCCTCCTCTATGAGTCCCAGTAATCTGGGCAAGTACAGACAACAGCCTTTAATCAATGGACGAGAGGCTTTGGCATTTAGGGACACAGGGGCAAGTGTCACAATGGTGACACAAGACCTTGTGAATCCTGGGCAAGTTATACTTGGTGAGATGTACCAAGTGACCAATGCTAGCAATGTCAGAACAGACCATACTCTGGCAGTTGTTAACTTCTCCTGGGGAGGGGTAACTGGCCTTAAGAAGGTTGTGGTAAGTGCAAACCTACCAGTCGAATGCTTGCTTGGCAATGACTTAGAGACTTCTGCTTGGGCAGAAGTGGAGCTCAGGACCCATGCAGAAATGCTGGGGATCCCTGCAGATGTGTTTGCTGTGACCAGGTCACAAACCAAAATGTCTAGCACTGAACAGGCCTTGGATTCTGGAAGAATGGACCAAGTGCCTTCCAAGAGGAGGAGTAGTAGGGTTAAGGCAGTGCCTTCCCAGGAGGAAGATCAGTCCCTTGAGGGGGATGATCTCAGTCCTGAAGAAGGAACTGTCCCAGAGGAACTTGAACCTGACCAGGTTGAGTTCTTGGGGACAGGGGGACCTTCTAGGGCAGATCTGAGCCAGGAGCAGCAGAGCTGCCCCTCCCTTGAACCCCTCAGACAGCAAGCTGCTGCTGAGGCTGCTGGGAAAGCTAGTGGTCCCCATACAGTGTATTGGGATGATGGACTCCTGTACTCAGAGAGTAGAGACCCCAAGCCTGGTGCTACCAGGAGGTTGGTTATACCTCTGAAGTTCAGGGGCTTCCTATTGACCCTAGCCCATGATATTCCCTTGGCAGGTCACCTGGGCCAGAACAAGACTTGGGACAGAATTGTCCCTCACTTTCACTGGCCCCACATGTCTGAAGACACCAAGGAGTTTTGTCGCTCCTGTGTAACCTGCCAGGCCAGTGGCAAGGCAGGTGGCACTACAAAGGCCCCCTGATACCACTACCTGTGGTGGGGGTGCCCTTTGAAAGGGTAGGGATTGACATTGTTGGTCCCATGGATCCCCAAACAGCAACTGGGCACAGGTTTATCCTGGTGGTAGTGGATCATGCCACCAGGTACCCAGAAGCTATTCCCCTCAGGACCACTACAGCACCTGTGGTGGCAAGGGCCCTCCTGGGAATTTTCTGAAGAGTGGGCTTTCCTAAGGAGGTAGTATCAGACAGGGATGCAAACTTCATGTCTGGGTACTTAAAAGCAATGTGGAAGGAGTGTGGAGTGACTTATAAGTTCACCACACCCTATCACCCACAATGCAATGGTTTAGTTGAGAGATTCAACAAAATCTTGAAGGGCATGATTAAAGGGCTCCCAGAAAAGCTTAGGCGAAGATGGGACATACTCTTGCCCTGCCTTTTATTTGCATATAGGGAGGTGCCTCAGAAGGGGGTTGGTTACAGCCCTTTTGAACTTCTGTTTGGCCACCCTGTCAGGGGTCCACTGTGCTTGGTGAAGGAAGGATGGGAGTTACCTCTCAAGCCCCCAAAGCAAGACATAGTGGACTATGTACTTGGTCTCCGCTCCCGGATGGCTGAGTATATGAAAAAGGAAACCAAAAACCTTGAGGATAGCCAGGAACTTCAAAAGGCCTGGCATGACCAAAAGGCTGTTCTTACTGTTTACCAGCCAGGGCAGAAGGTGTGGGTGTTGGAGCCAGTGGCCCCAGCAGCTCTCCAAGACAAATGGAGTGGACCCCACACTATTGTTGAGCAGAAGGGTGAGGTTACCTACTTAGTAGACCTAGGAACACCCAGGAGTCCCCACAGGGTTCTCCATGTCAACAGGTTAAAACCATATGTGGACAGGGCAGACATGGGCTTGCTCATGGCTACTGATGAAGGGCAGGAGGAAGAGAGTGACCCACTCCCTGACCTGCTCTCACAGAACCCTGACGATGGGTCAGTAGATGGTGTAGCCTTGGCAGGCAGCCTCACTACCCAGCAACAAACTGATTGTAGGCAGGTGCTCAATCAGTTTAGACATATGTTTTCACTGACACCCAGTCAGACCACCTGGTGCACTCATGAAGTGGACACTGGGGACAGTCTGCCTATTAAAAATAAGATTTATAGGCAACCTGACCATGTCAGGGACTGTATCAGGACTGAAGTCCAGAAAATGTTGGAGTTGGGAGTTATTGAACCCTCAGATAGCCCTTGGGCTAGTCCAGTGGTCCTTGTGCCAAAACCTCACACCAGTGGTGGAAAAAGAGAGATGAGGTTTTGTGTGGACTACAGGGGTCTCAATGCAGTCACTAGGACTGATGCCCATCCAATACCAAGGGCAGATGAGCTCATTGATAATTTGGCCTCAGCCAAATATCTCAGCACATTTGACTTGACAGCTGGCTACTGGCAGATCAGACTAGCTGATACTGCAAAGCCCAAAACAGCATTCTCAACCCCTAGTGGGCATTATCAATTTGTGGTGATGCCCTTTGGTCTGAAGAATGCACCTGCCACTTTCCAGAGGTTGGTGAATACAGTTCTCACAGGTCTGGAAGCCTATAGTGCAGCATATCTAGATGATATTGCTATCTTTAGCTCCACCTGGGAGGATCACCTGGTCCACCTCAGGAATGTTTTACAGGCCCTGCAAAAGGCAGGCCTGACTATCAAGGCCACTAAGTGCCAGATAGGGCAGAGTCAGGTTGTGTACCTGGGCCACCTTGTGGGTGGAGGCCTGGTTCAACCTTTGCAGAGCAAGATCCAGACTATCATGGACTGGACTGCTCCAACTACCCAGACTCAGGTGAGAGCCTTCTTAGGCCTGACTGGGTACTATAGGAGATTTGTCAAGGGGTATGGATCAATAGTGACACCCCTGAATGACTTAACTTCTAAGAAAATGCCCAAAAGGTTCAGTGGACAGCTAGCTGTCAAAAGGCATTTGATGACCTGAAGCAGGCCATGTGCACTGCTCCCATTCTACAGAGTCCTGATTACTCCAAGAAGTTCATTGTTCAAACTGATGCATCTGAATTGGGGGTAGGGGCTGTACTGTCACAATTGAATGAAGAAGGTCAGGATCAGCCAGTAGCTTTCATTAGCAGAAGGCTGACCCCTAGAGAGAAACGTTGGTCAGCCATAGAGAGGGAGGCCTTTGCTGTGGTCTGGGCTCTGAAGAAGTTGAGGCCATACTTGTTTGGTACCCACTTCCTGGTTCAGACAGACCATAAGCCCCTCTTATGGCTAAAACAAATGAAGGGTGAAAACCCCAAACTGCTTAGGTGGTCCATTTCCCTACAGGGGATGGACTTTACAGTGGAACATAGACCTGGGAGTAACCATGCCAATGCAGATGGACTCTCTAGGTACTTCCACTTAGAACATGAAGACTTAACTGGGCAAGGTTAGTTTAATGTCCCTACGTTTGGGGGGTTGTGTAGGAGAGGAGGATCTGCTTCACATGGGTAACCCCACTTTTTGCTGATGCTTCACTGTTTTTCGACATTAGTCTGGCTGGGGCCCTGCTAATCAGAACCCCAGCCTAGCTGCTTCCTCTCTAAAATGGTTTCCATGTGCCTTAGGCACATCACTGATTGGAATCTGGAGTGCCGTTATAAGTCCCTAGTATATGGTATACTATGTACCAAGGGCATAGGTACCTCAGAGGCCTACCAGGGGCTGCAGCATGTATTATGCCACCCCTGGAAAGCCATCCAAACTGACACCACAGGTCTGCTACTGCAGCCTGGGTAAGGTGGTGCATGCACCCCTTACTGTGATATAGGTTACCTATATCACTAAATACATACACACATATAAACCTATAAGTCACTCCTAAGGCAGGCCTTATCAATCCTGAAGGCAGAGTGCATGGTTCCTATGTGAGAGGGTGCCCCTGCATGAGCGGGGCCCCTCTGCAGCGTTCGGAGACCCTTCTCTGATGCTGTTTGTAGTGCAGCCTGACCATATACTCTTAAGCGCATTATAACCTCGCGTTAAATGCTAACTTTGGAATGGCTGCACCTAAACATGTCGTGTTTGGTGTCAAACATCTTGGAATACTACCCCCCGCCAATTCTGGCGGCGGGGTAGCATTCCACCCTTCTAGAGGAAAGACATGTTAACTCTGGCTAGCCCGGTAACTTCTTTCCAAAGCCCTGGCATCACAAAATGGATGCTGCTGCCACAGACACGAGTCTGGCCTCCTGCTGCTGGACGAAACTCTGGCAGGGGAGGCCTGGACAATAGGTTTCCTGTCCCAGGGAGGTGTGACCACCTCCCCAGACAGGATAATGTGTATTGGGGCTGGGCGGGAGCACTTTCGGGTGCTTTGAAGTCCTGCACTGGGGGCACACTTGGTGTCCCTGTGCATACCCCAGTTCAAACCGGATCAGGGGCTTGCAGCCCCTGCTTTGGCGTGAACTGGACAAAGGAAAGGGTGTAACCACCCCTCTGCCCTGACCCACCCATAGGTGGGGCCACAGAGTAGTCCAACCCTAAACTTAGTATAAGTATAGGAACCCAGTCCTTAGGACTTTAGATTATCCCTGGACGAAACTCTGAAACAGAATCCTGGACCTTCGACGCTCTACTCAAGACTAGAGGACAGAAGAATCTCCCTTGGGGTCAAGGAGTGACTCCCCTGCTTGGCAGGCACCAAAGATGCATCTGTCCGGTCTGCATTTCTGAAGCTCCCGTCAAACGCCGAAGTCTTCGCATCACCAGAGGTGGATTCTCACACTTCCCCGAGGCTACCCTGAGTCCTCAGCAAAGCTGTGGCCCGTAGCTATCGTGGGTGACGTGAGACCGTGACCCCTGGACACCAAGCACATTTGCAAGTGCATCCTCTTCTGGGTCTCCCACGAAGTCGTGCTTTGGGCTCCGAGTAGCCCTAGCCTCCAGCACCAACTGCACCAAAGATCACTGGCCTCCACTCCACGAGTGTCCTGTGAGCCAGATCCACGTGCGACATCTCGAGGCTCCTTTGCTGTCGCTAGCCCATTGGCTAGTAGCCCTTAACGAAGGCCAATCTTTTTCTTCTTGGGCATCCTGGTTGCTAAAGGCCTGCCCTCACTTACCCTCACTGGGTGAGTTCCCCAGACCTTGCTGGTCTGCACCATCGACGATCTTCATCTTCATCGAGACTTGCCGTTGCCAAGGCTTGTTGGGTCCAATACGGTCGCCGACACCTCAGCACTCGACAAACATTGTGTACCAGCCCGAATCCTGCTCCTGGTCGCCGACAACACCTCCTGGACCTCGTGGCTGAAGAGTCAAGACGACCATCAACGCACCTGAAGCACTCAACATCGGTGGGCATCTGTCCATCGCCTTCCTGGTCACTGGCTAGTGACCCAGACTCTGTCCCCTCTGCTTTCAGGTTCTTCAGATCTCCGATCCACTCTTGGATCCACCCGGACACTTTCCACTTGGTCGCCAGCAGCACTTTGCAGCAGATCGCCATTCAAATCGACGACGAAACCCGACCCCGAAAGACACCTATGCACCCGGCTTCCCTGGGTGAGGTAACACGAGTACTCCAGTGCTCCCGTGGGTAGAGACTCTTCAAAGTACTAGTTCTCAAAGGGTTTGCTCCAAGTCCTCCTTTAAGTGTCCCTTTTCTTTAATTTCCTGATCGCGACTTTCTCCATAGAAGTCAACGGCGTATCGCGGTTGTGTATTTACACTGCACGCGTCCCCCGTGGGTCCCCTGTGTCACTACCTTGGGTGGTTCCTTGTGGTCCAAGCACTTCTAGAGGCTCTAGGCCTAGTGTCTAGTTCAGTCGTGGTTCTTATACCACTTTATTGGTATATGGTTTGAGTACGCCCCTAGGGCCCAAACGTGTATTTGTGCTATTACTGTGTTTAAATAACTTCTAACTTATGTTCTTCGAACTCTAGCCTCATAAAGAGACTAGAGGGGTGTGTTTAGCAATAAATACATATATTTTGAATATATACCTGGTGTGGTGCTCTTTCATTTGATCACTCAAGAGATTATAGACTGGTAAAACAAGCTGCTTTACATTCCTTCAAGACTTAGCCTGAAGGCTGCTCTCCATAGCTACCACTAGGATAGCTTTCAATAAGGTTGTCTTTAACCTATCTCCAATAAGGGGTTGTTTGGACTGGTGCAAGGTGCCCACTATAATTAGTGGACAGCATATGCCAGGCCAACTTCTCACAGTCAGTATGCCACAGCCACTCCCTCACGGCTGGTATACACCCACACCACACCCATCTAGCACAGGCATCACAGGACACGTGACCCTACCAATAAAAAAGACCGGGCACACGTGCTCTAAAACATTTTAGAGTTGCTCCCACCGCATGCACTGTGATGGCCCGTCTCGGTGGTTCGGACACCTCATGTAGGCCTGAGCCACTGAACAGGGAGGCCTACCACCACGTGCGTGGCCTCACTGTTCACTGAGTTAGTGGCACCGCAAGGACTGAGCGGGTGTGCAACCTGCGATGATGATAGGTGCACTAGTATGTCCTCTGCCATGGCAAAATCAAAACGCAGCACCAAATGTGAGACCTGTTGGCCTGAGGAGCGGGACTGCATGATGCGGAGGGTGCCCTGTCCGCGAAAAGGTGAGCAGTGAGGCCTGGGTGCGCAGCGGTGGGCAAATACGTCTGGGTGGCGGGAGTGGATACACAAAGGCGGCACAGCGATTTAGGCGTACGCAGTCGTATATACTCTCACATTACTAATTCTGTACTATGTTTAGATGTGGGAGCTTGAGGGCTCCACTAGGTCCCGGCACGTGGTTCGAGACACAGCACTCACTGTCGCTCTTCATCTCTTCCTTTCTCTCCTTCACACTCTTTCTCTCTCTCTTCTTCTCACACTGTTTCTCTCTTTCTCTCTCTCTTCCTCTTTCTCACACTCTTTCTCTCTCTCTTCCTCTCTCTCTCTGTTTCTCTCTCTCTTCATCTCTCTCAATCTTTCTCTCTTTCTCTTTGTCTTCCTCTCACTCTTTCTTTCTTTTTCTCTCTCTCTTCCTCTCACTCTCACTGTTTCTCTCTTTCTCTCTGTATTCCTCTGACTCTTTCTTTCTTTTTCTCTCTGTCTTCCTGTCACTCTTTCTTTCTCTCTCTATCTCTCTTTCTCTCTCCTTTGATGGACGCATGACGCACAATCTTATCTTGCTTTTTGTCTTGCAGGCCTGCGATGAAGCGTGGCCATCCTGCAATCAACACTCAACCTGAATTGTGAGCTCCGCTCTCCGCGTGTACACAACGGGTGAGGAGGTTTATTCAGCATGTGGTGGACCCTCTTCGACACACGCCGGTGGTGTAAGGTGAGCAGAGAGGCTTGTTTGCGCAGCGGCGGGCAGTCACCTCCGGGCAGTGGGAGTGGATGGGGTGCAGCAGCCTGGGTGCGCAGTGGCACGCAGTCACCTCCAGGCAGTGGGAGTGCATGGGGTGCAGCAGCCTGGGTGCGCAGCGGCTGTCATACACCTCTGGGCAGTGGGAGTGGATGGAGTGCAGCAGCCTGGGTGTACAGTAACCCTGGGCAAAGCACTACGCTACGCTCGCGTAGTTTGCGAAGTTTGCGCTACTTCGCACAACGCGAATTGCACGTAGCACAGTGCAAACACACGTAGCGTAGCGTAGCGTAGTGCAGCGGTCATTTTTGCTTGCTCGCGGTCCTCAACGTCAAGTTGGCGACCGCGAGCAAGCAAATGACATCCCAGCGAGACTTTTTCCTCGTTCGCGATCAGCAACATCAAGTTGCCGATCGCGAGCGTGGAAAATAAACCTCCCGGCGAGATTCTCAACGCGGGGAGGTCAGGTTTCTCATTGCGAGTGGTCACGTATGCTAGCGACCGCTCGCGATGAGAAACTACCAGTCCGCGTTGAGAAAGCTGCCGCTCGAGTAAAAATCTACTTGAGCGGCAGAAAAAGACAGCTCGCACTGTGCAAGATGCCGTTTTCAATGATTGCACAGTGCGGACAAGCATCCGGCACTGTGCAATCATTGCGAACAGTGCACTACGCAGTTCACGTAGTGCTACGTGTAGCTCGCGTAGTGCGAACTGCACTTTGCGTAGCTTCGCGTAGCGCTACTTCGCGAACTACGCCCAGGCTTAGTGTACAGCAGCGGGTAGACACCTCTGGGCAGTGGAAGTGGATGGGGTACACTAGCCTGGATACACAAAGGCGGGACAGCGATTTAGGCATATGCAGTTGTATGTACTCATCCATTACTGATTCCATTTTTATGTTTCAGATGACTAAGCTTGAGGGCTGCCCTATATCCCGGCACATGGTTGGAGACACACCGGTGACAGAAAGGTGAGCTGTGAGGATTTTCTCCACAGTGTCAACACTCCCTCTCCCTCTCCATCTCTTCCTTTCTGTCACTCACACTCTTTCTCTCTCTCTCACTCTCTATCTCTTCCTTTCTCTCTCTCACACTCTTTCTCTCTTTCTCTGTCTCTTCCTCTCTCTCTCATTCTTTCTTTCTCTCTCTTCCTCTCTCACACTCTTTCTCTGTCTCTTCCTCTCTCTCTCATTCTTTCTTTCTCTCTCTTCCTCTCTCACTCTTTCTCTCTCTCTTCCTCTCTCTCACACTGTTTCTCTCTCTCTTCCTCTCTCTCACACTGTTTCTCTCTTTCTCTCTTCCTTGTATCTCACTCTTTCTCTCTTTCTCTGTCTTCCTCTCTCTCACACTTTCTCTCTTCCTCACTCTCACTCTTTCTCTCTCTCTTCCTCTCTCTCACTTTTTCTCTCTCTCTTCCTCTCTCTCACTCTTTCTCTCTCTCACTGTTTCTCTCTCTCTTTGTCTCTCTCACTCTTTCTCTCTGTCTTCCTCTCACTCTTTCTTTCTTTTTCTCTCTCTCTTCCTGTCACTCCCACTGTTTCTCTCTTTCTTCCTCTCACTCCTTCTTTCTTTTTCTCTCTTTCTTCCTCTCACTCTTTCTTTCTCTCTCTCTCTCTCTCTTTCTCTCTCCTTTGATGGACGAATGACGCACAATCCTATCTTGCTTTTTATCTAACAGGCTGTGATTCACGAATCTACGTCCCCCCCCCACACCACCACAGCTGAACGCGTGTACAAACTGCGATGATGCGTGGCCATCCTGACAACGCCTGACAAAGTTGCTTCAGCACGTGGTCCACCCTCTTATACACACGCCGGTGGCGGAAGGTGAGCAGAGATACTTCTTTCCGCAGCAGCGGGCAGTCACCTCTGGGTGGTGGGAGTGGATAGTGTGCAGCAGCCTGGGCGCACAAGAGCGCACAGACACCTCCGACCAGTGGGAGTGGATGGGCTGCAGCAGCCTGAGTGCGCATTGCCGAAACAGATAATTAGGCGTGTGCAGTTGTATGTACTCTGCAATTACTAATTCTATACTATCTTTCAGATCACTAAACTTAAGGGTGCACTATGTCCCGGCACGTGGTTGGAGACACACCGGAGGCACAAAGGTAAGCTGCGAAGATTTTCTCCAGTGTCAACACTCCCTCTCCATCTCTTCCTTTCTCTCTCTCACACTTTCTCTCATTCTCTGTCTGTTCCTCTCTCTCATTCTTTCTTTCTCTCTCTTCCTCTCTCTCACTCTTTCTTTCTCTCTCTCTTTCTCTCTTTCTCTCTACCTCTCTCTCACATTGTTTCTCTCTCTCTCTTTTCCTTGTATCTTACTCTTTCTCTTTCTCTCTCTCACTCTTTCTCTTTCTCTGTCTTTGTCTGTCTTCCTCTCTCTCACTCTTTCTCTCCTCTCTCTCACTCTTCCTCTCTCTCTTCCTCTATCTCACACTTTCTCTTTCTCTTTCTCTTCCTCTCTCTCACTCTTTCTCTCTCTCTCTTCCTCTCTCACACTATTTCTCTCTTTCTCTCTCTCACTCTTTCTCTATTTCTTTGTCTTCCTCTCTCTCTCACTCTTTCTTTGTTTCTCTCTTTCTCCCTCACTCTTTCTCCTTTGCTGGACGCATGACGCACCATCTTATCTTTCTTTTTGTCTTACAGGCTGTGATTCACAAATGGTCCAGCGATGACACGACATGGCTGTACATAGTTTTATTTGTTGTTGTTTTGTTTTAATAAAATGTTTTATATGTAAATCCATACATGATTAAGATTCTTATTTGTCCAACCTAACATGACTGTCACATTTGTTTGTGGGGGGTGGGGGTGAGGGGAGATGGCGGACAAGGAGCTCCTACTGGGGGATGTCGGAGCAGTGTTGGGTGTCCGACCTGCATGATCATTGCCTCCATTACATCTGTTCTCAGAAACTTAAGAGCCGGTGGTCTGGCTCGTAGATGAAGAAGTGCGAGCCGACTAGCAGGCTCATAGATTCGCAGAGGAAGAGCTGCGGGCCAGCTCGCAGAGGAACACCTGCGGACCGACTAGTATAGGGAAAGGTGCGGGCCATTGGCTTCCAAAGAGATAGCTGCGGAACACTGCTGTGGGGAGAGGGAGCATGAAGAGCATATCTCGCAGAGAGACACCTCCTGTATATTTCCAGTATTGGCTTCACAGATACAACTGCGGGCCAGAGAACTCGCACCCGAAGAGCTGTGAGCCGACAAGTGGTTCGCAGAGGCAGACTTGCGGGCCCAAGTATGTTGTTGGAGGTATGTTGCTGATGGTGGAAAAGGGTGCGTTACCTGCTGATGTAGGGAGACGCAGCGTGAAAGCGGTATCTCGCACAGACAGAGCTCAGGTATATTAAATTGCCCCTGGGACCTTTCTTTTATATTTTCACTCAATGCGAGGCACAAGATGGCTGCTAACACTTCCTGGTTTGAATTATTAGCAGCCAATCAGAGGCAAGCTTGTGCTCGGGAGTTAGGCACAGTCCAGATATATATATCTTTTTTTCCTTTAATATCTCAAAAAGTACTGAACGGATTTACACCATTTCCACAAAACCGGAACCAAGACCTTTCTCCCTGCCAAATTTGGCATAATTCCGTTCATCAGTTTGACCTGCAGCCTTGTCTAAAGTTTCCTATGGAAAATGCATTGCGAAAACACTTTTTCGGACCCCCCTTTTTTCTCAGCCCCCTTTCACCAATCACCCTGTAATATGTCTTCGCAGCTCAATACACCCCTAAACTTTCAAGATACGAGCTGATCAAAAAAGAGAAACTTTCTGGAATATTTAGTAAAGATTTGTCAAACTACGCCAAAGTTATAAGCACATGGAGGTCTCCAGGAGGGGGGCAGCGCAACCCCCCTCCCAACATGAGTGAAGCCCTGGGTCTGCGGGGACCCAGCGGGCCCCCGCAGCCCCACCGAGCCCCCTTTGGCGTCGTTTGACGAATCTTTACGAAATTTTCCAAAAGGTTCCTCTTTTCAGGTCAGCTCCTATCCTAAAAGTTTGGGGGGTATTCGTCAAGGGGGGCTAAGAAAAAAGGGGGGTCCCAAAACGTGTTTTCTCCATGCAATTTCCATAGGAAACTTTAGACAAGGCTACAGGTCAAACTGCTGAACGGAATTACGCCAAATTTGGCACAGAGAAAGGTCTTGGTCCAGAAAGCACACTTTTGTTTAAATCGGGTAAATCCATTCAGTAGTTTTAGAGAAATATCACATTTTCCAGATATCGATATTTAAGAATTCTGACATCTGATTGGCTGAAGCGTTACAAGCACGAGCTTGCGGCTCATTGGCTGCGAACGGTTGAAACTAGGAAGTGTTGGCAGCCATTTTGTGATTCAGTCCATCAGCTCACAACTCTCCCTCTACAAGGCATCAGGTCCGTAGTTCTACCTCTGCGAGGCAACACTAAAAATATACCGCAGCTCTGTCTGTGCGAGATACCCCTTTCACGGTTCCTCTCCCCACATCACCAGCTCGCAGCTATGCCTTTAGAAGCCAGTCCGTCGGCTCGCAGTTCTGCGACTGCGAGCTGTGAGCCATTTTGTGACTCAATCCATCAGCTCGCATCTCTCCCTCTAAAAGGCATCGGATCCGTAATTCTACCTCTGCGAGGCAATACTGAAAATATCCCGCAGGTCTGTCTGTGCGAGATACTCCTTTTACGCTCCCTCTCCCCACATCATCAGCTCGCGGCTATGCCTTTAGAAGCCAGTCCGTCGGCTCGCAGCTCTGTGTCTGCGAGAAGTCGGGCCCACAGCTCTACCTCTGTGAGCCACCTCGTTAGCTCGTAGCTTTGTCTGTGCTAGCAGGCCCATCGGCCCGTTACTCTCCCTCTGCGAGTTAGCCCGTCAGGCTGCAGCTCGGAGGGCTCGCAGCTGTATCTCTGCGAGCCAGCCTGTTAACTGATAGCTGTGTGTCTGCTAGCAGGCCTGTTGGCCCGTTGGTCTCCCTCTGCGAGTCAGGCCATAGCTCTCCCTCTGCGAGCCAGTACGGTGCTGTGCTTTTGCGAGCCAACTGCTCGTAGGTCTCCCTCTGCGAGCTGAGCCCACGGGCCGCAGCTCTTCCTCTGCGAGCCTGCCCGACGGCCCACAGGTGTCCCTCTGCTATCCGAACCGCAGCTGACACTCTGCGAGCCAAAATTGGGAATATAAAGGCGGCTCTAAAAAGAGCCCTTGTGTTTATTAGTTGGAGCTACATGTAAGTGCGAATGCACAGCTTCAGGTTAATCAGGAAAACTTGGTTTCCCTCATCTGTGAAGTGTACTCCATCACTTCTGTAGATATCAGCCATATCAAAACATATGTTGTTGTTGTAAATCGACCCCATTTTATGGTCTCTGAGGTATGCAGACACAGCTTTGTTGACATTCTTCCTAGATTTTTCAATCTTATGACAAAATTGGTTTGACCATTTCCACTTCTGTCTTTGGCATATATTGGAATATACAAAGACAGTTTGAGGCAAAAGTAACATCAATTGTCCAAAGGTGTCCTTCATAAGCATTTCCAAACCTACCCCAGTCAATGTGCCTAGGTCGTTACCACCATAGTGCACAATCATGAAATCAGGGTGTGGGAGATGCAAACAGGTTTTAACCAAAGGGAGCAATTGGTGCCACTTCAATCCTCTCTGTGCAAACCATTTAATGTGCACATTTTGTAAACCTAGGTCTAAGTCAATACGTCTCTGTTCTGCATACCTCTTGCACCAGAAAACATAGCTATGTCCTACAATCCACACTAGCATTTTGAAGGTATGGCTAGAAGATATGGATAAATGTCTGTAGCTCATGCAGTCCGTTCGTAGAATAAGAGATATGTTTAAACATGGGGAACTACTTTTTTTTACATACAAAACGTTAACCAATTGGGAGATGAAATGTATTGTGTCCTAAAAAGTAGGGTGTATATTAGTTTTGATGAAAAGCATCTTTGTGATTGGTTAATAAAAAAGCAGTTTATACGTGGAGTACATATTATAGGATGAAATTTGCTCAGCTCAACCACACCTGCTAATTGTATTTGCAGTTCAAACTTGAAAGAATGGTGAACTTTTGACCTCCACGTGCCGTTAAATGTTGGAGAAAATGTTGCAAAAAAATATCGGTAGGTTTAAAAAATGATGAACTTTTAACCTGCACGTGTCGTAGAATGTTCTAGTAAGTGTTGATACAATACCTTGAACTTTTCACCTGTATGTTTCCTTAAAAAACTCAAACTTTTGGAGTGGTGCACCGCTCGATATTAAAAAGGTTGTTGGTCAAATAAGTCACTAATTCATATGGTCTTGTTAGAGTTGTCTTAATCAAACCTTTATTTTTATAAGTGTCCAAATACAAAATACCAGCCAACGCGTTTCGTTCATAAGAATGAACTTCTTCAGGGCATAAAATGTCGGTCCTGGGAGAGACAATGTATGTGTGCAATTTAGGCTGCGTGGGCCTCCTTGATAAGGGCCAGTATGCGGTGAGTCTGAAAGCAAAGTAGGTAGTGAGCCGTCCGCTTCGGAAGTGACGAGTTGATTAAGACAACTCTAACAAGACCATATGAATTAGTGACTTATTTGACCAACAACCTTTTTAATATCGAGAGGTGCACCACTCCAAAAGTTTGGGTTCATCCATTATCTGCATCGACGGCAGGTGCTGGAGTAGCTTGTGCACACTCAACTGGATTGACTGTTGAAACAAACACGAAGGGAACACAGCAGGGGAGTGCGGTCACAGCGTCCGCCGTTGCCCGTAACCGTACCTTGTCCTTAAAAAAACTGTTTATATGGAAAGTTCAAAAATAACCAATAAAGAGAGGTTTTGCAATCTAAAAAAAATAAAGAACTATTCGGATTTGTTCTTTACATGGATTTATTTGTGGAGCAACAGGGAAATTGTGCCATTACTGTTCCATTCTTGATGAAAGCGGTGCATTACATGTACTGTGTGACAAGAAAACAATTGCATGCGTTTGTGACATTTGAAATCTGTATACCAACTAGGAAGGTAAATAAAAAATTAAGAAGGTGTGTTATGTGTTTTGTAGTAGTGGTTAAGTATTTGAGACGATATTTTTAACTTTGAAATTATTTTTTATTTCTAAATAACATAGTGATAGTAAAGTCTGGTGTTTTAATGGTTCTAAAATATGCATAACGTGTAACTAGTTGTTAAACAAGTACTTTATATATGTTTAGGAGTTTTTCACAAAGAAAAAGTGTAAGTTGTCATCTGTAAAAGACTGTGGGCCATATTCTCAAGACCAGCGATAACATTATCGCCGCTTTAGCGGCAGTTTCCTGCCGCTAAAGCGGCGATAATGTTCTCGCCATTCTTGTGAATAGGGCCTGTATGGTTTTGAAAATTCGATGTAGCGTTAATTTCCATTTGTATATCTATTCCGGCGAGATAAACAGAATGTGGGACGTTTGGAAATTATGCTCAGTCTGGAAATAGTGGAGAAGGGGTGACAGTAGAAAATTCATGTGTTATTAACTTAACAGAGATGGAATGTGGATCAGTTAGAGGCTCAGCTTCCGCATTGCCCACGTCACCTGCGTCCAGCCCTGGTTCCACTGCCGAACATGCACATTCGAGGGTCCCATGGATGTCTGCCTATCCAACACAACTGTTGATGAATTGGACTATGACTTGTGTTTACACCCCCTGTTGGATAACGAACAGGAGTGTAACCGAGACAGCCGTGCATTGGATGCCTTGACATATTGCGTATGTATTGGTAGTTGTGCATGGGAGATGGCACAATTTCTCGTGTGCAGTGACCACATCGAGGCGCTCCCCTATTGGGCTGTGTTGTGGATCGGTGAGACGGTGTGGGCTGAGCACACATGCCCGGACCACCTAATGGATTGGCTCACCCTGGTGTTCCATGAACACGACAACGACGTACTATTGGAACACATTGCACATGAAGCTGCACGGGCATTCATGGACGAGTAACTACGTACCTGCAGCCACATCCTATTGCCACCCACAGCACATAGCCCAACAACTTGTTGCACAGTGGGGATTGCTCACATATCCCACCAAAACAGAGGACACGTCTCCCTTAGGTCGAGCTCTGGATGCATGTGCGTGGAATAACGCGTGCGCACACACACCTGTCCAAGGCGACGCAGGTCCATGGTCCGAGCAACACAGCGTCGTTTGGGAACTTTGCCAATTCGGACACACTGCTCGGTGAGAGCACACACATGGTGATGTAGCACGACATGTGAAGCTGTCGGACCCTCACACCTGATCACTGTCAGCAGAGCAGACAATTGCCGCACCCCGGAGGCAGAGCACCATGCAGACCCCATATACAGTGAGTCGTGCCCCCTCACACGGGGCACTGTGCAGACGCAAAATAAACCATCTGACTTATCCACAGCCCTCACATAGAAGGCCCTGCCTGTGGTACCCCCGCATGGGATGGCCTTGACACCCACGAAAACAGCAACCCATGTCCCACAACTTTGTACACACATTCAAATCATTGCTCAGAGCTGTGGCATATCCTCCACACAAAAAAGAAGAAACGTTATGTGCACACTTTGTGGTCTCATTTTTTACACTGAGAGGTAGATTTCAATGTCAGTCAAGGCTGGTGTGGTACTGCGAGGCTTTGCATTTGGGTGTTCTTAGGAAATCTAAGTTGTTGGGGAGCAAGGCAAGGTGGGCTGTGAGCATTGCCATATGTGATAAATCTTGTCCATTTCAGCCCCAACATCATCTGCCCCTCGACATGTACCCATGCTGCGTGTAAGTGTCTTAAGCATGACCGTGCCTGTTGTGGCCGTTGCCTCGTCCGTACTCACACGCACATGCCAATAAAGCCTATGCCACTCCACTGGTGTCTAACTGTGAGGTGTGTTGTAAAGATTGTCCACTTGTGTGCCACAATGAGCCTCCTCCCAACACAGGGAAGAACTGACTGTCGCATGTGCAACGGGGGTGTATCCCTTTGGCAAGCTCCGCCTCTGTGAGCCAGACATTGTTTTTGCATAGGTGCTGAACGACATCTGATGCAGCCCCATCACCTACGCAGTCTGATGTGTCAGGCACACACAGCCATGCAGCCATCACCCCGCCACACACACCGGACACAGAACCCGTACGAGGGGAGTTTTGTACCACATTGCCTTCATTGCTGATGTTCTGTGATTGCTATGTGTGTGGGCTGCATTGTGGGGGAATTGCCTGTGCATGGATGGCGATGCACACACACATGTTGGCATGTGGAGCCAGGTGCCCGTGCGGCCTTGCGCTGCTTGTGCTATCTCACTCCGTCTCTCTCCCTTGCTCTCTCCCGCCCTGTCATAGCAAACTTGTGAAAGCGATGGGTGCGCGGCTCTCAGCGTGGCACTCGAGTACTTCTTAAGTCTTTCAAACACCGAGGGGTATATTCTAAAGGAAATATCGCCGAGTTAACGGCACTTTATCACAACCAAAATGGTGATAAATTTAACGCACCATTCACAAGCTGGAGCAAAAAGGCCCATATCACCATTTTACCAGCGATAGCAGCCTCAAAAAGCATTGTCACGGATGACTCCGGCAAATATTGCTAATGAGATGTAGAGTAGGCGTTCCCGTGCAAAAAGCAGCCAACACATCACTTCGCAAGTGTCTCAACCACCAGCAAGATCGTCGAAGAGAGTACAAAACAGGCGATAAGGCGCGTTAGTAGCAGAAAGTTTACACCTGCTCTGAGCTGGTGTAAAGTCGGACTACAACCTGCAATATGAAAGGGAGCCCAGCGCCACACGTGAATGACAACAGATGCAATGGAGCCAACGATCATGCAGCTCGGACACCCAACACTGCTCCGACACCCCCCGCCACCAGCCCCTTGTCTGCCATCCCCCCTCACCTCCCCCAGACAAACAAATGTGACAGCAACATTAGGAAATCTGGAACGTAACAAATTGGCTGATGTCGCACAATTATAGTAAAGAAGATGCATGTGAGGTTGGACAAATAAGAATCTCAGTCATCTATGGATTTACATATAAAACATTTTATTTAAACAAAACAACAAAATAAAAGTAGGTACAGGTATGGCGTGTCATCCCTCGACAATTTGTGAATCACAGCCTGCAAGACAAAAAGAAAGATAAGATAGTGCGTGATGCGTCCATGAAAGGAGAGAGAAAGAGTGAGAGAGAGGAAGAGAGAGAGATAGAAAGAGTGAGACAGAGAGGAAGACAGAGAAAGAGAGAAAGAGTGAGAGAGAGAGGAAGAGAGAAAGAGTGAGATACAAGGAAGCGAGAGAGAAAGAGAGAAACAGTGTGTGAGAGAGGTAGGGAGAGAGAGAAAGAGTGAGACAGAGAGGAAGAGAAAGAGAAAGAAAGAATGAGAGAGAGAGGAAGAGACATAGAAAGAGAGAAAGAGTGTGAGAGAGAGAAAGGAAGAGAATGAGAGTGAGAGAGAGAGAAAGAGAAAGAGTGTGAGTGACAGAAAGGAAGAGATGGAGAGGGAGAGTGAGTGTTGACACTGTGGAGAAAATTCTCACAGCTCACCTTTCTGCCACCGGTGTGTCTCCAACCACGTGCCGGGACATAGTGCAGTCTTCAAGTTTAGTCATCTGAAACATAGTATAGAATCAGTAATGGCAGAGTACATCCAACTGCTCACGCCTAATTCTCTGTTTCGCCCCTGGGCACCCAGGCTGCTGCACCCCATCGACTCCCGCCACCCAGAGGTGTCTGCCCACTTCTGCGCACCCAGGCTGCTGTATCCCATCCACTCCCACTGCGCAGAGGTGTCTGCCCGCTGCTGTGCACCCAGGCTGGTGCACACCATCCAGTCCCACTGCCCGGAGGTGACTGCCCGTTCCTGCGCACCCAGACTGCTGCATCCCATCCACTCCTACTGCCTAGAGGTGTCTGCCCGCTCCTGTGCACCCAGGCTGCTGCACCCCATCCACTCCCACTGCTCGGAGGTGTCTGCCTGCTCTTGTGCACCCAGGGTGCTGCACACTATCCACTCCCACCGCCCAGAGGTGACTGGTCGCTGCTGCGGAAACAAGCCTCTCTGCTCACCTTCCGCCACCGGCGTGTGTCTAAGAGGGTCCACCACGTGCCGAATCAACCTCCTCAGGCGTTGCGTACACACGGTCAAGCCGAGCCCACAATGCAAAGTGGGTGTTGATTGCAGGATGGCCACGCATCATCACAGGCTGCACACGCGCTCAGCTCTGGTGGCACTAACTCAGTGGAACTGAAGTCATCGCCTCGTGGCGGGAGGTCCGTGTCGGGTGGGGTCATCAATCTGTGAATCACAGCCTGCTAGACAAAAAGCAAGATAAGATTGTGCGTCATGCGTCCATCAAAGGAGAGAGAGAGAGAAAGAGTGAGAGAGAGGGAGAGAGAAAGAAAGAAAGAGTGAGAGGTAGCGAGAAATAGAGAAAGAGTGAGAGAGAGAGAAACAGTGTGAGAAAGAGGAAGAGAGAAACAGAGGAAGAGTGATTGAGAGAGAAAGAGAGAGAGAGGTAGAGAGAGAAAGAAAAAAACAGTGTGAGAGAGAGGAAGAGATAGAGTGAGAGAGAGAGGAAGAGAGAGAGAAAGAGTGTGAGGGAGAGAAAGGAAGAGATGGAGAGGGACAGTGAGTGCCCACACTGTGGACAAAACCCTTACAGCTCACCTTTCCGTCACCGGTGTGTCTCCAACCACGTGCCGGGACATAGTGGAGCCCTCAAGCTTACTCATCTGAAACGTAGTATGGAATCAGTAATGGCAGAGTACATACAACTGCACACGCCTAATTCTCTGTCCCGCCTTTGTGCATCCAGGCTGCTGCACCCCATCCACTTCCACTGCCCAGAGGTGTCTGCTCGCCGCTGCGCACCCAGGCTGCTGCACCCCGACTCCCACTGCCCAGAGGTGTCTGCCCGCTGCTGTGCACCCAGGCTGGCGCACCCCATCCAGTCCCACTGCCCAGAGGTGACTGCCCGTTCCTGCACACCCAGACTGCTGCATCCAATCCACTCCCACTGCCTAGAGGTGTCTGCCCGCTCCTATGCACCCAGGCTGCTGCACCCCATCCACTCCCACTGCTCGGAGGTATCTGCCCACTCTTGTGCACCCAGGATGCTGCACACTATCCACTCCCACCGCCCAGAGGTGACTGCGCACTGCTGTGGAAACAAGCCTCTCTGCTCACCTTCCGCCACCGGCGTGTGTCTAAGAGGGTCCACCACGTGCCGAATCAACCTCTTCAGGCATTGCGTACACGCAGTCAAGCCGAGCTCACAATTCAAAGTGGGTGTTGATTGCAGGATGGCCACGCATCATCGCAGGCTGCACATGCACTCAGCTCTGGTGGCACTAACTCAGTGGAACTGAAGTCATCGCCTCGTGGCGGGAGGTCCGTGTCGGGGGGGGTCGTCAATCTGTGAATCACAGCCTGCTAGACAAAAAGCAAGATAAGATTGTGCGTCATGCGTCCATCAAAGGAGAGAGAGAGAGAAAGAGTGAGAGAGAGGAATAGAGAGAGAAAGAAAGAAAGAGTGAGAGGAAGACAGAGAGAAAGAGAGAAAGAGTGAGAGAGAGAGGAAGAGAGAGAGAAACAGTGAGAGAGAGGAAGAGAGAGAGAAAGAGAGAAACAGTGTGAGAAAGAGGAAGAGAGAAACAGAGGAAGAGTGAGAGAGAAAGAGAGAAAGAGAGAGAGAGGTACAGAGAGAAAGAAAAAAAGTGTGAGAGAGAGGAAGAGATAGAGTGAGAGAGAGAGAGAGGAAGAGAGAGAGAAAGAGTGTGAGGGAGAGAAATATAGAGATGGAGAGGGACAGTGAGTGCCCACACTGTGGACAAAACCCTCACAGCTCACCTTTCCGTCACCGGTGTGTCTCCAACCACGTGCCGGGACATAGTGGAGCCCTCAAGCTTACTCATCAGAAACGTAGTATGGAATCAGTAATGGCAGAGTACATACAACTGCACACGCCTAATTCTCTGTCCCGCCTTTGTGCATCCAGGCTGCTGCACCCCATCCACTTCCACTGCCCAGAGGTGTCTGCCCGCTACTGCGCACCCAGGCTGCTGCACCCCATCCACTCCCAATGCCCAGAGGTGACTGTCCGCCGCTGCGCACCCAGGCTGCTGCACCCCATCCACTCCCACTGCCCAGAGGTGACTGCCCGCCGCTGCGCTAAACAAGCCTCTCTGCTCACCTTTCGCAACCTGCGTGTAGAAAAGAGGGCCTACGACGTGCCGCTGCAAGCCCCAAGCCCGGGGCCCGCGGACACGGCACCCTGCATATCATGCAGCCCCTCTCCGCAGGCCACCAGTTCTCACATTTGGTGCTGCGTCTTTATTTCGCCATGGCAGAGGACATACCAGTGCACCGGGCTTTTCATTGCAGGCTGCACACCCGCTCATCCCTTGGGGTGCCACTAACTCTGTGACCATAAAGGCGACGCCACGTGGCGGTAGGCCTGCGCTGTCTGATGGCTCAGGCCTACACTGCGGTCCAGTAGGGCACACAAAACCTGAGCTGTCCGACCGCTGGGATGGGCCATCACCGCAGGCTGCACACCCGCTCAGCAGTTACGGTACCCGTACCTCAGTGGACCGAAAGTCACCGTCCCGTGCCGGTGTGCCTGTGCCGGCCGCAGTGTATCCGGTGCGAGCAACTCTGAAATGGCATCGAGCACGTGCGCCCGTTCTTTTTTATTGGCAGGGTTACGTGTCCTGTGACGCCTGTGCTGGATGGGTGTGGTGTGGGTGTATACTAACCATGAGGGTGTAGCTGTGGCATATTGACAACAAGGGTTTGACCAGCAGATCAATGCAATGAAAATCTGGGCCATGTAGCGTTGTTGTCCTTCCCTGTAAGCGTAAGCAGAGTGGGCTGGCCTGGTGTATGGCAGTCCTGAGTGAGGCTGTGAAGAATGACTCCGGAGCTATGGGCGTGGCTCTGTCCTGGGCTGTATGAGGAATCAACTGATGCGGGTGTCCCTGTTGTAGTGCTGACGTCACCCGGGTCGCAAGCGCCAATGTGTCACTCTGTGAGCCAAGTCCCACAACATGGCCAACATGGAAGGTACGGGGAATAACTGACCCTACATTCATTCATAGTTCCACACATGAAAGATGGTGGACATGACACATCTGTGTGGATATGAATGTTCATTGCACATTCAATGGAGTGTTGCAGCTGTAGCAATACAGGGCCATGCAAAGTTCAAGTTTCAGTTTTAGGCACATGGAGGGCAGCCAATTAGAGCCAAGCTTGTGTTCGGGTTAGGCTGCGCCAACATATGTACTTATACAATTACTCCGCCAATACACAGCACTTATAAATCACTATACACTCTCCTTGCAGTACTCTAATGATCCAGTCTCTACGTACGTAGTTGTACAATGATCGAGAGAAAGTTACATAACCGAAGTTTTCCCCACTTCCATAGGTAACATGGTTGCATACGCTGTCCACAGCACAATGTAATGTGGTAGGGCCCAGGGGCGGCATCTTGCATACATAATGAACACACGGACACAGATAGATAGTGGAACTGGGTACGGGCACGTGCGCTCGACTCATTTTTATTACCAGGATCACATGTCCAGTGACATCTGTGCTGGATGCGTGTGGGGTGAGTGTAAGTCAGCCCTCCGGGAATGGTTGGTGCTGGCAACAAGTACAACAGTAATCATTGGATCAGACACACAGATTCAATCATAAAGGGTCAATGATTTGTGCTGCACTAAGGTAGGGGCAACAGATGTGAAATAATACACACAAGATTGTATCGTAAAGGGTCCATGACTTGTGGTACACTGAGGTAGGGGCAGCAGAAGTGAAATTATACACAAAACATTGTATCATAAAGGGTCCATGAGTTGTGCTGCACTGAGATAGGGGCATCAGAAGCATTCAGCGTGTGCGCAGCCAGCGATGATGCGTGGTGTGGGTGAGCCACACTGGGAGCAATGTCTGTTGCCTATTGGACTGAGTCATCTGCAATCGCGACTCGATGTGAATTGTGAGCCCTGCTATCCGCAGTGTAGATCGAAGGCAGTAGTCAGCACAGACATCGAAGAATGCTTTTACTCACTTCCTGTTTACAAAATTCAAAGACATAGGGGCAGATTTACAAGCCCCTTGCACCACTTTTGCGTCACTTTTCCCATGTTAAAAATGACGAAAAAGTGGCGCAAGGGGTTTGTAAATCTGCCCCATAGAGTGCAATTCTCTCTGCAATAAATAAATCATGTCTCAATTTAAATTGTGAGCTCTGCTAACCGCAGTGTAGGTGTATGGAACAAAAGATGAAACATTTATGGAATACACTGTCGAAATATGTAGGTTTCAGGGACGTTATAGTTAGTTGCCTACTGGACTCTGAAATTAATGAATGAAGACTGAATTTTAATTGTGAGCCCTGCTGAGCACAGTGTAGGCCGGAGGCAGCGGTCAGGAAGGGCCTACAGCCACGTGGCGTTGACTTGAGCTGCATACAGTTAGTGGTAGGTGTGGCGCTCAGCTTGTGCGCAGCCAGCAATGATGCAATGTCTCTTGCCTACTGGACTGCGTCATCTGCAATCGCGACTCGATCTGAATTGTGAGCCCTGCTGACCGCAGTGTAGGCTGGAGGCAGTGGTCAGGAAGAGCCCAGAGCCACGTGGCGTTGACTTGAGCTGCATAGAGTTAGTGGTAGGTGTGGCGCTCAGCGTGTGCGCAGCCAGCGATCATGCAATGTCTGTTGCCTACTGGACTGCGTCATCTGCAATCGCGACTCGATCTGAATTGTGAGCCCTGCTGACCGGGCTCTGTCATGAGTGATGTAATATGTGACGTCATCCGCAGTGCATTGCGGGGGCGCGAGTTATAGTTAGCTGAACTAACTATAACGGGTGAATTTCACGGCTTTTGTACGAGTGCAATGTCCAACTAACTATAACTTTCCCTAAAACCTATGGTTTTTTCAGTGAATTTCTAAGGTTTTTTTAAATGCTAATTTCTAACTATAACGTGCCTGAAACCTATGGTTTTTTCAGTGAATATATATATAGATATATATATAGATATATATATATATACATATATATATTGTTAGACCTGGCATATCTTGGCGTGATTACCCCTGACTTTTTGCCTCTACCTCCTTTGCTTTTAGATGCTTTGGGTACTTTGCCACTGCTGATCAGTGTCAAAGTACAAGGGTTCCCTGTGTAAAGTGTAATGGTAATTGGTTGGCAATGATTGGTATGTTTGCCTTACTAGTAAAGTCCCTAGTGATGTGCACTGTGTGTGCCAGGGCTAGTAATGCAATGGTGCGCGGAGAAGGGAACTCAGGCCTGCAGTGTAGGGCCTGCGAGTAGTTTGCTAAGTTAGCATGTTGTCCTGACAAGTGCAACCACTTGTCAGGCCTTACTTTCCCTTTTGCATACACAGTGGGCACCCCTGTGGTAGGTCCCGGGTAACCCCTGGGCAGGGTGCAGTGTAAGTAAAAGGCAAGACATATACTGAGGTATGTGTTATGTCCTGACAGTGAAAAACACTCCATTTCGTTTTTCACTGGTGAAAGTCCATCCTGCCCATAGGACAGAATGGGGGAGGCTGGGTATTGTGTTTGTTAGCCTGGTTTCCCATAAGTTTAAAATGGAGAGGTGAAGTTTAGTATGTATGAACTCACAGTGTCATAACACATCTTTCTATGAAAGTGGTTTTGTCACTTTGTGTTCAGAAACCACTCTTTTAGAAAGTGGCTGAGTTTTGTGCTTTAAGCATTTCTGTGTGTCTCTGCTGAATGTGGATTGACTGTCTGGATCTGAGAGGGGAGAGGAGCTGGGTGAGGTCTTGACCCAGGGAGGGGTTGAGATGGCACCAGCTGACCTGCATCTGGAGAGTAGGCGGAGGAGAAGCCCTGGGAGGTGAAGAGGCCTGGGTTGCGGCTATAAAACAATTGACTCATCTCCTGCTGAGTGATTAAGGATCCAGACCCCCAGTATCAAAGGGAGAAAGGTGACACTGGGAGGCAGACACACAACTGATTTAGGCAGGGGTCAGGGACCCCTGAGCACAACAAACTTCAAAGACATTTAGGGGTATAACTATGAGAGCTGAGACCCCTGAACGTTGGAATAGAAATGGATTAAGACTAAAAAGGCTTGGACCCATTTCATGGTCAAGAGGAACCTCTGCTAAGAAAGGAACAACTGAAGAGACTGCTGGGAAGGACCGACCCTTGCTTCATGATTTGGGGCTGGTCTGCAGTTTGCTGTTCTAACCAAGGAAGAGGCTGTTGGGACTGTGCTTTGTGCGCTGGGTCCCCCTGCTTGAAGAAGACTGTGCTTTGTGCTGTGTCTTGTTACCCCAAGGGCCCGAGGTGAGCTGGCTCCCTGTTTGGAAACACAGGAACATAAAAGTTTCCGGAGAAGTTTCAAGTGACGTGGTGGGCGCGTGTTGTGACAGCTTGAGACCCTCGGAAGGTGTGCCCTGTGATCTTGGACACATGGAGGAGAAGTGAGACTCGGACGCGCTGGGTGCGTGTCGTGGTGCACAGGAGGTGTTGGTGAAGAGCGCCTGGTCAACGTGTGTATCGAAGGTGAAGTGAGTCTCAGACGCGCTGGGTGTGTGTCGTGGTGCACCGCAGGCGTTGGTGAAGAGCGCCTGGTCAGCGTGTGCATCGGAGGTGACGTGAGACTCGGATGCGCAGGGTGCGTGTCGTGGTGCACCGCAGGCACTGGTGAAGAGCGCCTGGTCAGCAGGTGCATCAGAGGTGAAGGGAGTCTCGGACGCGCAGGGTGCATGTCGTGGTGCACAGGAGGCGTTGGTGAGGAGCGCCTGGTCAACGTGTGCATCGGAAGTGGAGTGAGTCTCGGACGCGCAGGGTGCGTGTCGGGGTGCACCGGAGGCGCTGGTGAAGAGCGCCTGGTCTTCGAGGGCACCGGAGGAGAAGTGAGGCTCGAACACGGTGAGCGTGTCGGGGTCGGCCAAAGGCATTGGTGAGCAGCGCCTGGATATCGGGGCACCGGAGTTGGAGTAAGTCTCAGTGAAGCAGTGTGCGTGCTTTGGTGCAACCTGGGCCTGTGGAGGTGATCAGCTGTTCATCGTGTGCACCGTAAGAAAGTGAGTCTCTGCAGCGCGGTGTGCGTGTCTTGGTGCCAACTGAGACAGCAGGAAGGAGTGCCTGGTGAACGTGCACTCAGAGTCGACGTGAAGTCCCATCAGCGTTGTGTGTGTGGCTTCGTGCCAGAGGAGACCCGGAGGGTGCTGTGGTGAACGTGCACCCGGAGTAACGTAATCTCAGAGGCGTGGGGTACGTGTGCCCTGCAGCCGCCTGAGACCTTCCTAACAGTCGTGGCCCGGACCGGCAGCTCCGGAGGAGCTGAGCTGCCAATCCGAGCCGGTGAGGCCCATTGAGAAAGTTCTGCACGGAAGGTCCAGTTCGCTGAAGGAGGAGAGGAGAGTGGGGTCGCCCCCCCAGGTAACGTGGATCACTGCCTGGGTGGGGTGCGGGCTCGGAGGGACAATCGTTCGGCCTCTCAATCCTTCTGGCAACGTGAGCCTTTGCTTCGGCTCAGATTGGGGCCCGTACTGACCAAAGGAGTGGCAGTACTGGGGCCAGAGTGAGAAGCCGTACTTTATGCCTTCATTGATACTTATGGGGGGCAACTGTTATCGAAGAGGCTGACTGTCGTAATACACATTGCCAATATTGCTGCTAACGAACTGCCGGACTGTCTTATGACACCTGACATTATTTCTGCATAACGAAGTACACGATTGTAGCGCTACGCATTGCATTATTTCTCCATTGCAAAGTACAGGATTGTAGCGGCCCGCATTGCATTATTTCTTCATTGCAAAGTACATGATTGTAGCTACGCATTGCATTATTCCTTAATTGCAAAGTACCTGATTGTAGTGGTGCGCATTGCATTATTTCTTCATTGCAAAGTACGTGATTGGAGTTTGACGCATTGCATTATTCCTTCATTGTGCAGTACATGAATGTAGCGGTACGCATTGCATTATTTCTCCCATTGCAAGGTATCGGGGTGTATCGTTACACATTGTATTATTTCTCCTTTGCCCAGCACAGGATTGTATCGTTACACAGCGCACTATTGTTTGTACATTGCAACGTGTGTGATTCTAGCATTGTGACCAGCATAGCATTTTGAAAGCAGTGGTTGGGATTTGAACCTACCAGCCAGCCGGAATGAATATTACCCTTTATTATATGTTGGCTTTTGTATCGTGTGGTCTGATGATCGTATATCTTTCTATATAAAGTTTATACTCGTTTTATCAAACTTGTGTGGAGTCCATTTGTGGTGTCACCAGTGGGTTGCTGTGAGTGTGGTTGCACATACTGTACACTCGTGCCTTGGAGATAGGCCTGGATGCTCGTGCCAAGCTACTAAGGGGTGAGCAGGGCTATCTCAAACGGTGTCCTTACTTGGCCTAACGTTGAGTGAGGAGTCCCGGGTCTCGCATTTGGTGACAGTGGTGCGGGACTGGGACTCCGGCTTCCAACATTTGGCGGCAGAGCGGTGGGATACGATCCTAACGTAATTGAAACGCGTGTGTGCAAAACCACTCACAGTAATTGGTGTACATCATAAATTGATCGCAGACCACGACGCAACAAAATATTGTTTTGAATTGTTGGTTCTATTGTTGAGTAACCTTTAAACCACACATCATGTCTCAGGAGGGGAGCCAGATAGCCGGTGAGGCTGCGGCTGCAGAATTAGAGTTTAACATTGAGGCATTGTTTACCTACAAGGTTGATCAGTTGAGGAAATTCTGCAGAGCTTTGGGATGTCCCATGAAGGGTAGCGCCAAGAAGGAGGAGCTGCAAGTGACCTTGTGGGCCTGGTGGGAAGCCAAAGAGGCTCAGGAGACGGGTGATGTTGAGGTGGATGAGGATGACCCAGGGAATAGATTTGGTCCACAGGATTTGCCAGTGGAGGGATCAGCCCCAGGGGCTGGTAGTAGCCATTCAGGGAGGAGTTTTTCACCAGAGGAGTTGGAGGAAAACCATAGGGTCAGACTGGATGAGTTGGAGGTGTTAAAACTTAAAACTCAAGCAGAGGAGAGCAGGAACGCTCTCGCGTTGGAAGAGAAACGGATTCTCTTCGCTCATGAGTTAAGCATGAGGGAACTGGACATTAAGGGTAGACAAGCCGAGCCCAGTTCGAATGGTGGCAGCGCACCACCAGTGCCAGTAGGGAAGGTGTACATTCCCAAGGATTTAGTGCGAGATTACCAGAGGGGTGATGACATTTATGCGTGGTTCACGGCATATGAGATCACACTAAGGATGAATGAGGTGCCTGAAAAGCATTGGGGGGCAGGCCTATGGAAACAATTTGAGGCTTCGGGGAGGGACGTTCTATCACCTTTAGAGGGGCGGGAACCCTGACCTATGTCAACATGACGGAGGCTTTATGACTCCGGTATGGGCTCACTCCTGAAAAATACCAGCAGAAGTTCAGGACCTCCAAGAAACTAGAATCCCGTACTTGGGTAGAATGTGTGAATGAGTACACACGGGCACTGGATGGTTGGATGCTGGGCAGCAAGGTCAATGATTTTAAGGGCTTATGCAATTTAATCAGTTGGGAGCACTTGAGTAGTCTGTGTGTTCCAGAGCTGCGCCAGCATCTATTGGATAGTAAGCTGACTGATCCCAGTAAGCTTGCTGAGGAGGCGGACCGCTGGACTAGTACCCGGGTCCACAAGGGGATTGGGAGTACCACTGCCAAGACTATGTAGGGTCCCCTGCCGAAGGTGGGGGAGGACAAGGGTAACCACAAGGAGTCCTCAAAAGGGCCCCAAGGTAGTCCCCCCAATAAAGGGTCCCAGTCCCCCAAGGCCAAGAGGGCCTGGGCCTTCAAGGGCAAGAAAGAGCCCCGAGGTCCTCCCACGTGTTACTTCTGTAAAGAAGTGGGTCATATTTCCCCTAAATGCCCCAAAAAGTCATCTGCACCCACTGGTGCTCCAACACCTGGTTTAGTGAGAGTAGCATTCGGGGAGGAATTGAGTCCTTGGAATGGGGAGTAGGAAGCAGTTATGACCCTGGTCTCCTTAGGAGATCGAGAGATGGTCCAGGAAATCTCTCTGCCTGAGAACACTAAAAAGTACAGGCAGTGGGTGACCATCAATGGACGGAGGGTGGAGGCTCTGAGGGACACCGGAGCCAGTTTGACATCTGTCAGGTGTCAGTGGGTGTCTGAAGAGCAAGTAATTCCCGATGTGCTTCACCCTGTAATGTCAGCAGACAATTCAGTGTGCCTCTGCAAGGTGGCGCTGGTTCCCTTTGAATGGGGAGGGGTCTCAGGTTCCTATAAGGCTGTTGTAAATCCGTCCATGCCTGTAGACTGTCTGCTAGGGAATGACCTGGAGAGTTCCACCTGGAAGGAGGTGGAGTGCCAGGCACATTTGGAGATGTTGGGTCTACCTGAGTGGGCGTGTGTGACCACTCGGTCTATGGTAGCCAGTAAAGGTATTCAAGAGAACCTGGGCCTGAAACAGTGGCCCAGGTGCCTGCCAGTAAGAGAAGAGTTAGGGGGCGTGGGAAACCGGCCCCCACAGTTCCCACGGTCCAGGAGGAGGCACCCTTTGAGGGGATGCCCTGGAGCCTACGGGGGAACAAGTGGCTGAACTGGGGGACCTACCCGGGCTCACCGAATGGCAGCAGGAAGGGGGGCCCTCCAGGGAGGAATTCTGTGAGGAACAGAAGAAGTGCCCTTCTCTTGTAGGTTTGCGGCAGCAGGCAGCAAACCAGACAGCAGGTGATCAGTCGGGATCACACTTGATTTACTGGGAGAACGATCTCCTGTATAGTGAGCCAAGGGTGGCTGAGCCTGGGTCAGCCTGGGCGCTGGTGGTACCCCAGCGCTTCAGAGCCTTCCTATTGGGGTTGGCTCATGATGTACCTTTGGCGGGACATTTGGGGCAGGACAAGACCTTTGAGCGGCTTGTCACCCACTTCTACTGGCCCCAGATGCGCAAGAGTTCTGATACTCATTGCAGGACCTGTCAGACTTGTCAGGTGAGTGGTAAGAGTGGAAGGAAGCAAAAGGCTCCTGTCCAACCTTTCCCTGTAGTCAGCACACCCTTTGAGAGGGTGGGCATTGACATTGTGGGGCCTCTGGATCCCAAGATGGCCATGGGCAACAGGTTCATCCTGGTCTTGGTGGACCATGCCACTCGGTACCCGGAAGCCATCCCTCTCCGGACGGTGACAGCCCCCATGGTGGGCCATGCACTGATGGGGATTTTCTCCCGTGTGGGGTTCCCCAGAGAGGTGGTGTCCGACAGGGGTACTAATTTCATATTGAGGTATATGAAATCTCTGTGGAAGGAGTGTGGTGTAACTTATAAGTTCACAACACCTTACCACCCCCAGGGTAATGGTCTGGTTGAAAGGTTTAACCGGACCTTGAAGGGCATGATTATGGGTCTGGAGGAACCCATGAGGCGTAAGTGGGACGTCCTCTTGCCATGCTTGCTGTTTGCATATAGAGAGGTGCCATAGAAGTCATTGGGGTTCAGTCCCTTTGAGCTCCTGTATGGGCACCCGGTCAGAGGACCCTTGAGTTTGGTGAAGGAGGGCTGGGAGAAGGCTCCTAGTAAACCCCCCAGGATGTATACAGCTACATGCTGGCCTTCAGGAACCAAACTAGGCATTTCAGGCAGCTCGCTCAGGCGACCCTGGAAGCCAGCCAGGAGGATATGAAACAGTGGTACGACCAGAATGCCACTCTGGTCGAGTTTCAACCTGGGCAGAAAGTGTGGGTGATGGCACCAGTGGAGCCTTGTGCACTCCAGGACAAGTGGACTGGGCCTTATGAGGTGGTGGAGCGCAGGAGCGAAGTGACCTACCTGGTGGACTTACGGTCTCCTAGGAATCCTTTGAGGGTTCTCCATGTGAACCGCCTCAAACCACACTATGAGAGGTCTGAGGTGACCATGCTCTTGGCTACAGATGACGGGGCGGAAGAGGAGAGTGAACCTCTTCCTGACCGCCTGTCAGCCAAGGAGAAGGATGGGTCAGTGTATGAGGTGTACCTCTCGCCTACCCTGACCCCGGAACAGCGGAGGGACTGTCGCCAGGTATTGGGTCAGTTTGCCTCCCTGTTCTCCCTGACCCCAGGAGTCACCCATTGGTGCGTCCATGATGTGGACACTGGAGACAGTCTGCCTGTAAAACAAACATTTTACAGGGTAGCTGATAAGGTCAGGGCCAGCATCAAGGAGGAGGTTTCCAAGATGCTGGCGCTAGGGGTGATTGAGAGATCCAGCAGCCCTTGGGCCATCCCAGTGGTCCTTGTGCCAAAAGCTGCTGCACCGGGTGCCACTCCCGAACTTCGGTTCTGTGTGGATTACCGTGGACTCAATGCGGTCACTAAGACTGACACGCACCCCATCCCCAGAGCTGATGAGCTCGTGGATTGGCTGGGAGCTGCCCGGCACCTCATTAATTTGATTTGACATCTGGGTACGGGCAGATTGCCTTGACCGAGGGGGCCAAGGAGAGATCAGCGTTCTCAACGCCAGAGGGGCACTACCAGTTCAGGGTTATGCCCTTTGGGTTGAAGAACGCCCCTGCCACCTTCCAGAGACTGGTTAACCAGGTGCTGAGTGGGCTGGAGGAATTCAGCGCCGCTTACCTGGACGACATTGCAGTGTTCAGCTCCGGTTGGGAGGAACATTTGCAACACCTCTGAGAAGTATTGAAGGCCTTGCAGAGGACGGGCCTAACTATCAAGGCAAGTAAGTGTCAGATAGGGCAGGGTTCCGTGGTGTACTTGGGACACCTGGTGGGGAGCGGCCAGGTGGCGCCCCTACAGGCAAAGATTGATACCATCCTGGCTTGGGAACCCCCCAAGACCCAGACAGGAGTGAGGGCCTTTCTAGGACTCACTGGGTATTACAGACGGTTCGTGAAGGGGTATGGCACCCTTGTTGCCCCCTTGACAGAACTGACGTCCAAGAAACAGCCCAAGAAGGTGGTCGGGACTGATGCCTGCCAGACCACCTTTGATGCCCTGAACACTGCCATGTGCACCGCACCCGTGTTACAGGCGCCGGATTTCTCCAGAGAGTTTATAGTGCAGACAAACGCTTCAGAGCATGGGGTGGGAGCAGTACTCTCACAATTGAACAAAGAGGGCTTGGACTAACCCGTAGCTTTCATTAGCAGAAGGCTACTTCCCAGGGAACAGAGGTGGAGTGCAATTGAAAGGGAGGCTTTTGCTGTGGTCTGGGGGCTGAAGAAGCTGAGGCCCTACTTGTTTGGGACTTACTTCTTGGTTCAGACCGACCACCGGCCCCTCAGATGGTTGATGCAGATGAGGGATGAGAACCCAAAGCTGTTGAGGTGGTCCATCTCCCTACAGGGGATGGACTTCACGGTGGAACACCGTCCGGGAACAGAACATGCCAATGCTGATGGTCTGTCCAGATTTTTCCGCCTTAGTGATGAGAACTCCCATGAGGGTGGGTAGTTCCCCCCACTTTTCGGCTGGAGGGGACGCGTGTTAGACCTGGCATATCTTGGCGTGATTACCCCTGACTTTTTGCCTCTACCTCCTTTGCTTTTAGATGGTTTGGGTACTTTGCCACTGCTTATCAGTGTCAAAGTACAAGTGTTCCCTGTGTAAAGTGTAATGGTAATTGGTTGGCCATGATTGGTATGTTTGCCTTACTAGTAAAGTCCCTAGTGATGTGCACTGTGTGTGCCAGGGCTAGTAATGCAAAGGTGCGCGGAGAAGGGAACTCAAGCCTGCTGTGTAGGGCCTGCCCGCAGTTTGCTAAGTTAGCATGTTGTTCTGAAAAGTACAACCACTTGTCAGGCCTTACTTTCAATTTGCGTACACAGTGGGCACCCCTGTGGTAGGTCCCGGGTAACCCCTCGGCAGGGTGCAGTGTAAGTAAAAGGCAGGACATATACTGAGGTGTGTGTTATGTCCTGACAGTGAAAAACACTCCATTTCGTTTTTCACTGGTGAAAGGCCATCCTGCCCATAGGACAGAATGGGGGAGGCTGGGTATTGTGTTTGTTAGCCTTGTTTCCCATAAGTTTAAAATGGAGAGGTGAAGCTTAGTATGTATGAACTCACAGTGTCATAACACATCTTTCTATGAAAGTGGTTTTGTCACTGTGTTTTCAGAAACCACTCTTTTAGAAAGTGGCTGAGTTTTGTGCTTTAAGCATTTCTGTGTGTCTCTGCTGAATGTGGATTGACTTTCTGGATCTGAGAGGGGAGAGGAGCTGGGGAGGTCTTGACCCAGGGAGGGGTTGAGATGGCACCAGGCTGACCTGCATCTGGAGAGTAGGCGGAGGAGAAGCCCCGGGAGGTGAAGAGGCCTGGGTTGCGGCTATAAAACAATTGACCCATCTCCTGCTAAGTGATTAAGGATCCAGACCCCCAGTATCAAAGGGAGAAAGGTGACACTGGGAGGGAGACACCCAGAACTGATTTAGGCAAGGGTCAGGGACCCCTGAGCACAACAAACTTCAAAGACATTTAGGAATATAACTATGAGAGTTGAGACCCCTGAACGTTGGAATAGAAATGGATTGAGACTGAAAAGGCTTGGACCCATTTTGTGGTCAAGAGGAACCTCTGCTAAGGAAGGAACAAATGAAGAGACTGCAGGGAAGGACTGACCCTTGCTTCGTGATCTGGGACTGGTCTGCAGTTTGCTGTTTTAACCATGGAAGAGGCTGTTGGGACTGTGCTTTGTGTGCTGGGTCCCCCTGCTTGAAGAAGACTGTGCTTTGTGCTGTGTCTTGTTACCCCAAGGGCCCGAGGTGAGCTGGCTCCCTGTTTGGAAACACAGGAACATAAAAGTTTCCGGAGAAGTTTCAAGCAACGCGGTGGGTGCGTGTTGTGGCAGCTTGAGACCCTCGGAAGGTGTGCCCTGTGATCTTGGACACATGGAGGAGAAAAGAGACTCGGACGTGCTGGGTGCGTGTTGTGGTGCACAGGAGGCGTTGGTGAAGAGCGCCTGGTCAACATGTGCATCAAAGGTGAAGTGAGTCTCAGACGCGCTGGGTGCATGTCGTGGTGCACCTCAGGCATTGGTGAAGAGCGCCTGGTCAGCGTGTGCATCGGAGGTGAAGTGAGACTCAGACGCGCAGTGTGTGTGTCATGGTGCACCGTAGGCGCTGGTGAAGAGCGCCTGGTCAGCGGGTGCATCGGAGGTGAAGGGAGTCTCGGACGCGCAGGGTGCGTGTCGTGGTGCACAGGAGGCATTGGTGAAGAGCGCCTGGTCAACATGTGCATCGGAACTGGAGTGAGTCTCAGACGCGCAGGGTGCGTGTCAGGGTGCACCGGAGGCGCTGGTGAAGAGCGCCTGGTCAGCGAGTGCACCGGAGGAGAAGTGAGGCTCGGACACGGTGAGCGTGTCGGGGTGCGGCCGAAGGCATTGGTGAGGAGCGCCTGGATATCGGGGCACCGGAGTTGGAGTAAGTCTCAGTGAAGCAGTGTGCGTGCTTTGGTGCAACTTGGGACTGTGGAGGTGATCGGCTGATCATCGTGTGCACCGGAAGAAAGTGAGTCTCTGCAGCGCAGCGTGCGTGTCTTGGTGCCAACTGAGACCCCTGGAAGGAGTGCCTGGTGAACGTGTACTCGGAGTCGACGTGAAGTCCCATCAGCGTTGTGTGTGTGGCTTTGTGCCAGAGGAGACCCGGAGGGTGCTGTGGTGAACGTGCACCCGGAGTAACGTAATCTCAGAGGCGTGTGGTACGTGTGCCCTGCGGCCACCTGAGACCTTCCTAACAGTCGCGGCCCAGACCGGCAGCCCCGGAGGCCGAGCCGCTGAGGCCCATTGAGAAAGTTCTGCACGGAAGGCCCAGTTCGCTGAATGAGGAGAGGAGAGTGGGGTCGCGCCCCCAGGTAACGTGGATCACTGCCTGGGCGGTGTGCGGGCTCGGAGGGACACTCTCTCGGCCTCTCAGTCCTTCTGGCAACGTGAGCCTTTGCTTCGGCTCAGATTGGGGCCCGTACTGACCAAAGGAGTGGCAGTACTGGGGCCAGAGTGAGAAGCTGTACTTTATGTCATTGTTGCACTATTGTTTGTCCATTGCAACATGTGTGATTCTAGCATTGTGACCAGCATAGCATTTTGAAAGCGGTGGTTGGGATTTGAACCTACCAGCCAGCCGGAACAAATCTTACCCTTTATTATATGTTGGCTTTTGTATCGTGTGGTCTGATCGTATATCTTTCTATATAAAGTTTATACTCGTTTTATCAAACTCGTGTGGAGTCCATTTGTGGTGTCACCAGTGGGTTGATGTGAGTGTGGTTGCACATACTGTACACTCATGCCTTGGAGATAGGCCTGGCTGCTCGTGCCAAGCTACTAAGGGGGTGAGCAGGGCTATCTCAAACGGTGTCCTTACTTGGCCTAACGTTGAGTGAGGAGTCCCGGGTCTCGCATTTGGTGACAGTGGTGCGGGACTGGGACTCCGGCTTCCAACATATAAATATATATATATATATATATATATATATATATATATATATATATATATATATATATATATATATATATATAATCTAATGGCGGTCGCCAGTAGATAGTTATAGTTAGGACCTATTTTCCACAGGAAATTCACAACATTCTATTTGAAATAACTTTGGCGCCGGTTGACGAATCTTCGCGAAATTTTCAAAACTCGTGGGGCGCTCCGGTCCGCTCCTATCCTGAAAGGGGGTCCCAAAACATGTTTTCCCCATGCAATTTTCCATAGGAAACTTTAGACACGGCTACAGCCTGAACGGAATTACAACATATTTGGCAAAGAGGTAGTTCTTGGTTCAGAAAGAACCCTTTTTGTTAAATGGTGTAAATCCGTTCAGTAGTTGCAGAGAAAATCTAAAGTAAAAACACATATATATCTATGGCCGCAGAGGATCCCCGCACCCTCCCGATCACGAGCTGTATGCTAATTGGCTGTCAACACTCCAAACCAGGAAGTGTTGGCAGCCATCTTGTGCCTCGGTAGAACCGAGGCACAAGAAATCAGTAAAACAAGTGCGCAAAACGCAAAAAGGGAGCAGGGTAGAAACACCCTGACCCCCTAGGCCTGCTCAGGGGGTCCCAGAAGGACCCCCAGGGCCAAAAAAAGATTATTTTTTTTTAAATCAGCGGGATGCGCTTAGGATGCGCGGATCCCGCCGTGAAAGAAAAAAAAACGAAGCCCGCGCTTCGTTGTTATTTGGCCCCCGGGTGGGCCAAGTCCCGGGGGCATGCGGGGGTTTATTAAAAAATGGTGTGGGGGGGCCCAAGCCCCGGGGACTACCACCCCCCAGGGCTTTGAATTTTAAATCGTGCGGGAGGGCACTCGGCCCTCCCGCAGCCCCGGGGACCGCCACCCCCGGGGCTTCTTTTTTTTAAATGAAATTACCTGTGTGGGGGGACTTGAGCCCCCCCACACACCCCGGGGACCGCCACCTCCCCGGGGCACTAAGAATTTTACAGTGGGGGTCCGTTTCGGACCCCCGAGCCCTGGGGACCACCACCTTCCTGGGGCTTTGCACATGTTGGGAGGGGGGCCGCGCGGCCCCCCTCCTGGAGCCTGTGATGGCCCTGGGGACCACCACCCCCTAGGGCCGGCTCCTGCAGTGTCCCGGGGTGCCCACCCCCGGGACACTGCTGTTTGCTATGACAGGGCGGGAGCCTCGCGGCTCCCGTCCTGTCATAGCAAACTTGCTTTGAATTATATATATATATATTCACTGAAAAAACTATAGGTTTTAGGGAAAGTTATAGTTAGTTGGACATTGCACTAGTACAAAACCCGTGAAATTCTCCCGTTATAGTTAGTTCAGCTAACTATAACTCGCGTCCCCGCAATGCACTGCTGATGACGTCACATATTACATCACTCATGACATAGTCAGTGACATCACTGATGACATCACTGATGACATCTCAAATGACATCACTGATGACATCACTAATGACATCATCCATGTGATAATTTCATGCATCTTCTCACACCCTAATATAACTTTTGATACACCCACTCTAAATTACAGACTGCCATTCTCAAAACCATAGACACTCCAACACCAATAACTACATACACAGTCACTGATTCTTAGGTCTACACACACATCCAGTCACTCACCCGTACAGTCACTCATACTTACGGTCACTCAGTACAGGACTATCATATGCACTCATACACCTATATAGACAATCACACACCACCACTCATCCATAGAGGTACTCACACACCTAGTCAGTCATGCAAATAATTAATCACACTGCCATTTACTCACCTATACAGTTATACACACACCAGCTCACTTACTCATACAAATACTAGCACATTCTTCCGCTCTTATACAATCACTGATACAAGTACACACTCATCCATACAGCCACTCTCACAATCACACACTCTCACTTATAGCCATTTATATACTCCAACACACATATATACTGCCTTTCACATATGTAGTTACTCACACATGTACCACTGAGATATACATTCACTCACTAACACACCCATACACACACTCACCCACCCATACAGTCCATCACAGATGCACTCTTGAAACCATGCACCCAGTGAATCACCCACTCACACATCTATGCACAGAGTCACACACACCCCACCCACACAAACACTCAGGCACCCATACAGATACTTAGACAACCAATCAATAACCCATGTAGACACTCATGTAGCTATTCGCAAACCCATGCAGCCGCTTACACACCAACAGACAGACGGATACAGACATTCACACAGTTTAGTCACTAACCAATGCATTCAGGAAGATACGTTTAATCACTCACTTATAGAGTGAGTCACACACCTACTAAATCATCCAATCAGACACTTATACACCTACTCATTCTTCAATACGCCTTTCCCTATATATATTAAACATATTTAAACTTTACAGAAACACACAGTCACTGGATGATGTCATCAGTGATGTCATCAGTGATGTCACTGACCATGTCATGAGTGATGTAATATGTGACGTCATCAGCAGTGCATTGCGGGGCGTGAGTTATAGTTAGCTGAACTAACTATAATGGGGAATTTCACGGGTTTTGTACGAGTGCAATGTCCAACTAACTATAACTTTCCCTAAAACCTATGGTTTTTTCAGTGAATTTCTAAGCTTTTTTAAATGCTAATTTCTAACTATAACGTGCCTGAAACCTATGGTTTTTTCAGTGAATTTCAAAGGTTTTTTAAATGCTCATTTCTAACTATAACGTGCCTGAAACCTATGGTTTTTTCAGTGAATTTCAAATGTTTTTTAAATGCTAGTTTGTAACTATGCCTACAGAAGTAGGACATGTGAAGAAAGAAGAAAAAACGCACAGAAAGAAGCAAAATAAATGTCGAAAGAAACAGAAGTCCACAAAGTCGAAGAAAAATCCAGGAAGAAGCAAGACATGTGCAGAAAGAAC
The DNA here is from genome assembly GCA_963921515.1 of Calotriton arnoldi. Lineage (NCBI taxonomy): Eukaryota > Metazoa > Chordata > Amphibia > Caudata > Salamandridae > Calotriton > Calotriton arnoldi. The sequence goes on along the minus strand of CAWUFW010003068.1, from coordinate 319,257 downwards.
CAACAGAGGAGCAGAAAGAGGCCTTGTTGCAAAATCATCCTGTGCCCTCAACTTTTTCAGATGGGTACTGGTGGTAACTGACTCTGACTAACCAGAGCCAGTGCTATGCTAAAAGACACTTAGAATACAGTGAAAACACCTACATACACTAGGGAACACTATGCGTTGGGGTACCCCTGTGATTAGCATGACCTCCTCTGTAAGTCCCTAGTACATAATAGGGCAGGGGGATTAAAACTACCTCTTAAAACGCGCTACGGGGAGCGTTTGCACAGTGGTGAAAGGAGGGGGGCCTGAGGTGACATGTGTGCAAACGCGCCCCGTGGCGCATTTTATGTTGTGGGATTAAGTCCCCTTGAATCCTGAGGGTCCCTGGGGCCCAACTAGCCCACCAGGTACCTCCAGTATGCGCCAGAGAGCTGCGTTGCACAGAGGTGTTCAGAGGCCATGCCCCTTTTTACAACATTCTGCAATGCAGCTCCGTGGTGCTTACTGGAGGTACCTGGTGGGCTAGTTGGCCCCCAGGGACCCTCAGGATTAAAGAGGTATTAATTCCTCAACTTAAAACACGCCACAGGGCATGTTTGCACACATGTCACCTCAGGCCCGCCCCCTCCCTTCACCACTGTGCAAACGCACCCCGTGGCGCGTTTTAAGTTGGTTTCCTGCTCTCTCTTCCAAAATCCAAAGCAAGTTTGCTATGAGAGGACGGGAGCCGCGAGGCTCCCGCCCTGTCATAGCAAACAGCAGTGTCCCGGGGGTAGGCACCCCGGGACACTGCAGGAGCTGGCCCTGGGGGTGGTGGTCCCCAGGGCCATCACAGGCTCCAGGAGGGGGCCGCGTGGCCCCCTTCCAACATGTTCAAAGCCCCGGGGAGGTGGTGGTCCCCGGGGCTCGAGGGTCCAAACGGACCCCCAATTTAAAATTCTTAGTGCCCCGGGAGGTGACAGTCCCGGGCGTGTGGGGGCTCGAGCCCCCCACACAGGTAATTACATTTTAAAAAAGAAGCCCCGGAGGGTGGCGGTTCCCGGGGCTGCGGGAGCGCCGAGTTCCCTCCCGCACGCCGGGGGTGGCGGTTCCCGGGGCTTGGGGGCCTTAGAGGCCCCCCAAAATATGTTAATAAACCCCCGCATGCCCCCGGGACTTGGCCCACCCGGGGGCCAAATAACAACGAAGCGCGGGAGCCCGCGCTTTGGTTTTTTTTTCACGGCGGGATCCGCGCATCCTAAGCGCATCCCGCCGATTTAAAAAAAAAAAAAAAAATTTTGGGCCCTGAGCAGGCCTAGGGGGTCACGGTGTTTCTACCCTGCCCCCTTTTTGCGTTTTGCGCACTTGTTTTTCTCTTTTCTTGTGTCTCGGTTCTACCGAGGCACAAGATGGCTGCCAACACTTCCTGGTTTGGAGTGTTGACAGCCAATTAGCATACAGTTCGTGATCGGGAGGGTACACGGATCCTTCGTGCCCATAGATATATATGTGTTTTTACTTTAGATTTTCTCAGCAACTACTGAACGGATTTACACCATTTAACAAAAAGGGTTGTTTCTAAACCAAGACCTACCTCTTTGCCAAATTTGGTGTAATTCCGTTCAGCAGTTCGAGCTGTAGCCTTGCATAAAGTTTCCTATGGGAAATTGATGTTTTGACTCTTATTTTTTGAATTTCTCCGCAACTACTGAACGGATTTACACCATTTAAAAAAAAGGTCGCTTTCTGAACCAAGTGCTACCTTTTTGCCAAAATTGGTGTAATTCCGTTCAGCAGTTCGGGCTGTAGCCAGGTCTAAAATTTCCTATGGGAATTAACATGGAGAAAACATGTTTTGGGATCCCCCTTTTTTCTCGGCCCCCGCTTGCCGAATCACCCCGAAACTTTAAGGATACGAGCGGACCAGAGCGCCCCACGAGTTTTGAAAATTTCGCGAAGATTCGTCAACCGGCGCTAAAGTTATTGGAAATAGAATGTTGTGATTTTCCTATGGAAAATAGGTCCTAACTATAACTATCTACTGGCGACCGCCAGTAGATAATATATATATACATATATATATATATATATATATATATATATATATATATATATATATGCTATTGCACTTTGTAGCTTGATGAGGTTTTGCAGCACCTAGCCACCTATCAGTGGTACTTGTATACTAGTTAGCTACTGCCCTTGTCCTACCCTCACTAACTATTGATCACTAAAAGGGTCTGCCAACATACACAAAAATTGTGATCTCTCCTGCCCAAGAACAACTTCATCACTAAGTTCTAAATTTCTTATCTGAATAAATTATACGATGTCTGCTACCTCTTTCAATCTTCCAAAACCTTATTGCAGGCTTTCCTAAAGGGCCTTCCTAATGTTAGTGGGCTAACGGTAACAGGTAAGACATCACAAAATGAGGTCTCAACTACTTTTAATAATGCTTTTAAGGTGAACTCCTACTGTAGGATTATTCAGAAGGATTATCCATCACAGGCAACTAAACTGAAAGATAAAACAGAGTTAGTGGATGGTCCAAGACTGTCTGAGACCACCATGACAAAAAAGTCAGACAACAATAACTAGGAAGCTATCTGGGAAGCTAGTTTTTAATTTACAAAACACACCTTGAGTCAGGTATCAGGAGAAGGTTACTGCATGTTGCATAGATAGTTTAAGCAACACAAGGACTAATTCACAAAAGTAGGGCAAGTTACACTTTTGGTGTTATTTTACTCTTGCATTGTACCTTTGCGACTGGTAACTTTTCTATCAGTAACTTTACAAGTAGGAACTTTGTGAGTAGTAACTCCTATTATTTAAAAATGAGTTACTACTAGTTAGTTACTGCTCATAAAACTACTACTTGTAAAGTCACTGGTAGTACAGTTACAGTGCAAGAGTACACATACACCAAAAGTGTAAAATTACCTTTGTGAATGAGGCCATAGTGCACACTAGTACTGGATATCCTTAAACAGACATTGCTCTAAGACTCTGCACTAAGATGATGTCCCTTTCATACTTGGGTGTGTAGAACTGTGGCATGGGCTATTGTTTAGTTAAGAAGATCCTGTAGCAGTTGGCACAGCTTTAACCACATCCATCTCACCAAGTGTGTGAAGGAAGATGACAGTTCAGTTACCAAATGCAAATAGTCCTTCAGCCATAGAGTCAGTTCCAAGTTATCTAATTGTTATATTATATTAGCTAGGGTTGAAAAATACAAAATAGGGTGGACCCCCACAGTTCTAAAAATGATTATTGTTAAGAGAAGAAAAAAGATACTGTATATAAATTAACCCTGGGCGAAGTTCACGTAGTCGCGATACGTGGAATTCCGCAAAGCCGCAGAAAAACTCAGCGAGCTACGCGAATTTCCGCAAGCGAGCGGAGTTGCTTGTTCCGCCTGTTCACAATTCGTTTTTCCTGTTCGGGAACACGTATTACGTGTTCGGGGACGCTTTTTGCGTGCTCGGGAGAAATATCGCGCAAACTTCACCACGCGGTTGCCAATGGGCGCGGCCATCTTGTTTTTCACTTTTTGCTATGTTCTGGGCCTGTTTTTCTTATCCTCCCTATATCTTTTCAATGCTTTGCTTCTAGAAACTTTTTTTTTACCTTTTTTATTTATTATCTATCCCTCTCTATTCCTGATTGTATATTTTGCGTTTTTTCCTACTTTTTTGGGTTTTTTTACTGCGTTTTTCACTCTTTTTCTATTACTTGCTTTTTTCATTTCTTTTACTTACATTCTTAGTATCTACCTTTTCTTTTCCGCCCCCCGCCTACCCAAAACCATGGCAAAGGGCCAGGGGAAGACTAGGAGGGCTCGGAGTGAGAGCCGCGACCGCCTTCCTTGCGGAAGGCAGCGCCCACATGGGGTGCAGGCACGGGCCTTATTTAGTGAGGCGGAGGTGGCCGCACTGTTTTTTTTTATCCAGCGTCACCTCCCCTTAACTGTGGCAGCAGGGGGCAGGCTTGGGTCTGGGAACGGGCTCCTGAACCGTCACCGGCAGTGGGCAAGGGTGCGCCGGGCAGTGTTTCACTGCTCTGGGGTCCGGCGCACCCATAACCAATTGACGCATCGGTGGTCCGATATCCTGGACCGGGAGCATGACCTGCTGGACCTGCTAGGTGTTGAGGTCCCGGGGCTTGGTAAGTAGCTATTTATTTATATTACTATTTTGTGTTCTTCTTTTATGACTGTTATTTATTGCGATTGCGAATATAATTTTTTTGCGCAAATAGCTAACATGCTGCTGCTGCAGTGCTTACATGCAGGTAAGGTAGTCTATGTTTAAAAATGTTATATTATGTGATTGTTACTTCCAGACAGGTGCTCGGTGGTACTAACTAATCGTCGTACTTGTTTGCAACTTTGCGCTCACTTGGGCTGGTTATGTAAGAGAGGTTAGAGAATTTAAGTTAGGTAGGTATTTAATCCACATAGGAAAGACTCCAGTCCTTTCCTTTGTTCTGTCAGGCTGTCCTGTCTCCTGTCACTATGATAGTGGTAGTAGTTAGTTAGTTAGTATTATTTGGTAATTTAGCGGCCTGCGTCGTGACTCGTGAGTGACGCATCCTCAGGCTCTCACATGACTTCAGTCATACTCCAAGTAGAACTTTTTGTAGTTCTTATAGTGAGTGAATAATAGCAACCAACCAATTTGGTGTACGCTGCAATTATGCATGCGTCCATCTATGCATTAAGAAGAATAAATGCAGACTTAGTAATTGGCCCGTCAAAGGGGGTTGTTGGAGTTGAGACTGAGACTATCTGAGAGATGATTGGGAATGAGATCTGAACTTAGAAGCAAATATAGGGGCATATTATCAAGGGCTTTATCGCCGCTTTAGCGGCACTTTTTGCCGCTAAAGCTGCGATAATTTTATCGCCCTATTAGCAAGCTGTCGCTAACAGTCGCTAACAGGCGTTAGCGACAGCTTTCAGGCGTTAGAGGCTGCGTTTACCATCGCCTTGCATGTCAGCGATAATTATCGCTAATGACATGCAAGGAAGGCGTTCCCTACTAAAAGCGACTGAAAACAGTCGCTAATCCCTCTACCCCCTATTAGCAAGGCAGGCGAAGCGATATAATAATTCACGCTAAGCGTGTTTATCGCTAGATTCTAACACCTGCTAGTGAGGACGACTTACCTGTTTAAAGTATAGGAGGTGGATTCTAATGCTGAATCCACCTTAGCGTTAATGCGAGAATATCGCTGGTTTTCCAGCGATATTCTCGCTTTACCGCTATCACTGGAAATAATATTGCTATGGAGATAAACCTTACTAATAGGGTGTTATCTCAGCGGTAATTTCCAGCGATAGGCGGCGTTAACAAAAATGCGCTAAGCGCGGTTAACGATAAATATCGCTATTCCTTGATAATATGCCCCATAATTTTTTTGCAATTCATTCCAAAGTCAAGAATAGGCGGGCTAGGTATGTTTGGGATTCAGGAATCGGAATTGAACTGTGGAACAATAATCATCGGATGGTACTCGACTGCGATACATACTAGTCGACTACTACTAGTCGACTAAGTCGATCTGATTGATTTAGCATATGTCAATGTTATTGCAATTGCTGTTTCCTGTCTAAAAATATTTTTAGAGCAATTATATTTATATATTTAACACAAATCATTTTTTGTCTCTTTACATGATCAGCATCCAGGGGCAAGAAGAAGACTGGGGCAGCTGGCAGTGTGGTGGGTGCGGGAGCTGGAGGGGCCTCCCAGGAACAGCAGTAAGCGGTCTTAGGCGCAGCCGCAGATGGCTCTGCTGCTGGCCCCAGTAAGTCCTCCTGGTGTTGTAATATATTAATATTTCCCTAACTTTTACTGCTCTATTATTTCCATTTCCTAATTTAGATTTTTCCAAAATCCTCTTCAATCTATCTGTTTCTAAATTCTTGTTTTTGCTCCACCATTACCTACTACTAAGTACTACTACTAACATTGTTTCTTCTAGTGTCTGTTTTTATTTATACATCAACTCAAACTGCATCTGACTAACCTCTGCTCTGACTCTGCATTAGACAGTCCGTCTGTAGCTTGCTTTCTTCTGGGTTTCACTGAGCTTTCTCTCTTCCCTTATGTGGATTGCCTAGTAGTGGTACTGTAAGACTCAGAGAACCCATTGGTCCTAGCCTAGGCTACTACTAGTACAAGTAAGGACTCCTTACTACTACTAGTAGCACTAATGTGCTGTGCAGACTGCCGATTGCATGCCCAAGACAAGTAAGGTATATCCGCAGGTTTGTGAATTGTGAGATGAGAAGGCTTTAGTTTCTTTTACTGTCTCATCATGCTCAATCAGTAATGGTAGTCACTCACGTTGGACAGGAGCAGGACCCCCCCAAAGTGGTGTATTTTACTTTTTCTAATCCAGGCCTAGTACTTTTTTTAGTAGCAGCAATTGATGGTGAACACTGAACAACTGTTACCGTGCACCATGGCTGGAAGGAAGTTTATGAGAGGAGTAGGAGGACGGCACCATTTTCCAACTAAGAGAGACCTTATGTCCGCCCAGTTGACCACTTTTTCTTCTTTTCCAAAAGTGAGATGCACCATAGCGCTAGTCAGAGTCCAGTCCTATGGGTTGTCCTCTTCTTGAGAGGCTTTTCAGAAATTGCCACCAACAAAATGCCCAACCGGATATTATTTAGTTATTTTTGATAGGACATATTGTCTACTTTACTGATATCCAAATTGTAGATAGTGATGTGTGTGGTGTATATGTATTATTAATTATGTATTTTCAATCTTGCTAATGAAAAAAATAAATAGGGGAGGCGTATATGGCATCTAAAAAAATTAAATTGTTTTATTCCAGGCGTACCGACCACCAGTGCTGGGGCCAGCAGTGAGGGCCACCATGCCACTCCGGAGGGAGCAGATGCGGCAGCCACAGGGGGTGAGCCAGCAGCAGTGGCGGGCGGTGGTAAGTCAAATTCCTTACTTATTGAGAATGATGAATACACTTGCTGCAAGGGTGTACACTCAGTACTAGTAGTACACTGTACTTCTGCTGAGGCTAAGTTATTGCTTGTGAGAACACTGAACAGTTGAAGAAGACACCCTGGCCTTTACTTAAACATTAGCATTAGCGGCGGGGGTTGAGTAACTAATGGCATATTCTATCTTCAACTCAGCAAAGACAGTTTTATGATGAAGACAAACAGTCAGACGACATGTATGACTAGGAGAGAAGGATGCGTGGGTGAAGGGAGGGGCCCCGGGATGCATAGGTGGTGGATGAAGATGATAGGAATAGGATGCATGGGTAGTTGAAGGATGGGTGAAAGAGTAAGCAGAAAGGATGCCTGTCTGGGTGGGTGAAACTGTATGGGTGAAAGGAATCCTCTGGGGGGGTTTGAGGGGTCAAACTCTAAGGCAAGCAAGGACGCATAGCATGGGTGGTGGTTGGTTATATCTAAAAAGTATGTTGTTGTTGGTGAAAGCCGATTTATGATAGCCATGTTTGGATGGATGGATGCCTGGATGGTATCATATTAGGTGAAAACAGAGTCAGACTGGATGAAGAGAATGTAAAAGAAAATTAAACCGTGCCAGATACCAAAGCCAAGGGTGAAGAATATTACAAATAAAATAATAATAATGCTAGAAGAGCAATGCACTGAATGTAAATGAAAAAACAAGCCCTGGGAAGAACAAGGAATGTTTTTTTGCAAGGTTTTTGATTCAAAGGTTTGAGGTTGTACTTGTATTTCAGAATGGAATACTCCCTTGACTCACAGTAGTTTGCAAGCACAACATATATATTGTGCATGACTAAATATTTACCCTACCCATAATCGCCTCCCTCCGACTCCGATGGTGGCCCACTTCCGCTCCAGTCCCCTCCCTGTGTCAGCCATGGGTGGCCTATCGGCTGCATGGTAATTGGTAACTAGTACTTACAAATCACTCAGTGTGTCATCATCATCACGTGACATGAGTGACATGATGTCGTGCCGCCGTTTCTCATCATCCATAAGCATGTGATCATTAACCATCATCATGTGCCTTATTGCAGTAGTGCAGTCAGGGTGAAAGTGAAATTGTCTGAGCATTTGCCATTGATTTAACAGAGTATGGCCATAATGGAAATATATAATTGTGTAGTATAGCTGCCCCACATGCAGACAGTAGTAAAGTACATGAGTCTGCGAGACTGCAACACGAGTATGTCTGTCTAGGGCACAAGCTGACTGAGCTGGCATGCCTACAAGATTAATTGTGCTAAACAAGAGAAAAACAAAGAATACTTCTACTCTACTCCATACTTAGTGCCTGAAAGTTTAATCATCACATCCAAATCTTAGGGGCAGAGGAAGGGAAGTGAGGAGGAGAGGAGGATACGACAGCTGCTAGTGCTACTGCTACTACTCTGCCACTATAATTTTTATGTGTGGACTGTAATTTAATTTTGTGTTACTGTTTTGCTCAGAGTATTGGTTACAACAATTCTCTTTTTTTCCTTTCTTGATATAGCTACTCCTTCCCAAACCACTAGGAAGGAGTTGGCGGCCAGGGCCCGGCAAAGGAAGCTGGAGGCCATCCGGGATGAATATCGCCGGCTGGTTGTCCTGGCGGAGGAGGAGGAGGAGGTGGCAGCTGCAGCTTCTTCCTCCAATGCCCCGGGGTACAGCCAGCCCCCCGTGCCTCCGGTGGTACGGAGCCGTGTTCTGGCCGCCGCCTATCACCATTGCTAACATCTACTGCTGCCCACCCCTGTTGTTCCTGCAGGAACTTTCGGCGCCGCGTGCTCCTCAGGGTGGTGCGCCTGGAGGCCCAGATGGAGGAGGTCCTAAAGAAAACTAGCCTGCACCCCCACCGCTAGACGTCAGACTCATCGCATCCCCGACCTCAGTCGTCTTTGACTCTTGCCCCCTTTTTAATCTTTTTTTGGTGGGTGGGATGTTGGGACTAGTTGGGGAACCTTGGGGTTTACTTTTTCTTGAACTAACTTGGACATGGTCATTTATTTAATTTACTAGACATTGGTTGGGGTTAGGGAGAGGGGTGGGTCAGGTGCTACGTGTTTTTCTTCTAGTTTATATTTGTTAGGGTAATACAAAATGTATAGTTTTCCAATACATATGATATGATGCAAATCTTTTCTGGGGGGGGTTTACTCTTTTACGTCACCTTGTTTGTTTTTGTTTCCTCCTTTTGCTGCAGGGCCGCAGCCAGTTTTTGAAATCTGCCAATAGTGTAACACACAGACAGATAGATGCAGTACCCACACTTGTCCTACTACTGTCAGTCTCTCCTCCTAGTCTATGCATTCTGCAACTAAAACCCTTTGTAGTATGTACTCGGAAGGATGTGGGTGTGTGAATTAATTAATTTTCATAGGATATACATTATTGACTCCCCCACACTTCTTCTCTTACCTGTGATTGATGTTTAGCCGAAGCAATGGCTGTATGGTGATGGCTTGGTTTCCTAAGGTGCCATGGTGGGTGGTGGTAGCAGTAGTAGACAGTTGAATTTGCACAAAAAGAAAATGAGACAAGTCAGTCACCTGAGGGAGACTAGGGAACGAGTAGTAGAAGTACAGTAAGTAGTAAGTACACAAGAAGAAGACTGCCAAACAAGAAGAAAGTGATGATGAATGATATTGATATTATTAATGCTAAACTAAAATAAAACATAATGGTGGCAGGGATAGCCTAGTACAAGTTACAACAAACTGAAGTAGTGGACTCGACCTATGAAGTGGACCTTTAGTGCTGGAAGGATGAAATCCATGACGGCAATTAATAATTAATAATGGGTTAATAATATAATTATGTTCCTCTGGAAAAAAATGAGAATAGCGAATACTACTGAGCATGGGTGGGCACTGGGCAATGTAATCTGTTGCCAGTGTGGCCGACGATATATATACTTAGAGCAGAATTAGAAGATCCTCGACCTGCCTTCTTGAATTAGTGTTGCTTACTTGCTTTAACCACATCCGCCCCAGCAAGTGTGTGATCAATTATTGGTGTATATTTAATTTAGTCACACCTCAATAAATCACACAGCCCGGGGGAAGAGGGTTAGGGTTTGATAAATGGTTGGGAAGGGGTATTTGAGGGAAAGGTTTGACAAAGACAAACACTACACATGGACAACACACAATCTTGGCAGACGACCATCATATTCATAAATCTGTTAAGGGAGAAAAAGGAAATGCATGCATGATGTGGTTAATGATAAGTAGTACTACTACTAAGTAGACTACTAGACATTACAGGGCAGCAGTATATTATTAATTATTATTATGCAATTGCATTGCCTGTCTGCCATCAGAGAGACCCAAATTACATACATTTTATTTATGTTATGCTGTACCGGGCTTCTTTTTAAAGCTAGCAAAGAAAATTCAAAAATAGCTGTAGGGATATAAGCAAAGACTAAGAGCAAACCAAATAAACAACAACACACAGTCGTAATGATTGAAGAGAAAAAATGAATCAAATTAATTAAAAGATGATGAATGATACTAAGTTACTGTATTATCCTTGTCAAATTGGGAAGTTGCATATCGTTATTCCTCTTGGTCCTCCCTTCCATGGACGCTCCGTCCGTCAATCTTGGGTGCCCCACTGCCTGCCTGGCGGATGCGGATTGGTAAGGTAAGTGTGAGTTGTTTTTCCCAGTATAGCATAGGGTAAAGGCCGGCCTGTAGGTGTAGATGGAAAAACAAAAGGGATATTGAAAAATCAAGGAGAAAAAAAATGCATAAATTACGGAGGAGTGCAACAAGAACAGTTTCAGAGGCGGCATGGCTAAATCATGTCTGCTCTGTTTCCAGCATTAACCACGCTACAACAACAACAGGACAGAGCATGCCCACGGCACCCACCCAAACTCCTGTTAGCTTAGATTTTGACTGAGCCAGACAGAGCACACATATACAGCAACATAGCATTTTCCAAATTAAGTAACTAAATCAATGCACCACTGTCAGTCATACCACTCCACTACACTGACTCGACTACCACTACACAGACATGTAGGTCTGCTGTGGTTGTTGTTGATTGACTTGTTTACCTTTATGCCACTTCAAGAAACGCCCCGAGTTATTCCATCAATCATCTCCGATCCTACTGACTGACTGTGAAGAGTATAGAGTATGTGGTCATCATCATCATCATGGTGTCCAACTCAGTCTGTAGTGTTGTACCGAGTGAGTCCAGATTTCATATTCAAAAATGCAATGGATCGCCCTGCAGTAGAAGTACAATTTGTTATTAAACAACAAGAAGGAAAACATTGACTTGAGTCACTTTGTTTTAGTGTGTAGATTAAATACTAGTACACTTCATGCACAACAACAACAACAACACAAACACCAATCACTCAGAGTCAACGTTCAATGCATGCCATCAGATTCATTACCTGTTCTCATCTTAAGGGGCAGTCCCTCTCGGCACGGAAAGGAGGACAGCTATAGTCATGTTCTTTTGGAGGGACTCAACGAGGCAGGCACACATTTCTTGTACTATTCTCCATCCAATGTCTGGCTTGAGGGAAATGGATTTAGGGCGACTCAGGATGGATGGAGCAGGACTCGGAGGAGTGGACTTCTTTAATAAATGCACACAGTTGCAACTCCAATACGGCAATAAAAAGACAAGACGGTGGTGATGGATTTGTTGTGATTTGAACCAGAAAAATAGAGACACACTCAAATAATAAAAGTAAATAAGGAAGAAAGAAAGTAACAAGTTGAAAGCCTAGTTGTCAGGGAAGTAGAGCTTGTCCTCAAACTCTGGTGGTTCACCAGAAGTAGGTCATCTACCACACTACTTTCGTCACCTAAGTCACTGTCCTCCTCTTCCTGCTGTGCTTCAGGTATGGTGTAATCCAGTGGTATAAAGTGCTGATTCATTTTGATCATGGTTAACCTCTCCACATTTTGGGGCGAGAGACTGGTCCTTTTCACTGTTACAATGGCACCAGCAGCACTGAAAACAAGCTCAGAAGAGACACTTGCGACAGGGCAAGCCAGATAGTTTATCGCCAGCCTGCTGAGCACTGGCCAATGGAGACTTTTCCCATATCAATACAGCAATGGGTTTTGATCAATGTGGACCTCTGTTTGGTCATCCAGATGGGCCTGGACCATTCGCTCAATGCTCAGGGGTGCTCTGCTTTGCCCAGCCTCTTTTGCCTTTGCATTTGCATCAGCACTGGACCTAACAAGCCCTTGCTGTAGATACCATTCTTGTGCCGATTTTACTGGGGCTGCTGATGATCCTGTTCTTGCTGTTGTTGATGTTGGTAGTTTTGACTGCTGTGAGCCAACCGCACTGCCCTCAGGCTCAGGCTCTGAAGTTGAACTTGACACAGGCTGCCCTGCAGTACTTGTTGTGGGCTGGAGTAGCGGGCCTCTAATTTCAAGCCGGTCTTTTTCAAAGCGACTGGCTACCGCAGATATCCAAGTTTTGTACTTGGCAACATCCACTTGTGAAAAAGGAATTAATGTGTTAGTGTTCAGTACTGATTTGTACCGTGGATCCAGAATTGTGGCAGACATGTAATGGTTGGATGACACAATCTGAGTTTGCACCCTTGTATTTTCAGCTAAGCGAAGGGATAAGCTCTCCACCAACTCATATGCTTCTTTTTATTTCCTCCACGCCTGCGTACATTACAGACACCCCCTTCAGCTGTTCCTGTAGCATGTGCAACAATGGGATAGATTGGCCCATAGTACAGTCCTCCTTGCTGACTTCACGTGTGAAGAGCTCGAAAGGAAGTAGCATCTCTGTCAGGCATTTAACTAGGCCCCATTGGTCCATCTCAACGGTCATGCCTTTCACACTAGCATCCCCTAGTCTTCGCTTGACATAATCATTGATTGGTCTGTACTGCTCCAACAGACAGTCAAGCATGTAATAAGTTGCGTTCCAAAAATGATGTTGGCACCTCCTGGATGAGTGCTTTAACTGGCACTCTATACTCACGTTGAATGATCCTCAGCTAGTTCCGGGCTTTAAAAGAATGGCTGAAATGTGTGCATATTCTTCTGCAGGTGGTCAGTAAGCTGCTGACTCGGTATTCTTTTTTCAGAAAGTCTTGAACAATGATGTTAATGCAGTGCGCTAAACACAGGACCCTGAAAAAGCCACCATCGCCCATGGCCTTAACTATATTACTGCCATTGTCCATGGCAACAAAACCAATGTTAAGCCCTCTTGGGTGCATCCATTCAAAGACCTTGCTGTTAAAATCTTCCAAAATGTTTGCAGCAATATGAGATTTCTCCATGGCGAACATGGCTACAGTTGCATGTTTCCGAGTGGCATTAAAAATCTCAGCAGTGCAGATATCTTTTCTCTAACCCCCACAAAAGAGATCCAGTGTGCAGTGATGCACATGTAATAAGTGGCTTGGTAATTGGTCCACATGTCTGTTGTCATGTGGAAACTGTGAACAGCACTCTGCCGCAAAGCTAGTCCAAGCAATTCCAACACGTCGTGATGCAGTGCTGGAACAGCAACTCTGGCAAAATAGGACCGGCTGGGAACCTTCCATTTTGGGCAGATGGCTGTCACCAATTCAAGAAAACCCACCCCTTCCACAACAGAAAAAGGGAGAAGGTCCAATGCTAACATTTTAGCCAGCTTCGCATTGTACAAATTTGCCGTTGGGTGGTTGTGTTCGTACTGCCCCTCTGACCTAAACATGCTGAGAATGGTAGGCTGGATTTTTTTCTTTTCTGGTGCCAATGATGCAGGTGACTTCATGACGCCAGATGTTGTTAGGCTCAACGCCGCACTTTTTTTCATTGCGGCACTCTGTTGCCTTGGTGTCTCACTCTCAGCCTGACTCTTACTCTTGTGCCACTGAGATGTTGCTGAGGCTGATGAGGATGTGGGCGGTACCACTGCACTGCTGGGGACAGGGCTACTTTGTGTTCCAGAGAAAATGTCTCCCTCTTGTTCACCTTCCACCGCGATCGTATCTTCTACTTCTTCATCACCACCAAACAGCAAAGGGTGCAGTTTTACTTTTTTGGCCTTTAAGGTGTTCCTCCCACTGGATCAAGTGGTGTGTTTTCAGATGCGTTGTTTGGAATCCGGTACCATAGTTTGTACCAAGCTTACCCCGACTAACACCTTGTTTACAAATGGAGCATTTAGCAATGTTCTCCTCCTTACTGCTAACCGAAAAGAAGCCCGAAACTGGGGAGGTGAACTTTCTGGAGCTTCTGGAGGTGCCACTTGCAATTCCGGATGAAGTGGAGGGTGGGCGTGGAATTTGACTCTGTGCACTACCACTACCTACTTCTACTGAGGTGGTTGTGCTGGATGTAGGTCGCTGCCGGGCCTTTGCAAATGTAAATATGGAAGCTGGAGGTGGTGTTGGTGTTACCTGTGTTGGTGGTATCCATGCCACATCCCTCAGAGCAATTTGGGTTGGGGTAATGTCAGTCTCCACTGGGGCGGGACTGATGTCCATGATGACTGGCTCATCATCATTGTCCTCTTCTACATCTACCTCCATAACTCTGAGGCTTTCTGGAACCTTCCTTTTCCCTAGCCTTGTCTTGTGGCGTCTCTCACTCTCAGACTGAAGTGGTGGCTTCCAAGTGGCATCTAGATAATCAGAAGGGGGGCTTGCAGAAGAACTCGATGGACTGACCCTCCTTTTCCTTGCTGGGGATCTAGAAGACAATGGATCTTCTGAAAGAGGGGCTTGCTCTTATTCCTCTGCAGGAAGCTCGATTTCCTGAACTGCCCCTACTTTGGGAGGAACAACTACTATTGTGGGCGGTGGTTGCGGCTGTTGTTGTCCACTTATCTGAGTTTCCTGTGTTGATTGGGTACTACTTTGCGATAACGATAAGTCAATTTCAACATCGCTGCTCGTTGGCGTTGTTGTGATGAGACTGGCTGCCTCTGCGACAGACATGGGCTTGGGCATAGGTAGGTGGGGTGGGTCCACTGATACGGAAGTGCTGTTCTCAGCTTGAGCCCCAGACACCGCTGCTGCAGGCGCAATTTTTGGTTTCCCAAAAAAGATCTTGGTCGGCACACCAGAAGTGGTAAGTGGCACTTCCTTCTTCTTCTCATTGGCAACTTTCTTAGTACTGGAGGACCCGGTACCTTTCTTTGGGGCCATCTTCTTCAGATGTCAGCAGCATGCAGTGGCACAGGTTGAAGAGATATCTGTGGTCACACGTCACATAACGTCGTGTGTAGCAGGACTTTTGTCTGGCAGTACAATGGGTGATGGCGCCTCCTCCTCTTTTGTGCACATAAATGCAAAGAAGCAAGAAGAACATCAGTGAAACGTGGCATTTATTGTTGTGGTTCAATTTACTACTGTACAAACAAACAAATATAATATATAACTTAGTGTGTGGTCATAATATTATTAAATTGTATTAACTCAGTTATTAAAAAACATAACAACAGTGTAGCCATTTGTGAGACTTTGACAACAAGGGCTTGCATGGTGTACTGTGTACACTCAGAAAGGATAGGAAAGAAGAACAAAAACAAAAATACAAATGTAATAGAACCTGTTTGGCATTGTGAATGTGATTGTGCATCACGTGGGATGTAGCATCATTCAGGAAGCTGCAGCTGGCAATGGGGATATAAGCAGTAAGCCAAGAGGAACAAAGGAAAGACATGCAGGCCTATGGCAAAAGCAGCACACTTACTACCACCACAAAATGGCCACCAGCCATATGGTCACTCACACAACGACAAGCAGGAGGTATGTAAAACAATGAACTCAAGCAGCCTATATGGCAAGACAAAGGAGGCATGCTAAACAACACAGCTTTAATGCAACAATGCAAAAACAAAATCCACAGGGCTATAAAATGTTTGCAAGTTACACAACAACCACACCACACATATCTAACAAAGGCATTTATTTAACACACACGAAAAAAGTGAAATACCCCCAAAAAAACACATTTTGCAATTCAATCCAATGCCATCCATGCCCTAAATGATGTTTAAATTCAACAGACACCACAGAAACAGTTGTTTCATGCACACATGAGTAGCTCTGGGCCTACTGGCTGAAAAAGGCCTATTGTCAGACTAGGCCACATAGTGAATCAATTCAAATCAATAATATTGCAAATGTATTAGAAAATGTAGTGAACTGTCCTGCATTTTTTGCTGGGTAAAAGAAACAAATTGCATGCAAAACAACAACAAGGGCAAGGCATGGCCACCACAAAGAAAGCTTGCAGGCCTATGGCAAAAGCACACTGGCTGCCTGTACAAAATGGCCGCCAGCCACACGGCCAGGCCACCACAACAACAAGAAAGGGAAGACAGACAATGCAGGCCAATGGCAAAGGCACACTGCCTGGCTTCACAAAATGGCCGCCAGCCACATGGCCAGGCCACCACAACAACAAGAAAGGGAAGAGAGACAATGCAGGCCTATGGCAAAAGCACACTGGCTGGCTTTACAAAATGGCCGCCAGCCACATGGCCAGAGGCCACCACAACAACAAGAAAGAGAAGACAGCCAATGCAGACCTATGGCAAAATCACACTGACTGGCTTCACAAAATGGCCGCAGCCACATGGCCAGGCCACAACAACAAGAAGCAGTAAGCCAAGAGGAACAAAGGAAAACCATGCAGGCCTATGGCAAAAGCAGCACACTTACTACCACCACAAAATGGCCACCAGCCACATGGTCACTCACACAACAACAAGCAGGAGGCCTGTAAAACAGTGAACTCAAGCAGGCCTATATGGCCAGACAAAGGAGGCATGCTAAAAAACACAGCTTTAATGCATTATGCAACAATGCAAAAACAAAAATCCACATGGATAAAAAAGGTTTGCAAGTTACACAACAACCACACCACACACATCCAACAAAGGCATTTATTTAACACACACGAAAAAAGTGACATACCCTCCAAAAAACACATTTTGCAATTCAATCCAATGCCATCCATGCCCTAAATGATGTTTAAATTCAACAGACACCAGAGAAACAGTTGTTTCATGCACACATGAGTAGCTCTGGGCCTACTGGCTGAAAAAGGCCTATTGGCAGACTAGGCCACATAGTGAATCAATTCAAATCAACAATATTGCAAATGTATTAGAAGAGGTAGTGAACTGTCCTGCATTTTTTTGCTGGGTTAAAAGAAACAAATTGCATGCAAAACAACAACAAGGGCAAGGCATGGCCACCACAAAGAAAGCTTTCAGGCCTATGGCAAAAGCACACTGGCTGCCTGTACAAAATGGCCGCCAGCCACACGGCCAGGCCACCACAACAACAAGAAAGTGAAGACAGACAATGCAGGCCTATAGCAGAGGCACACTGCCTGGCTTCACAAAATGGCTGCCAGCCACATGGTCAGGCCACCACAGCAGCAAGAAAGGGAAGACAGACAATGCAGGCCTATGGCAAAAGCACACTGGCTGGCTTCACAAAATGCCGCCAGCCACATGGCCAGGCCACCACAACAACAAGAAAGGGAAGACAGACAATGCAGGCCTATGGCAAAAGCACACTGGCTGGCTTCACAAAATGGCCGCCAGCCACATGGCCAGGCCACCACAACAACAAGAAAGGGAAGACAGACAATGCAGGCCTATGGCAAAAGCACACTGACTGGCTTCACAAAATGGCCGCCAGCCACATGGCCAGAGGCCACCACATCAACAAGAAAGAGAAGACAGACAATGCAGGCCTATGGCAAAAGCACACTGGCTAGCTTAACAAAATGGCCACCAGCCACATGGCCAGGCCACAACTACAAGAAGCAGTAAGCCAAGAGGAACAAAGGAAAGACATGCAGGCCTATGGCAAAAGCAGCACACTAACAACCACCACAAAATGGCCACCAGCCACATAGTCACTCACACAACAACAAGCAGGAGGCCTGTAAAACAATGAACTCAAGCAGGCCTATATGGCAAGACAAAGGAGGCATGCTAAACAACACAGCTTTAATGCAACAATGCAAAAACAAAATCCACAGGGCTATAAAAGGTTTGCAAGTTACACAACAACCACACCACACATATCTAACAAAGGCATTTATTTAACACACACGAAAAAAGTGAAATACCCCCAAAAAAACACATTTTGCAATTCAATCCAATGCCATCCATGCCCTAAATGATGTTTAAATTCAACAGACACCACAGAAACAGTTGTTTCATGCACACATGAGTAGCTCTGGGCCTACTGGCTGAAAAAGGCCTATTGTCAGACTAGGCCCCATAGTGAATCAATTCAAATCAATAATATTGCAAATGTATTAGAAAATGTAGTGAACTGTCCTGCATTTTTTTGCTGGGTAAAAGAAACAAATTGCATGCAAAACAACAACAAGGGCAAGGCATGGCCACCACAAAGAAAGCTTGCAGGCCTATGGCAAAAGCACACTAGCTGCCTGTACAAAATGGCCGCGAGCCACACGGCCAGGCCACCACAACAACAAGAAAGGGAAGACAGACAATGCAGGCCTATGGCAAAGGCACACTGCCTGGCTTCACAAAATGGCTGCCAGCCACATGACCAGGCCACCACAACAACAAGAACGGGAAGACAGACAATGCAGGCCTATGGCAAAAGCACACTGACTGGCTTCACAAAATGGCCGCCAGCCACATGGCCAGGCCACCACAACAACAAGAAAGGGAAGACAGACAATGCAGGCCTATGGCAAAAGCACACTGGCTGGCTTCACAAAATGGCCGTCAGCCACATGGCCAGGCCACCACAACAACAAGAAAGGGAAGACATACAATGCAGGCCTATGGCAAAAGCACACTGGCTGGCTTCACAAAATGGCCGCCAGCCACATGGCCAGAGGCCACCACAATAACAAGAAAGGGAAGACAGACAATGCAGGCCAATGGCAAAGGCATACTGCCTGGCTTCACAAAATGGCCGCCAGCCACATGGCCAGGCCACCACAACAACAAGAAAGGGAAGAGAGACAATGCAGGCCTATGGCAAAAGCACACTGGCTGGCTTTACAAAATGGCCGCCAGCCACATGGCCAGAGGCCACCACAACAACAAGAAAGAGAAGACAGCCAATGCAGACCTATGGAAAAAGCACACTGACTGGCTTCACAAAATGGCCGCAGCCACATGGCCAGGCCACAACAACAAGAAGCAGTAAGCCAAGAGGAACAAAGGAAAGCCATGCAGGCCTATGGCAAAAGCAGCACACTAACTACCACCACAAAATGGCCACCAGCCACATGGTCACTCACACAACAACAAGCAGGAGGCCTGTAAAACAGTGAACTCAAGCAGGCCTATATGGCCAGACAAAGGAGGCATGCTAAACAACACAGCTTTAATGCATTATGCAACAATGCAAAAACAAAATCCACAGGGATAAAAAAGGTTTGCAAGTTACACAACAACCACACCACACACATCCAACAAAGGCATTTATTTAACACACACGAAAAAAGTGACATACCCCCAAAAAAACACATTTTGCAATTCAATCCAATGCCATCCATGCCCTAAATGATGTTTAAATTCAACAGACACCAGAGAAACAGTTGTTTCATGCACACATGAGTAGCTCTGGGCCTACTGGCTGAAAAAGGCCTATTGTCAGACTAGGCCCCATAGTGAATCAATTCAAATCAATAATATTGCAAATGTATTAGAAAATGTAGTGAACTGTCCTGCATTTTTTGCTGGGTAAAAAGAAACAAATTGCATGCAAAACAACAACAAGGGCAAGGCATGGCCACCACAAAGAAAGCTTGCAGGCCTATGGCAAAAGCACACTAGCTGCCTGTACAAAATGGCCGCGAGCCACACGGCCAGGCCACCACAACAACAAGAAAGGGAAGACAGACAATGCAGGCCTATGGCAAAGGCACACTGCCTGGCTTCACAAAATGGCTGCCAGCCACATGACCAGGCCACCACAACAACAAGAACGGGAAGACAGACAATGCAGGCCTATGGCAAAAGCACACTGACTGGCTTCACAAAATGGCCGCCAGCCACATGGCCAGGCCACCACAACAACAAGAAAGGGAAGACAGACAATGCAGGCCTATGGCAAAAGCACACTGGCTGGCTTCACAAAATGGCCGTCAGCCACATGGCCAGGCCACCACAACAACAAGAAAGGGAAGACATACAATGCAGGCCTATGGCAAAAGCACACTGGCTGGCTTCACAAAATGGCCGCCAGCCACATGGCCAGAGGCCACCACAATAACAAGAAAGGGAAGACAGACAATGCAGGCCAATGGCAAAGGCATACTGCCTGGCTTCACAAAATGGCCGCCAGCCACATGGCCAGGCCACCACAACAACAAGAAAGGGAAGAGAGACAATGCAGGCCTATGGCAAAAGCACACTGGCTGGCTTTACAAAATGGCCGCCAGCCACATGGCCAGAGGCCACCACAACAACAAGAAAGAGAAGACAGCCAATGCAGACCTATGGAAAAAGCACACTGACTGGCTTCACAAAATGGCCGCAGCCACATGGCCAGGCCACAACAACAAGAAGCAGTAAGCCAAGAGGAACAAAGGAAAGCCATGCAGGCCTATGGCAAAAGCAGCACACTAACTACCACCACAAAATGGCCACCAGCCACATGGTCACTCACACAACAACAAGCAGGAGGCCTGTAAAACAGTGAACTCAAGCAGGCCTATATGGCCAGACAAAGGAGGCATGCTAAACAACACAGCTTTAATGCATTATGCAACAATGCAAAAACAAAATCCACAGGGATAAAAAAGGTTTGCAAGTTACACAACAACCACACCACACACATCCAACAAAGGCATTTATTTAACACACACGAAAAAGTGACATACCCCCAAAAAACACATTTTGCAATTCAATCCAATGCCATCCATGCCCTAAATGATGTTTAAATTCAACAGACACCAGAGAAACAGTTGTTTCATGCACACATGAGTAGCTCTGGGCCTACTGGCTGAAAAAGGCCTATTGGCAGACTAGGCCACATAGTGAATCAATTCAAATCAACAATATTGCAAATGTATTAGAAGAGGTAGTGAACTGTCCTGCATTTTTTTGCTGGGTTAAAAGAAACAAATTGCATGCAAAACAACAACAAGGGCAAGGCATGGCCACCACAAAGAAAGCTTTCAGGCCTATGGCAAAAGCACACTGGCTGCCTGTACAAAATGGCCGCCAGCCACACGGCCAGGCCACCACAACAACAAGAAAGGGAAGACAGACAATGCAGGCCTACAGCAAAGGCACACTGCCTGGCTTCACAAAATGGCTGCCAGCCACATGGTCAGGCCACCACAGCAGCAAGAAAGGGAAGACAGACAATGCAGGCCTATGGCAAAAGCACACTGGCTGGCTTCACAAAATGCCGCCAGCCACATGGCCAGGCCACCACAACAACAAGAAAGGGAAGACAGACAATGCAGGCCTATGGCAAAAGCACACTGGCTGGCTTCACAAAATGGCCGCCAGCCACATGGCCAGGCCACCACAACAACAAGAAAGGTAAGACAGACAATGCAGGCCTATGGCAAAAGCACACTGACTGCCTTCACAAAATGGCCGCCAGCCATATGGCCAGAGGCCACCACAACAACAAGAAAGAGAAGACAGACGAATGCAGGCCTATGGCAAAAGCACACTGGCTGGCTTAACAAAATGGCCACCAGCCACATGGCCGGGCCACAACTACAAGAAGCAGTATGCCAAGAGGAACAAAGGAAAGACATGCAGGCCTATGGCAAAAGCAGCACACTAACAACCACCACAAAATGGCCACCAGCCACATAGTCACTCACACAACAACAAGGAGGAGGCCTGTAAAACAATGAACTCAAGCAGGCCTATATGGCAAGACAAAGGAGGCATGCTAAACAACACAGCTTTAATGCAACAATGCAAAAACAAAATCCACAGGGCTATAAAAGGTTTGCAAGTTACACAACAACCACACCACACATATCTAACAAAGGCATTTATTTAACACACACGAAAAAGTGAAATACCCCCAAAAAAACACATTTTGCAATTCAATCCAATGCCATCCATGCCCTAAATGATGTTTAAATTCAACAGACACCACAGAAACAGTTGTTTCATGCACACATCAGCAGCTCTGGGCCTACTGGCTGAAAAAGGCCTATTGTCAGACTAGGCCACATAGTGAATCAATTCAAATCAATAATATTGCAAATGTATTAGAAAATGTAGTGAACTGTCCTGCTTTTTTTTGCTGGGTAAAAAGAAACAAATTGCATGCAAAACAACAACAAGGGCAAGACATGGCCACCACAAAGAAAGCTTGCAGGCCTATGGCAAAAGCACACTGGCTGCCTGTACAAAATGGGCGCCAGCCACCCGGCCAGGCCACCACAACAACAAGAAAGGGAAGACAGACAATGCAGGCCAATGGCAAAGGCACACTGCCTGGCTTCACAAAATGGCCGCCAGCCACATGGCCAGGCCACCACAACAACAAGAAAGGGAAGAGAGACAATGCAGGCCTATGGCAAAAGCACACTGGCTGGCTTTACAAAATGGCCGCCAGCCACATGGCCAGAGGCCACCACAACAACAAGAAAGAGAAGACAGCCAATGCAGACCTATGGCAAAAGCACACTGACTGGCTTCACAAAATGGCCGCAGCCACATGGCCAGGCCACAACAACAAGAAGCAGTAAGCCAAGAGGAACAAAGGAAAGCCATGCAGGCCTATGGCAAAAGCAGCACACTTACTACCACCACAAAATGGCCACCAGCCACATGGTCACTCACACAACAACAAGCAGGAGGCCTGTAAAACAGTGAACTCAAGCAGGCCTATATGGCCAGACAAAGGAGGCATGCTAAACAACACAGCTTTAATGCATTATGCAACAATGCAAAAACAAAAATCCACAGGGATAAAAAAGGTTTGCAAGTTACACAACAACCACACACACACATCCAACAAAGGCATTTATTTAACACACACGAAAAAAGTGACATACCCCCAAAAAAACACATTTTGCAATTCAATCCAATGCCATCCATGCCCTAAGTGATGTTTAAATTCAACAGACACCAGAGAAACAGTTGTTTCATGCACACATGAGTAGCTCTGGGCCTACTGGCTGAAAAAGGCCTATTGGCAGACTAGGCCACATAGTGAATCAATTCAAATCAACAATATTGCAAATGTATTAGAAGAGGTAGTGAACTGTCCTGCATTTTTTTGCTGGGTTAAAAGAAACAAATTGCATGCAAAACAACAACAAGGGCAAGGCATGGCCACCACAAAGAAAGCTTTCAGGCCTATGGCAAAAGCACACTGGCTGCCTGTACAAAATGGCCGCCAGCCACACGGCCAGGCCACCACAACAACAAGAAAGGGAAGACAGACAATGCAGGCCTATAGCAAAGGCACACTGCCTGGCTTCACAAAATGGCTGCCAGCCACATGGTCAGGCCACCACAGCAGCAAGAAAGGGAAGACAGACAATGCAGGCCTATGGCAAAAGCACACTGGCTGGCTTCACAAAATGCCGCCAGCCACATGGCCAGGCCACCACAACAAAAAGAAAGGGATGACAGACAATGCAGGCCTATGGCAAAAGCACACTGGCTGGCTTCACAAAATGGCCGCCAGCCACATGGCCAGGCCACCACAACAACAAGAAAGAGAAGACAGACAATGCAGGCCTATGGCAAAAGCACACTGGCTGGCTTAACAAAATGGCCACCAGCCACATGGCCGGGCCACAACTACAAGAAGCAGTAAGCCAAGAGGAACAAAGGAAAGACATGCAGGCCTATGGCAAAAGCAGCACACTAACAACCACCACAAAATGGCTACCAGCCACATAGTCACTCACAGAACAACAAGCAGGAGGCCTGTAAAACAATGAACTCAAGCAGGCCTATATGGCAAGACAAAGGAGGCATGCTAAACAACACAGCTTTAATGCAACAATGCAAAAACAAAATCCACAGGGCTATAAAAGGTTTGCAAGTTACACAACAACCACACCACACATATCTAACAAAGGCATTTATTTAACACACACGAAAAAAGTGAAATACCCCCAAAAACACACATTTTGCAATTCAATCCAATGCCATCCATGCCCTAAATGATGTTTAAATTCAACAGACACCACAGAAACAGTTGTTTCATGCACACATGAGTAGCTCTGGGCCTACTGGCTGAAAAAGGCCTATTGTCAGACTAGGCCACATAGTGAATCAATTCAAATCAATAATATTGCAAATGTATTAGAAAATGTAGTGAACTGTCCTGCATTTTTTTGCTGGGTTAAAAGAAACAAATTGCATGCAAAACAACAACAAGGGCAAGGCATGGCCACCACAAAGAAAGCTTGCAGGCCTATGGCAAAAGCACACTGGCTGCCTGTACAAAATGGCCGCCAGCCACACGGCCAGGCCACCACAACAACAAGAAAGGGAAGACAGACAATGCAGGCCAATGGCAAAGGCACACTGCCTGGCTTCACAAAATGGCCGCCAGCCACATGGCCAGGCCACCACAACAACAAGAAAGGGAAGAGAGACAATGCAGGCCTATGGCAAAAGCACACTGGCTGGCTTTACAAAATGGCCGCCAGCCACATGGCCAGAGGCCACCACAACAACAAGAAAGAGAAGACAGCCAATGCAGACCTATGGCAAAAGCACACTGACTGGCTTCACAAAATGGCCGCAGCCACATGGCCAGGCCACAACAACAAGAAGCAGTAAGCCAAGAGGAACAAAGGAAAGCCATGCAGGCCTATGGCAAAAGCAGCACACTTACTACCACCACAAAATGGCCACCAGCCACATGGTCACTCGCACAACAACAAGCAGGAGGCCTGTAAAACAGTGAACTCAAGCAGGCCTATATGGCCAGACAAAGGAGGCATGCTAAACAACACAGCTTTAATGCATTATGCAACAATGCAAAAACAAAAATCCACAGGGATAAAAAAGGTTTGCAAGTTACACAACAACCACACCACACACATCCAACAAAGGCATTTATTTAACACACACGAAAAAAGTGACATACCCCCAAAAAAACACATTTTGCAATTCAATCCAATGCCATCCATGCCCTAAATGATGTTTAAATTCAACAGACACCAGAGAAACAGTTGTTTCATGCACACATGAGTAGCTCTGGGCCTACAGGCTGAAAAAGGCCTATTGGCAGACTAGGCCACATAGTGAATCAATTCAAATCAACAATATTGCAAATGTATTAGAAGAGGTAGTGAACTGTCCTGCATTTTTTTGCTGGGTTAAAAGAAACAAATTGCATGCAAAACAACAACAAGGGCAAGGCATGGCCACCACAAAGAAAGCTTTCAGGCCTATGGCAAAAGCACACTGGCTGCTGTACAAAATGGCCACCAGCCACACGGCCAGGCCACCACAACAACAAGAAAGGGAAGACAGACAATGCAGGCCTATAGCAAAGGCACACTGCCTGGCTTCACAAAATGGCTGCCAGCCACATGGTCAGGCCACCACAGCAGCAAGAAAGGGAAGACAGACAATGCAGGCCTATGGCAAAAGCACACTGGCTGGCTTCACAAAATGCCGCCAGCCACATGGCCAGGCCACCACAACAACAAGAAAGGGAAGACAGACAATGCAGGCCTATGGCAATGGCACACTGGCTGGCTTCACAAAATGGCCGCCAGCCACATGGCCAGGCCACCACAACAACAAGAAAGGGAAGACAGACAATGCAGGCCTATGGCAAAAGCACACTGACTGGCTTCACAAAATGGCCACCAGCCACATGGCCAGAGGCCACCACAACAACAAGAAAGAGAAGACAGACAATGCAGGCCTATGGCAAAAGCACACTGGCTGGCTTAACAAAATGGCCACCAGCCACATGGCCAGGCCACAACTACAAGAAGCAGTAAGCCAAGAGGAACAAAGGAAAGACATGCAGGCCTATGGCAAAAGCAGCACACTAACAACCACCACAAAATGGCCACCAGCCACATAGTCACTCACACAACAACAAGTAGGAGGCCTGTAAAACAATGAACTCAAGCAGGCCTATATGGCCAGACAAAGGAGGCATGCTAAACAACACAGTTTTAATGCATTATGCAACAATGCAAAAACGAAAATCCACAGGGATAAAAATGGTTTGCAAGTTACACAACAACCACACCACACACATCCAACAAAGGCATTTATTTAACACACACCAAAAAAGTGAAATACCCCAAAAAACACATTTTGCAATTCAATCCAATGCCATCCATGCCCTAAATGATGTTTAAATTCAACAGACACCACAGAAACAGCTGTTTCATGCACAAATGAGTAGCTCCGGGCCTACTGGCTGAAAAAGGCCTATTGGCAGACTAGGCCACGTAGTGAATCAATTAAAATCAATATTATTGCAAATGTATTAGAAAATATAGTGATCTGTCCTGCATTTTTTTGCTGGGTAAAAAGAAAAAAATTGCATGCAAAACAACAACAAGGGCAAGGCATGGCCACCACAAAGAAAGCTTGCAGGCCTATGGCAAAAGCACACTGGCTGCCTGTACAAAATGGCCGCCAGCCACACGGCCAGGCAACCACAACAACAAGAAAGGGAAGACAGACAATGTAGGCCGATTGGAAAAGCACACTGGCTGGCTTCACAAAATGGCCACCAGCCACATGGCCAGGCCACCACAACAACAAGAAAGGGAAGGACAGACAATGCAGGCCTATGGCAAAAGCACGCTGGCCGGCTTCACAAAATGGCCACCAGCCACATGGCCAGGCCACAACAACAAGAAGCAGTAGGCCAAGAGGAACAAAGGAAAGACATGCAGGCCTATGGCAAAAGCAGCACACTGACTACCACCACAAAATGGCCACCAGCCACATGGTCACTCACACAACAACAAGCAGGAGGCCTGTAAAATAATGAACTCAAGCAGGCCCATATGGCCAGACAAAGGAGGCATGCTAAACAACACAGCTTTAATGCATTATGCAACAATGCAAAAACAAAAATCCACAGGGATAAAAAAGGTTTGCAAGTTACACAACAACCACACCACACACATCCAACAAAGGCATTTATTTAACACACACGAAAAAAGTGACATACCCCCAAAAAAACACATTTTGCAATTCAATCCAATGCCATCAATGCCCTAAATGATGTTTAAATTCAACAGACACCAGAGAAACAGTTGTTTCATGCACACATGAGTAGCTCTGGGCCTACTGGCTGAAAAAGGCCTATTGGCAGACTAGGCCACATAGTGAATCAATTCAAATCAACAATATTGCAAATGTATTAGAAGAGGTAGTGAACTGTCCTGCATTTTTTTGCTGGGTTAAAAGAAACAAATTGCATGCAAAACAACAACAAGGGCAAGGCATGGCCACCACAAAGAAAGCTTTCAGGCCTATGGCAAAAGCACACTGGCTGCTGTACAAAATGGCCACCAGCCACACGGCCAGGCCACCACAACAACAAGAAAGGGAAGACAGACAATGCAGGCCTATAGCAAAGGCACACTGCCTGGCTTCACAAAATGGCTGCCAGCCACATGGTCAGGCCACCACAGCAGCAAGAAAGGGAAGACAGACAATGCAGGCCTATGGCAAAAGCACACTGGCTGGCTTCACAAAATGCCGCCAGCCACATGGCCAGGCCACCACAACAACAAGAAAGGGAAGACAGACAATGCAGGCCTATGGCAAAAGCACACTGGCTGGCTTCACAAAATGGCCGCCAGCCACATGGCCAGGCCACCACAAGAACAAGAAAGGGAAGACAGACAATGCAGGCCTATGGCAAAAGCACACTGACTGGCTTCACAAAATGGCCACCAGCCACATGGCCAGAGGCCACCACAACAACAAGAAAGAGAAGACAGACAATGCAGGCCTATGGCAAAAGCACACTGGCTGGCTTAACAAAATGGCCACCAGCCACATGGCCAGGCCACAACTACAAGAAGCAGTAAGCCAAGAGGAACAAAGGAAAGACATGCAGGCCTATGGCAAAAGCAGCACACTAACAACCACCACAAAATGGCCACCAGCCACATAGTCACTCACACAACAACAAGTAGGAGGCCTGTAAAACAATGAACTCAAGCAGGCCTATATGACCAGACAAAGGAGGCATGCTAAACAACACAGTTTTAATGCATTATGCAACAATGCAAAAACGAAAATCCACAGGGATAAAAATGGTTTGCAAGTTACACAACAACCACACCACACACATCCAACAAAGGCATTTATTTAACACACACCAAAAAAGTGAAATACCCCAAAAAACACATTTTGCAATTCAATCCAATGCCATCCATGCCCTAAATGATGTTTAAATTCAACAGACACCACAGAAACAGCTGTTTCATGCACAAATGAGTAGCTCCGGGCCTACTGGCTGAAAAAGGCCTATTGGCAGACTAGGCCACGTAGTGAATCAATTAAAATCAATATTATTGCAAATGTATTAGAAAATATAGTGATCTGTCCTGCATTTTTTGCTGGGTAAAAAGAAAAAAATTGCATGCAAAACAACAACAAGGGCAAGGCATGGCCACCACAAAGAAAGCTTGCAGGCCTATGGCAAAAGCACACTGGCTGCCTGTACAAAATGGCCGCCAGCCACACGGCCAGGCCACCACAACAACAAGAAAGGGAAGACAGACAATGTAGGCCGATTGGAAAAGCACACTGGCTGGCTTCACAAAATGGCCACCAGCCACATGGCCAGGCCACCACAACAACAAGAAAGGGAAGGACAGACAATGCAGGCCTATGGCAAAAGCACGCTGGCCGGCTTCACAAAATGGCCACCAGCCACATGGCCAGGCCACAACAACAAGAAGCAGTAGGCCAAGAGGAACAAAGGAAAGACATTCAGGCCTATGGCAAAAGCAGCACACTGACTACCACCACAAAATGGCCACCAGCCACATGGTCACTCACACAACAACAAGCAGGAGGCCTGTAAAATAATGAACTCAAGCAGGCCCATATGGCCAGACAAAGGAGGCATGCTAAACAACACATGTTTAATGCATTATGCAACAATGCAAAAACGAAAATCCACAGGGATAAAACAGGTTTGCAAGTTACACAACAACCACACCACACACATCCAACAAAGGCATTTATTTAACACACACGAAAAAAGTGACATACCCCCCAAAAAACACATTTTGCAATTCAATCCAATGCCATCCATCCTACATGATGTTTAAATTCAACAGACACCACATAAACAGTTGTTTCATGCACACATGAGTAGCTCTGGGCCTACTGGCTGAAAAAGGCCTATTGGCAGACTAGACCACATAGTGAATCAATTCAAATTAATAATATTGCAAATGTATTAGAAAATGTAGTGAACTGTCCTGCATTTTTTTGCTGGGTAAAAAGAAAAAAATTGCATGCAAAACAACAACAAGGGCAAGGCATGGCCACCACAAAGAAAGCTTGCAGGCCTATGGCAAAAGCACACTGGCTGCCTGTACAAAATGGCCGCCAGCCACACGGCCAGGCCACCACAACAACAAGAAAGGGAAGACAGACAATGCAGGCCTATGGCAAAGGCACACTGCCTGGCTTCACAAAATGGCTGCCAGCCACATGACCAGGCCACCACAACAACAAGAACGGGAAGACAGACAATGCAGGCCTATGGCAAAAGCACACTGACTGGCTTCACAAAATGGCCGCCAGCCACATGGCCAGGCCACCACAACAACAAGAAAGGGAAGACAGACAATGCAGGCCTATGGCAAAAGCACACTGGCTGGCTTCACAAAATGGCCGTCAGCCACATGGCCAGGCCACCACAACAACAAGAAAGGGAAGACAGACAATGCAGGCCTATGGCAAAAGCACACTGGCTGGCTTCACAAAATGGCCGCCAGCCACATGGCCAGAGGCCACCACAATAACAAGAAAGGGAAGACAGAGAATGCAGGCCTATGGCAAAAGCACACTGACTGGCTTCACAAAATGGCCGCCAGCCACATAGCCAGAGGCCACCACAACAACAAGAAAGAGAAGACAGACAATGCAGGCCTATGGCAAAAGCACACTGGCTGGCTCAACAAAATGGCCACCAGCCACATGGCCAGGCCACCACAACAGTAAGAAAGGGAAGACAGACAATGTAGGCCGATTGGAAAAGCACACTGGCTGGCTTCACAAAATGGCCACCAGCCACATGGCCAGGCCACCACAACAACAAGAAAGGGAAGGACAGACAATGCAGGCCTATGGCAAAAGCACGCTGGCCGGCTTCACAAAATGGCCACCAGCCACATGGCCAGGCCACAACAACAAGAAGCAGTAGGCCAAGAGGAACAAAGGAAAGACATGCAGGCCTATGGCAAAAGCAGCACACTGACTACCACCACAAAATGGCCACCAGCCACATGGTCACTCACACAACAACAAGCAGGAGGCCTATAAAATAATGAACTCAAGCAGGCCCATATGGCCAGACAAAGGAGGCATGCTAAACAACACAGGTTTAATGCATTATGCAACAATGCAAAAACGAAAATCCACAGGGATAAAACAGGTTTGCAAGTTACACAACAACCACACCACACACATCCAACAAAGGCATTTATTTAACACACACGAAAAAAGTGAAATACCCCAAAAAACACATTTTGCAATTCAATTCAATGCCATCCATCCTAAATGATGTTTAAATTCAACAGACACCACATAAACAGTTGTTTCATGCACACATGAGTAGCTCTGGGCCTACTGGCTGAAAAAGGCCTATTGGCAGACTAGACCACATAGTGAATCAATTCAAATTAATAATATTGCAAATGTATTAGAAAATGTAGTGAACTGTCCTGCATTTTTTTGCTGGGTAAAAAGAAAAATTTGCATGCAAAACAACAACAAGGGCAAGGCATGGCCACCACAAGAATGCTTGCAGGCCTATGGCAAAAGCACACTGGCTGCCTGTACAAAATGGCCGCCAGCCACACGGCCAGGCCACCACAACAAAAAGAAAGGGAAGACAGACAATGCAGGCCTATGGCAAAGGCACACTGCCTGGCTTCACAAAATGGCTGCCAGCCACATGACCAGGCCACCACAACAACAAGAACGGGAAGACAGACAATGCAGGCCTATGGCAAAAGCTCACTGACTGGCTTCACAAAATGGCCGCCAGCCACATGGCCAGGCCACCACAACAACAAGAAAGGGAAGACAGACAATGCAGGCCTATGGCAAAAGAACACTGGCTGGCTTCACAAAATGGCCGTCAGCCACATGGCCAGGCCACCACAACAACAAGAAAGGGAAGACAGACAATGCAGGCCTATGGCAAAAGCACACTGGCTGGCTTCACAAAATGGCCGCCAGCCACATGGCCAGAGGCTACCACAATAACAAGAAAGGGAAGACAGAGAATGCAGGCCTATGGCAAAAGCACACTGACTGGCTTCACAAAATGGCCGCCAGCCACATGGCCAGAGGCCACCACAACAACAAGAAAGAGAAGACAGACAATGCAGGCCTATGGCAAAAGCACACTGGCTGGCTTAACAAAATGGCCACCAGCCACATGGCCAGGCCACAACTACAAGAAGCAGTAAGCCAAGAGGAACAAAGGAAAGACATGCAGGCCTATGGCAAAAGCAGCACACTAACAACCACCACAAAATGGCCACCAGCCACATAGTCACTCACACAACAACAAGTAGGAGGCCTGTAAAACAATGAACTCAAGCAGGCCTATATGGCCAGACAAAGGAGGCATGCTAAACAACACAGTTTTAATGCATTATGCAACAATGCAAAAACGAAAATCCACAGGGATAAAAATGGTTTGCAAGTTACACAACAACCACACCACACACATCCAACAAAGGCATTTATTTAACACACACTAAAAAAGTGAAATACCCCAAAAAACACATTTTGCAATTCAATCCAATGCCATCCATGCCCTAAATGATGTTTAAATTCAACAGACACCACAGAAACAGCTGTTTCATGCACAAATGAGTAGCTCCGGGCCTACTGGCTGAAAAAGGCCTATTGGCAGACTAGGCCACGTAGTGAATCAATTAAAATCAATATTATTGCAAATGTATTAGAAAATATAGTGATCTGTCCTGCATTTTTTTGCTGGGTAAAAAGAAAAAAATTGCATGCAAAACAACAACAAGGGCAAGGCATGGCCACCACAAAGAAAGCTTGCAGGCCTATGGCAAAAGCACACTGGCTGCCTGTACAAAATGGCCGCCAGCCATACGGCCAGGCCACCACAACAACAAGAAAGGGAAGACAGACAATGTAGGCCGATTGGAAAAGCACACTGGCTGGCTTCACAAAATGGCCACCAGCCACATGGCCAGGCCACCACAACAACAAGAAAGGGAAGGACAGACAATGCAGGCCTATGGCAAAAGCACGCTGGCCGGCTTCACAAAATGGCTGCCAGCCACATGGCCAGGCCACAACAACAAGAAGCAGTAGGCCAAGAGGAACAAAGGAAAGACATGCAGGCCTATGGCAAAAGCAGCACACTGACTACCACCACAAAATGGCCACCAGCCACATGGTCACTCACACAACAACAAGCAGGAGGCCTGTAAAATAATGAACTCAAGCAGGCCCATATGGCCAGACAAAGGAGGCATGCTAAACAACACAGGTTTAATGCATTAGGCAACAATGCAAAAACGAAAATCCACAGGGATAAAACAGGTTTGCAAGTTACACAACAACCACACCACACACATCCAACAAAGGCATTTATTTAACACACACGAAAAAAGTGAAATACCCCAAAAAAACACATTTTGCAATTCAATCCAATGCCATCCATCCTAAATGATGTTTAAATTCAACAGACACCACATAAACAGTTGTTTCATGCACACATGAGTAGCTCTGGGCCTACTGGCTGGAAAAGGCCTATTGGCAGACTAGACCACATAGTGAATCAATTCAAATTAATAATATTGCAAATGTATTAGAAAATGTAGTGAACTGTCCTGCATTTTTTGCTGGGTAAAAGAAAAAAATTGCATGCAAAACAACAACAAGGGCAAGGCATGGCCACCACAAAGAAAGCTTACAGGCCTATGGCAAAAGCACACTGGCTGCCTGTACAAAATGGCCGCCAGCCACATGGCCAGGCCACCACAACAACAAGAAAGGGAAGACAGACAATGCAGGCCTATGGCAAAGGCACACTGCCTGGCTTCACAAAATGGCTGCCAGCCACATGACCAGGCCACCACAACAACAAGAACAGGAAGACAGACAATGCAGGCCTATGGCAAAAGCACACTGACTGGCTTCACAAAATGGCCGCCAGCCACATGGCCAGGCCACCACAACAACAAGAAAGGGAAGACAGACAATGCAGGCCTATGGCAAAAGCACACTGGCTGGCTTTACAAAATGGCCGTCAGCCACATGGCCAGGCCACCACAACAACAAGAAAGGGAAGACAGACAATGCAGGCCTATGGCAAAAGCACACTGACTGGCTTCACAAAATGGCCGCCAGCCACATGGCCAGAGGCCACCACAACAACAAGAAAGAGAAGACAGACAATGCAGGCCTATGGCAAAAGCACACTGGCTGGCTTAACAAAATGGCCACCAGCCACATGGCCAGGCCACAACTACAAGAAGCAGTAAGCCAAGAGGAACAAAGGAAAGACATGCAGGCCTATGGCAAAAGCAGCACACTAACAACCACCACAAAATGGCCACCAGCCACATAGTCACTCACACAACAACAAGTAGGAGGCCTGTAAAACAATGAACTCAAGCAGGCCTATATGGCCAGACAAAGGAGGCATGCTAAACAACACAGTTTTAATGCATTATGCAACAATGCAAAAACGAAAATCCACAGGGATAAAAATGGTTTGCAAGTTACACAACAACCACACCACACACATCCAACAAAGGCATTTATTTAACACACACCAAAAAAGTGAAATACCCCAAAAAAACACATTTTGCAATTCAATCCAATGCCATCCATGCTCTAAATGATGTTTAAATTCAACAGACACCACAGAAACAGCTGTTTCATGCACAAATGAGTAGCTCCGGGCCTACTGGCTGAAAAAGGCCTATTGGCAGACTAGGCCACGTAGTGAATCAATTAAAATCAATATTATTGCAAATGTATTAGAAAATATAGTGATCTGTCCTGCATTTTTTTGCTGGGTAAAAAGAAAAAATTGCATGCAAAACAACAACAAGGGCAAGGCATGGCCACCACAAAGAAAGCTTGCAGGCCTATGGCAAAAGCACACTGGCTGCCTGTACAAAATGGCCGCCAGCCATACGGCCAGGCCACCACAACAACAAGAAAGGGAAGACAGACAATGTAGGCCGATTGGAAAAGCACACTGGCTGGCTTCACAAAATGGCCACCAGCCACATGGCCAGGCCACCACAACAACAAGAAAGGGAAGGACAGACAATGCAGGCCTATGGCAAAGCACGCTGGCCGGCTTCACAAAATGGCCACCAGCCACATGGCCAGGCCACAACAACAAGAAGCAGTAGGCCAAGAGGAACAAAGGAAAGACATGCAGGCCTATGGCAAAAGCAGCACACTGACTACCACCACAAAATGGCCACCAGCCACATGGTCACTCACACAACAACAAGCAGGAGGCCTGTAAAATAATGAACTCAAGCAGGCCCATATGGCCAGACAAAGGAGGCATGCTAAACAACACAGGTTTAATGCATTATGCAACAACGCAAAAACAAAAATCCACAGGGATAAAAAAAGGTTTGCAAGTTACACAACAACCACACCACACACATCCAACAAAGGCATTTATTTAACACACACGAAAAAAGTGAAATACCCCAAAAAAACACATTTTGCAATTCAATCCAATGCCATCCATGCCCTAAATGATGTTTAAATTCAACAGACACCACATAAACAGTTGTTTCATGCACCCATGAGTAGCTCTGGGCCTACTGGCTGAAAAAGGCCTATAGTATTGGCAGACTACTGGGCTAGTGAATTAAATAAATATTGCAAATTAATTAATTTCAAAAGTTGGAGAATATGCAGTGAACTGTGCAATATGTTTCCTTTAAAAAAGATGAAAATTACTTACAAAGAAACAACTAGGCTCCTACTGAACTACAGGCCACCAACCACAATAAATTTAAAAAAAAAGAGAAAAAGTACAAACAAATGTAGGTGAAATGCCCCAATCAAACAAACAACACCAATTTTCCAACTTACTTGTGAAATCTCAGATTCAAAAGTCCTCAAATCCAATGATATATGATGCAGCAGCCACAAAGAGTGATCCTTCCAGCTCCAAATCCAAATGAAAAGTGAACAGGACTTGGACAAAGCACTGGGAGGAGCCTGCTGGACAGGAACAGGAAGTTGGAGACTCTGGGGCACTTCCTCTTAAAAAAAAAAAAGTAAACAAAGAAAAAGAACTCCTTGCACAAAAAAGTACAGCCAAATGTCAATCTGAGGAAATCATCATTTCGAGAAGGTTTTATGCTGCTCGGGAGATATTCTTCTCCAGCTTGCAAATTCTGCGTGTTCGGCATCGCGATCTTCACGGAACTTCCGCCGGAAGTCCGATGGCATGTCCGAACGACGTGTTCGCACACTCTCGTGCGGACGGCTACCAAATCTCGTGGCACTCGCGAACGCATAGGAAATCTCGTCGACGATCGCAAACATTCCGGTAAGTCACTCCCGCGCGCACGAAAACACATTTTGAACGCGCGAACAAAAAAAACCCTCTGCTCCGTTGTGGAGCGTGGAGTTTTCGGTAACTCCGCGTTCTACGCGAAACGCGGAGTTGCCAAAAATCTGCAAACTCAGCAAGCGGAGCGGAGTTTTCTGCCCAGGGTTAATATAAATGCCAAAATGGACGGTGCAACTGCATTCTTCTTCTTGAAATGTCCGCCTGAGGTGCAGGGCTGATCCGATCCAGTAAGCAGGAATGTTAAAGAGCTTTCACAAAGAAGAAGAGAACGCTTGTGGAATGCAAACATGTAAATGTCAATATTGTAGAGTCAAGGTAAGCTTAAATGTGGATGAGGATCAAGAAGACATAGCATAGGCTGGTGCAGACTTGTGCGATTAACTGAGAAGTGAGAACAATCTCTAACCACCAATCCCAGAAGAGCAGCTGCATATATCTGATCAATCTCACAAATGTCATTAACACTTAGCTGTGTGCATCAATCATGTGACATGTGTACAGTGACAGTCCCCCTGACCTGAGCCACTTAATTCTATTTTGACATGGGAGCAACTACTCTGCATTTTCCTAATCAATGCACCTCTCTCCATTCCGCAGGACTCTTTGAGTTTTGTTTCCCTTTGAAGTAGATAGGCATTGTTCCTAACTTCCTTCTTTTGGCTGTTGTGGTAGTCCTTTCTTGACTTCTGACCTGAATAAGATAGACCTGCAGTTTTGACAAACAAGAAAAGTAAAATAATTTGACAAGTTTGTGTAGTTTTGGTAACTAAACTGACTGGTCTTGGAAGAACCTAAAAAAAGTACATGAAAGGACCATGTAAGTAATTATCGTGAAATGTGAAAGCAAGGCAATCATTCAGGCAGAATCTTCCCCTGCACCCCAAACATTAGAAATCAAGTTTACAAATTAGTTATAACACCCTCCCAGCCACCACATGAATCATCAATCAGTCAATAATGGTGCAATAGTTACCTGTTCCAAGGGTCTTGGATATTTATCTATTGTTTCTCTTTTCCCATGGAAGTGATATGCTTGAGGGCAGTCTTGTGTAACGATCTTTACCAGCTAGAGAATGAAAAAGAAGGATTACAATGGGAGACATTACTTTATTGTCCTTTAAGCAAATGGAGACTTATTGTGTGCACACTGGTCATACATGTCAAATGGGGCAGTGTAAGCCAGACACCAAATATATAAATGTCCTACTATATCACTTTTTTTTCAAAGCAGCTTGACGATGTATGCAAATTCTGTTGTGGGCTACTTAGTAAAGGAAGTACAGTTCTTCCTCAAACTGAATGCAGTGCTCTTAAGGCGGACCCGAGCGACCTCAAGAACTTCCGACCCATCTCCCTGCTTCCATTCCCAGCTGAGGTCATCGAGAAGATCGACAACAGACAGCTCACCCGCTACCTCGAAGATAACAGCATCCTGGACCCCTCCCAGTCTGGATTCCGCAGCAACCACAGCACCGAGACCGCCCTCAGCGCCGCCACAGACGACATCAGGATCCTGCTGGACAACGGCA
This sequence comes from Calotriton arnoldi, assembly GCA_963921515.1. Taxonomy (NCBI): domain Eukaryota; kingdom Metazoa; phylum Chordata; class Amphibia; order Caudata; family Salamandridae; genus Calotriton; species Calotriton arnoldi. The sequence continues at coordinate 282,008 of CAWUFW010003068.1, read as the reverse complement.
AAACGGCGGCCCTCATCCTCCTGGACCTCTCCGCCGCCTTCGACACTGTCTGCCACTGCACACTACGCACACGCCTCCACGATGCAGGGATCTGAGACAAGGCCCTGGATTGGACCACCTCCTTCCGTTCCGGCAGAACCCAGAGCGTCCGCCTCCCCCCATTCCGATCCGAAGCCTCCGAGATCATCTGCGGCGTACCCCAGGGATCTTCCCTCAGCCGACACTGTTCAACATCTACATGGCTCCACTCGCACGCATCGCCCGACAGCACAACCTCAACATAATCTCCTACGCCGACGACACTCAACTGATCCTCTCCCTCACCAAGGACCCCCTCACCGCCAAATCCAACCTCCATGAAGGAATGAAAGCCGTCGCCGACTGGATGAAGTGCAGCCGACTTAAGCTGAACACAGACAAGACGGAGATCCTCATCCTCGGCTCCAACCCATCAGCCTGGGACGACTCCTGGTGGCCCTCATCACTAGGGGCACCCCCAATACCAACCGACCACGCACGCAACCTGGGAGTCATCCTCGACTCAACGCTCACCATGACCAAGCAAGTCAACGCAGTCTCCTCCTCCTGCTTCAACACCCTCCGCATGCTCCGCAAGATCTACAGGTGGATCCCGACAGACACGAGAAGAACAGTCACCCAGGCCCTCGTCAGCAGCAGACTCGACTACGGAAATGCCCTCTACGCAGGAGCCTCGACCAAGCTCATCAAACGACTGCAAAGAATCCAAAACGCCTCTGCACGCCTGATCCTCGACATTCCACGCCACAGTCACATCACCCCCACCTGAAAAACCTGTACTGGCTCCCCGTCGACAAGAGAATCTCCTTCAAACTCCTGATCCACGCACACAAGGCACTCCACAAAACCGGCCCAGCCTACCTCAACAGTCGACTCTCCTTCTACGTTCCCAACCGTCAGCTCCGCTCCGCCGACCTCTCCCTGGCCACCGTCCCGCGCATCCGGAGAACCACCACCGGAGGCAGATCCTTCTCTCACCGCACCGCCAAGATCTGGAACACCCTTCCCCTCAACCTACGACAGACCCAAGACCTGCTGACCTTCAGGAGACGACTCAAGACCTGGCTATTCGACCAGTAGCAGCAACACCCCCCCTCCTCTCCCTCAGCGCCTTGAGACCCTCGCGGGTAAGTAGTGCGCTTTACAAATCTTGTGATTGATTGATTGATTGATTGATTGATTGATTATGATACACCTATGGTAGGCAGGGGGTGCAAGTGAAAATGAAATAACTCTGAAAAAAATATTGCTGGTGTATGCCTATGGCCTCTGAGACACCTATGGTATTATTGCTGATGTGCAGTGTGCTTATGACCTATGATGATGAGACACCTATGGTGGTGGAGGTGCAGGGAAAAATTACAAAGTTATTTAAAAAAAAAATTACTGGTGTGCGCCTGTGGTCTATGAGATATTTACAGGCAGAGGGTTCAGGGGAAAATGGAATATTTATTAAAATAAATATATTACTTGTGTGCTTCTATGGCCTATGAGGCACCTATGGCAGTCAGGTGGTGCAGGGGAAAATGGAATACTTCTTAAAAAATAATTATTGCAGGTGTGCGCCTATGCGACACCTATGACAGCAAGGGGTGCAGGGGAAAATTTAATAATTCTTAACAAAATTATTGCTTGTATGCACAAGTGGCCCATGATGCTATATGGAATGCAGATTGTGCAGGGTAAAATCAAATTTAAAAAAATTGCTGGTGTGTCTCCCCAGAGACTATGAGAAATCCTTTGGGAGGCAAGGTGACGCAGGGGAAATTGGAAAAGATGCATAGAAAACGGTGTACTGCAATTAGGATTGGGCAGAGTAGTGAGTGACCTGGTCCATGACCCACAGAAACACACACAAGAGACCTCTGAGTGAATGTCATGTGATCTCTGCACTGGTGTGACACTTACTGATTCCTAGTCAAACAGACACAGCTCTGAGAGGAATCACATAATGCATGTATCCCCGAGTGATTGAACCAATATTCACCGGTACTTCTAGGACCTTTTAGCCCAAGAGACCACTCTAGAGACCCCACCTGGCTCAAGGAAATGCCCTCGCAGATCTCAACATAGACCGCGATGCACACAGACCGCCATGATAGACCCAGCGCACACAGCCAGCTCAGTCTACGACTGCGGCAGAGAGGAGGGAAAGAAGGGGGAGGGAAAGCGGGCTTAGGTGAAGGAAAAGAAATGGAAGGAGGAGGCAAGGGAGTAGAAAAGCTTGTGCCAAACTTGTGCATTTGTAGTTCTTGTCAATAAAGCATTACTTTAAATTCATATGTGCGTGTTGTTATGATTGCTGATGGGTTTAGCAACAGAACGACAATGATCCCAAGGAGCTTACCTTTGCGGTAGGTACCGGTATTGCTGAAAGTACTTGCCTTTGTTCGTTCCATGTCGACTCATCGGGAACACTGCGGTGACACTCAAAATACATTGCAGACACAACAGCCTCCCTAGAAGTTGAGCACCAAATGCTATGGAAAGTGCGCCCGCCGATGTTTTCAACAGCCCACTGATGTGCTCCCTCACTGGTTTACTGCAGAGTGACGTTTATGTCTCTCTCACTTTCAACAAATAAAAACTACGTCTTCACAAGTGTCGCGGTCTAGAGTACAGGAGCACCTTTGATCAAACGTGGGGCCAATTACAGGTAAGTGCCAGTAAACTCCGCTACGCGGCAGTGGGTGGAGTTTTTGCCGAACTCCCTACTCTAAGTGGACCTCGGAGTGGCAAAAACTCTGCGATTTCTCCTGGCTGAGCGGAGTTTACCACCCAGGGCTAACTACAATCCTCCTCAAGCACATTAAACTCATATCAGGAAAAATATTTTTTACAAAAAACAAAAAGGCATAGGCCTCTTCTATCGCTGTCCCTAGAAAATGGCTTTGAAAACTGGAAGAAAAGGATTAAACACACTGGCTATGCGAAATGCCCACCAGCTACATGTTCAGAAAACAAACGGGAAGGCATGGACAATAAAGAACACTTGGAGGCCTATGGCTAAAACACACTGGCTACACAACATGACCGCCCTGCCACATTGCACCAGGGGCGAAGACAAAGACAACAAAGAACACATGCAGGCCTATGGCAAAAGCACACTGACTACACTAAATGCCGCCCAGCCATATGGCCATGACGGGCAAATGCATGGACAACAAAGAACCCATGGAGGCCTATGGCAAAAGCACACTGCTTGCACAAAATGGCCACCCTGCCACATGCCATAGAGAACAAAGTAGGCCTAGAACAAAGACAAAATGTGGCCCATGGTAAAAACACACACACACTCACTGGCCACACAAAAATGGCTACTTGGCCAGCAAGGAAAGGAGGCATGGTAGACAAAGATGAAAACGCTACCATTAATTTGCCAATGCATTAAACTAAAATTAAGTCAACTTTAAAAATTCCCAAACCACAAACGTCCCAAGACATCAAAAATTACTCCATCGAAATATACTTTTCCATTTTGCAGAAAAACATAAAATATAAAAAACACATTTTGCATTTAATCTAAGGTTATCCATAATTCAATAGAGGTTTTTAAAAAAACATATAGCACAGAAAGATTTTTTTTAAATACACCAACTGCCTAGTGCTGGCTGGCCGTCGCCGGTGGGTAGACTAGGTCCTAGACAGTTAAATTAGCAATATAGTGCAATATTCACAAACAACACACAAGAAAAATTGAGAAAAAGTACTTTTAAACAAGAACCCCAACCCTCTCAAAAATGTGCAAACATTTTTCTTTTGAAAAACACAAAAAAAATGTGAATGCAAACTAGGCCCCTACTGCAACTCCAGGCCACCCACAGTCAAATTAAAAAATGTACTGGTGCATGTCCTTCATCAAACATCATACTAATTCAAGTTCAAGTTCAAGTTCAAAAACATACTAATTCAAAGTTTGATGTTTGATGAAAACTTTAACTTACTTGATTTCTCACATAAAAACAGCAAAAAAACTTAAAATCCAATGGTGAGGGGCATGGCCAAGCAGGACAAGACAGTTGAAAAACCCGCTTGAGCTAGCAGTCCCTAGTAGCATTTTTATAATCCTGGTGCTATAACTCCATGGAGTCCGGCGCTGCGAGTGCGGAGCACAAGGCTGGAGCGCCCAGGAGGAGCAGGCCATGCTGGGAAGAGTGCAGATGGCAAACCAGCTCTACTGGTCAGGCCTGCTGTAAGAATCAACAGGCTGAAGGCTCCGGCGAGACAGGCATCATACCTGGTGTGGACTCCGGTGGCTCTAGGACTACAGCTGCGGACCCTGGTGCCTGTGCCTGACTGCATCTGGGGCCTGTCCCAGGCCTGCGAGGCCGACTTTGATTCAGGTGATGTTGATGCAGGTGACCACGGGTCACGACGTGTGGAGTGCGGGTTGCGCATGGACGAGGGGGATGCTGGCTGGACACAGGGGTCCTGCAATGTTGACCTCACTCTGGGCATGGACTCCGGGGGCCTCAGATCTGAGATTGCGGGCCAGTGCCTGGAGTCTGACAACAGCAGGGGCCCATCTCCATCAATGACTTTGAGGACAGCGGCTGTGGCGGGTCCTGACCTGCTTGACGGTGGTCCCTGGCTGGTGCAGTGGGTGGTATGGGGGAGCGCGGCCAATAAGGTGGCTGCTGCTGAAGCTCATTCTCTCTCTCTCCCCTCCACCTTGATCGGGGCAGCCAGACGATGGGGGTGGAACACCTGAACCACCTACAGTGAGTTTGACATTCTGGGGCAGCAGAACGCCGACCCAGGAGCACCCCATGATGCCACGACCACATGCCCTGAATAGCCCCAGATTGCGTGGGGCCAGAGGATATGACTGCGGGGGACTGGGCTTGCAGGGTGCTGGGCACTACCCCCACCATGGAGAGCACAATAGAGGACTCCATCGCCGAGCGGTGCTCAAGGACCTGGAGCTGACTTGGATTATCTACTGGCTGGCAATCATTGACCTTGCCTCTCACTTAATTAACCACATAATAGAGGACATTGGAGAACAGATATCAAGGACTAATGATATTGCAAAGGAGTTTGCCGAATATTACCAAAACCTGTATGCTGCCCCGAAACGTCCCAAACAGGAAACCTTGCGACGCTCATCGTAGACCTCTCTCTGTCAGAGCTTAGCCCTGCAGTGCACTACTCCTTTGTAAAGCCCTTCACAGTGGAGGATGGGGGAGGCTGTGGCAGAAATGCAATCTGTCAAGACCCCAGGGCTGGACGGGTACCCAATAAAATGCTATAGCTGACTCTCTCCTCTTCTTCTGACACCCCTTCTAGAAATGTTCCAAGAAGCTGTGGTGAAAGGGCACTTTCCTTTGAAGCAGGACCTAGCCACTATTGTAGTGCTGCATAAACAGGGGTTATCCCCTGAAAGATGCTCATCCTTCTGACTGATATCTTAGATCAATACTGAACTCAAAATCTATGCCAAAACCCAGGTCAACAAACTCAAATCACTGCTTTCTCAGTCAGTTCACCCAGAATAATGTGGCTTCATGCCACAACGTAACAAACACAACTGTAACCACAGAGTTCAAGCTGAATTGGCTTGGCTATCTGAACTGCAGGACCGTACAGAGCTGTTATTATTAGACTTTGAAATGGCTTTAGAATCCGCTGACTGGGCCTTTTTGAGTGAGGTTCTAATGTGAATGAGACTCGGTCCCCAGTTTCAGTCTGATATTCAGCTTCCATATGCATAGCCAAGAGCGCAGGTCTGAGTGAATGGGATCATATCATCTCCCTTCCTCCCATCCCCATGCTTTGGGGGCACTAGACAGGGCTGGCCACTATCGATACTACTATTTGCCCTAGCTATAGAACCTTTGGCAGTCTTGGTTAGATGTGATGCACATCATTTAAGTGGGGCCTGGCTGTGGAGAACCAAACTGCATCACACTATACATGAATGATGTTCTACTTTATTTCTCCAAGCCCTCCTTGACAGGACCCTCGCCTGCTACTCTATATGGGGGAGCATCGGGTCTGAGGTTCAACTGGGCCAAGTCTCTTGAAGGGAGATCACAGTACAGTGAACTGGCAGGCCCAGCTTCCCATCAGAAGGCACATATTAAACTTTTCAGGAACTTCAAGAAGGAATTTTCCTACACAAATCTCAATTGTACTGGTATCCTCAACTCAGTCATGCACTACACGCATAACGTGATGCCTTAATTAACTTGCCTGACTTCAACCCTCTAGGGAAAAACTTCTTATGGGCCCCCTGATGGAGAAAAGGATTTCACAGGTCTATAAATCCCTAGTCATAAATGCTGCGCTATCCGTTGACCAACTCAAGGCCCGCTGAGAGACCTGGGTGGGGCCATTGGACAACCTTGACTGGAGAGATGCATGCATGTCCCCTAGAATCTTGGTCATTCCTTCCAAACTCCGGATGATACAAGTTAATTTCCTCCACATGGCACACCTTACACCGGTCAGACTGTGGAGGGCTAACAAGTTACTAACCCCCTCATGCCCACCTTGCCAGGCACAGAAATCCCCTTTACTTCATGTGGTCTTGGAATGCCCATTATGTCAACAATACTGGGGGAAGTATTCAACAACTTTACTCACATGCTAGGCAAGATGGTAGACCCATCCCCCAGGATTGCCTTGCTGGGAATAATTGATGGTTTTGAGGAAACTCTGGGTGACCAAACCTCATTGAGGATTAGAACAGTACTCACCAAGAAAGAACTCACATGGCACTTGAGCTCCCCAATGGTCCCTCCTCTGTTGACTTGGAAGTTCGCTATTAACTGGTGTGCTAACCTGAAGAGACAATCTACCCAGCCAGGGGATGCCCATTGAAGTACACAAAGGTGTGGGGGAAATGGTGGGAATATAATGTTTTTTAAGGTATCCAGATGTGGGTTTGTACAGCGTGTTTACTTTTTCTGATTAGGAAATGTTGGGTGTGTGCACGCGGAAAACCAATAAAATGTGTTTATTAAAAAAAAACTATGGTATATTCAGCAGGAATTTCAGACAAAGAGAATGACCCTTTCCCTCCAAATACAAATAAAAAGTGACCAACGGATGGACACAGCAGTGGGATGAGCCTTCTGGACAGAAAGAGGAAGTCGGAGTCTCTGTGGCACTTCCAGCCTGTTAAAATAATAAAGTAGAATTTTATAAAATGCGTTTCACACTAGAAAACTACCTGACCCGTCTGTTTGGGTAAAATACCTACTCAAAAAACTATTTTGAGTTGATTTTGATGCCACTCAGTTAGAAAATGGACTCGAGAAGCAGCCCTCTGACTGCAATCACTCAAGACCACCTGCATTAGAATATCGTCCTAGCAACCAGAATCGTGCTTGGGGATGGCAGATCTTGCTCGCACTCGCCAGTTCCCATGCTGAAGCCATGCATTGTTCCCGTTGTCATCTCGTTCCTTGAATGGGAAAAGAATTCGGCCATGTGGCAATTGGCAGAATTTGGCAGACACTCCACATTACAAGTGTAACGTGGAGTAACCAAGTTTCTCCAGTTCTGTGAGCGGAATTAAAATTCTGTCTGGGCATATATACAATAACTAATAAAGTGCATATATCAGTAGCAAAGCATATCTTTTCACAAAGCAGACTCCAAATGATAAAAAATGCAGAATGTCCCAGGAGTGTCAGAAACCTACTGCAGCAGCTGATGTCAACTGGCTCCCATCTTTCAATATTTGGCAGGAAGGAGAATGTTAACTTCAATGCGTGACTGGTAGAGGGGTTAAAACCAATACATCTACATATGCCAGTTTAGCGGAGGGAGGTAGTGGCCCTCTGTCCAAAAAAGGGGTGAAAATCATGGGCTCCTGCCCTGCATTCCCCCACTTTATTTATTAGAAGAGAAGATGGGACCTTCTTAGAAATGCTCGCACCCTTTGGGGATACTTTTCCAGTGGCAACATGTGTTGGCTACCATTCCACTGTGTATTTGGGACATGCATTCCCACGTAGTTTACCTGAGACTTCGACTACTTGAAGGAAATCTCAAGGCGAAATATCGTTGGCATGCGGGTTTCCCTACATCTTGAAATTCCCATGGTGCGGATAGCCCCTGTTACAGGCCCCATCAGAATTCCTGGGTCACATGTAATTAGGGTTTTAAAATCAGGCCCTTCCACAAAGATTTTCGGGGTGACTGCATTGTAAGCGTATGAAGTAAAGAAGACGCAGCAGGAAAGTCCAAAAGCTTTATTCAACAAAGTAGAATAGACTTCTTCAGTTTGCCAGGGCAGCTCTGAGAAATCAGTACAAAGCCAACATTCTAAATAGCCTCCTTCTCAAGGTTCCATGGAGAAGACCAACTGGAGAGGTGGAGGGAGGGGAGGATAGGAAGAGGGCAAGTGGCCTATGTTATAACACATCTCCCTCCGATAAAGGAAAGACAAGGATGAAGGGAAATAAGGTCAAGAAGGGAAGATCGAACAGAAAGGAGAAGAAGAAAAGAAGCAGAAGAACAAGATGAGCAGAGAGAGAGAAAAGAAAAATAAACTTAAACACTGCAGGAAAAAACTTAGACCCGGTAAAAATGCACTGGAACAAAATTAAGACATCATGAAATCTTTGTGCCAACTTGGAGGATGAGGTTGTCTTCTTTCTCTTATGTTGAGATCACCACAACCTGGGAATTTGCTAACCACCATCTCGGGTATCTCCAATGGAATCATGTTGGTGGGACAGTTAGTAAGTCTATCCATGCTCCACATTTTCCCATTTTCAGGGATTACAACATAGTTTTCGACTTTCTTGATCTTTTCAGGTTCATAGAATTTATCGCCTTTGCTACATACATTATAGGGCTTTCTGACCAGAACCCACTGACCTATTTTCCACTCTTTGCTCCTGGCTCACCATTTCTTATCGTACCTGTTTTATACAAAGCTTGCGGTCTCCTCACTTCTCCACCGCTTCTGGGTTAACTGAGACATCTTTGTTTCAGAAGATACAGCTGGGAGACAATTTTGACCCTGCTTTCCTGCCCCTCAACATCTCAAACGGGGACAAACCAGTTGTGACTCTGGGCGTGGTATGGTAGGACCACAACATATCCCTCACGGTTTCTTCTACTGCTTTGCCTGAAGCAACAGCCAACTGAATGGATTCTTTGGTCATTCTATTAACTCTTTCCACCTTACCATTAGCCTTGGGACAATACAGTGGTGTGTGAACATAAGAAATGAAAAGATCTTTAAGGAAGTTCCTCATTTCTCCCGAAACAAACTGAAGCCCGCTGTCTGTGATTAGGATAGCTGGAATACCTTCAGTGGAAAACACCTCTGTCAACAAATTAGTGAGGGTCTTGGTATTGACCATGTTAACAAACCTGGAGGTTATCCAGTGAGAATAGTAATCAATGAGCACTAATATGTACTTCTCTAGTATGCCAAGACCTTGAATCAGTCTCGCCATGTCCAATGCCAACTTGTTCCACGGGAAGGTGGGTACCTCAACAGGATTTAAAGGAGATCGTCTAAGACACTTTGTTTTATCACGTAGACTGCAGGCATGACACTCTTTGACTTTCTCCTCCACTACGTAATCCATGTAGGGAAACCAGTAGTCTGCTCTTAATTTAAATTTAGTGAGAATCCTCCCCAAATGTCCCTCATGCCCTAAATTGACTATTTGTTCCTGTAAGCCCACAGGTGGCACAATTTTCCCTGACCTTAAAATTATGTTTCCGTCTAGGGATAATTCTTCTCTTACATTCCAGAAAGGTTGTAACTCTTCTGGTAAATCTTTACACCTGGAGGGCCATCCCCCCACAATGGAGTCTGTAACCATTTTAAGGATGTGGTCTCTGTCTAACTGTGCCTCCCACTCAGTTTTCAAAATGGCTCAGATGGTAACTTCTAAAATGGTTTCTCCCTTATCTCTGGTTTCCTCTAGTTTTCCGCTGGGCCCCGTGACAAGAAATCTGCAGCACAGTTCTTGATACCTGGGACATACAACCTTGTAGTTGAAACCTTGCAGTCTCAATACCCACATAGCTATGCGGGGAGTAGTATTTTCCATTTCTTTCTTTGCAAAAAGGGACAGTAGGGGTTTGTGATATGTCCTAAGTTCAAATGGTAGCCCCCACAAATAAAATTTAAAATGGTTGACAGCCCAGTAGCATGCCAGTGCCTCCTTTTCCACTGGAGAATAGTTGACCTCTGCACCAACCAAGGTCCTGGAGGCAAATGCCACTATTTTCTCCTGATTGTGTACCCTCTGTTAAAGAGTAGCCACTATGCCTCTATTACTTGCATCCGTTGTAAGTATGGTTTCTCTATCAACCTGGAAATTCCATATGTAAGGTGCATTCGCAATGGCCTTCTTAATTTCTTCAAATGCTGCCTCATGCTCCCTCTCCCACAAAAAAGAGGTACCTTTTTTTAGTAAATCCTTAAGGGGTTGGGCCAACAGAGAGAAATTCCTTATGTATTTGGCCATGTACTCTGCCAAACCCAAGAACAATTTGATTTCCTCCTTAGAAGTAGGTGTGGGAGCCCTGCGTACTGACTCTACCAGATCCATTTTTCGTTTGATTCCCTCCTCTGATATTGTGTGCCCCAAATAATCTACGGATGTGACACCTAGTTTATATTTACTTTCTTGGGTGGTGAATCTGGCATATTTTAACTTGCACAGAACGTCTCTCACTTTACGATTGTGTTCTCCCTCACTAGCACTGTATTTTAAAATGGCATCTTGGAAACACATTGGGGGATATTCTCAAGAATGTGCGATAAACATCACCAAAATAGGTTAACGCAAGTTTTCATATCGCCGTCTATCGCGGGAAAATAACTCAGTGTTAACATCGTATTTTCAACATGGCGGTAACATGCGATAGTCTCCCGATAATGCGTCAAATGTCCGCAATAACATTACCTGGACGGCGATGAAAATCCAAACCCGAACGCGAAAAAAGTTGCGATTGGCCCAACCGCGATAAGACAATCAGCAAAAAGCAGCGCCAGGCCTGCAAATCACACACGTCAGGCAGGAAAAATCACTACAAAAGCAGAAAAAAAAAACACAAACAAAAACCAAACTACAGCGAAGCTCAATGGAGGCAGCCGGAGCCGGTACAGAGGATGGCCAGAACCCCACAAGCCCCCCGGAGCAGCCTGGGACCTCGGGGACAGGGAAGGGCAAGGACAAGAAGAAGAGGAAGATGCGGTTCAGTCCGCAGGAAAACAGGATCCTGATCACGGAGGTGATAGAACACCATCAACAACTGTTCGTCACCTCCACTTTGTCATTGGCAACAAAAAATGCAACATGGCAGTCCATCCTGGACAAGGTGAATGCAGTTGGAGTGCTGAGGAGGACAATGGAAGAGCTCAAGAGGCGCTGGAATGATGTGAAGCGCAAGACCAAGCAGAAAGTCGCCAACAACCATAAGGCAGCAATGCAGACTGGAGGTGGGAGTCCAGCACCACAGGAGGAGCTGGATGAGATGGAGGAAATTGTGTCCACAGACATCAGTGGGGAGACGGTGGCAGGAGTTGGGGGACCGGACACTGCTCAACATGACCTGACACAACAGCAACAGGGTGAGTAACCACCAGGGAATGGGGGGACGGAGGGAGATGGGCACAATGGCACACATGCACAATTAAGTACAGCACAGTGCACACCCACAATGACTCTGGATCATGTCCCTGATCCCCTTGGCACACTGCAGCACACCTAGAAGCAGCAAGAAGGCCCCCATCGACTATGTGCTCAGAGGGGGCCCTTCCCATACATCACCAATCTCACAACCAACCCATGCACATGTGCCAAACCCAGCAAAGCGGCGTGTCTGTGAGCCACACTGACAATGCAAGTGACACTGCATGACGAATAGCATGGCTGCAGTCAATATATCATGACATGTTGCACGCCACGACACTGAGGTGGCTGAGTGTGGACCACATCCGTAAAGGAGCAGGTCACACTCTGACACATCCACCTGCACAAACAACCCCTGACGTCAACAACACATCTGCGGACAAACCATGTCCCAGAGTCCCAACTACCACCAAGACCCAAATTCACCCAAGTCTACAACATCTCAGTACTGTATGGGCACAGAAGTCAAAGGCACACTGCCTGAAAGGGACAAGGGGTAGCAAAATCAGGGCTGCAGGGGCGACCCTCCCAAAATGCAGCATACACACATGACATTCAGAGCACATCAGCATCGACAACAATGTGGTACAAACTGCAACACGTTTACAACAGGACAGAGGACACAACAGGTGCCGCCTGTGTGTAGAAACTGGCCAAGCACATTTGGCACAGCAGGGAAATGTGAGATGTCAATGTACAAGTACAAACACATATCCGTGATGTTGACGAAATGCCCACTGTCCCGCATCAAATAGGCAGCTCCTCCTAAATAGTCACAATGTACATTGTCATGCAGCCTGCATGTGAACTTGTACAATGCGTCAACATACATGTGAACACAATGTAACACTGCATCTCCCCTTCACATTGCAGAGGGAGCATCAACACCTCCTGCAGAGCAGCCCCAACAGCTCTTCACTGATGACGATGAGGACATCACCAACATCGACACCGAAGCCCTCCAAATCCTCATTGACAGCTTCGGCACCCCACCTCCAGGAGCAGGGCAGCCCAGCTGCATCAAGGAAACCCCACCCCCTGCACAGACCACACAGCAGGAAGCACCTACCACCCCGGCTGTCTCCCAGGACCCCCACGAACAACACATGGCCTTCCAACGCCGTGTGTCAGAGGTCCAGGAGAAGATGGCTGATCAGGTGCGGGTTGAGTTCGACCTCATGGCAGCCAAACTTGATGCCATACATGGGTGTCTGATTCCCATCAGGGACCACTTACAGTCCCTAACAGACACCCACAGTCCGCTCCATGCTCTCCAATGATCCATGGCTGACATCGCTGGAGTCATGATACTGAGACGAGGACAACTGTCCAGTCAAAGTGCCTCCAGCGATGTCAGCCGGGAGTTGGGACAGAGGCGGGGGCTCATGGAGAACATGGAGCGGATGACGGCGGAAAGAATGGCTGCCACAACTGCACACCAGCGAGTTGTAGCTGGGACCTTCCATGCCCTGCAGCACATCGTCATGGCATTGCTGCCTCAAGGCCTTGTGAAGATGAATGCTGCTGCTGCTTCTACATCCACATCTCCGCCCCCTGATGTGTCAGTGCCTACCAGTGCGGCAGGCAATCCACCTCCAGCCCCCGATGTGTCAGTGGCACACAGTGCGGCAGGCAATCCACCACCACCCACTTGTGAGGCACATGTGACATCAGAGGATGAAGATGCGGGTGAATCAACCTTACTGGTAAGGAGGCGGCAGTAGCACTCATCTCCGCCATATGGCCTGTTTCTGCTTGGTTCTGCCCTTTGCATCATCACCTTCCACTGTTCCCCAATACACTCTACAACACTCACCTTGGACCTCGACATGGACTGCCATTTTTTGTTTGGTTACCAATGACACAGCGATCAGACTGCAAACTGAACTCTTCCTCTTCCAATGTACTTGTCATTCCCTGAAGGACTCTGGCTGGCCCTCCACGGGCCAATAAGGTGAAGTGGGGTTTGCATGGCCCTGTACTGCTCCAGCTGCAACACTACACTGGATGCGAATTAAACATTCAGAATCGCACAGATGTTTCATGTCTTTGATCATTCAAGTATGAGAGTATGGATGAATGTAGGGTCAGTGATTCCCCCTTACGTCCATGTTGCTCATGTCGTGGGACTTGAGTCACAGGGTGCAACATTGCCGATTGCGGTCCGGGTGGCGTAGACACTACAACAGAGACACAAGCATTAGTTACTTCCTTGTCCAGCCCAGAACTGAAGCACGCCCAGAGCCCCGGGCTCATTGTGCCCACCCCTACGCTGGCCTGCCATATCCCAGGCCAGTCCACTCCGCTTACGCTCAGAGGGGACGACAACAAAGCTACATGTCCCAGGTCTTCCCTGTAGTGATCTGCTGATCACTGATCTAGTTGTCAGCATGCCACAGCCACTCCCTGAGGGCTGGTTAACACCCACACCACACCCATCCAGCACAGGCGTCACAGGACATGTGACCCTGCCAATAAAAGGGGCCTAGCACATCACATTCCCCAATGCCGGAGATGACATGATGGCGTCCGCACCACGAGACCCAATCATAAAGGGTCCATGACTTGTGGCGCACTGGGTTAATGGCACCCGATGCACAGTGGCCGGCACGGGCCTACCGCCACATGACGATGACTTGCGGTGCACTGCGTTGGTGGCACCCAATGCACAGCAGCCGGCACGGGCCTACCGCCACGTGACGATGACTTGCGTTGCACAGGGTTAGTGGCACCTGAAGAGCTGAGTGGGTGTGCAGCCTGCGATGATGCGTTGGCCTAGATGCGGCGTCCAGCGAATGAAGACTCAAATTGAACAGTGTGCCCTGCTGGACTGCAGTGTACGCGCAGGCAGCAGTCAGCACACACATTACTCCACGGTGCGGTGCCACAGGGTGCGCTGGGGGCCTGTGGCATGGAAACCAGCGACCGGCTGAGGAGATTGCACCGGCACGTGGAGGGCCCTCTTGGAGACACACCGGTGGCGGCAGGTGAGCATTGAGGCCTGGGTGCGCAGGGGCGGCCAGTCATCGCTGGGCGGAGGACCGGTCTGGGGACCAGGGCTGGGGTGCAGCAGGCGCACAGGATCGTGCAGGTACCACCGGTCACGGCGGTGGAATCGTGGCTGGGTGGGTGTCGACGCCCTTGCTGACACGACCATGCATGCGATGATCGTGATGTGCGCTGGTTGGTTTGGGATGTAGCCACCTCGTCTCCAGTGTGAATGTGCCCGTTGAAGGTGGTCGGCCACGTGCGTGTAGGCCTATGGACAGGTTGTGGCGGAGACTGAGACACACACAGTAGTCACTTTGGTGGTGGATTTGTGACGTGTGCATTCCCACAGTTGTGAGTTGGGGGGATTGTGGAGTTGAGGTGTGTGGTGTGTTCAGTTGGTACTTGCCGATGGGCAGTGCATTTCCATGGGGGCCATTCTCAAAGTGCTGGTTGGTGGCGGACTTGCAGACATGTGGGAATCATGCACACTGCCTGGGGAGTTTGCAACGACATTAGTGGACAGGCCACTGTGGTCCACTTTTGCATGCACAGTGATGGCATGCGTGTGGTTGCTGTTGCGGTGATTGTGTGCAGTGTCGGTAGGGGGCACAAGTCATACACGTGTGCTGTGAATTGCCCCCAACACGTGCGTGATGCCAGCTATGGCGTAGTACCCTTGCGTGGTCTCAAGTTGTTCCTGCGCAGTGTGGGGGGAGTGAGGGGCAGGGGTTTCGAGCTGAGACACACCGTGATGCTTTCAGGTATGATGAGTCCTGCATGATGTGACCTTAACAGCAGTTTGTGTGGTTGTTACCTTCCTCTTCATTCCTACGACGGTTACGGCCACACAAACTTCTGTTACGGTCTTCTCATGCATGGTTTGTCATGCCTGTGAGCATTCCGGTTTGTCCAAGTGCAGTACACTGTACCAGATTAGGCATGTGACTATACGGAAGTTTGACCATTGTCACCATTTCTCCCACAGGTTTCTGAAGACACGTTGCCCTGTTGGAGTTCCCCTTTGGGAATGAAACGCGTTGGCTGAGCTTTTCGTTTTGTTTGTTTGTGTATTTGTAATAAAGTTCTGTTTTTACACTACTGTTGACTACTGGACTTCATGACCTGGCGCACCCACATTTCGGTTACTACGATCTTGGGTCTGGGGCACGGAGGCGTCTTGCACGGCTGGCGTTGGGGTTGGTTGCGCAGGTGCACTACGAAATGGAACTATCATGTGGTGCGAATACAGGGGCCCGCCGTTGCTTTTGTGGACATGCATCCATGACATATGTGAGGGAGTTTGATGGGGCTGGCTGTGAGACTCCTCCGACTCCGGCAGTTGTTGGTTGGAAGGTACCAGGGGCCAACAGGTGCAGCACAGCCAGAAGCTTTGTCTGCGGGGGAATGTAGGTTGTCCGCTGTGTTGGTACCGTCAGCCTGTGGGCAATGTGGGTCAGGATGCGGTGGATGGTTGTCCTTTTGAGCCTGTGTTGGCCAATGGCTTCCTCTGGCGTTGAGTCTCTGGGGCTGGTGCGTTTTAGAGTTGTCCTCTGTCCTGCACTGCCTAGGTGGTAATCTGGTGGGGGTGGTCCGGGGGGGGGCTGGGAGTGGTGGCGGTGGGTGTTGTGGCCCTCTTGGTTCTCCGAGCTGCATGATCATTGGCTCCATGGCATCTGTTGGTCTTCATATGTGACTCTGGGCTGGGCTCCCTTTCATACTGCAGGTAGTCGTCCTGCTTAACACCAGCAAAAGGCAGGTGTTAAATCCCTGCTGCTAACGCGCCTTATCGCCTGTTCTTTGTTCGCATCGCAGATCTGGCTGGTCGTTGAGAATATCGCGAAGTGGTGTTTTCGTGTGTTTTTGCACGGGAACACCTACTCTGCATATCATTAGCGTTAGTTGTCGCACTCATCCGTGGCAATGTTTTTTGCGGCAGCTATCGCTGGTAAACTGGCGATGTCGGCAGTTTGCACCAGCTTGAGAATAGGGCGATAAATCTATCACCACTTTTGCGGCGCTAAAGTGTCGATAAATCGGCGATAAGTCCTTGAGAATATGCCCCATTGTCTTCTCACAATCTCTCAGTATGTGTTGCATGATCCTTTGAAAGGCTGCAGCGGCCGAAGCTAGCCCAAAAGACATTCTCAGGAATTTGAAATTACCAAACGTGTAGTGAAAGCTGATAACATTCGAGAGTCTGGGTGGAGTGTGACCTGGTGGTATGCTGAGGATAAATCAAGTACTCTGAAATACCTGGCATCTTGGATAGTGCTTAACATTTCATGTATCCTCGGTAGAGGATGTCTATCCACCCAAATCTTTGAGTTAAGGGCCCTCAACCCCCTGACTTACAAGTTTTTGTAGTTCCAACCTTAAAAGTTCCCTCATCATAAGAGGAATGGATCTAGTTTTATGGACCACCGGAATAGCACTTTCTTTGAGGGTGATTTTGTGCATGTAATTATTTAACTTTCCCAGATGGTTTGAAAATACTTCTGGGAATTCCTTTGTTAAATTGGTCCCCACTGACGGTTGTTTCACTAACAAGACCTGGTCCACATTGTTGGGATCTAAAGTAATCCCCAATTTTTTCTGGTGTTTCCATCCCAATAAATTGGACCCACTTTGTGTGACGTAAACTTTACCTACTGTGTGTCTGTTCTTGAATGATATGCGCATTCTCACCATGCCCTATAGGGGAATAGGCTCCTTATTGTACCCCCAGGCTGAATGTCAGGTGCCTCCAATACATACTCATGCTTAGAAAACTTATCATCAAACATTTTCTTCTCAATTAAGGTGTATGGATAACACGAGTCAGCAGAAAGTTGAACTGTTACTTCATCAAGACTAATATCACAAGTAGGGTATTGTACAGTCTCTTCCGCTTCAGCCTGATCTACTTGAAAAATATAAGCCTTTCTTTCCTCCCCTTTGTCCTCAGACTCGGAAACCATGTGTACTTTGTCACCGTGCACTCTGCAAACCTTAGCAAAGGGCCCTCTTTTGTTGCATTTCCTGCTGATTACACTCCTTGCAGTACATTTCAAATTGTGAGCTAGATGGTTCTGATTACCACATCTGTAAAAGCGTACATTGTCATGTTTGGTTCTATGAATCTCCTTACTTTTCTCATTAATTCTACACACAACCTCCTCCTCAGAATGTCCTTTCACCTCATTTTTCCCTTTGTGAGACCCACTACTTAACTTCATCTTCTTGATGCATAAAGCTGTATGTTCTATTCCTTTCGCTATATTTATCGCTTCAGACAGATCTGGGTTTCGAGTAAGTAGTTCTTGCTGTATTTTCTGATCATTGGTACATCTATCTAATTGATCCCTTATGAGCGAGTCTGTGAGAGCACCAAATTCACAAGTTGCTGACATACCTCTTAAGATGGCTACATATGCAGATGCTCTTTCCTCTCTTCTTTGAACTCTAATGAAACATTTGTGCCATTTTAGAACAACATTAATCTTTTCTTTAAAGAGTCCCTCTAATTTTCTCAAAGTATATTCATAGACATCCTCTCCTGTACCCTCTTCATCTGTGTCCTCATTGAGTTCCCCACCAGTGATATCTCCATATACTTTCCTCCCTTGGATTCCTAAATTATGCAACAGAATATGCTGTTTCCTTACAGACGAAAATGTTCCCCCACCAATGCTTATGAGATAAGATTTAAATATTCCTAACAACCTTCCCAAAGGTATGTCTGGTTCTCCTAGTTCATTCAGAAATGGTGAAGGCTGGTTCATACTCGCTGCAGCGATAATGAGATACAGTAAGACAGTAAGGCTGAAGATAGAGGTATGTAAGGTAACTGTATCTGCACAAGAATCCAGTTAATAGTAGATTTGCAATTGCCTTATGCCCACCTGTAATTGGAGCAATAATATCACAGTATTCATTAAAGGTCAAATGACACTTCCTGTAGATATTACTATTTAGACATTAAAAGGTTCAAATGACAGTACCTGTGGGAAAAAAAATTGTTAAGAGAGGATTATAAATCATTAACTGTGGTTACTCCATGAAAAACATAGATGTACATTAAGTATAATTCAATCGTAAAAGAATAGTTCTCTTTTACTCTCTTTCAAGACAAAAGCTGGTGTCAGTCAATCTTGTGCCTCCCAGTGTCTGCTCCTTTCACCCAGCAAGACATAAATGGGCGGGGAAAGTATTCCTCTCAGTCCGCTTCACTGCTCTGAAGCTTGAGGACGAACCGTCCCCCAGTGGGGGACACTTGATGCCGGAAAAAGCTGAAGATGAGCGAGGACTCCCTGCACCCGCTGACAGAGCGAGAGCGTAAATGCGTTGAAATCCAATGACGAGTGAGCGCTGCAGCACTGCTGACTGTGCGAGAGCGTCCCTTCACTAGCAGCTCGACGAATGTGAACCACCTCCAAACTGCCTCAAAGATTGACAGCCAGCACCTCAGGAGAGCGCTAGGGGCCCCAAGTGGTGACGTACACACCATGACAAAAGACCTGGAACATGCCTTCAGTGGGCTGTAGCACCTCCTGTACTCGGTCGCGCCCCGAGTGCTCTAGGAGCGCCGCTGAGGGTTAGAACTAACGCCGACCCACCACAAAGGTGGCAGCCAACTCCGACATGCTGTGGTAACTCCGCATGACCCCAAAACGAGCGTGAGAACATGGACGCCAACCCTGGCCAAAGGACACCGGAGTTGGGTACGTCTTTAAAAGAGACTGGGCAGCGTCTCCAGGCTTGGACTATACCTAGCCCCGATTCTTTAAAAGCTCCCCAAATAGCACGCTTGCATGGGAGGAGCACCGGGGAAGGCACCACTGAATCAGCGCTCACTGAATAAAAGTCCAAAAGGCTACAAAGCTGCCAACTGGAGGGTGCATCGATGACCTGAAACTGAATTTAATATGAATGAGCCTCTTCAAAATCACGCTACTTTCGTCTGGACTGGAACTTGATGCTTTCCACGAAACTCAAAGGATAGCAAGGGAACGTTTGCCCAAGGTATCCACAGGGAAAGTCTACAGCACGTGTTCATCTTAACACGTACGCCTCTGGCAAGATGAATATCAACAGGGTGAAGATGTCCCGCTGTCCCTTACACAGCATCCCACGATCGTCGCCAAAATGAAGTAAAGACACAGCAAGAAAGTCCAAAAGCTTTATTCAAGTAAGCAGAATAAACATCTTCAGCTTGCCAGGGCAGCTCTGAGAAATCAACACAAAGCCAACATTCTAAATAGCCTCCTTCTAAAGGTTCCATCGAGGAGACCAACTGGAGAGGTGGATGGAGGGGAGGAGGGGAGGAGAGGAAGAGGGCAAGTGGCCTAGGTTATAACAATGTAGGGGCATATTACCAAAGAATAGCGATAAACATCGGTAAGCGCATTTAGCGCGTTTCTGTATATCGCCGTCTATCGCCGGATTACATCGCCGTG
This sequence comes from Calotriton arnoldi, assembly GCA_963921515.1. Taxonomy (NCBI): domain Eukaryota; kingdom Metazoa; phylum Chordata; class Amphibia; order Caudata; family Salamandridae; genus Calotriton; species Calotriton arnoldi. The sequence goes on along the minus strand of CAWUFW010003068.1, from coordinate 261,925 downwards.
TTAGCGGCGTATTATCAACGCTTAGCTAACAGGCGATGTAATTCCAGCGATAGAGGACGAAAGTGAGAAATAGCGTGTGAAATCCAGCGAAGATTTCACAGCGCTAAGGGGCTGCTTGTTGATAGGGGAGGTTGGACCTAAACATACAATCCACCTCCCATTATTAGTATAGCTAAGTCAAATAAAAAGCAGACGTTAAATTCAAACGATAAACGCGGTTAGCGCGTTTTTTTTTATCGCTTCGCGGGTCTGCTGCAGGGTTGTTAATAGCGCAAAGCCGTGTCAGCGTGAATTGACATGGAGTTATGGACGGGAACGCCTACTTTGCATGTCATTAGCGATATTGATCGCTGACATGCAAAGTAGCAAGGAAACACGCGCTAACGCTTGTTAGCGTGTCCTTGTTGATAGAGTAATAAAAAAATCGCGGCTTTTTCGGCGCTATGTGCCGAAAAAGCGGCGATTATACCCTTGATAATATGCCCCGTTGTGCTTTGTTATCAGGAAACGAAGGCATTATTCCAGATTCTGATATGTTGCTTCTATAACGAAAAGTATGTTTGAATTGATAGTCCTTTCCGTTTTCGATCCGAGTGTCACTTGTGTTTATTACAGTATGTTTTTGAACGCCATGTGTGAAAGATTATTTAATTTACTTTTTTTTCGAATATCTTGCCAATATAAAAGAAAAATATTGCCACATAATAATCAAGTCAGACATAAAGTTTCTAGGCTTAGATAACTTAATTAATTTAAAGCAGTAAACCCCAGAGCCCAATTTCTACTTCTGTAAAATTTGAAGGACCTTTACTGCACCCATTAAATAGCATTACCTCAATATTTACAGGGTGTGGTGAATAGCCCCTATTATGAGTTTTTGTGCATGAGATGTAACATGTGGATCTGATATTTATTGCACAAAATGTACTTGTTCCTTTTATCATGGCATACCCCCGATATATTTTGCCAGTGTTTCCCTCTTGAAATATGTTACAGGAGATATGGTACCAGAATATCTTGCCTAAAAAATTGTCCCGATAGAAATATTGTTTCCTAAATATGATCTAATAAAATATCAACCCTTTGGAGTGAATGAAAAATATATACCCAAGCCTTTTTGTAAACAATATTTAGGACATTTCTGTCAGGTGGTTGTTCTATCAACATTAATCTGACATGCAACGTCGCAGGAAACTGTGGAAGTGCAATAATCATTGAACAAATCGTAATCCCAAAGCCTCCACGAACTTCTCTTTGTGCAGGGACCATGTTAGACTTCCAGCTCATAAAAAGGTCTTTCAAATCAGCACAGACATAGTTAATGTAAAAAATTCAGATCAGAGAATCCTAATGCAGACAGGGGATATTGGGCCCGACTGAAGCAACTGAGGAATTTCACCATCGATATCTTAAAACAGACCCCCGAACTGGGTACAAGCTCCCCTTTTACAGTGGCGGCTCGCATAGGGCGTGCTGCGGGGCGGTGAGGCGGGGCGGGGGAGGGGCAGGGTGGGGGGTAGTAAACTCGGACATACGACAGAACGGAGGAAAGTCATTATTACGTTCCTCCGTTCAGTTGTATGTCCGAGTTTACTACCCCCCACACCCTGCCCCTCGCCGCAGCACGCCCTATGCGAGCCGCCACTGCCCTTTTAACACTTGACTGTCCGGGTAGTGAGGCAGAGAAGTCCAAGGCTTACTCACGGAAAGTGCTATGGGCTAGAGACTCGGCACTCAGCAAGGCAGCAAACACTCAATAATTCACTGTCCAGTCACGAAAATTACTTTATTAAACTAAAGTATAAATACTGTGCAGTGACTAAACACATATTTACAAAATGATAGGTGGAAATGCCCATGGTGACACCTGCTAAAGGGCCTCACAACTGATAGAGGATGCACACCATTGAAACGTCACCCATGTGTAGAAACCCTCTCAATGTACTTGGGACCCCCTGCACTGGTGGCATCTTTAATGATCTGCGCTCCAGCAAGCCCTAATCCCTAGAATCACCATACAACCCTATGTGCCTAACACAACATGAGGGCTGCATTAATAAAACGTTAGGCCTACTAGGGTGTTACCATAACCATCAACGATAAAATACATGCTCAAACACGATGCAAATCAATACTCAAAACCTTTCAAGGTGGTACAGCATTTCTTTGATGTAAAGGATATATTCAGCGATTTACTGCGAAATGCACATTTTTAAATTAATTTTATTTGTTTCGTAAAATAAAACAACAGGGAGATGAGTTGGACATTTTGTGTGGTAAAACGTGCAGACCTTCATACATTCCAGGAAGCAAAGCCCCACATTTCCTTGTCTGCTGGAGGTACTTCAATTACACTTAACTTGATCTCGGGTTAATCAGTCTTTTCGATATGTTAAATACTGTTACCCAAGAGCTCAGCATTCAATTTCTGAATATGCACCTTGGTGGTTCCTTTATATTTTACCCACACCCACCGGATCATTTCACATTTCTTTCGGCATCATCTACCTTCATATACATATTACTCAGCAATATTGCACCAATACCTGTCTTTTTTCAATGCTACCCCTGTGGCAGCACACCTGCACCCTGCACTAATGCACTATATTTCCCCTTTCCACATTCAGGCCCAGATTACAAAGTATTTGCTGATGCTTGAGTGGAGTCTCTTCACCATATATCACCAGAATACACATTTTTTTTAATGTTAATGCAAAATTGGTCTTAGTAATTCTAGCAAGAAACGTCCTTCTTGAAGGGCTGGACATTGGCTACTCCACAGCGTTTACAAAAAAGTGCCGGTTTGGCCACACCCTCTAAGACAGTCATCATTTTTGGTTCTAACAACAAAGTCACATATTGATAAAGTTATCAATGATCAAAACATACAGTGTTAGAGTCTTTCTTCTACACTAATGAAGGTGACAAATCCGCCTGAGCAACTAGCAGCAAAAGTCCACACACCACAAAACTTCTGTACTAAAGCTCCAGCCCCAATAGTGCTTAATAAATGTGACCCCCTAAAAAGTAGGGTAAGTATATTTCCAATTTCCTGGAAGGTTCTTGTGTGAGTGTGTCACGCTCGTGACAGCCCATTCTTTGTGCAGTGCCCTTGATCATTTTGGACACCATACAAACCAATCATGCAAAATTTAAATTCTCTCTAGAGGCTACTGGGACACTCCTTTCCAACCTGCAGTGCCGCTTTGATGCAGCCATACCTGTGTCTTCTGTTTTGGTTCTCCTAGTTTTTTTTTTTATACCAAGTGCCCTCTAGAGCACTGTTTTTCATTCTTTTACTCAGGTGCCACTGTCCCAAGTGTGGGGCACCCAGGAACTCTCTCAGGTCTACATTTGTCTTGATGCTGGCTGGGGGAGCAGATTCTTTCTTTTTCTCCCACTTGTGCACACACTAGATCAAGAGGGAACTGAATCCTGTGCTCTCTTTGCTGCCTCAAACCCAACCTTTTGGCTCTCTGCAGATACAGGCATGAGGAGTGGGATGGGAGGCAAACAGTGGAACTCCCAGGACTCTAGCCCTCCTCAGGTGCAAATTTGTGAAGTGGAGCATTGCATTCTTGCTATGGTGGGTCCCAGGGGTTTATTTGTGGAAGTGCAGCACTGTGTGCTTATTCCAGTTGGGAGTCCCCTGGGAATGGGTGCACCCTGAGATTTATTTATATTTATTAAACCACTCATCACAGTTATGCTTTCTTTTGTCTGGTGGCCCTGGGGATGTAGGTGCAGAACATCCCCCTCACAGGTATACCATGAGATTTCTGGTTTCTCCAGTCTTGAGTAGCTGATTCTCACAGAGGTTTTGCGTTTGGCTTCTGGCAGTCAACTCAACCACGAAGAGTGTGTTTAAGGCCTCCTGATCTCTAGATGTTTCTGATTTTTCTGGAGGTGATTTTAGATTGCGCTGCATCCAATGATGAAGAAAGCTCTGGGACCTGCCCTCTTGCCCTTCAGCTGTTTGCAGCCTCCTAGATCCAGGGCCTAAAGCAGCAAAATGTCACCTCATTTAAGGCAGACCACACTACCTGCTAGCAATACCTAGATTCCTTGAGCTCATGGCCACCTGTGCATTTTTTTAGCAATCTAGGGTACCCCTTCCCAGGGCACTTCCAGCCAGAACTGCTCCACAGGAATCCAAAGGCAAACCTCTTTTCCAGGGTCCACAGAACGTCCACCCTCTACTGTTCCCCAGAGTGAGTGAGGAGGCCAGTGCCATTGGTCCTGGAGTCAAGAGTCCACAAAGTACTTAGAAGTAAAAGTCCGTTGTGTACCTCCACTCCAGTCAAAGGGTTGTCCACAAACGGCAGCTTCCTTCTTCCTCTGTAGTTGCTCTTCTTCTCAGCATTTCTTTGTGGCACAGGGACTTCAAAATGGAGGAGGGGTTTTATAGAAGGTGCATGTCTCTGTCCAATCAAGAGAAGTCACATCATCCCTCCATTACTCACAGACACTTTCTAGGAGCTGCTCACTTGCTGCTCCAAACCCCTTGCACAGCATGATGGAATTTTTAAAGATCACAGAATCAACCTTTGGTTTGTAACAGCTCTGTCCTGGGCCTTAGCCCAGCCTCTAGCTACCACTGCAAACGGGTTCCTTCTTTCCAAACCTTCGAGGTGGGAGTCGTGGGGCAACCAGACCATAGGTTTTCCAGCCCTCATTTCTCTCTCTGAGAAGGGCATACCCAGGATTATAAGTGAGGTGAAAGTTAATCAGTCTGCGCCCACCCGTTCCTCTACCAGAGGAAGGTTTAATCCCTCCAAATGGGCCTACTGTCTGGAGGAGACTTTGATCTGTTGCTGGCCTGCAGAATAACTAAATTGGCTCAAAAGGGTAGCCAAAAACCTGAATCTCATTGATGGCTGATACAGAACAGTACAGCAAAGGCCAGAGTATATAATGGAGCACAAATATGGCTGATGTAGTACTATATTCGCACCCTGGATCTTTAAAAAAATGTAGAAACTGACATTACTTAATTTTTTATGTTAAGCTAGTGTGAAATTAATATTTTGACTGGGGGCGAGTGAAATTGGCGCAATTTGCTTTGCTGTGATTGGGTGAAATTTTGGCAAAAGTACTCGAAATACAAAACCAACATTTCCTGGTATATTTTCGTGTGAAATGCATTCTCCTGTCAATTTTGGCGTGAGGATACATTTAAACAAATCACCTCAAACAAAAGTCACTCACATTGTGGGGGATATGTACTAGGAAGTGGCGGAGCGTCGTTAGCCTCCGTGGCTTAACGACACGCTCCGCCACTTCTGAAACTCAAGGCTGCACCATATTTACAAGAATGTGGTGCAGCCTTGTGTTTCCCCCTGCGATCGCGCTAAGTTTAACAACTTAGCGCCAACGCAGGCACCCTTGCACCAGAGTGCAAGGGTGTCTGCGTGGAGGGGAGGATTGGTTATGTGTAGGAAGGTGTCCCTTCTTGCACATAAACAATCCTAAAATGCCATTTTGTAACTTTCATGTGTGCTGCTTCATGCAGCACACATGAAAGTTACAAAATGGCAGTTTTTAAAAGGTCTGTTTATGTACAGGAAGGGGCACCTTCCTGTACATAAACAAACCATGGCATTTTGCTTTTTCCATGTGTGCTGCACATGGAAAAAGCAAAACGAGGAGAAATAATGCATTTCTCCTCGTTTTGCCAATTTAAGACCAGGATTTTCCTGGTCTTAATTTTGGCGCTGCCTCCTATGTACGCCACCCTTGTACATAGGGGGGCAGCGTCAAATACAATGGATGTTGCGGTGGAACGCCCAACACAACACCCACTGCACGCCCCTTTCGCGCTAACCATAGCATGAAAAGGGTGCCTTATGTACAAGGCAGCGTTAAGCCACGTTAAGTGGCTTAACGCTGCGGCTTAACGCTGCCTTGTACATAAGGCAATGCCCCTATCGCCACCACAATGTCCGTAAAAGTGACGTTGTGGTGGCGAAAGGGGCTTGTACATATGCCCCTGTGTTCTTTGTGTGCACTCACAGTATGTTTGCATCACAAGAGTAGCACGAAATTCCAGAAATGAAACAAATTATGCCAACATAATTAAAAATTTGCCCAAACCTAACATTACTCAGCGCCCTTTTAGAATGTGAATGCAGTAAAACACCCCAGACTTACAGTTAAGCACTGAAGACTCACTGTAATCAAAATGAAATCGGGATATTTCTTTTTCAATACCTAATTACGTTTTCAGGCTTCCAGAGGCCTTTTACGCAGATTACTCAAAGCCTTATCTGCAACAGGCTCCCTGTATGCACATGCCAGGCGGAGTTAGACAATAATGCCGCTTGCTCAGCCCACACATGGGTGCACAAGTCTTTGCATGTAATAAGCACAGAGGGGCTTATTTACAAGGCCCTTGCGCCACTTTTGCGTCATTTTTAACATGGGAAAAGTGACGCAAAAGTGGCGCAAGGGGCTTGTAAATCTGCCCCAGAGACTTTTGACCCAACTCTACAGCAGCCGGCCTTATTTTGAATGGGGTCACTGGCGGTTATTAGTCAATACCATTTCACAGAAGCTTATTGTGAGTGACCCTCATTTAGGAAGGCTCGGTCACTGCAGAAATCCCAAACCACCTGGTCACAATCATAAAATCGAGGGGGATTAAGCGGATCAGAATCCTCTCTCTCAGAGTTAATTTGGATGGTTATTTTTAAACATCCGAAACAAAAGGATCCACCTCAGAAGAGGTTTTTTTAAAAGGAATGTGTTTCCAATCTTGGTAGGACACACACAGTGTTTGCTTAAATACCCCTCACACACCAAAAGGGCCCTTGGTGTCATGCTTCATCATAGGGGTCTTCCCGCCCCGCTGCGGGACGGGGCATGCTACGACAAACAACTGCGCGGGAGCACTGATATTGCAGTACTATGTGTGGTGTAGAGGTAGTGAGAGGAAGGGTCAGGGGTGGATGTGGGAAGTAAATTAAAAAGGACCTGGCCTCATGGACTTAAGAAACTTTAATAGGTCAAGGAGGCTGGTGCTGTTAAAAAGGTGGTTCGGAGATGTCCTGCGTGTGATGTGCGGATACTCCTGATCAAGTCAACATGTTTTCGAAGCATCAAGGCTTCTTCATCAGGACTAGAAATGATCCCTTCAGTACTCACTATGTTGCTATCAATTAGTGTTGAAATAATGTGCTATATACAAAAAAGTGGCAAAAAATGCAAAATATCATGCACTCTATACAGTACCCAATCAGTAATGCTAAAATGTGAGCCCACTCAGTATTTCTGAAATGTAAGCCTGAAAAAAAGAGAGCACAGTTAGTCTTTACATGTGCGCCTCCCAATGCGCAAACACATTTAGCCTGTGATTATAAAGCGTTAAAATGTGACTGTGGTGTCCTTAGCCTTAGTTTGTAAATTTAAACCAAGTGCCGTGACCTGTTAGGATAAAAGGGACAAAACAAAACACACAAACAAAAAACAGAAAACACACTCTCTATGTTTGGGATTCAGAGTCACTGTAAATAAAGGTTAAAAGTACGTTAAACAACGATCCATGGTAGATACATACTAGAGTAAGCAGGAGATAATTCTCCCTGAGCCTTTTTAACGGGTGGAAAGGGTGTTGCCACTGTATTCTATTTGAAAAAGAAAGAAAATGCGGGAGAAAACGATTTTCACAAAGGATTTGGTAGAGAAAACACAAGACTGGCGTTTCCATGGAATCTTTAGAAAGGCTAATAAGTTACTGGTTCCCTACACGGCTATGCCGTACTCACATCATAGTCAACAGCTCCGCGCTTCCGATAACACCATCCCGCGGCTCCGTGGTGTGAGTGAGACCGCGGGGGAGGCTCTATTTATGTGGCAGTTAATTAGGTGCACCTGTGCCGAAGTTTTTGCAACCGGAAATCGATGCCCAATCACTGCCGGTGGCTGCGGTTTCTTGCAGACTAGAGCGGTAGTGTGCAATGTGGTTCTATAAGCGGAAGTGACTCTAACGCTGGTGCGCTAACCCGTTCCTGCTCATGTGCAACCGGAAGTGGTTCTTATTCTGAAAGAATGCCGATCGTCTTATATGTACATAGTGAAACGTACTTCACGGTCTCGTATGACCGAAGAGTTTAAAGGCTGCGAGTCTGAATACTCATTCAATCAAAAAGAGTGGCAGGCTGGAGCAGTCATGTGCAATGCATTCTATAGACGGACGTGATTCTAACGCTAGAGCGCTAACCCGTACTTACTGATGTGCAACCGGAAGTGGTTCCTGTTCTAAAGGAATGCCGATCGTCGTCTATGTACAAAGAGAAACATACCCTGGGTTAACACCAGATCGCACAGTGATCGTGGGTTAGAAGGGATGATGTGATGCCCACAGTCTGGTGGTGCACTGAGAGATAGGGTGGTTGTGCCACGAGATGATTATCTTAAGGAGATATACAGAGAATACAGATGTTGGGAGTGATGGTAGGGTGACTTCCATGGCGGTTCACTGTGACAGTGGTTTTCTAAAGCCAGACATGGAATGACCGCATGATATGCTCATTAATCTATATCAGTGTCCTATGAAGATCTGCGGTCTAGGTCAGTTGAGCCCAGGGAATATCGTCGTTTAGACCAGTTAGATGAGTGCCAAGACGGAACACCCAACGTTGTTCCTTTTCCAGCAGGCCACTCTCGTTGTGGAGTTGCTCAATCACAGTCCATTTCAAATCATCCACGTTGTGCGACATAGTGAGGTAGTGACTTGCCATCTTCGTGGTGCTTTTTTTGCAGCGAACATTGCTCTTGTGCTCGCCGATGCGGATCCTTATTGGTCTTGATGTCATGCCAATGTATTCTTGTCTGCACGGACAGGTGATCATATATATCACGTTTCTGCTGTTGCAGTTTGTGAAGCCTCTTTGTTCCCAGACTGAGCCATTTGTGAAAGTTATGTTTTTGCTTTTCTTAGTGAGATTACATGTGCTACAGTTCCCACAAGGGTAATGACCCTGTACTGGTGGGAAGGTAGTGGTGGCCAGACTCCTCTCGAGTGTAACCCTTGGTCTGGTATGGACCAAGATGTCCTTCAGGTTCCTGCCTCTCTTATGGGAGAACATAGGTTTAGGAAAGTTGAGACTCCCGCAACTGAGAATTCTCCAGTGTTTATTCACTATTTTGGACACTTGATTTGAGTGAGTGTTGAAAGTGGTAACGCATATAGGTCTGGTTTCCTGTTCTTTGGGAACACGGTTTTCTAACAGAGCTTCTCTGTTGTTGTTTCTGGCCCGTTTGAAACCTTTTTTTACAATCCGTTCTGGATAGTTGCGCTTCAGTAGCTTGCTTTCCAAGTCGGAGGCTTGTTTCTTGAAATCCGTGAGCTCGGAACAGTTCCTCCGGAGGCGGAGGAACTGTCCGTAGGGGAGGTTGTCCCGAAGATGCCTGGGGTGGAAACTGTTATACAGTAATAGGCAATTTTTTGCCGTTGGTTTGAAATGTGTGGTAGTTTTGAGCTTACCACAGTCAGAATAGATGTTCAGGTCAAGGAACACCAGATTTGTGTTGGAAAATGTATGAGTGAATTTCAAAAATGTATTTTGTTGGTTGAGCCATACCATGAAAGCTCCAATGGTTTCAGCGTCACCTCTCCATATCACAAGTACATCGTCAATGTACCGTTTCCAGACAATGAAGTTGTCATGGAACGGGTTGTGGTGGTGTAGTATCTTGTTTGTTTCTAGATGGTGTACATAGAGACCAGCCAGACTGGGGACAAAAGTGCTCCCCATGCTGGTCCCGTGTTTTTGTAGGTAGTGTACCCCCTCATACAGAAAGAAGTTGCTTTTCAGGGCCAGGGAAATGCATTCCATCACCACGTTACGAGGTGTATGGTAATCCCATGTTGTGGTGAATAGTACTTCCTCTATGATGTCCAGTGTTTCGTCGTGGGGTAAGCTCGTATACAGGCTTTCGACATCAAGTCCCAGAAGGAGGTGTTGTTCCGCGTGCGTTGCTAATAGGGGGAAGTTGTGTTAGCGACTGTTTTCAGTCGCTTTTAGTTGGGAACGCCTACCTTGCATGTCATTAGCGATAATTATCGCTGGCATGCAAGGCGATAGGAAAACAGGCCGCTATCGCCAGAAAGCTGTCGCTAACGCCTGTTAGCGACAGCTTGCTGATAGGGCGATAAAAATATTGCCGCTTTAGCGGCAAAAAGTGCAGCTAAAGTGGCGATACTGCCCTTGCTAATATGCCCCATAGTCCTTTCTCCAAACACTTTTTAAAACATCATTAAAACCCGATCTGGGTAGGGGGTAACGTGACAAAACTATATATGTCTATGTGTTATGTCACTTTTGTTGTGAAGGCGATATGTTGTATTGTTTTTTTGTAAGGTTATTCTTTTGTGCTTTATTATTCTGTTGTGTTGCATTGTGCTGCACAGTGTTATGCTGCATTATGTTTTTAATATGCTATGTTGTGTTGTTTTTATGTTATATTTTTTCTTTAAGTTATGTTAATAAGTTGTGCTCTGAAATTACTTTACGGAGGCCAAAAAATCAGCTCAAGTAAAAGTAGCAGTTTCCTTTAAAGTTCCTGTGACAATGAACCATTTACCAGTGTAGAAGGTGGTAAAATAACAGCTATTCCAGCTCTTCAGCTATTTAGGACACCTATCAGCCTAAAACTGCGGCTGAGGCCATACCATAACTTTACACTTGCAATGTTGTACTTTATGTGATAGGGTCTTGTGAGTCCAAGCCAAACTGCTCTTTGACCCAGGCAAAATTTCACCTTTCAATTTAAAATTTCTTGGGGTCCTTCATCAGCTGTCGGCAAAGATTGTAAAGGGGAAAAAAATCCGATTCAGAGTTTTGCAGGTTAGAAAGGAGGAAAACATATCTGTGTGCCATGCCGTAAAACCGAAAGCGCAAGTTTTTCCTATTAACACCTGCATATCTCAGAATCAAAAAGTAAAACTCCTCCTGTGGAGGTTGGGGTCAGAACTGCAAGGTATTATATCAATATTTCACCCAGGCAGTTATACCTCCTGAAAAATTCATGTTGGAATGGCTGCTTTTGTCTATTGGTTTAGCTTTTTTACCTTCCAAAACGGGCACTGGCGGTACTTCGGGGCATATTATCAACGAGGCGATAACCAATTATCGCCGCTTTTGCGTCCGTTTTCGGACGAAAAGCGGCGATAATTTTATCGCCTAATCAGCAAGGTCACGCTATCGCGTGAATCCTTGCATTATCGCTTCTTTCTCCAACGCCATCTTTGCATCTCTAATGAGATGCAAAGTGGGCGTTACTGAGCGTACCCCGGATGGACTACGTTGCAAATATCGCTGATGTTCACATCGCGATATTTACAAGGCAGCCCACATGATTTTAGCAGAGGTTAGATTTTGGCGAAAACGTCAGTTTTCGCCAAAATCTAACGCCTGCTGAAATCCTGACTTAGCCATCCCTAACATAGGGGTGGATTCTGCTGATACGACCACAGGGTCGTATCAGCAGTAGTTATCGCTGCTTTGCAGGGAACATCGCTGGAAAACCAGCGATGTTCCCTGCAAAACGGCGATAACCTCGCTATCTCTGGAATTTTTATCGCCCTGGAGAAACGCGTTGTTAATAACGCGCTACCAGGGCGATAATTTCCAGAGATAGCCTGCGTTAGGACTATTAACGCTAAGCACGGCCAGCGGTAATTATCGCTGGCCGTTGATAATATGCCCCTTCATTTTTAAAAACTCAAGACCAGAGGCCCAAAGTTTTTCTTAGGGGCCCACCGCTCGCGTGGTCGAACGATGAATTTGCAGATACCAAAGCTATGTAGAATTCCACCACCACTATTTCTTTAACCATCCTGCACTTCTTGTCTTTTTATCTCATTCCTGCTTTTTCATCTGTGACTATGTTCCTATTCTCTGCCTCCTTTCTTCATTTCCTGCCTCTTTCTCCCGTGCTCAGACTCATAGTCTCGTGATGAAAAAAATAAGTCCCCAAAAAATATTTTCGGCGCCCACCACCTGTAATCACTGGCACATAATATTCTCTGAACCTCAGTAAAGTTGGACTTATTCAGGGACATCCCTTTATCTGCCCGTGGGTTGCAGCGTAAATATTTGTGATATAAATAAATCAACGAGTTTTAGTGCAGTCCCAATTTCCTGTTCCCACTCCCCCTTCTCATAACATCCTATTTTCTGTGCTTTGACCACCGTGCAAGAAAGGAGTGCTCTGCTTGTTAGAGTTGCCTCTCTAGCATAAAAATGTTGTTGTTTTTTCTTAATCACTTTTCTGCTTCTTGGAGATAGAGCACTGTAATATCAAATACCTCAAATAAAATAAATAGAAAAACATCAACGTCAACAAAAAAAGTCATTTAATGTATCACATGTGAATTCAATTGGGAGTTTGAAAAAATCAGCGCTAGGTCAAAGCATTACTTTTCATTTGCTATTCCTACCAATGTCTTCATGGTGCACGGATAGCATATTATCGCTTTTCATGAAGCACTAACAGTGCACCCCGTCTGTCAGTATTTATAGCCAGCACAAAAGACAGAAACAAAAGCAGAGCACATTTTGTATTCAATGTAAAGTGTTAGTGACACCAAAGGTTTGTGAATGATGGCAATCAGCTGGTCAGTGCTTCATCATTGAAGTGTAAAAAAGCATACCTACATTCTAGGATACCTGTGGAAAAAGTTGTCAGTGGTAGGACAAAAATTGCTGCTGAGTCCGGCATTTCACATTATTTCTCAAATGCATATTTTAATTTAAAGGCTTTCAAAACTGACAAAATCAGCACTTCCAATATGAAAATGCATTTCAATATGATTGAAAGCCCGGCATTGATTACAGGTTCGTTTTCCTGTTTACTTTAATATCTCTAATGCACAAAAAACAATATTTTTAAATTAAATTGCAATTCGATTTTTCTGCAGACATCCTGACTTGCTTAGCATCAGTTTTCTTCACCTTGCATCAGCACAGATGTATAAACTTCAAAAGGAAATAAGCATTGGCAAATTCAATAGGTCTAACCTTTAGAAGGTGAGTCCTGACCTATTGGCTTTGCCAGTGCTTGTTTGCATACGCAGAATTATGACATGGCATTTGGCCGTATAGGAATGGTAAAACCCAAATTGGCTGTCAGAGTATCATGATGCATGTGTACCCATGTACACACACAGATGCCATTTTGAAGCGGTTAGGATGGCAGCTGTTTGTGTGCACACAATGGCACATGGTTCACAACACAGGTCTGTTGTGATGCAGCAGCAGACATTGTAGCTTTTACCATTCTAACATGGCGGACAGACATGGCAGACTAGGAAACAAAAATAAGTTCATAATTGGCACATGTAATAGATCTGGCTTTTATAGTACAAGTAATCTTAGCAACCTAAATACAGTATTGCACAAGCAATATTGAGTGGCACACACCTGAACTAAGACAATGCAATCAAGGCATGAATACACGTGAATACTCAAAAGAAATTCAAAATCAGCAGACACAAGCATACAACATATGCATGCACAAATGCACTCAGAGACACATCAATGTCCTGACTAATGGTACAAAGATAAACGACAAACAACTGCGCACTCAGACATTGCATGCAATCTGTTGGACGTGGCCCTTTTTCCCAGAAATTTTTCGTTTTTCCCCTAGCCATTTTACCATGTGTGAAACTCACTCAAGATGGCTGCCACCGGCCCCTGCTACTGCAGAGGGGCCTTACACGCATACACACTAGTAGCCAGGGTCAGGCTGGGACATAGGGATACAGTATCCATTCCGTCCCCGCCTCTGGGCCACATAGCCAGGCATGTAGAAGGTTCCAGAACCTTCCGGGCTGTGGGAGGAGTTATGTTTTGCCGCCTTTGGGAGAGTCACCTGACCTAGGAGTATAAAAGGCTTGGAGGGAAAACTTTTAGTCAGTTGGGTTTAGTCAGTTGATGAGGCACCACTGAACCTGGGAGAACCTCCGCCGGAGTATAGGCTTTAGGGCCTAGGGGGAGACCTACACTACTGCTGCTGACAGGGCTGAGGCCCTGCTGTAGTAAGATAGCTGAGGAACGCCCACCACCCACTGACCTTGCCCAGTGTGAGGGGACCCAGGGAACCACCTTCAGCGTGCGGGGAGGAACATCAAGCACTCCCAGACCACCAACTCATCCCCCCCTCATAAGAAGAAACTTCTGACAGGAAACTTTGACAAGAAACTTATAATAAGGAACTTCTGACAAGAAACTTACAACCAGAAGCGCCTAAGAAGCAACCAAGCTGAAGCAGTCGCAAGACACCTTAACTTGAGGAGGCCTGACCGTCCAGCAAGGCCTAAAGCCTAAAACTGCCCAACTGGGGATCACCAGGTAGAGCGCCGTACCCTGAAGCGCTAGACCTTCACCCCTATTCATTTTTGCCTGTTGCTGGGCTGCCCCCAAGTACTTTGCCAGTCAGCCCTGCCCACAGGCTGCTGGTGCACCCTGCGTTCTGTTGCCCCTCAGGTCACTGACCTTGTGAAGGAGATCACCGCCGCGGCTGCCGCCTCCTGAGAAGAGGCACCGTGTGGTGAGGTGCGCCGTCGCGCCCTCACCGGAGGAAGCGCTGAGGTGAGGGAAGCCCCTCAGGTGTGTGTGGTGAGGTGCGCCGTCCGCGCCCTCACCGAAGCCTCCAAACACTGGGCCCGGGGCCCTCATCGCCGCCGTCGCGGCCCAAGAATTGCCCCCGCCGCCGTCGCGGCCGAAGAATTGCCTCCACCGCCGTCGCGGCCAAAGAATTGCCCCCGCCGCCGTCACGGCCGAAGAATTACCACCGCCGCCGTCGCAGCCCAAGAAATCGCCAGCGTGATATACGGCGAGGCCTCCAGGCCCCACAGACGCCGTTGCCGAGCAACCAGGGGTCGCCGGGCGTGTCCCAGGAAGGCCGCGCATCGATTGGGCGCCGGCCCCCGGTCATGCCCCCAGCGCCGAAGGAAGCCCGGGAAGAGCCCCGGCAGTGCAGAGGGAGACGGGGAGCTGGCCGGAGAGGACTGCCGGCTCCCGCTCCCTTCCCCGGCAACCCTGAGCCCGCCAACTTCACTTACCTTGATCCCGGGGGCCGGAGGAGGGCGATCCTGGCCCCCGCAACGTCCCGCTCACAGTCCCTGAAGCCGCACCGTGCCGTCCAGGCATATCTTGATCCCGGGGGCCGGAGTAAGGTGATACCGGCCCCCGCAACGTCCAGTCAGTCCGGCCTGAAGGCCGAGGTACCCCTACCGGGCCCCGCCCCCCAGAACACGGGCCGGGCCTGGGGGAGTGCCAGTCGCCCTGAAGCGCGACCAACGACCAACACCACAGGTGAGCCCAGGAGGCCCCTAGGGCCCACAAAATGCCACTGGGGGCCGGGGGCCACCATTAACCCCTAAATTAACAGTGTACCTTTTCCCCATGAGGCGAGGCCCCGGAGAGGAGTGGGCCTAGCCTAAAGTTAACCCCTAAGGGTCATAGAAGCCCCAGGATACTGGACATGTCGAGGGGTTCCCTACTGTATTTAATAACTTATTGCAGATGCCTATTGTAATTACTGCCTAGGCCATGCTTTTAACTGCAAAGTCTTTTACCACAGGGGGAAAGTATTTAATTGAATTGAGTTGAAGTGTTTTAAGTTACAGGTGTACTGGAATTGCGACGCCCACTGTACTGAATGTGGGCGCACCTAGATTAATGCAGGCCTATTTAAATGTAAAGTGAAAAGCCTTCTTTTAAGTAGTTGAATATGCTAAAGTGAACTGCATGTCTAGGCCCCTGTTTTATTAACGTACCTTGAGATCATTATTAAGTGCTACGTGTAGGAGATAATTCCTGCGGCCTCTTAGTGGCCTACATTGTTGATGAGCTCTGATGCTTTATTTAAAATGTGCACCAATTGAGTAATGCAATGAATTTGAATGTAGATCTGAATTAATCTGCCTCATCTAATGCCAACTTAATTTATTTATAAAAGATCTTGATTTTAAATACAAAAGCCTGGTGTGGTGTCATGTTATTGCGTTCGCATTTCTGAGTCAGAGTAAGAGTGTGCTGCACAACTGCCTTACACATTGCCTTCGCGTGCCTTCCCCGCTTCACGCCATGCTACCGTGGTGGACTCGGTAAACCCGGTTCCAACATTTGGTGTTCAGCGGTTGGATAAGGACTGGTGCTTGTGCAGCATCCTACAGTGACTCAGTGTGCTCCGCAATTAGACACCTATTGTAATGAAAGTGCTAGGAATTCTATGGTAATTGCCGACTGTGTACATTCCTGCGTTAGACCTGTTACCTACAGTTTAGAACCCCTTCCTTAAATTGTCTGGGACCCCACCTAGGAGGATGGAGTTTGAGTTAGCCAACCTAGAAAGGTATACGGTGACACAGCTCAAGGAGTTCTGCCTAGAGAGGGGGGTGGCCGTCAAGCGAGGCGCCAGGAAGGAGGTGCTTCAGAAAGCTTTGAGGGCATGGGTAATGGCCCACCCGGAGGGAAGAGGGGATGAGGAGCAGGGGGAGGCAGACAACCCAGGAGAACTGGACCTACTGTGCATTGATGTTAGCGAGAATGTGTTGCCAGGAAGACGTTCCAGGGCAGGCAGTAGTGCGTCGGGGGAAGTTTGTCACCAGAGGAATTTGAGGACAGAAGGAAGCAGAGGCGATTAACATTAGAACTTGCTATGATGGAAAGGGAGCGAGAACAGGCAAGGCTAGCCATGGAGGAAAGGAAGCTTGCGCATGAGCTTAGCCTGAAGGAACTAGAGCTCCGAGCCTTGCAGATGGAGATGCAGGGCAAAGTGAATGGTGGCAGCGTACCTGCTGGGGTTCCACAGGAGCCCGAATTTTATCTACCAAGAGAGGTGATAGCCAGTTTGGGGAGTGATCCTGAAGGGAGTGGTGCAGGGATCTTCCAACCCAGCGAGGTGGGAGAGGTGGAGAATAGCCCAGCTAGGTCCCAGGATAGTGAGCGGGTTGTAGGGCCTCACATCCTATCCATAGGAAGGAGTGAGACGGGGAGGTGTCCCGAGGTGCCCCAACCGCAGTCTCAGGGCCTGGAGAGTTCCATAAGGGAACCCCAGGTTGGGAGCCTAGGCTGTCCCGATGGGCCATCCATGGTAGGGGATCCCCCAGTGACAGGAGAACCCGGGGCGTATGTATTCAGAGCTCCAGGGGTTCTGGGGTCTGCCCAGCCACAGGATTTAGATCCTGGGCTGGGGTGCCAGGTTCAGGGGCTGCCTGACCTGGCGGGAGGGACGTCTGTAAGCAGTGTCCCTCCGGAGCTGACTCCCAGGGGTGCTTCTCCAGGTGGGAGGGTGCTGAACTCTGGGAGGGGGTGCAGAGGAAGGGAGGACTCGCCTCTGGCACCGGGGCAACCTAAGGGTTTAGACCCTGGGTTGGTGGATCGGATGCAGGGTCACGGCCCTGGAAGAGTGAGGGAGGGGTGGTCTAAGGGTGCCCCGCATAGGAGGAGAGGGCGGAACCCCAGAAGGAGAGGTAGGGGGAGGAGAGCCTCGCCCCTGACTGCTGGTCAGCCTGAGGGTGCGGACCCCAGGTGGGTGGACCAGTGGCAGTTTGGAACTGCAAGGAGGAGAAGGAGAGTGGCCAACGGGCCTAGGGCTACTGCCCCCCGCTCTGAGAGACCGCAAGGGCCAGAGACATCTGGACGGCCTAGCGCCCGGTCCTGGCTGCAGCCAATTAGGAAGCGCCAGTGGGGTGGCTTCGTTGGTCCAGGGAGGTTTGAGAGAGGGAACCACCGGGTTCCAGAGTGGAGAAGGACCTGCAGGACCTTCCTGCAGCTGGGGAAAAGGCCCGCGACCAAGTTTTCTCGCCTGAAGCAGGGAAGCCCATCAAGGCATTGATCGGTCTACCCTGGCTTTTGGCTGGGAGGGGGTTGTGTTGGACGTGGCCCTTTTTCCCAGAAATTTTTCGTTTTTCCCCTAGCCATTTTACCATGTGTGAAACTCACTCAAGATGGCTGCCACCGCCCCCTGCTACTGCAGAGGGGCCTTACACGCATACACACTAGTAGCCAGGGTCAGGCTGGGACATAGGGATAAAGTATCCATTCCGTCCCCGCCTCTGGGCCACATAGCCAGGCATGTAGAAGGTTCCAGAACCTTCCGGGCTGTGGGAGGAGTTATGTTTTGCCGCCTTTGGGAGAGTCACCTGACCTAGGGGTATAAAAGGCTTGGAGGGAAAACTTTTAGTCAGTTGGGTTTAGTCAGTTGATGAGGCACCACTGAACCTGGGAGAACCTCCGCCGGAGTATAGGCTTTAGGGCCTAGGGGGGAGACCTACACTACTGCTGCTGACAGGGCTGAGGCCCTGCTGTAGTAAGATAGCTGAGGAACGCCCACCACCCACTGACCTTGCCCAGTGTGAGGGGACCCAGGGAACCACCTTCAGCATGCGGGGAGGAACATCAAGCACTCCCAGACCACCAACTCACCCCCCCCCCTCATAAGAAGAAACGTCTGACAGGAAACTTTGACAAGAAACTTATAATAAGGAACTTCTGACAAGAAACTTACAACCAGAAGCGCCTAAGAAGCAACCAAGCTGAAGCAGTCACAAGACACCTTAACTTGAGGAGGCCTGACCGTCCAGAAAGGCCTAAAGCCTAAAACTGCCCAACTGGGGATCACGAGGTAAAGCGCCGTACCCTGAAGCGCTAGACCTTCACCCCTATTCATTTTTGCCTGTTGCTGGGCTGCCCCCAAGTACTTTGCCAGTCAGCCCTGCCCACAGGCTGCTGGTGCACCCTGCGTTCTGTTGCCCCTCAGGTCACTGACCTTGTGAAGGAGATCACCGCCGCGGCCGCCGCCGCCTGAGAAGAGGCACCGTGTGGTGAGGTGCGCCGTCGCGCCCTCACCGGAGGAAGCGCTGAGGTGAGGGAAGCCCCTCAGGTGTGTGTGGTGAGGTGCGCCGTCCGCGCCCTCACCGAAGCCTCCAAACACTGGGCCCGGGGCCCTCATCGCCGCCGTCGCGGCCCAAGAATTGCCCCCGCCGCCGTCGCGGCCGAAGAATTGCCTCCGCCGCCGTCGCGGCCAAAGAATTGCCCCCGCCAACGTCGCGGCCGAAGAATTACCACCGCCGCGGCCCAAGAAATCGCCAGCGCGATCTACGGCGAGGCCTCCAGGCCCCGCAGACGCCGTTGCCAAGCAACCAGGGGTCGCCGGGCGTGACCCAGGAAGGCCGCGCATCGATTGGGCGCCGGCCTCCGGTCACGCCCCCAGCGCCGAAGGAAGCCCGGGAAGAGCCCCGGCAGTGCAGAGGGAGACGGGGAGCCGGCCGGAGAGGACTGCCGGCTCCCGCTCCCCTTCCCCGGCAACCCTGAGCCCGCCAACTTCACTTACCTTGATCCCGGGGGCCGGAGGAGGGCGATCCCGGCCCCGCAACGTCCCGCTCACAGTCCCTGAAGCCGCACCGTGCCGTCCAGGCATATCTTGATCCCGGGGGCCGGAGTAAGGTGATACCGGCCCCCGCAACGTCCAGCCAGTCCGGCCTGAAGGCCGAGGTACCCCTACCGGGCCCTGCCCCCCAGAACACGGGCCGGGTCTGGGGGAGTGCCAGTCGCCCTGAAGCGCGACCAACGACCAACACCACAGGTGAGCCCAGGAGGCCCCTAGGGCCCACAAAACGCCACTGGGGGCCGGGGGCCACCATTAACCCCTAAATTAACAGTGTACCTTTTCCCCATGAGGCGAGGCCCCGGAGAGGAGTGGGCCTAGCCTAAAGTTAACCCCTAAGGGTCATAGAAGCCCCAGGATACTGGACATGTCGAGGGGTTCCCTACTGTATTTAATAACTTATTGCAGATGCCTATTGTAATTACTGCCTAGGCCATGCTTTTAACTGCAAAGTCTTTTACCACAGGGGGAAAGTATTTAATTGAATTGAGTTGAAGTGTTTTAAGTTACAGGTGTACTGGAATTGCGACGCCCACTGTACTGAATGTGGGCGCGCCTAGATTAATGCAGGCCAATTTAAATGTAAAGTGAAAAGCCTTCTTTTAAGTAGTAGAATATGCTAAAGTGAACTGCATGTCTAGGCCCCTGTTTTATTAACGTACCTTGAGATCATTATTAAGTGCTACGTGTAGGAGATAATTCCTGCGGCCTCTTAGTGGCCTACATTGTTGATGAGCTCTGATGCTTTATTTAAAATGTGCACCAATTGAGTAATGCAATGAATTTGAATGTAGATCTGAATTAATCTGCCTCATCTAATGCCAACTTAATTTATTTATAAAAGATCTTGATTTTAAATACAAAAGCCTGGTGTGGTGTCATGTTATTGCGTTCACATTTCTGAGTCAGAGTAAGAGTGTGCTGCACAACTGCCTTACACATTGCCTTTGCGTGCCTTCCCCGCTTCACGCCATGCTACCGTGGCGGACTCGGTAAACCCGGTTCCAACACAATCAGATATGCACACCCCACATGGAAGCACAAATACTTATTTGGTAACACGTATGGAAAGGCAGTGCAGGTATCGCGGTGCAAATATATCCCAGTACCCTGCCCCTCAACTACTCATGCTGTGCATTGTGGAAGATAAACAAGTAATTATATCACAAAATGCTAAAAAAAAGCTCAATTTAAAACTTCTGTAGAATGAAAAAAAAAAGAAAACAAGCCTTGCTGTGGTTTCTGGATTAGATGGGTTGAAATTGCTAGAGCGGGGATGGTTTCAAACAGAGGGCCTGAATTAGATGTTGGTGGACGGATTACTCCATCACAACGGTGAGGGATATTCCATCTGTTGAAATATAAATCTCAATATAGCCTCTGGGATTTATATTTCGGCGGGCAGGATATCCGTCACAGTTGTGACAGAGTAACCCATTCGCCAACATCTAAATCAGGCGCAGAGTCTCGACCTTCTACCATCTGCTAAACCCCGCTTGTTTCTATTTACCTACTTTGGTCGATGAATCTTTGCCTTCTTTGCCATTGCTTTAGAGAAGATTAGGAGCTATACATCACATTTAATTATCACAATTTCTATTTCAGACAATAAAGAGTGTGGTTAAGAATTAGAGGGTTTTATTATTCAAATATTTTAGTAAGGACGTAATTGCGATGGCTGTTGGACGAGCATCCGACTGCTATCTCAGCGTATTGGAAACCGACTGACATGTAGTCGGTGGTACCACCTGTCCAATTCAGATGCAACAGCTGTGTAGGCGGTCGGATAGATCCCCTTTTCCATGGCGGCTTTTGCTGTATCCTGGAAAAGGGCCACACCACAAGCTGCAGTGGAAAAGCAGATGTTTTGAAACATCCGTGCCCCATGTGCCAGGCACCATCTGGTGCCTGGCACAGGGGGCATGGATTTTTGGGGGGGCATCAGAGGTACCCCTGGGCCGTGTCGGCCCAGGCCTCATAGCGGAGGCCCACAAAGTCCCTTTTGGACAGTCTTTCCATGGCAGTAAGACCGCCATGGAAAGGCTGTCCGAAAGGGACATCGTAATCCCTACAGTGGGCATGCGCACACACTGCCCCTATTGTAGGGATTACGATACGACCGACAGCTTGACGAGCTCCTTGAGCCTGTCGGACATGTCGGTCCCTCTGACTGCAGCGGTCAGACCGACCGCATTCTAATGCGGCAGTCCGATCGTTCTGCTGGATGGTGTTTAAACCACCACCGAAGGCATATCGGTGGCTGTCCGACAGCCATCCTAATGAGGCCCACACTCATGTTTGTTAGATTCACATTAATTTCAGTAATTAGCATCTCATTAGAAGTCAGTAATCAATAATAATCAATAAATCGCAAAGATGTGCATTAAAAGTGTTCCATAAAGGAAATAAAGCCTTATTCTAAGGATGAGAAGAAAAAGGTGTCAGTTTCAGAGACCTATAAATAGTTCTGATATCGAGAGAAAATCATAAAGCATAAAACTTCAACATCAAAGGTCAGCTCAATAAATAAATAATTGATCAACGCAGAACTTCTCATAAAGAGAGGTGCATGAAACTCAGTAGAGTTTCAAAGCAGCGTGGACAAGGTGTAAAGGGATATGGATGCAAGTAGTGGGGATCGCTCGATTGCCACTCGCTTGCTCTGACCTCCTCTAGGAACATGCTCTATTATAAAACAAACAAGAATATCATTGCAAATCTTCATATAGGTTCTTCTTTCTTCTGCCGACCAATCAGCTTTTGATACGCTTATGGCACACGTTCACTCCCCATCTTCTCACAGATTCTTCAGACAGAAATTTCTAAACTGTAACTAAGTTTTACCATCTCTACTTTTCCCATGATCTAACCTCCCATTCAATTCTACATTCCCATGTGTGAAATTTAATTTCTAACCTTCTACATACCAAGTTTATTTATCAGTCAACAATGGTCTAATTGGAAGTAGAAACATCTATACAGACGAAAAGAAAACATTTTGCACAACAACCATTCATTGGAAAAAGTCAGTTTAAAGGGTCAGGATCAAGTTTAAATTCTGAATATACAATTACTTAGCTCTGTTAACTTTAACATGACAGTGTCTCAGTGTATTAGTCCAATCACTTTAAGTACAGTTGCCTAGTGCAATTTTTGCATTATTTCATGTTTTAATTCTTATTAGCTTTGCACATTTTTTGACATTATTTCTCGATATTTTTAAAGGCTTCTTCAAGGCTTCTTCAAAATCTTTTTATCTGCTGCTGTATCCACCTTGCCATTACTCTGGGCTGCACTAGCTCATAGTGTGCACTAGAATGGATGGGCACTACTGCGTCTGTGTGCTGAAGTGTGGTTGTGTCTCTCTGGACTTGTTTGTTGCACATATGAACACGTAAGTTCATGAGCATACTTTTGGATTTCTCAGTGTGTTTCATTTTCAATCTGGGCGTGTGCATCTATGAGTTGAACTGTGCTTGCACTGGCATCATACCAAGGCTGAGGCAGTGGGGGGCAGGCTCAGCATGCACCAGCTTTGATGAGGTGTCATTGTCCAATCCGAGGCCTCATGAAGGTAGTGCTCTGCATTTAGTGGTAGTGAAACAGTATCCTTTATTTTGTAGTGAGTCTTCTACATTATATATCACACATTTCAAAACCAATAAAATTGTCCAGATGGTTTAAAGTTCACTGCCGAGTACTGTGTCCAACATACACCAATTAAGGTTGAATCCTCATATGACTGGTCAAGCCTTACATTGGACCAAGGTTAAAAAAGTACCTCTTATTAAAAATAAATCTGTTTTGTTTTTTGTAGTGTTATTAAATAGCTAGGGGCAAATATACTTATATTTGGAGCAACGCAGCAAAACAACTTGCTGCACTGCATCAAATTAAGAAGGCAGGAATGTGCCATATCTACTAAAATATGGTACATTCCTGCTCACCTTCTGACCGGTTGCACTTGTGGCTGCCAAGTGACAATGCAGGCACCCTTGCACCATGGTGAAAGGGGGCCTACATTACAGCCAGGGTTTATTTTCCTGCAGGAATGAACAGCTTTCTTCACAAAAACAATCCTCTGAGGCAATTTCCTCTTTCTACGTGTGCTGCAGAATGCAGCAAACGTAGAAAGAGGAAAGACAAGGAGAAATAAACACATTTCTCCATGATACGTGTTCCCTGGGAAAGTGTACCGTTTTGACGCATTTCCAGGTTTACTAGTTTTGGTAAAGCTGGGAATGCACCAAAAACCAAGGGTGGATGTGTGGGAACACCCATGGTCTACCATGAAAAGCCTTCCCAGGGCAAAGAAATGCAACTTGCGCTGCCATGCGTTACTCTCAATTTACTCTGCCACACAAGGAGGCTCTGTGTGGCATTGTAAATCTTGCTTAACCCCTTGACGGCGGCGCGAATTCCGCCGCGGTGCGGGTTAAATAATGAGTGGGCGTGTCTGGGACGGGCACACACCCACCGTGACGTCGGACGGCCGGGGGCCGTCCGACGCATCGAACGGGTTAAGGGCTTACATTGCCCTGCATCTCCATGTTTGATGTAAGGGTAACATGAGACCTTGATAAACCAGGCCCCAATATTCAGCAGCAAGTGCTCGGTAACAAAATATAATTTGATTAATATATTAGAACATTGGAATGTGGAGCACTTTATTGAATACAATGGAGTGCTCCGGGCTTCTACGGGCCAGTAGAAGCCCCCAGAGCAACATTCCAATGTTGTTTTTGTTCACAACTGCTGCTGTGAACAAAGGCCTCTCAGAGCCCGAGGAGATTTAAACCCCCTCGGGCTCAGAGGCCTTTGTTTTTAGTAATTAGAACATTCTGCCCTTGTTAAAGGCCCTTGCCTTCGGCTCGGGCCTTTAACGCTGGAGCGGGCCTATACTGGCCAGTAGAGCCTGCTAGGCCGGGCTCTAAGGTTATATTAGCTCACCCAATATCATTTTCAGTATGCGGTTGTAACATGTTTTTTTATACAAATGTCCAGCTCCCAGGTGCCATCAAGATTGTAATGTGTGCTGCTACATACAATGGATAGTACTTATTTACTAATGTTATGTTACGCAAAGCAGGAAAACACAATATGGTTAATCTCAAGTTTGATTGGTCATTGTTGTTAAGTTGTCCAAATAACCTTCTACAGAAGAGGGTCACTGCTGCATCCATGCCCTGGAATGTGTGCCTGCCAACTTGTTTGTGGTCCGTATGATGAAAGTGTGTGCACAAGTGCGATTGCGTGCATGGGTGTCTGTTTCTTTTTTTTTGTCCTCATGTCACCACCGATTGGCACCAAATCGACTCGCCCTTCGTATAGGCCCAGTATCGGCTCTGATTCAATCAGATTTACTGGGTTATATCGAATATGAATAATTAAGGAAGAAGGGAGTCACCCCAGTATCTAAAAAAGGGACGGGGTACAACTACGGCAAAGACACAAGTGTCCCTATATTCTAAAAACAGGAGGACAAATTCCTCACCCTGGACCGAGTGTCTATTACGATGTGTGCTATCAAAATATCAATGGAGCTGTTCACTAAAAAAGACAATTGTCTAGCTAAAAACAGTTATCAATCTGTATCCTTATATAGTATAATCCCAGAAATTTCTATGTTGAAACACAAAAACTGGTTAAAAAATTTTTTATTAAAAATTATTTTATAACATATTCATACAATTAAGCAATAAAAACATTACTCTGCCTCCCACTATAGGTTACAATCTCATTTCATTACACATATATAAAATCATAATCTCATTTCATTACACATATAGATAAAAACTCTAAAACAGTCGACGCAGCGTTTCGGTGACACCTCAATGTTTTCACCTTCCTCAGGACTACAAAAGTTTTCATCAGATCTAAATAATAGAAATACATGATTTAGCAATATATATATACTCATCATCAACTTGTCATACTCAATATACCCTTTCCTAATACTGTTTTCAGCATATCACTAATTTTATTCTATACATCGGCTACTATTTCTTTACACTCGGTCCTTCAAGGTCATTCTAAAAATTGTAACATACTTTATGTACCACTTTTATTTAGTGTTGATTCGTTATGTTCATACGCCCTTTACATCAACACACACTTGATTTCTTAAAATAGAATTTAGGATACATATAATATGGATAACACGGTATTTCTAAGGTACCCTCGATGACTTAACAGAACACTCATATAAACTTTAAAATTCTCCATCTACTCTATTACCATATAATATATGGGCAAGCTTAAAGAAGGTCTTCCTAAAATCGATTATGCAAGCTTGTTTTTAATTTTGATTGTGTGGTGAGTGGGGAAAAACAGAAGCCATTCAGTGTTTTTATTAATCCTACCCCAAAAACGATTGCTGGCAGCGTCTTGTACCAACTGCTACTTTATCGAGGTATAAATCTATTAATATTTTATTCTACGAAACTCTTCGCATACCTTTTAATAACAGTTGTAAATTCTTTCTAACTGTCCGTTAGAGCCACCATACTATTCGGGGTGCAGGAGTTGTTATAAAACTCGACACTGTCTCCGTCTAGAAAACGAGGCATATTTATCACATTTTGCTATAATTATTAGGCCTTCAATATTCGAAAAAATTTTTAATTATGTTTGTAAACATTTTTGTAAAAACGCGCTTACCTATTCAGATCAAACAATATGCCGTCCGGTATAAGTCGCTTTAATTTAGAAAAACAGGAATCGACGTTTTAAACATTGACGATGCCTTTTTATATTGAGGTTCGTTTGTCGACCTTAAGCGCTTTAGGCAATCTATAGGGAAAACAAAGTACATGAAAATTTCTTTTAAAATAATATGAAAACCATAAAAACAACATCTACATCTAAACGCTGTTTATTATGGGATAATTTGATTATAACGAAAGTATGCGGCATTCAATATGGGCTCACTACACTCTCCAAAGAAGTCATAGACCTTTTTGTTTAATAATAAATTCAGAATGTCTTAGCGTTATCAGCTATACAGGTTTATATACCGATCCTCACCAGTGTTTATTGATTATGCTGATTATATTTATATCCATTAAGTCCATAAGTTAAACCTCTACTATCATTTGGATCGATGCACTATTTCAGCATACACTCAAAAGACCAAAATAATCATCAAGTTTATAATGTCCCATATTACAGATAGAAGCGGTCTGAATTACAAATACAGTAAACCGCCTCATCCATTGTCTAAGTTCTCTTGGGAACACATCACTTGTGGGGGGATATATATCCTCAAATTAATATTTAAGATTGATAAAATATCTTACTCAAGACGCTAAGATCAAGTATATTTGGTATATTTTAGATTTTAAACAAACTCCATCGTCTCCTACTCACCGGATCGGAAATAGCGGCCTCCTTGCTCTAACGGACTTCCGTAATCGGGATGTATTGCGCTTCCGGGTTCCCGACCTATTTATGTTACTCGTCGGTGATCACGTGACTGACGTCACGTAGAGTGTTTAAACTTACAAAAATAGAAGATCAAACGGCCGCTACTCACCGCTTACATGTATTAGGGCAATATCCTATATTGGGTACTCTCACCCAATACAAATGCTGTTAAGAACTATCAACATACCTAATCTATTAAAACATTGCCCGTATTTATAAACGCTACCAATGGCGGCCATCTTGTAATGTTGAACTATCGTTACAACAGATACTATAAGGTATCTTTCACAGGAGATTATGGCTTTAAACTGACTTAAATGCCAAAAACTACCGCTATCTACCATATTAAAATATTATAGTGTTATTCCGTGTCTCTCAACAACTCTAACTAGAGAAATTTCGAAAACAATTCACACAGCTGATTTTTACTTCATTATTTGAATGAAAAACACGCCGCTTGAATTATAATGATTAAAAAACAATAATAATGAAAAAGTATATATATATTGAAGTTATTATATACGTGCAACAAACCTCCAAAAACATCATTTGTCTAGCCACCCACATAGATCACAATACAGAAGTCTCCATTAGGTGGCCAGAGTGGAGGTTTGGTATTGTCACACAGAGATTAACATTACTAAAATACAAGTTATATTACTACTATTCATTCAGTAATCATTGCCCAAATAACCAGACAGGATAACATTCTACTGTATTAATCTTCCCATTCCTCTTTGTTATTCAGGCCATTTTTGTAAGTATTAAAGTATGACATATAGAATTGTTCACGTTTTTCCTTTTAACCATTTGGTCTCCTCCTCGCATGCTAGTTTGAATTACTTCTATACCACTCCATTTCAATTCAGCAATTGTATGATTTTTCAATCCAATGTTCCACTAAAGGAGCCGTTCTTTTCTTTGTCCTGATTGCTGATTTATGTTCTTGTAATCCTGACTCTTATTTCTCGGGATGTTTCTCCGATATAGCCCTTATTACAAGGGCAAACAATAAGGTAAATTATATTACTCGTCCTACAATTAATGAAGTTCTTAACCTTATGTGTGATACCATTATAGGTAATCACACTACCTTTCAAGACATTACCGCAACTCTTACAAGAATTACAGGGAAAATTGCCGACAGGAAACGGAGTGTTACAATATAATGGTATCACACATAAGGTTAAGAACTTCATTAATTGTAGGACAAGTAATATAATTTACCTTATTGTTTGCCCTTGTAATAAGGGCTATATCGGAGAAACATCCCGAGAAATAAGAGTCAGGATTACAGAACATAAATCAGCAATCAGGACAAAGAAAAGAACGGCTCCTTTAGTGGAACATTGGATTGAAAAAAATCATACAATTGCTGAATTCAAATGGAGTGGTATAGAAGTAATTCAAACTAGCACGCTGAGGAGGAGACCAAATGGTTAAAAGGAAAAACGTGAACAATTCTATATGTCATACTTTAATACTTACAAAAATGGCCTGAATAACAAAGAGGAATGGGAAAGATTAATACAGTAGAATGTTATCCTGTCTGGTTATTTGGGCAATGATTACTGAATGAATAGTAGTAATATAACTTGTATTTTAGTAATGTTAATCTCTGTGTGACAATACCAAACCCTCCACTCTGGCCACCTAATGGAGACTTCTGTATTGTGATCTATGTAGGTGGCTAGACAAATGATGTTTTTGGAGGTTTGTTGCACGTATATAATAACTTCAATATATATATACTTTTTTCATTATTATTGTTTTTAATCATTATAATTCAAACGACGTGTTTTTCATTCAAATAATGAAGTAAAAATCAGCTGTGTGAATTGTTTTCAAATTTCTCTAGTTAGAGTTGTTGAGAGACACGGAATAACACTATAATATTTTAATATGGTAGATAGCGGTAGTTTTTTGGCATTTAAGTCAGTTTAAAGCCATAATCTCCTGTGAAAGATACCTTATAGTATCTGTTGTAACGATAGTTCAACATTACAAGATGGCCGCCATTGGTAGCGTTTATAAATACGGGCAATGTTTTAATAGATTAGGTATGTTGATAGTTCTTAACAGCATTTGTATTGGGTGAGAGTACCCAATATAGGATATTGCCCTAATACATGTAAACGGTGAGTAGCGGCCATTTGATCTTCTATTTTTGTAAGTTTAAACACTCTACGTGACGTCAGTCACGTGATCACCGACGAGTAACATAAATAGGTCGGGAACCCGGAAGCGCAATACATCCCGATTACGGAAGTCCGTTAGAGCAAGGAGGCCGCTATTTCCCGATCCGGTGAGTAGGAGACGATGGAGTTTGTTTAAAATCTAAAATATACCAAATATACTTGATCTTAGCGTCTTGAGTAAGATATTTTATCAATCTTAAATATTAATTTGAGGATATATATCCCCCACAAGTGATGTGTTCCCAAGAGAACTTAGACAATGGATGAGGCGGTTTACTGTATTTGTAATTCAGACCGCTTCTATCTGTAATATGGGACATTATAAACTTGATGATTATTTTGGTCTTTTGAGTGTATGCGAAATAGTGCATCGATCCAAATGATAGTAGAGGTTTAACTTATGGACTTAATGGATATAAATATAATCAGCATAATCAATAAACACTGGTGAGGATCGGTATATAAACCTGTATAGCTGATAACGCTAAGACATTCTGAATTTATTATTAAACAAAAAAGGTCTATGACTTCTTTGGAGAGTGTAGTGAGCCCATATTGAATGCCGTATACTTTCGTTATAATCAAATTATCCCATAATAAACAGCGTTTAGATGTAGATGTTGTTTTTATGGTTTTCATATTATTTTAAAAGAAATCTTCATGTACGTTGTTTTCCCTATAGATTGCCTAAAGCGCTTAAGGTCGACAAACGAACCTCAATATAAAAGGCATCGTCAATGTTTAAAACGTCGATTCCTGTTTTTCTAAATTAAAGCGACTTATACCGGACGGCATATTGTTTGATCTGAATAGGTAAGCGCGTTTTTAAAAAATGTTTACAAACATAAATAAATTTTTTTCGAATATTGAAGGCCTAATAATTATAGCAAAATGTGATAAATATGCCTCGTTTTTCTAGACGGAGACAGTGTCGAGTTTTATAACAACTCCTGCACCCCGAATAGTATGGTGGCTCTAACGGACAGTTAGAAAGAATTTACAACTGTTATTAAAAGGTATGCGAAGAGTTTCGTAGAATAAAATATTAATAGATTTATACCTCGATAAAGTAGCAGTTGGTACAAGACGCTGCCAGCAATCGTTTTTGGGGTAGGATTAATAAAAACACTGAATGGTTTCTGTTTTTCCCCACTCACCACACAATCAAAATTAAAAACAAGCTTGCATAATCGA
Source organism: Calotriton arnoldi (assembly GCA_963921515.1). NCBI lineage: Eukaryota > Metazoa > Chordata > Amphibia > Caudata > Salamandridae > Calotriton > Calotriton arnoldi. Next base: position 231,707 of record CAWUFW010003068.1, on the reverse strand, counting down.
TTTTAGGAAGACCTTTCTTAAGCTTGCCCATATATTATATGGTAATAGAGTAGATGGAGAATTTTAAAGTTTATATGAGTGTTCTGTTAAGTCATCGAGGGTACCTTAGAAATACCGTGTTATCCATATTATATGTATCCTAAATTCTATTTTAAGAAATCAAGTGTGTGTTGATGTAAAGGGCGTATGAACATAACGAATCAACACTAAATAAAAGTGGTACATAAAGTATGTTACAATTTTTAGAATGACCTTGAAGGACCGAGTGTAAAGAAATAGTAGCCGATGTATAGAATAAAATTAGTGATATGCTGAAAACAGTATTAGGAAAAGGGTATATTGAGTATGACAAGTTGATGATGAGTATATATATATTGCTAAATCATGTATTTCTATTATTTAGATCTGATGAAAACTTTTGTAGTCCTGAGGAAGGTGAAAACATTGAGGTGTCACCGAAACGCTACGTCAACTGTTTTTAGAGTTTTTATCTATATGTGTAATGAAATGAGATTATGATTTTATATATGTGTAATGAAATGAGATTGTAACCTATAGTGGGAGGCAGAGTAATGTTTTTATTGCTTAATTGTATGAATATGTTATAAAATAATTTTTAATAAAAAAATTTTTTAACCAGTTTTTGTGTTTCAACATAGAAATTTCTGGGATTATACTATATAAGGATACAGATTGATAACTGTTTTTTAGCTAGACAATTGTCTTTTTTTAGTGAACAGCTCCATTGATATTTTGATAGCACACATCGTAATAGACACTCGGTCCAGGGTGAGGAATTTGTCCTCCTGTTTTTAGAATATAGGGACACTTATATCGAATATGCACAGCCCTCCCAGTTTTACTGAATTGAGAGGGTGTAATCATTGGACAGAGAAGTCATCAGATCTTTAAATTCCCAGAACCCTCCCCTACTTTTGTCCAGTTCCATAACCAAAAAAACACAGATCTCTTCTATCCCTGCCACGAAGGGGCCACTGCTTGAGTCCAGAGTTTACAAATTTCTCTCCTTGCTAGTAATATTAAATAAAAGATCAGATGGCGGCAATTTACCTGCAGATCGCATATATCTTTATCCAGCTGAGTTATCCCAAACATAATTAAATCAGTGCTTACCTCTATGTTAATTCCCACAGAGTGAGAGATAGTCTTACCCACTGCTGACCAAAATTCTTCTAACTTTGGACAAGTGGCAAACATATGCACATCATCTGCCTCATCGTTTACACTTTAGGTCGCCACTTCCCCTTATCTTTTCCAGATGAGTGTGTGTTTCACTGTGTTTTTGAGCATGAATCTGTGTTTATAGAGTAAAATAAAAAGCGCCAGTGGGGCCAGTAGACTAGATTAAAGATGGAGGCCGTACAAAAGTAGTGCTTGCTGAATGAGTAACTGTGCAGTCACCCAGAGTCCCTTGTCAGAATGTGAGTTCATAGGGCTTGCTGTAGGCGCCCAGGTGGCAGATGGACTTTCATAGCTGAACTTAAGACATAAACATTATTGAGATACATTTTCTATAAAAAATAAACAACTGTTGAAAAAACTGCGGAACTCTGTGAATTTTTTGTCTTACAATCTTCCGCGATGTTACGATTCACAACGGTAGCAACAGTGTGGTCATTTGAATGTTTTTTTGAAGAGCATTAAAATATTTTCAGTTATGGCCTGTGCTGGATTTTTTTCCAGAAGAGGAAAGCATTTTACTGCAAGGCTCCCATGTGACTTCTGCTCGTGCCATTGCTAAAATATATTGTTCTGTTTATAACGCCAGGGCTTTTCTTTTGTAAACACGCTCCTATCATGGTGCTTTCTTGGCTTATGTTGCCTGTAGATTGATTGTCTCAGTGCCGTGACCCGGTGTCGCATATGTTTTTTACATCAGGAAAGCCCTGCTCCTTCCAAAGACAGGAGCACCCTTGGGCTATCTTTTCCACCTTTCACATGTGTGTAATTTTATATACCGCAGCGTCAAGCGTGCACATACTGGAAATCACTGCACAATTAATGAAATTGGCAGTAGAAAACAATAAGGCATGGCTAGTAAAGGCATGGAGGATGCGCAATACTTCACCCAGCTAGCGCCTGAGGAAGAAAGCCTCCATAGGGATGCAGTAAAAGCTTAAGAACTCGAAATAAATCACCAGGCTGAATGGTAGTGAAATAAGAAGACAAATATACAGCAAATAATGGGACTTTTCACATTGTCTCTTCTTAAAATATATATTTAAAAAAAGATTGGCGGAAGAAGGGTTACAATGGAAGAGTGGATGGGTGCAGGGCCGGCTTTAGCGCTGGTGGTGCTTGGTGCGACACTCATTTTTGGTGCCCCCACACTCCATGACCGCCTCCTCGGATTCTCTCATTACCACTGGGCATAAGCGCCCCTCATTTCTCCAATCATAAGTTATTGCTAAACACAATGCCCCCACCCAAGGTCGGTGCCCCTCCACAGGTCAGCGCACAGTGCGGCCCCACCAGTAGCACTGCCCTAAAGCCGGCCCTGGGTGGGTGGAGCAGTTGGGGAAGCAACAGAGAACAGGTGGAAGGCACTATAAAATAGACTAACACCGGGCAGAGAAAAGCACACAAGGGAGACAGAAACATGTGGTTTGGGTGGGGGTTGGGGAGAAGCACACAGGGGAATATATACCAGGAGAGGGAGAGAACCACATAAAGCAGAGAGAAACATGGGGGTGAAATGGGGGAGAAGCACACATGGGAGATAGCAACACAGGGGTTGGGGAGAAGCACCCGAGGGAGACTGGAAAATGGGGGTGGGGAGTAGCACATGAGAGCAGCAAGGGGCAGGGGAGAAGCTCACAAGGGAAACCGCAACACAGGTGCAGGGGAGAAGGAAACGAGGGTGACAGTAATATGAAGAGCGCGGTGCGTACACAGAAGACAGAGCGAGCAGTCACACGAGAAAGCAAACAGAGGGGGCAGGTCTTTTTGTGGAGAGGAGAGAAACACGCGGGAGAGAGCTGGAACAGACATGCACTCTGATGCAGTGCTTAACCAAAATAAAAAGAAGTTGGTTCCTAAAAATGAGCATTGTAGACACAAATCAGCCAGTCAGGTGAATGCTAAACAGGCAATGCTCCAGGGAAAGGATAAATGCAAGATAACCAAGGAAACACATCGAACTAAAAGCAAGCAAGTTTAAGTAACAATAAAGCCAACCAATTGTAAGCAATAGGTTGTCTAAACACCTGCAAGTTCTTAATAGGCCCATAATATGTCTTTCACAACCAGAAAGCTTGCTGTTCACTCACAAGCGCAACCTAATGCCATCATGCATGCAGGTAGCATTTAAACTTAAAATACATATATTAGGGATCAAAACACCTACCATTCCACTTTCAGTTCACTTAACTTTACCCAGTTTCTTTCTGCAGATTCCTAACCCCGTGGGCCAATGAATTTATAAAGTCTGATTGCAATTTATTTAATTTATTTATTTATTTATTGTTTTATTTAGGTGTGTTGTAAAGCGCTGGTTGTCATTTTGCGAAAGTAATGTGCCACATGCACAAAACATACATCCAGTTGCTAAAACACAACAGCAAATATAGGTCTTTAAGAATGTATTGTCTTTAGCCTAAGGGATAATTCTTGCATTATGAAGACTTTAAATTGTACTCTGTCATTTTAATAATCTTGCTAGAGCGATTGCACCATCCTAGATTGCAAACCGTAGGCCTACGTTATCTGCTCATAATGCAGTCTCATATTATCCTAACCTAGTCACAAGACTATTAGAAGTATGGTGGTACTTTGCAAGACACTGAAATAAATGCATAGTTAAAATGAAAAAAATACTGCAATATCGCAGCCTCCACAAAGACTAAAAATAGATGGGGCAGTGAAAATAATGTAAATATAAGGGGTCTGTGAATCACAGAGGCAAAGGCTATATGCCACGTTTTGGGTCTCAGGCTGCTCTAGTATGTCATTGATAGTTTACTGTTTATGGTGCCTTCTAGTAGTTCCTCAGAAAGGTTAATTGGTTGGTGTTCTTCTGTCACTTCATTCAGTTCCAGATTACAGCGGACACAACACACGTTGTAATTAAAAAAAATAATGAAATCAGTTGGTAAAAGTGAATCTATTGCATAACATATTTGCACATTTGTCATGTTAGTGGTGTGCCTAACAAATTTACTCTTGCTATCATGCATTCGACCACTGAGTGTGTAGGTAGGTGTGCGTGTGTTCTCTACATGCTTCCCTGTCTTCACTGCTGTTGTCTCCAGCACAGCTCAAAATGAGCAAAGAATCTACACTATCAATGCAGGAATAACACTTTCTTAATGGGACCGTTTTGGATCAAAAATATATAGTTACTGATAAATGGCTATTGGAGGGTTATTGTGGGTCAAGGTGATGTAGATGGGAATATCTGTGTGCACTGTACAGTGCTGTTGTACATCACAGATGAAGTCATGGAGGTGCTATGGTAGGGTTTAATAAAAAAAATATTGTGAAATCATTCTATGTATTTGTTTTAAATGTAGGCCAAATTTAAAGAAAACGAAATAGCACAGTTAACTTAATTTTGAATGGAATCATGAATTAATTTAATATATTAAATTGAATAAAACATTTTTGGGAAGTTTAAATTACAAAGTAAATTACACCAAAGCAAAAAAAAAATGCTTTTATTTTGCATTAATAATAATTAAAAGTGATGTATATAATTAATTGAAAGTAATCTAAATATACTTTAATAAAAAAAATAAAGTTATATTTATTTTAAATTAAAAGGTTTATTACAGTATGCCATAATTAAATAATAAATATGTGCTATGTTTAGATGTTTTTAACATTAAATTATATTTAGTTTTACTTTCATCTATTTTAAAGAATGTAATTTAATTTAAAAAAACATTCCAATGTGGGTTTATTATAAATCCCTCCCTCAATTTATTTCTATGTGAGAGTGTTGCAGTATCAGTGTTTGGCCATATGTGGTGCTGGACTTACTACTGTTTCTTTTTAAAGGTAATACTATTTACTAAGATCTTTGAGTTATTTCTGTCTCTACGTATCTGCATTTAAGGCAACAAGTACAATCACTTTAATTGTGATGGACATCTAAAGGGTCAAGTAAGGCTGCAGATGCTTCTTCCTACTGTTAATAGCTTAGCATGTTTTCCCACTGAAATCACCTACTCTGTGTGCTTCACTGCTTGCCCATATGTTTCCTGAAAAAAATCATAAAATGTTCCTGTACAGACTCTTCCTTTGATTACAGCAAATAATCCGGTAAGGAACTATTCACAAAGGTAAGGGACACTATTGACTGATTTTCATGTGTAACTTTACTCTTACATTTTTGAGTAGCTTTAATACTTTTGGATATTCTCAAAGTCCAAATGTAAAGTTATGTACATGTGTTGATCTGCTCTTTAGCAACTTACACTCAAAAATTTGACTCCACCCTTTTTTAGGTGGTGGAAAATGTAACTCTACACTTTGGCTGACTTTATACTCGCAAATTGTGAATAGAAGTAGCCAAAACTAGTAAAACTACTAAAAAATGTAAGAGTAAACTTAACATATCGGGCCTGATTCATCAAGGTAAATGAAGGTAATTGGGTGACTGGTTGATGAGGGTGAAACCCTACTCAAGCAGCAACCACAATTCTTGTCAGGATTAAACAAAACCAAATCCCAAATTAACCGGTGCTTAACCCTCTGGTAGTTTGGTACAACAGCAGTCAGGCGTACCTTAGAGGCAATGTGTAAAGTAGGTATACAGCACTTCAAACTGTAATAAAGTGATAACACTGCACCAGAAAAAAATCCCACACCAATTAGGAGCAATGGAGTAAAATTTAATAAATGATTTGAGACCAAAATGACAAAAGTCCGATTTGTAGAACTGGAGATACACAATTTTAAAGATTTCTGGTAAGTAAAGCACGTAATTGCACAGAGCATCACTCACAGTAATCTGGTAGTGAGGGACCGGATGAATGTCACAAGTTCAGGCAGACTGAGATGGAGCATGGGCTGGATACACGAACCAGGTTAGTGCAGATGAAAGAGTTACCTTCAAAACTCCAACATAAAGAGTTCAGTTCACATTTGAGGGGGCCACGAGGAACATGAAAATCATCGAGGATGGTCGGAGCTGTAGAGATAAGAGCAGGCCAGGAGTTGTGGACAGTTGTCTCTGTAGTGCAAAGATCCTGTAGGGCGCCGCATACAGTTGTTGCTGGAGCTTGGTGTTGGTGGTCACTGCAGGCTATCAATGCTGTAGCACAAAGTGCAGATCTCCCATTGCCGGACTTCGCTGGTAGTCGCTGTGGGGTAAAGAGTTGGGTTCACAGGAACTTCACATTGGTGGGTGGCACTGCGCCAATATCTTCACATGAGCAAGCCTGTTGGTGGTTGTGAAGAGCATAAAAATTTAGTTTTTCACCTTTTCTGTGGGAGAAAGCTCCACTACTGCCACACCAAGGGTCCAGGACTTGAGGGGCACCTCTTGGGGATCAGGAACTCACTCCAGAAGAGGCCAGCATGGCTCAGGCAGGTCCAGTATAATGTAAAGAAAAGGGCTCCCTGTGAATGGGTGAGAGTTCCTCTAGGCAGGGAAAAAATGAAATGCAAACACGTAGGGCAACTTACAAGTATTCAAAATATGCATAATAAAACTTTACATGAACATATGGAGACAACAACAAAATATTATAAACAAATACAAATATTATTTTATTTAAACAATACAATATAAATATCGAGTTACACGATTCACATCCACACTCTAATAGTACCTACCGTCACTCTAAAATCATTCTACACAATAAAAACAAGATACACAGATAAAAACAATGGCAACAAATTTAAGGTGAACTGATGTCTCATGCTTCCTAATTTATAATGCACACTTCGTCAAAGAAAAAATACTGATCAATAACACAAGAGATTATATAATCAAATAACAATCAGTGGCTTGGCAAGCAAATTTCTTTCTACGCGCGTTTCAGCACAAGGTTGCAATCTTCAGGAAAAGGTACAAAGAACAGTTTTGCAGTACCAGGGTATAAGCTCCAAAAGACCTGTATATGGATGGTCTATTTCTGATGATTAAAATATATTCCTGGGTATGCGGAGTTTCGTCATTCGTTGTTAACTGTATTGACCAGAGTAAGGTAAGATAAACCTTACACAAATTACCCGCAAGACAACCAAAGATACGGACAGATTCGAGCAAGTACCAAAGGGCACGATACATGTGGATACCTAATAAATATTTGTAACAAAATCCTAATGCTGCTAGTTCTAAACATGAGCCGATGAAAAAATGATGAATCCTAAATGAAACTCGATCGAGAGCTGGGTACAGCGTGCTCAGCAGCGGAACCCCATCTGAACAGGCAGGTCCAGGTGAAATTCCAGTTGTAGGTCCAAGCAACAGGTCAGGCGGGCAGATGAAGCCATACTTTGGAGCTTGTTATGTTCCTGTAGCAGTCAGATGACCCTTCGGAGTCACTTCAGCCTGGGATGAAGGATCAAGGTCCAGTCTTTCTTCTCAGCAAGCAGTGCAGCAGCAGCTGGGCAGCAGAGTAGCAGGGCAGGAGTTTAGCTGCCCTTCTGGCAGCGGAACAGCACAGTAGTCCTTCTGTAGTATCCACAGGTTTAGAGGTGTACTGAAGAGTTGGGTCTGAGGATCTACTAATTATACCTGGTACCCACTTTGAAGTAGGAGATGTTTCTAGAGAATTCCTTATGAAGTCCTTAAAGGTTCCTGCCCCCCCTCCCCGCCCAAGTCCAAGCTGGTTGCATGAATAATGAAATGGTGCCAAGTCCTTTGTGTAAAGCCTATTCATTTGCAAGTGGGGCTGTGCCCAGCTCTGACTCCCCCATTCTGCCAGTTAAGTTAATGGCCCATCCAGGCACACTTAATCCCCAGGGCTACTGGAATTATGCGCCAGGAGAAGGCCAAATTATGCAGCACAGTTGAGTAAATTATGTGGCAAGAAAAGGCAAATTATGCAGCATGATGCAGCACTTTTCGTAATAGTATTACTTCATTATTCCATCATTTTTAAACTTGAAAACACTGTATGGGCATTGTTTGCACATCATTAGTACTAGTTTAACACTTAACTATAAAAAATAAGCAACAGAAAGGGGACCACTCCAGCTTTGCAAATGGCTTTCCACTGTGCAGCAATGCTAGTTGCTGCATTTTTAGTAACTTTTGAACCGTTTGAGCTAGAAGCAAATTTTGTTGTTGTTAAAATCTGCAGATTATGCAGCAGATGATGGATAATTTTCGCAAATGTATAATTATGCAAAAATTGCTGCGGCTGCACAATCACATAGCTTCAGTGACCCTGCTAATACCTCTATTTTGTGGCTGTCTGGGAGGAATAAACAAAGTCCAACTGCCAACTGCACCCAGTCATGTGACTCAGGAACAGGATGCAGGTACCAAATGGTTAGGACAAGAAAATGCCAATTTTCTAAAAGGGGCATTTTCAGAATAGTGACTTAAAAGCTGACTTTACCATTAAAGAGAGTTTTAAAGTACAATTCCATAGACACCAAACTCAACTTCTTTGAATTGAAAGTTACCACTTATTTAATGTAATAAGGGAACCCAATGTTATCCTATGGCAGAGGAATGTCTCACAGTTCTTAAAAACGAATTTAGACGTTTTTCACTACCATGACATGTAAAACTTATAAATGCATGCTCAACTCTTTAAACACACTGCACCCTGCCCTCATGGCTGTGTAGGGCCTACCCTAGGGGTGACATATGTATATTAAAAAAAGAGGTTTGGGCCTGGCAAGAGGTTTATCTTGCCAGTTCAAAAAGTGCAGTTGCAACTGCACACTCAGGCTGCAATGGCAGGCCTGAGGCACATTTAAAGGGCTACTTAACTGGGCAGCACAATCACTGCCGCAGGCCCACTTGTAGCATTTAATTTACATGCCCTGGGTACATGTAGTTCCATTTTACTAGGGACTCATAAGTAAATAAAATATGCCAATTCGGTGTAAGCCAATCTTAAAATGTTAGCAGGAGAGAGCACAAGCACTGTTGCACTGCTTAGCAGCGATAAAGTGTGCAGAGTTCTAAAACCCAACAAAAATGGGATCAGGGTGAAGGCAAAAAGTATGGGGATAACCCTTCTAAAAGAGCCAAGTCCAACATGACCCCCTTCTAGCCAAAAGTCAGGGTAGACTAATCAATACCTTGACGGGTTTCCCGGTGTAGGCGATAGAACATGGCCGAAACCCTGTTATGCAGGGGCACTTGTCAGTTCTATGCCTATCTGAACTCAGTTGAATCCTTCTGCCTACACTTTCCTGAGCCACTGGTCTGACCGAGGGGAACCCTTCTCCTTACTTGTGCACCCCATCCTTGAAGTGCCTAACCTTAACTTGCTCACAGATGCATCCCAGTAGGCAGACAGTACCACCATGGCCAACAAAGTGATGTAGCCCATTCCACCCCTTGGATTAGAATTCTGTCCCCAACCTACAGAAAATTCTGCCCATTAGGACAGCAACCAACAGAGGCCAGTGAGAGCTGTCAGTATCAAGAGCCACGCCCGGACAATCCAGTGCCTGGTGAAAGCTCCAAGCGGGGACATTGAGTAGGCCCCTGTTTCAGTCTTGGGGCTTGCAAGGAGTTCCCTATGGGCTCCTGAGGGATCTCTGACCTCTGAGCTTTCTCAGAGTGGGGGCAACAGCCCTGGGTGTTAGGCACCTTACTTCTTGTCTATGTCCCACCAGTCCAGGGTGGCTTTTCAGCCCAGGGTCTGTACCCTGAGGATGAACAAGTGACAGGTTTGAGTCCTTCCTCTCCCTGCCCCTCAATCTGGGCTCCTGTTCCCTCTGCTTGGGAGTGGTACCCCCAGAAAATGGAACTGTCAGGGCACCATACAGCTGTCTCCCCTTCCAGATCTCTCGATTCTATGGAGCTCCCTTTATACAAACTATAGAACCCAACTCGATTGGATCATCATAAGAACCCTCCTGTCGTCCTAAGGGGAAAAGAATCCTTTTGCTTTAAAGAACTGTCACCCATCCAGGGGTACCCCTTGGTGGCATGTGTCATCATAGAGTTCCTTGCTGTTCCATTACAGAACGGGGTGTGCTACAACCTGTGAGATGCACAGGAGCATTTTGTTGGGAAAAGAATCGTGTAGCAAGTGGAGGTAGGGTTACTATTTATAAAAACCTGCCTGGTAGTCCTAATGTTTTAATCTGGGCACCAGCCGGTATGATTAAAAAATTCAAAAGTTGGGAGGTCACAGGACTATAGCTACCTACTTCCTTTAAGGGTCAATATGTTTCTGCCACTTATGTTCCCAAAAGCTTGTGGCTGTCATCAGGACTGATCATACTACCACAATCCACACTTATTCTATAATGCTGGCGTAACTGACGAATTTGCCATACATACATAAAGCACACCTAAACCTCCTACTTGGGGGCCGAATCCGATTCGGGACGGAAAAATACCAACCGACTCGGTACGGGATAATAGTCCGACCGACACGAACCGGCGTTGCCCGACCTGCGAAGTACGATGAAATGCATGGGAATCACGACCGACTCGCACGGAACTCAAGGCGAACGACCGACCCGGCCGGAAACAAGCTATCCGGCCGGGAAACCACGCGAATCGAACCGACCGACACGCATCAGGAAATAATCAGAACGAAACTTACCCGCGAACTCTGACCCACGCAGTACAATGCAATGGGTGCAAATTCAGACCAATTCATACGGAGCCCAAGCCGTACGACTGACACGCATACCAAACCCAGCCGAACAAACACAATACTCCGCGACCGACGCGTACGCCGCATATGAAACTGAGCTGAAACACAGCGGGAACGACTCGGAGAGGCGCGCACGAGAAAACTGCAACGTCCTACTCGGTCAGAAGAACGACTCCTACATGCACAATAATCACAAATGAAAAAATACAAAAAAAAAGGGCCAAACAAGCAATGATAAAACCAATAAATACAGGGGGGGGAACAATGGAACAAGGACACACCCCCAACTCCACCTACATAAAGCCCACAAATCCCTACCATGATCCTTTGCAAATCCCACTGACCTGCCAGCACAGAACACCATCACACAGCAAACACAGACACACACACAGCTCATCCAACACAAAAGCCACACACCATTAGCACCTCAACAAATAGCACCCTCACACACACACAGCAAAACCTACACACACACACCCTCACTTGCATACACACACATCAATCACCACCACCACCACCCATCACCATGCCCCTAAAGAAGAATCCAAAGTTCCTAGATAGTGAATTGGAAGTCATGGTAGACAAGATCCTGAGGGTAGAGCCACAGTTGTTTGGCACATTGGTCCAACAGACCCCCATGTCACAGAAAACCAAGATGTGGGCGAGGATCGTCGACAGGGTGAACGCACAATCACCATGTTTGCGCACAAAGGAAGACATCCAGAACAGGTGGTATGATGTGCGCAGGAGGGTCAGAGACCTACTCAAGAAGGATTACCTCCTGAGCCAGCACACGAGCAGTGGCCCTCCTGCAAAACCAGTATATCTCAGGCCCTGGGAGGAGAAGGTTCGGGCCATCCTACCACCAGTGAGCGTATATGGACTAACAGACATCCCAGAGCCTGGTGAGTACACAACTAATATACACAATATTGTGTGCCAATACACACACATCACTCTCAAGGGGACAGTCAAACCATCCACCCCTAACAAATCAACAGCAAACAAAAGATAATCATCCCTAGATGTGTATGTCAGTTAGATAAACACAATACATGCCATCTCATAGTGATATGTCACTGTGTCATGACATGTACAAACCTAACAACAAATAGAGCAAGGCAGTGGCACAAATATAACCAACAAACACTGCCTGATATTTTGCCACCACTAGAACACCACCTCACAGGGAAGCTCACTTAAAGGAAGGAATTCTGTGTATGCTGGTGAAGTTAGTGTAGCCAATAGCATGATGGGAGTTGGAGTCACAGATACTGCTCACCCTCACAATTGGCCCATCAACACCACTCTGAACCATGCTCACATCACAGGGAGTGGATAAGGACTGACAAGATGGCTGACACTGGCTACTGCTGTGGGGAGCACAAGGCCCTGCTGGGAACTGTGCACCAACAAACAGCACAACACCACTGCCTGACATCCTGAAAGCCAACTTGCACTCCCTGCAATGCAAGCACGTTGCATGGTGGGATATCTGGCTGGCTGGGAAGGAGGACTCACACCACTGACCATAGTTACAAGCAGCTCACCTCACACACCCCCTCAACACAAACTCCACATAACCCACCTGGGAGAATGCAATGCCTCATATACCAAATGAAGATCCCACAAAGAACCACCACCCTGGGTAATGCTGTGTGAAGCACAGGGACACACCTGGGACTTGTAGCCAAACAAACGCAAGGACAACACTGTCAGCCTCCCTGTCAGCACAGGCACACTACCCCACAGGGAAGCAGAGTCCAAAGGAAGGAAGTACGGGCATGCTGGGAAGGGAGGTGTAGGCAATAGCATGATGGGAGTTGGAGTCACAGATACTGCTCACCCTCACAATTGGCCCATCAACACCACCCTGAACCATGCTCACATCACAGGGAGTGGATAAGGACTGACAAGATGGCTGACACTGGCTACTGCCGTGGGGAGCACAAGGCCCTGCTGGGAACTGTGCACCAACAAACAGCACAACACCACTGCCTGACATCCTGAAAGCCAACTTGCACTCTCTGCAATGCAAGCACGTTGCATGGTGGGATATCTGGATTGCTGTGAAGGAGGACTCACAGCACTGACCATAGTTACAAGCAGCTCACCTCACACACCCCCTCAACACAAACTCCACATAACCCACCTGGGAGAATGCAATGCCTCACATACCAAATGAAGATCCCACAAAGAACCACCACCCTGGGTAATGCTGTGTGAAGCACAGGGACACACCTGGGACTTGTAGACAAACAAACGCAAGGACAACACTGTCAGCCTCCCTGTCAGCACAGGCACACTACCCCACAGGGAAGCAGAGTCCAAAGGAAGGAAGTACGGGCATGCTGGGAAGGGGGGTGTAGGCAATAGCATGATGGGAGTTGGAGTCACAGATACTGCTAACCCTCACAATTGGCCCATCAACACCACCCTGAACCATGCTCACATCACAGGGAGTGGATAAGGACTGACAAGATGGCTGACACTGGCTACTGCTGTGGGGAGCCCAAGGCCCTGCTGGGAACTGTGCACCAACAAACAGCACAACACCACTGCCTGACATCCTGAAAGCCAACTTGCACTCTCTGCAATGCAAGCACGTTGCATGGTGGGATATCTGGCTTGCTGGGAAGGAGGACTCACAGCACTGACCATAGTTACAAGCAGCTCACCTCACACACACCCTCAACACAAACTCCACATAACCCACCTGGGAGAATGCAATGCCTCACATACCAAATGAAGATCCCACAAAGAACCACCACCCTGGGTAATGCTGTGTGAAGCACAGGGACACACCTGGGACTTGTAGCCAAACAAACGCAAGGACAACACTGTCAGCCTTCCTGTCAGCACAGGCACACTACCCCACAGGGAAGCAGAGTCCAAAGGAAGGAAGTACGGGCATGCTGGGAAGGGGGTGTAGGCAATAGCATGATGAGAGTTGGAGTCACAGATACTGCTCACCCTCACAATTGGCCCATCAACACCACCCTGAACAATGCTCACATCACAGGAAGTGGATAAGGACTGACAAGATGGCTGACACTGGCTACTGCTGTGGGGAGCACAAGACCCTGCTGGGAACTGGGCACCAACAAACAGCACAACACCACTGAATGACATCCTGAGAGACAACCTGAACCCACTGCAAGGGTGGCATGCTTCATGGTGGGATAACTTGGACAGGTGGAGAAGGATGGCCGGATGTCCACCAAATACAACCAATGCTGGCCATGCACACACCTCAACATTCATATTGAAATGCCCCAGGTATGCAGGACAGTGTGCTACACCAATATCAACCTCTTACTGTGACAACTTAGGACAATGCAATGTACATGCCCGCAGCCAGAGGTACAGTCACAACTGTCAGGTGTGTGAACCATTGATGTCTGTAGAAACATTACATACAATGTGTGTCTCTTCCAAATACAGGTGATGGTGATGGGGACACAGCAGCAGGCGAGGAGGAGTCCCTGTCCCAGGCTCCGGGGGACACAGAGCTCACTGGTGTGGAACAGCCTCTGCCCTCCTCGGATGGCGAAGACCTACCTGGCACCTCCGGTGTGAGTCATCATGCAGCACCAGCTGGACCAACATCTGCACCCCCTGCACCCACCCCTCCAACAACTGCCAACATACAGACCACCCCCGCCGACACGGACAGACCAAGGACCACCGCTGACAACAGCACAGGGCCCCAGGCCCACCGTGGAGCAATGGATGACAACACCACTAACAACCCCCAAGTGGGCCTTGGGTCACCTGTGCGTGCCACTGCAGGTCCTGCACGTGTCGCCAGGGGTGGTGGGAGGGGTGGTAGACATAGGTTGCTGCTTGCAGAGGGGTCTGGACTGCATGATGACCCACAACTGGCACGCATCGCTGATGGTACCAGTTTAGCACCGGAGAGGTCAGACAGGTAGTGGGGATCCTCAAGGACATACAACAGCAGCAGGCTGCCCATCATGCCCGCTTGGACTCCCACATGGCCCGTGTGGAGACACACATGGCCCGTGTGGAGACACACATGTCGGGCATGGAGTCCAAGTGGGACACATTGCAAGAACTCACAGCGGTGCATAGGGACATATTGACATGCCTCCGCCAGATTAGCACCAACATGGCCACACCTCCCTGTGTGCCCACAACATCTGGTGCTGCAACAACTGACACCGCCACAGGGAGGGAGGAGGACTCTGGCGGAGAGTCCCCTGCACCGCCGCAGCCTGCACGTGAGGGTCCCCCCAAAGAAGAGGGGTCGTCCGAGGAAGGAAAACTGAGAGGTTGATGGCCACGTACATCCCCCAGGAAGCCAACAGCTGTTCCGGAAATTCTCCTTTGTGTGCAAACGTTTCACCCTGTCGAATGCAACACTACTTTCCCACATGACATGGGGAGTTCAAGTTGGACTAATGTATCATATGACTGTGGACTTCACTCAGGACATTTCTGCTACCAAGACTTCCAACTCATCTGGGAACTTTGGATCACAATCCCAATGTACAGCACCCACGATCCTGTGCACTATACACACACACATTTCTGTAAATAAAATCACTAGTACACCATACTTGCCACTGTTGTTATTCAAATATGGATACTGTTATGGTGATGATGTTCTGCTAAATTACACTGTGTATGCTAACTGCTACAGCAAGTACAACACCGTCGTGTGAGTCATGGTGACGTGACACATATGAGGGAGACACACCACTAGGGCTACACAACACAGACACCAGGGCCATCGGACTCATCGCCCACAGTGATGTTGCCAGGAAATACAGTGGAATGCACAGACACCACACCTATTCAGAGTCTGTGTCAACTAGCCCACAGTAAGCAAATGTCAGTCAGATGTGTGACCACAGACAACGCACATCCCAAAGTGAAGCACAGGTTTATTACACATTTGCAACATGTTGTTTCCACTACAAATGCAAGGTAATCCCACGTGGCAGTGGCCACACAGTCAACAAGTGCAGAAGATATGAAGTCCAGGGGTGTGTGGCACATCACTTGTAGGCCAACTACTGCTGCCACCCTGAAAGCTGAATCATGGTGTCGGGGGATCCAAGTTGACCAAAGTACTCAGTAAGCACCCTGTGAAGGACAGACATGACACACAGTTAAAATCACTGTAGAACAGGACAGTACTGCAATACTCATGCCCAATACATGTCACAAGACAACTACACAAAACCAAGTTAGTATATCAAAACTGTTGGGGAGTTCAGACTACCTGGAAGGACACATTGCTGCACGCATCCAGTCAAGTAGCACATGGCCACACTCAAAAAGCACCAGAGCACCACCCACACATATCATGCAAACTCACGTCATTCACATTACATCTCCCTGGATACTCACATTCAGCTGAAGAAGTTGGTGATGAGCTGTGTGCGGACATCACCATCATCATCATCACTGGCATCATGGTCCAGGCCAGGATCCTCCAAAGGTGGCGGACGTTGGTCATCGTCATCCAGGATGAGAGGCAACTCCTTCCGCACTGCCAGGTTGTGTAGCATGCAGCGGACGATGACAATCTTGCACACCTTTGCTGGGGCATATGGGAGGCCCCCTCCTGTCTTGTCCAGGCAGCGGAAGCGGCTCTTCAGGAGACCAAAGGTCCGCTCTATCACTCTCCTGGTCCGACCATGTGCCTCATTGTAGCACATCTGGGCTGGTGTCACAGGGTTCCTGAGGGGTGTCAGCAACCACGGCATGTTGGGGTATCCGGAGTCACCTACGGACAGACAAGTGCACATTAGCTGATTTGGAAAAGTGGGTGGAATACTACAGATCAGAACACACACAATGGTACAAAGTCAGTACACACCGACAAGCCAGGCACGCTGGTTCTGCATCTGTGCCATCATCCTCGGGATGCGACTACTCCTCATCACGTAGGCATCGTGTGCTGAACCAGGGAAACGGGCGCACACATGTGTGATGCTCATATCTGCTAAACATACCACCAGAGCATTGATCGAATGGTAATGTTTACGGTTCCGGTATGCCTGCTCATGTGCCTGTGGTGGTATCAAAGCCACATGTGTCCCATCAATGGAGCCAATGACATGTGGCATCCTCCCCAGGGCATAGAAGTCACTCTTGATGTCAGTGAGTTGTTGACGTGTTGGGAAATAGATGTACTGGTTCAGGCATCTCAACATTGCCTCCAAAACATCGCGTAGCACACGGCTGAACATAGTCTGTGACATCCCACCGGCAGTCGCAACAGTGTGTTGAAAGGTACCGGTGGCAAAGAAGTGTAGAGCTGCTATTACCTTCACCTTGGAGGTCAGCGCCATAGGGTACGTCCGGCCAGGTTGCAAATGTGGTGCCAAGCGCACTGCCAAATCCTCAATCAGCTGCCTGGTGAAGCGGTACCGTCGGATGCTGTCATGTTCCACCATCGCTTCCAGGTCAGGGAATGGTCTATGGACAGCTGGAGCCCTGCAGTGCATACGTTGAAGGAAGAAAGATTGTCAGTCACCCCACATATGTGCCATTCACCATACTCAATTTCACATGATACATCATTACGTGACACAAGTACTTGATGTGTGTGCTGTTCTGTCGGACATAACTCGCACCTAAATGGCCATCATCTAACTTCTCAGTACAACATGTGTGCACAACAGGTACCAGGTTGTGCTATGGGAAACCATTAGGCTGTGTCACAGTACCCATTTACTGCTGTCACGTTCCACACACACACCACAGTGACATGTCTGGACAAATGCGCCACAGGCATCACAGATCATGGACAGGTTGATTCCCAGTAACCCTCTCTTGCCACATGGCCACTGGAATGACATGGCGTATCATGTACACGTCAGATAAACACACATGACTCCCACAGGTAGTGGCCCCTGTTGCATCCGCAGGACAGACATGGACGCCAGTGACGTACAACATCAAAGTCCATGCACAAACAACGTTGATGTGGAGACTGTCTCCCATCGTGCACATGGAATCAGTGACATCGGAAACACAACATGCACACAGACTGTGGAGGGACATCACTATTGTGGCAATGGGTCATCCTGTGACGTACATGCCTTCCCACATGGGACTCTGGGGGTATGTGACATGTCATACACATACACAACCTGGAAATGTGACCATGCCACATGCTCCAAAATGAACTGTTGCACATCACAGTGGTCATGTGCACAACACACCAAGGACCCTGTCCCCATGAACACATGCACAGCCTGGGTGTGGCTGCCCACAAGTGCCACCACAAAAACCACATGTTAACCCCCATACACAGAGAAGGAAATGCAGCTTTACATGCCTCAGGAAACAGTGTGGACTGGGTGTGGTGTTGTAGGTGTGCCCCTGGGTCTCTGGCAGGTATATGTGGCTGGCATACGTTCACCAGTGACAAGCATGGTGACATATGCGACTGACCTGTACAGGTACGCGTTGTACAGCAATGGACCGATCGGTGTGCCCGGCCGGCCCATTGCATATGATGTGTGCGGGTACGCGTTGTATCCCGAAATACGCGTTGTACAGCAATGGACCGATCGGTGTTCCCGGCCGGCCCATTGCATATGATGTGTGGGGGTACGCGTTGTATCCCGAAATACGCGTTGTACAGCAATGGACCGATCGGTGTTCCCGGCCGGCCCATGCATATGATGTGTGGGGGTACGCGTTGTATCCCGAAATATGCGTTGTACAGCAATGGACCGATCGGTGTGCCCGGCCGGCCCATTGCATCTGTTGTGAGCGGGTACACGTTGAACAGCAATGGACCGATCGGTGTGCCTGGCCGGCCCATTGCATATGATGTGTGCGGGTATGCGTTGTATCCCGAAATACGCGTTGTACAGCAATGGACCGATCGGTGTGCCCGGCCGGCCCATTGCATCTGTTGTGAGCGGGTATGCGTTGAACAGCAATGGACCGATCGGTGTGCCCGGCCGGCCCATTGCATATGATGTGTGCGGGTACGCGTTGTATCCCGAAATACGCGTTGTACAGCAATGGACCGATCGGTGTGCCCGGCTGGCCCATTGCATCTGTTGTGAGCGGGTACGCGTTGAACAGCAATGGACCGATCGGTGTGCCCGGCCGGCCCATTGCATATGATGTGTGCAGGTACGCGTTGTATCCCGAAATACGCGTTGTACAGCAATGGACCAAACGGTGCGCACACATTGGCTGGGGCCTGGCATGGCAACGGACGCGTTTTCGAAGCTCCAACGAGTCTGATGCAGTGAATTCAGTTGGCCAGCCACAAAAATGTTGCAAAATCATGGGTGTCATGAAGTTGAAGATTTGAAGGATGCTGTGGGCGTGTATTAGTGCTGCTATTCCATGGATTGGTCAGATTCAGAAGATGCAAACGACTTGGACCTATCACTTTGGACACATGGGACAGTATCTGCCTCTGCAGCACACATATAATGCTGGCTGTTCCCCTGAGATCTCACTTGCCTGCACTACATGCTCCAGGACGACATCTGCCACCAACACTGCTGCTGTTTATGCATCCTCTGGCTCCTGCAATGGCACGTACTGTGGAGAGAGCCCCAGCCTTCAGCCTTGAGGAGAACCAGGCCCTGCTGGCAGCCTCCTTCCACAGTACAGCAAGCTGTATGGGAAACCAGGGGAGCAGGTGAGTGTGCTGTCCACTGCCTCACTAATTGTGCATGTTGTCTGACTAGCAGGACTTTCAGTGTGCACACCACTGGCTAGCATGCCCACTGAGTAGTTGTCACACCCCAAAGTGTGTAGTTACATGCACTGAACTGGTACAGTGCAGTAACAGTGCATTCCAACTAGGTTTACTTCCCATGCAATGATACCATGTAGTGATTGCTGGCAAACTGTTCATAGCCATTGTTGCACTGCCTGTGTACATCATATGCCCCTGTGATTGAGACATGTATATCCAACTGTGTGATGCACGTATATGTTGCATGTGTAGTAATGGCCTTTTCACTTTGTCATCCTCACAGGTTGATGCCCACAAGAAGCAGGAAATCTGGCTGACCATCGCCCGGAAAGTAAGATCCGTGGGGGTCTACAGGCGCAGGATCCGCAACTGCCAGAAGAGGTGGCGGGACCTTCGTGGCTGGACCCGGAGGATTGCAAGGGTCCAGCTGAAGCTGTCGCCTCCTCGTAGGAGGGGCGGACACCGGACCCTGACCCCCCACATGCTCCGGATCCTGGCGGTGGTCTTCCCTGACCTGGATGGGCAGCTGAAGGACAGACAGCAGCAAGGAGGGGGTGAGTCCATGACTGCACTGTGCACTTTGTCTGACATGCTATGTGCCCTCCTCTGGCCTGGTTAAACTTCCACAGTACATCAGTCATGTGGTCCAGGACCCATGTCCCTCATTTGTGACATGCCCACTTCTCCTCTGATACGCATATGTGTGGCCCTTATAGTCAGGAAATTGTGTCATTTGGGGACTGTGTCATTGCATTTTGCTTTGCTCAAGGTGGGGGACAGCATTTGTTCCTGTGACTATGTTGTGCGATTCATGGGTGGGTCAATTGCTTACACAATGCCTAAGTTCTGACATGTAATCTGGGTGTAACTTTGATATGTGGTCCGCTTGCTGCTCTGACTCACCACATGTCCCTGGGGAATTTGGCACACACCCATGCTGCTGGTGGGAACAATGTTTGGGCCTCAGGAGTATGTGTATCCAGTGTGTCACACATGCTTAGCCACCTGCCTACTGTCCAGGACTCATCCCTCTTACAGGTGGAGCTGGACAGTCATGCCTACTCCAGGGCATACAATACACTCTGTACTCCCACTCCCGTGTATCATCTGGCATGTTGTGATCATTGACATGTACCCTCAGGTGTCTGCCTCTGTCTCATTGTGCTGTGTCTTCGTTGTCAGGACTACTGGTATGTTTATCGGTTAGGGCTCAGCATGCCATCTGAGATGTGACCATGATAGACGATAATTCTGTGACTTATAGGTGTCTGATCACTTGACTGTGCACACAGGTGTTTGCGACTGTGACTTTCAGGCAGCTGTATTTTCATTCACAGCACACTGTGAGGTGCTCATGTTCAGAGAGTTGTGTTTCATGTCCCCCATATGTCCAGTTGGTATGACGTGGACAAATAGTAGTACAGATGATGTGGTATTTGGGGGATGGACATGTGCACTTGTCAGTCACATAACTTGCATTCCCCATGCCCTCGGATTGTGACACAGTGCAGACTGTTGTTGGCTGGCTGCCATGGCCATGTGACTTGAGACAGTAATGTATGACTTTGCACGCATTCCTGTGTCATGGCATTAAACTTCCTGAGACTGATCCTGCAGGGGAGTGACATGTGCAACATGCACCCCATTGTGGCATTGACTATCCGGACATGGGTGCATCATGGTGTCTGGTGCTGGTATGCATCACATGCATTTCTATTTAGACTCTGGCCATCCCTTTATCCGGACACCTGCACTGACTCAGTGGCAAGAGATGTGATGTGTGCATGTTCACATACTTCACTGTGTTCCCTGCAATGTCCAACAACTGTGTAGGTGGTGCATGTGTCCACACTGGGGTCTTACCATCAGACAGGCACCAGACAGATGGGTGCAAGGGCAGGAGGGGTGTGAGTCCCATGGTTGACCATCAGACTGACAATTGGCTTCCCCGAATCTGTGTGAGGACTTTAGGCAATGTTCAAATAAGGATGCCAGGGCTTGCTCTGTAATGTGCTGTACTTACTGTGGTGTGTGCGGTCAGTGCAGGTGACTGATGTTTGTCTGTTTCCCTAATTGTTTGCAGATACATCCACGGCCACAGGAGGGGACAGCTCCACGGACCAGGAGGAGCAGCGGAGCCAGACTGGGTCAGCATCGGACGAGTGGTCAGAGGGACCCAGTGGCACGGAGGGCGAGGGGAGCCACACCGAGGAGTCCTCAGCACCATCTACCTCAGCTGAGGACCACAGCAGCTCGGAGGATGACTCCCTTGTGGAGGCGGGTCTCAGCAGCCACCAAAGGCCAGCTAGTCTGTCTGGCCCCGCCACCACCACCACCACCACCACCCTCCCATTGGCTCCCATTCCTGAGGTCCGTGGAGGCTCCCTTACTCGGGAGCGTGTCTCCTTCGTGCCAGGCACCGCACCCCCTGCCCCTGTGTCCCCTGCTGCCCTGAGTGAGGAGTCTGTGTACCTCCTTCGGCAAATCCATGTAGGGCAGACAGCAATGCTGAGTGTCCTCCATGCACACACCACTCTGTTGACACAGCTGGTGTCGTTCATGGAGGGCATCTCAACGGGTATGTCTGCCCTACAGAGGAGCAATAAGTCCATGGACTCCTCCCTGACGGCAGCAGTGTCCCTCCTCCAACAGTCCCTCACCCCTCCCACCTATGCCCCATCCACACTTCCTGCCCCCCTACCTGTCCAAAGCACATGCACACCTGCACAGTCACCCAAACACACAGACACGAGCAGCACAGACACACCCAAGAGAAAGGCAAGACGTGCACACAAGCATCCTCAGGGGACTGATACCACAGACACAGGGGATGGGGAACACACACACACACAGGCATCCACATTCCCTCCGCAGTCCTCCAAATCCTCTCCCTCCAAGACCCCTTCCCTTGCCTCACCTGCTACCCCACCTACACAGCAGATCTTCCTGTGTGACCTCGGCCTCTTCCCCTCAGATCCTGCTGATCCAGCATACCGGGGGAAGAGGAAGTCCACCCACACAGAGGGGAGTGCCCCTCGCCCCCGGACACCCTCCCCCAGGTGCAGGCAGACACCGGCCCCCCATAGGAAGTCCCCCCGGACCAGGAAGAGCAAGACCCCACCACCACCTCGCAGCTCCACCGCCCAGTCTCTCTCCTCCATCCCCCAGGCCACCACTGCACAGGTTCCCCCGCCACACCCTGCCCCAGGTTCCCCCACACACCGATACCGCATTCCCAGACTGCTTAGGCCCTCCCCCCCTGCCACTTGCTCTTCCACCCCCAACCCAGACGCTCTGCCTGTTAGTGGCACTGTTGTGGAGACCGGGTCCCCCCCCTCTGTCCTGCCCACCTCATATGCCCACCCTTCCACTCCCTTGGAGTCATGCACTGCAGTGGAGTCCACAACCACCACGTCTGACTCGGGCACTGCAGTGGGTACCCTGTCCACTACATCAGTCCAGCCCACTGCAGTGGTTGCAGCACCCACACCAACTGACTTGTGTACCACAGTGGTGCCGGCCCCCCCTGAGTCAGACACCTCCACTGCAGTTGCCGGTGACACTCCTGCACCCACCACCCCTTCACTGCCTCACTCTGCCATCCCCTGATCCTGTCCCTGCGGTGCCTAGCCTGCCCCTTGTATGCCCCTCCAAGGGGGATGTCCCCTAACCGTACCAGTGCAGGCAAGCAATGTGTGACCAGTTGTCACTTCTCACCCCGTTGGGACTGTGATTTTGGACTGGCCATTGGCCTTAGTTTCTTTTGGACTTCCGTGTTTACCCTGACATTTGCTGAATAAAGCCTCTTTTTGTTTACTTGTGGGTTGTCTTTTGATGTACATGATGTGGATGAGTAGCATCCTGCATTTGCAGTTGTAATAGTGTTCACATCAGGAAAATGAAGTGTTGCAGTGATGGACTCCATGTGGTCCATGGGATATGTGTCCTGTTGTAGTCTGGATCTATGGCATCCTTTGCTACAGTCTGAGGGTGTAATGTTCTGCATTTGACACAGGGATGTCCATTTTGCATTTGTAAATGAACATCTTTGTCTTACACTGATGCACATCTGGTGGGCTTACCACTGTTCAATGTTCCGATTTCCCTGACTGTGTGCCCAGCTCCACTGGACATGCAGTTTTGCACATCAATGTCGAAGGACTCATCTGTGTATACAGTGCAACTTGCTTGACACGTGTTTTGTGTGTGTGCAGATGACTGACGTGACACTCCTGTAACCAGGCTGATGTGAGCAGAGCCTTCTGTGTGTTGTGGTTGTTGACTCATTGACGGAGTGTTCTGCTGACATGTTTGGGTCGTGCACAGACAAGGTTTGGCACAGCGGACCTTCCACAGGAGTGGAGTGCCCTCATGGCAGTGTGTAATCCGGTGACATTGCGTGGGCCTGTGTTGTGTGTTGTGTAAGCATGTCTGTGCGTGTTCCCTTCCCTTTTCCTACACAGGCTGTGTCCCTAGGGATGTTCCTGTTTGTGATGCTTGCTGAGTTGTTCTGTGTTCATCCAGCATCTTGGACCTGGTTTCTCCGTGATGTGGGTGCATGGCAAACTAATGTTCATGAGGTTGTCATACCAGGTTGTCTTTGTTGTCAGGGCTGGGGATGTGGGCAAAAGCAGATGGGACACATTCAGGATTCCCCTTGGCACTTGTTGTTTACACGAGTCATGTGATTTACAGTTTGTGTTAGCTTTCAGTGATTGTGACACGTTGTGTGTGTGACTGCTGCCACTCCTCATGGTCAGAGCTGCAATGTTGGAAGTTGTGTACGTGTGTTCTTCGTGTGTCACCTTGGCTTCTTCGTTGGTGTGTGACTATGGCCAGGATCCCATTGATTGTGGTGGATTTCACATCATGCCCATGTACGGCATACTGTGCTGTGTGTCAGACATTGACGAGTCTTGTTGACTGGCCATTTGTGATGGGTTTCTGCACCTTAGTTCCCACCACCACCCCTGGTATTGTCATGGGTGCATGTCCAATGTCACCAGTCCATGTGAGCTTCACTGCTGCACATTGGTGGAGATCAGGGTGTGTGGTGTTGAGTGTGTGCAAAAGTGAGTTGTTGCACGGCTAGACCCCTACCTCCATATTGGCCTTGGCTGGCAGGCCGTGCTGATTGATTGGAGCTTGTGTAGGTGTGATGGTAGTTAGCTGCTCAGGACACATGGCTGTGGTTCACAGTGTGAACGACATCTAACTTTGTCATCACAGTGGGATTATCATGCAGGCTAGTGTCAGCACAATGTGGGGTCCCTGGGGGTAGTGCTGTGGTGGGTCTGTCTCTTGCTGTGTTAGTTGCTGTTCCTACAAGCATGTGTGACATGTGTAATTTGTGCTCCCTCTCATCTTACAATGCCTGATTTCCCACATAGGGGTATCCGATCCATGAGTAACTTTTGTATGGCACTGTATACACATCTGTGTGGTTGGAATTCAGGCCTCCTCATGTGTTGTGTGGTTGCCTGGGGACACTGGCACACCCCCATCACCTGTTGTGTTTGATATGCAGTGTGAGTCTGCCTGTTTGTGTTTGTGCCTTTGCACCACTGCATTGGCATATCTTGAGTGTGCCATGGCTGTATGTTGTTTGGTGGCTTTCCCCTGCTGTCCCTGGGACTCCTAGGTCATCAGTCAGCACAATAATCATGGTTTGTATGTCCCATTACTGCCATGGTATGGTATTTGTTCACCTGACATCTACAGTCTCCACAGGATATCTACATTTGTGTGTCCATTGGTGCAGATATGTGGGTCAGCATTATGATGGTCACTTCTGTCATTGTGTTATTTGTGAATGTTGACAATGTGGGCCCCCATGGGTGATGTTTGTATGCACATGGCCAAAACGATTTTTCAGTGACACTGCACTGTTTCCCTCGACCAATCTATGTTGCTATGGGACACAAGCACTACTATGCCACTGATGTGTTTGTTGTTGTGTGACCAGGATTCATCCATGCAGTTTGGCTTTGGCAGCTTTTACCATGACTACACTTCCCTTTTGGTCACTGTGGTGATGGGGCTTTAGGCCCCATTGCCACACTGTTCAAAATGTGCATCAGCTATGGACACCACACTTCCCTTTTGGTCACTGTGGTGATGGGGCTTTAGGCCCCATTGCCACACTGTTCAAAATGTGCATCAGCTATGGACACCACACTTCCCTTTTGGTCACTGTGGTGATGGGGCTTTTTTAGGCCCCATTGCCACACTGTTCAAAATGTGCATCAGCTATGGACACCACACTTCCCTTTTGGTCACTGTGGTGATGGGGCTTTAGGCCCCATTGCCACACTGTTCAAAATGTGCATCAGCTATGGATAGCACACTTCCCTTTTGGTCACTGTGGTGATGGGTTGTTCGAGCCCATTGCCACAGTGGCCATGGTCGGCTTGCATTGTGGAGGCCACACACAATTCTGTGTGACACATGTGCTAGGGAGTCACATTGTATGTTCAATGTCATGTTCAGTGTTGTAGGCATTTGACACAGACTACACACACTTGTCATGGTGTTGGGGGGGATGTAATCTTCTGTCATTCCTTATGTGGGAGTATGCTAGTTGTGTCATGCATTACCCGTCCTATGAGTAGGAGTGGTGGTAGTGGTAGGCATCCATCCCCCTAAGGGTGGGGATGGTAGTAGTGGCAGGCATCCAGCCCCCTATGAGTGGGGATGGTAGTAGTGACAGGCATCCAGGCCCCCCTGAGTAGGGGTGGTGGTAGTGGTAGGCATCCATCCCCCCATGAGTGGGGATGGTAGTAGTGGTAGGCATCAAGCCCCCTATGAGTGGGGATGGTAGTAGTGACAGGCATCCAGGCCCCCCTGAGTAGGGGTCGTGGTAGTGGTATGCATCCAGGCCCCTATGAGTGGGGATGGTAGTAGTGGTAGGCATTCAGCCCCCTATGAGTGGGGATGGTAGTAGTGACAGGCATCCAGGCCCCTCTGAGTAGGGGTGGTGGTAGTGGTAGGCATCCATCCACCCATGAGTGGGGATGGTAGTAGTGGTAGGCATCCAGCCCCCTATGAGTGGGTATGGTAGTAGTGACAGGCATCCAGGCCCCCCTGAGTAGGGGTGGTGGTAGTGGTAGGCATCCATCCCCCCATGAGTGGGGATGGTAGTAGTGATAAGCATCCATCCCCCTATGAGTGGGGATGGTAGTAGTGACAGGCATCCAGGCCCCCCTGAGTAGGGGTGGTGGTAGTGGTAGGCATCCATCCCCCCATGAGTGGGGATGGTAGTAGTGGTAGGCATCCAGCCCCCTATGAGTGGGGATGGTAGTAGTGACAGGCATCCAGGCCCCCCTGAGTAGGGGTGGTGGTAGTGGTAGGCATCCATCCCCCCATGAGTGGGGATGGTAGTAGTGGTAGGCATCCAGTCCCCTATGAGTGGGGATGGTAGTAGTGACAGGCATCCAGGCCCCCCTGAGTAGGGGGGGTGGTAGTGGTGGGCATCCATCCCCCCATGAGTGTGGATGGTAGTAGTGGTAGGCATCCAGCCCCCCCTGAGTAGTGGTGGTAGGCATCCATACCCCTAAGGGTGGGGATGGTAGTAGTGGCAGGCATCCAAGCCCCCCTGAGTAGGGGTGGTGGTGGTAGTGACAGGCATCCAGGCCCCCCTGAGTAGGTGTGGTGGTAGTGGTAGGCATCTATCCCCCCATGAGTGGGGATGGTAGTAGTGGTAGGCATCCATCCCCCTATGAGTGGGGATGGTAGTAGTGACAGGCATCCAGGCCCCCCTGAGTAGGGGTGGTGGTAGTGGTAGGCATCCATACCCCTAAGGGTGGGGATGGTAGTAGTGACAGGCATCCAGGCCCCCCTGAGTAGGGGTGGTGGTAGGGTGGTGTTGGTGGTAGGCATCCATCCCCCTATGGGTGTGTATGGCATTGGTGTTGGCCATCCCACCCCTATGGTTCTGCTGTTGCTAGTGTACTTTATTTGTGCATCCCTATGTGTGTGTGACATATTTCGGGTACGTGTAGTTTGTTTGTATTGTTGGTGTTTGACTTACCGTCTGCGCCGTACACGTCCGTGCCGGTCCCGGTAATAGATGTAGAGTATAGGTAGGACCTGCGCAATGGGATTCATGCTTGGATCGTCTCGTTCGGGTTTCTCGTGTCTTCGAGGTCGTCTTTTGGCGCGAAACGGAGCTTATGTACGGCTCGCCCGGATGCTCAAACGTGCCGGACGTAGTGACGGGTTCGGCGCGTACGGATTGCGCATCGTACTAGTCCGGCCGGAAGGTGCTGTGTATTTGCTTCCATGCGGCTCGATTCGGCGTTCACGGATCCGGCTCGGGCGGGGAACTGGAGCTGGATTGGGTGAGTACGGCTCGCTCGGAAAATGAGTTGTTATACGCAGATCGCACTTGTTCGTCCGGACGAGTGTACGAATCGGTCGGGAAACACGCATTCGGCTGGTATTTTTTCCGGACGAATACTGTTAGGTACCCTACCGGCCGAGATCGGAATCGACCCCTTGGTGTCCATAAATGGTTATATAGTAAACCACTTAATAGTGCTCCATGGGTACATGAAGGAGTGGCGTGCCTGTTGTCACATAGACTCCAAAGTCCCCGCCTGGCCAGCTCGTCAAAAATACCTCCGTCAATGCCTGAATCTTTTTGTACCTCGTGAGGATCAGGCACTCACTCCAGCAGAGGCCGACAGGGCTCAGAAAGGTCCAGGTGCAGATCCCGTTTCAAATCAAGGCAGAAGTTCAGCTGAGCAGATGCAGGGAGTCTTTGGAGCTTATTATGCCCCTGTAGCTCAGAACAGGAGGTCAGTGAGCTGACCCTTGGAGTCACCTCAGCCTGGGATGAAGGATGCAGGTCTAGTCTTCCTTCTCAGCAAGCAGGGCAGCAGGAAACTGGGATGCATAGTAGCAGGGAAGCGGTGTAGCAGTCCTTTTGGCAGCAGAGCAGTACAGCAGTCCTTCTCCTGTAGTATCCACAGGTCCAGAGGTGTACTGAAGTGCTAAGTCTGAGGGTCCACTATTTATACATGGTGCCCACTTTGAAGTAAGAGATGTTTCTAGAGAATTCCCTTTGAAGTCCTTGAAGTTTCCTGCCTCCCTTGTCATGGCTCCAATCTGGCTGCAAGAACAATGCAGTAGTGACAAGTCCTTTGTGTGAAGGCAGGGCACAGAGTATTCATTTGCAAGTGGGGCTGTGCCCAGCTCCACCCCCATCCTGCCAGTTGTTGGCCCATCCAGACACACCTAATACCTCTATTGTGTAGCTGTCTGGTTAAATAAACAAAGTCCAAGTGCCAATTTCACCCAGTCATGTGACCCAGAAACAGGCTGCAGGCACCAAATGGTTAGGACAAGACAATGCCAACTTTCTAAAAGTGAGATGCTTGCTGGTATGACTGCTACACAACCGCTGCTCTGAAGATACCTGCTGTTCAAAGCCATGCCAATGGACTAAAAACAAACTGCAACATTGTTACGTACTAAATCGAATGTCAAAAAAAGCTGACAGAAGAATCCAATGCAGCCTTGCCGCACGTGAAAAATGCTGTTGCACAGACTAAGAATTGAAAGCCTGCCATAAAATGTATTGGAAGACAAAGTTAACAGTGTTCTCGGCATGCTTCAGTGACAAAAAAGGAAAAGGGTGCTCAACATTTCAGCAAATGCACAAGTAAATCATTTTGATTTTTTTTTTAATTGACCCAAATGGGAAGAAGCAAAATAGAGTTGTACTGAGTTCTTGGTTCTGAGGAGACCCCAAAACTATGGGGTTCAAAATGCATCGACAACCATGCATTAGGGAGTTGTTGGATTTTCAACTGCATGTGGGTAACTCTTTTGTAAAATTGGGTGCCTTGCTCTAGTTCAACTAATAAGTTGTTACGACCCCTGCTGATGCTTTATCTTAGAAGTTTGGACAATTGAGCCGAATATGGTAATCCTAATTTTAATAAAGTTGTGAACTGGTACATTTTAAATGGTATTTTCTTTCTGATTTCCTTTTGTAAATTTCGCCCCTTTTCTGTTTTTTGCAAAATGCCACTGTTCTATTATATATGACAGAGTGCACTAACCATCGAGCAACTACAGAAATAATAAGGTGCTTTTTTGGTTCTAGCAAGAAAAGGAGATTTTATAATTAAATCTTAATATATGGTAGTGGCTTAAAGTATTAGATAAGAGACAATGCATATCCAACAACGTTTCTACAGTTTATGTGAAGATTTATGATAATTAAAAGTGTTGTCCAAGACGAATCACTGACAAAATATCGAAGGTCAGAATATTGACCCACAGTAATATCGACGCAAGAATATCGAAGTCCAGAATATCGACATCCTATCTACATTATGGTAAGTACAAAAATATCGGAAAAAAAAATATCGATGTCAAAAATATCGTTGTTAAAAATATCGTTTTTATTTAAGTTAAAAAAATAATGTAAAAAAGTAAATAATACATATAATTAAAATAAGCATAGTTAAAAATATTTTAAAATGTTTAAAAATTATAAGTAATATATATGTAATGTAAAAAAATTAAACATATAATATATAATATATATACTTACTAATAATTTTTAATAATTATTTTAATAACCTAGGGGTCATTACGATGGCGGGCGGAAGCACAACCGCCGTGCTGGCGGATGCAAAAACCACCAGTTACCGCCGGCACGCAGCAGTCCACACGCCCGCCCAATTACGATGCGAAAAGTAGGCCAAACACCGCCGGCAAGCCAGCAACACCGTCCGCCAACAAAGTGCGCCCGTACACGTAGCGGCGCAGCCCAACTGACACACACCGTCCGACGAAAACACGTCCCGCCCGGCGTATAAATTACGATGCCGCAAACAAACGGCTCCCACGGCCAAGAGATACCGTACGACAAACCGAAGCGGTAACACGGACGCCGAGCACGGACAACGAAGAAGCGGCTCCCCGAGCATGAATCCAGCACTGCAGGCCCTCCCCATGCTCTTGCTGATGCACCACCAAGGACGCAACGTACCGCGGAGACGCAGGTAGGCACACACACAACAAGTGCACGCAAACAGCGCACACAGTGCAAGGGCGGAAAAAGCGGACAACCCACCCCAGCGCGTGTACACTACACATCCACCATTGCATCCACATATGACACACAGGCCAAATCGTAACATCGCGTAACACATGTGTACACACCACCTGGGACTAGGAACCAACGACCCCGTCACGGCCCCAAAGCGGCGATGACGCCGCCACACATGCGCACAACGCAGAGGCCAACCGCAGCGCCATGCATGCGTCGCACACAGACACAGGGACACAACCAAGCAGCACACACATCAGCCCCACCCCGAACGCACATGACACGTGACAGGCCTGCCACAGACATGTCCCCAACGCCCAATTCACGGACAACACCCAACGCCACACAACCGACGCACACATGTCAGTGAAGTCACGCAACAGCAGGACACACCCCAGTGTAACAAACATGGCGAAGCACACAGCGGCGGCAACACCAACTAGGAGAAGCAGGGCCCCTTCGGGAAGAGGAACGCCAGTACCACACTGAAACACCCATACCACCCTGCACATATGAACAAGACATATAAAACGGAACACCAAAGAGCCCGGGGACCGACAACAGGTGGCCCAAGAATAACATTCACACACAAGGCCCAACGCAGAGCGGGAAAGGCAGCCTGCCGCCCACACAAGGGAGAGCAGACAGCACTGAATGACCTTCCATTCCAACTCCGAAACCACAGCCCTACGAAAGAAGCCGGTGAATACAGCCATTGTCCAAGAAAAGACCAACACAGGCATGCCGAGGAGACCGACCACAGGGCAGATAGCGCATATCACAGAAGCACACAACGGACGGGGAAGAAAGAAGAAAACACTCCCCCATGTCGGCCACATGCAAGTTAATTGGAAGGAGTCACACATCACTGACCTTGAACTGTCTGAGAAGCATGTGGGATGAGGGCCTGTGTCCTCCAAACAAGCCAACAGAACACAAGTCCTGTCTCCCTACGACTACACAGAGCTCACAGCAACCTCGGAGCGTGCACATTGCAGACTGCACACACAGCCGGAGCACGCCACCACAACGCACCGCTGCGAAATGGCAACCGCAACACACCTACCCAACTACGCCGGACAGCTCAAGCTGTACAAAACCAACCTGATACATATATTGGGATGCGATCTCCTGTCCCTGCTGAACGTAAGTTACCGACTGACTTACCGCATCACATTGTTCAGCTGCGTCATGCCCATCTTCTACTGTCGGAGGTGTCCCTACCAGCATCCCGTGGAGATATGCCTCTCCAACCCGGCATGTCTAAAGGCGGACCTGCTACCACTACTCCTCCCTCTGGACGCACACGACAGGGCCTGCTCTGCCTATGGGGGCATAGCGTATGTGGCCAACATCGCACCCGCACTGAAATGGGACCACTGTGCCTCCACACGACGGATCATCGAGAACAGCTACATCGAATGTCACCCAGCCTGCCCCATCATGGTCCTCCAAGGGACAACTTATGAACAACACCTTGACAGCCACCATCCGCTACATTGGCTGGCAAACATGTACACCACCAATGACATGGAAGCCCTGCTGGACGGCATCGCATACCTGACAACCTGTAAATTCGTCGGACCACAACGCAGGTTCCCGATTGACCTATGATGTCCAACCCCGCACCCATGCTTAGCTTCCGCATGGACTGGCCAGTCACCACCACAACAGCCATACCAAACGACCGGCAACTGTTACCACACCATCAACGACATCGCCATGACATCGGATATGACCGGGACATGCACACTGTTCCCCATCACATCCAGGAACACCGCATGCATCGTGGGAGGCAGTGGCATGGGGTCTGTGTATCGCACCCACATGGACGGAACTGCACGAACAACCAGGACACGACATGGATCCAGCGCCCATGGACACACACACCGCTCAGTGGACATGAATAGGTCGCCTGGAGTCTGTGGGTGCTGCACCCCTCCCACCCCCGCCCCGGGAATCCCCAGGACCTTTGCATGGACGACAAGTGCATACAACAACAACACGACCCCAGTGACTGTGACATGTCCAGTAACCACCACATTGCAACAACAAGTGGCACGCCGCTGCATGCACGCAAGCACATGCCCTGATGTCATCTCACATGCACGCGTGCATGAGGAACAACCGCAGCAAACCTGTCACATGGAACTGAGATGGACTGTGCCCATGATGCCAAGCGGTCTGGTAGGCTACATGTATACCGTCTGTGTCAAAGTCCGCAGCTCCGCAGCTATACGTAAATGTACATTAGCACAGCCTTGGCCAAGCAGATGTAACTCTGAAGCCCACATCCCACATGCAACAGCCAATCACATGTAACCCCACACCCTATCCCATTTGCAATCATGCTCAGTATATCCTCAACATGTATTCCGCTGCCAGTAGTGTCCACTATACTGCATCACAGAGGACAGAAGACTCAATATAATGTTTGAAACCAAAACTGTCTCCGCTGACTCATTTCACAAGTACGAATGAGAGAGGATGAGAGTATGTGAAGTACACGGCAGTCGTGACATGACCATGTAGTCCACTGGTATTGGATGTCAACGCAAATGAGTAGCACAACTGTGGAAGACACACATGTGTCGTGTGAAGTCGTATGGACGCAGTGCTCAGGTGGGTGGGTGTGACGGGTAGATGCGCACATGCCAAGTTGGAGCACGACGTGTCGGGAGGGGTCATGAACAGTACACCACCGCTTCCCTGGGCATTGTGAGAGGACACCTGTCGGGGGGGAGTGAACACGTGTGTACGTGTGCACAGCAGCCGGGCACACGTACAAAGCGGTACCAGGCGCACCTCAGCCCACCCTCTGTGGACAAGCTGGATCCTGTTGTGCGCCCGCCATGCCCCTTGACAAGGCACACACAGCCCCAGTCGACCAGGTGTAACCCCAACATAGTCAATCCGCACAGGCGATACAGGGCACGGGATGGCAGTGGAGCATGGTGTGTGAGAGGTCTCCTCGCGCTCCTCCTGGTCATATCACGCAGGCAATAGAACCTCAACGTCTAGCATGGCACAAGTCAAATGGAAGTGTAGGGGGGACGCACCACAGCACGAGCAGCACTGACGTCACGGGAGGTGGCTCGCACCATCCCATCCATTGCCCATTATACCAACCACGCCACATGCCATTGCGACTAAGTGCAAGCGCGTGCGCCACCACCCCTGAGCCCTCCCCAGAGAGGCCAAAGAGTGAATGTGTGGGCCATCAGTCACAGACGGACGCGGCATGGCCGCAAGGGCAGCCACAGCCACTGGGTGTCGCAGGTGGCGGATCCGGAAGGCGAAGACTGTGATGCATAGTCCATGCAGGCCGGGTCTCCATTTGGGGCACCACGCAGGTGGACGGCGCCCCGCAACACATCAAACCCTGAGACAGCCCACTCGTGCAACTGGACCCACACATACACTCCTTGCCCTCTCTGGTGCGAGCTTGGGGCTGCCTGTGCAAGCGCTAGCCTCGCAGGTGCACATGCATATTGGGGGAGCGAGGGGAGGACATGAGGGCTGGGGCGAAGATGACTGTATCACTGTCAGTGAGTACAAGGGATGACCCAGATGTGGAAAGGAAGAGACGTGTCCCGTGTGTACTGCAACTAGTCGCCAATCCAACTACCCCCATGTCCGGAATGTAAGCCCGCACCTAGGCCCGCCCATCCGCCACATCGAATATACCACCAGCACGACAACCTTCCCATTCGAAACACTGACTGGGGGTGGCGACCAGTGAACAATCATGTGTAGCCTACCCACGCGTACATGTGGGCCCTCCATGATCCATGTCACCTGCGGCAAAGTTATGACATGCGCAATGAGGGAAGTGAGGAGAGCTGTCCGCCCCACGCACAGAAGGTGCATCAGCTCCACAGACCCAGCAGCGAGTCCAGCAGGGGTCACATGTGCAGGGGCAGCTGTGCCTGGTGTGAAGGCACATGCATATAGACAGCACATCGACCAATGTGTAGTCTGCCCACATCTACAGTCCATCATCATGCGGACATAGGAATTGAACACAGGGCAACACATCTGAGTGGGTGCACCCACCGAGACCAACTATGCGCAATCATCGACGTACCCGCCCTGTGCATGGCCCCCCACCCAACGGAGGCACATCCAGTGCCACCATCCCACACACACAAGCCTTCCACGGAACATGCTGTGTCCAATGCTCAGTACAGAGTCAGCGCCCATCTGGTGGATCCTGAACAGGAGACACATGCACACACATGCCAGCTGCCACCTGGCACGTGCAATGTAACCTCTCACCTGTGACGTGTGACTGCAAGCACACAGCCGTCTTGGCATGGGGCTGTCAATGTGGACACCTGTCAATGTTTCGGGAGGTGTGATCCGTACAGTGCTGTACATAGGGTGCAGTGCTGACACCTACTACTGTCTCATATCCCCTCGTGCCACAGGTCCCACTTGTTTTGGCCGCTCAGCCTGTGCCCACATCGTCGTCGTCGTGTGCCATACTCATCCAGCCGCGGAAGCAGTTCCATGCTCAGCAGACATTCATGTTGCCGTGGCGTTGCCGCTTGACGGATATGCAGTCAGTCCCCATCAGCACGCCCCGCAAGTCATTGGGGCCTAGATCCCCATGTGCATGCACATGGCAGTGGTTTGTATCACTTGCCATTGCCATTGTTGGGAGACCTGTGTAAGTGTATTGTGGCCGTGCCGTCCCAGCTTGACAGCTGGGCTGTGGCTCATGTGCTTGCTCAGTCATGTCAGTGATGTGTATGCGAAATTGCTATGTGTCGTGTTGCTTTGACATGTGTCCTCTGCCATTGTCCCTAGGCGGAGACCGAACATTGACCGCCCATACCAATTGCTGGCGGACATGGACGATACAGAGGTTATTAGGAAGTTTCGGCTGGACAGGCCAACCCTGCATCGACTGTGTGCCATGTTGGAACCCCATCTCCGTCCCCGCAGGGTGTATCCGACTGCTGTCACCCCCACGGCTAAGGTGATGGCCGCCATGCATTTCTTCGCCACTGGGTCATTCCAGCACACAGTGGGCATTGGAGGAGGGATGTCCCAGCCCATGTTCAGCAAGGTGCTGAGGGATGTACTGGCAGCCATGATGCTGTACCGAAACAGGTACATCCGCTTCCCCAGGGCTCGTGAATTGGCGGCAGTGAAGGGTGCATTCTATGCCCTTGGCAGAATCCCACACGTCGTTGGAGCCATTGACTGCACACATGTTGGCCTTGTTCCACCACAGGCCACTGAGCACCTGTACCGCAACAGGAAGCACACGCACTCCCTGAATGTGCAAGTGGTGTGCCTTGCGGACATGGTGATCACCCACGTGTGTGCAAAGTTCCCAGGCTCGGCCCATGACGCACACATAATGCGCAACAGCATCTTGCCACGACTGATGTCCAATCTGCAACAGGATCGTGGCTGTATTGTCGGTGAGTATGTGGAGTGGTGTAGCGTGCTGGTTGTGCGATGCTGTCCCCTGTCCAGTTGGAATAGCAACGGTTCTCTGTGTCCCTCACACCCAGGTGACTCTGCGTACCCGAATGGGGCATGGCTGCTCAGTCCATTGAGGAATCCTCGCACCCCAGCAGACGATCGCTACAATGAGGCACATGGGAGGACCAGACGTGTGGTCGAGCGTACCTTTGGCCTCCTCAAGTCCAGGTTCAGGTGCCTGGACCGCACCGGGGGTGCGCTGGCGTACTCCCCACAGAAGGTGTGCCAGATAGTGGTGGCGTGCTGCATGCTGCACAATCTGGCCATTCGGAAGCAGATCCCCCTCATCGTGGATGACGGAGATCAACCAGGGCCCCAGCCCGCAGACCAGGACAGCTCGAGTGAGGAGGACAGCGGAGAGGAGGAAGCTGGTAATGTGCGGCAGCAGCTCATCGCCCACTACTTCACTTGACGGTGAGTGTCCATGTACGACGGCTGATGTGGCTGTGTCTGTGCAGGTGTGTGTGTGCTGTGTCAGGGTGGCCGTTTGTTCACTGCGTGCTGTGTGTCAACACTCCATGGCCAGGGTAGTATGCCACTGTTGGTGGCTGTGGCATTGTGCCCTATTGCTCTGTGCGATGTGTGTACATTGCTTGTAGTTGTTGACATGTACTGTGTGATGGGTGTGTGACACACTCATTGAATGTGCTCCTGTTCTGTCTCCCACCCCTAGGTCCCTACAGGCCCTCCGGTTCCATTGCCATGCCACGCATCAGGTGCCTTTCCGCCCAAGGTGGCCGTTGTATTCCGTACAAATAAAACACAGGGCACAAACAGCAGTTTGTGTAAGAGGTGCATTTATTTCAAACTGTGACATGTGATTGTGTGTAAGGTGATGACATAAGTGGTGCGTGCAGTGACAATGAGCTCTCGGTCATGGCTGCGTGATGCTCAGGGTGTACCCACTGGTTCTATGTCCATAGTCCAACACACACATGCCATCCAGATGGCTGTGTGGAGTGGGATCGTAGTCCAAGTCAATGCAGTGGGTGGTCAAGGAAGGCTGGCTGGCTGCCTCACTTGCGTCTGGAGCGTGCGAAGTCCTCCCGGGAGATCTGTTTCCACTTCGGACGGCCCCTTCCACGTTTGCGAGGGGGTGCCTGCTTGCGACATGCTGGTGGTTGAGGTGTGCTCACTGGCTGTGGACGCAGGGGAACTGGACACTGCTGCTCGACCCTGCGCCCCGGCAGGTGGTGGCGGAGGGGGAGCTGCTGTCCCTGGCTGTGACCTCACCGCCACCACCAGCTGGCCCATGAGGTCCACGAGTTGGCCCATACGGGCGTCCATGGACCTCAGCACCCCCAGCGTGTCTGAAGCAGACCTGACCCATTGTTCTTGGGCCTCTTCATAGGCCCCAAGGACTCTGGCCATTTGAGGCAGGGCATGGCTCCCAGGGGAGACTTGCGTTTCCCTGACCCTGCTCCTCCTACCAGTACTGCTGCCACCGGCCTGCCCACTAGCCACATTGCTCACCACGGTCCTCGCTGTGGCTCCCAGGGTGGATCCAGTCGGCCGGGCCACCACCTGCGCTGGGGCTGGTGCCAGCGAAGACGTGGTGGTGGTGGCGGCGGTCGGTGCGGCGATGGTGGCGGTTGCGGCAATGGTAGTGGCCGCAATGACCGTGGGTGTGGCCGCAATGACCGTGGGTGTGGCCGCAATGACCGTGGGTGTGGCCGCAACGACAGTGGCAGCAGGGGGCTGGGAATGTTCAGCAGCCCTGGATGATGGGTTGGTGGGTAGGAGGGGTCCTGGGGAGCGGCTGGGCCCTGCCACACCAGATGGGCCTGCTTGGTGGTCCGTGTCCGAAGAGGAGGACAGATCCTCCACATCCGTGTGTCCTCGTTGGGGGCTTGTAGGCTGGCTGTGCTGGCTGCTGTCTCCATCCCCAGCATCCAGCAGTTCGTCACCTGTGGAGAGAATGAGATTTGTTATTGTGTTGCACCTGGCGAAGTATGTATTTGTCGTCTGACATTAACAGTTCGTGCAATCTCGTACATGGGTTTCCCGGAGGCGTGTGTGTGGCTGTAGCATTTGTAGTTGTGTGTGCTTGACAATGGGACTGTGTGCTGTGCACATGTGGCATGGGACGGATTGGCCATGCCGATGGGTGTGTTGCTGTGCCCCTACTTATTGTGACTCTGGTGTATGCGGGCTCCTGGCCCATCCTGGGTCTGGTTTGTACTTTGCTTTTGGTGTTCAGATGGGACGCTTAGGAACGCATATGGCAACATGGGGGCCATGCCCCAGATTCGCATTTGGGATGGAATATGCTTTTGGGGTACATGCTGTGAGCCATGGGTGCCGAACGTGACATGTGTTGTGGCAGCATGACAGTGCATGGTTTGAGGTGTGTGCATGCTTGACATGGCCTGCATATTTGCTGTCTGTTGTGATTACTGGACATGGCATTGGACGCATCGTTATGAGTGAGTGATGGTTGTGTGCCAGCCAACGTATTGCAGTTGTCCCATCTCCTTGGTGTGCGTGCTGCCCTGTGCCATGTGCATCACTGCAGTGCTCGGGGGGTGTGGCCCATGTTGTGTGTTGTTGCTCACAGTGTGTCATGCGCTTCATTGACTTCTGGCACATGGTTGGTCATGGGCATGTATCTTAGCGTGACTGCTGTATGTGTGGCAGCTGTGCGGATGACATGCCTTTCATGAGACTGGGGCTGACGGATGGGATGGATGGTATGTTGTATGTGCATGGTGTGTCTGTGTGTTTGATGGGTTCAGTGGTGTTCGTGTGCATTTATGTTGTTCCGCTCTGTTGCGTCTAGTGTTGTTTGTCTTACATAGGCGTAGTTGTGGGGTGTGTGGTTGACAGGCAGTAGGGGCTACATGGACAGGACTTCAATGGTGTTTCGGTTGTGTGTGATGGGTTGCACAGTGGCTGCCGTGTGGTACTATATTCAGTGTGGCTTGTGCATGCAGACGTGGCTCCTTGGGTGTTGCTGTGTTTGTGATGGGTCATGTGGGGTGTGAGTCTGTGGTTCATGTCCGTGTGCACATTGTTCACTTGTTCGTGACGGTGGGCGGTGCTGCGTGTTCGTCTGCTACGTGACATGTCCCATGTGTTGGTCGTGTTACGGTCCTCATGCCTCCAGTAATCCAGCCCTGTCCAGTTTCCCACCTGCAGGTTGTTCGTGCGTGCACTGTACTGGATGCCACATGGTTCTAAGCGGGGGTGCTCCATGTTGCAGGTCTGTGGGGGTGGGGGGTGTTGTGGGTCGTGGTGGTGGCTGGACACCCACTGACACCGATTGCTGTGGACCGTGATGTCTACCTTTCGGCTGTCGTTGTGCACTGCGGTGGCTGACACGTGGCTGTGGGGTGTGGGGGATGCTCCTCCTTGCTGTGCTGTGGGACTAGGGGCCTGGTGTGTTTTGTACTTGGGCTGTCCACCCTCCCACCCACTGCACTTTGTGTTCCTGCCACTTACCTGTTACTTGTCGGTTAGTGCAGCTATGGCGGACACATGGGTGTGGTGGGTGCTCGTTGTGGCGCTTCTGGCATATTTGGGGACCTGTTGGTGGTTACGTGGCTGGCTGAGTGTACACATGTCCCCACGCATCTTACAGTTGTTCGGTTTGGGCTGTGTGTGGTGGTGTCTGTTGCATGTGTGTGTGATGTGTTGTGTATTGTGTGCTGGACATGGGGGTGTTTGTCCCTGGGAGCTGTGGCATGGTGGTAGTGCATGTGAGTACATAGCGGTGTGCTGGTATACATGAGTTTGTACTTACCAGCCTCCACTCCCCCTGCTAATCCGGCGAGGATCTCGGGATGTATGATGACTCGCACCTTCTCCTCCCACGCTTTGAAGGTCTTGAAGAGCGCGGGATTCCCTCCGCCAGTGACGGCAGCCAGCTCTCTGTTCTTGCTCTCCTTCTTCTTGACCAGGCTCTTGACGTCATTCCACCGTTTGTTTATTTCGACTCTGTTCCTGGGCAGGGTCCCGACTGCATTGACCTGGTCTACGATCCGGTTCCACATTCTCTTTCTGGTGGCTAGTGGTGTGTGCTGGACCAGGTTCCCATAGATTTGTGGGTGCACCTTGATGATCTCGTCGACCATGACCGTCAGCTCCATGGGCGTGAACTTGGGCATTCTTTGTGGTGCCATGGTGTTTGTGGTGCTGGTGCGGTGTGTGTTGTGTAATGTGCAGGGGGTTTGTGGTGCCGGGGTTTGGTGGTGGTGGTGGTGGTGGTTGTGATGTGTGCGTTTCTGTGGTGTGCTGCTGTCCTTGCTGTGTCACTGTGTCCTCTCCTCTCCTCTCTAGTTTGCAATGTTGCAAGGGGTTGTGGTCTGTGGGAGTGCTGCTTTTGTACTTACCTATGTGGGTGTGTCCTCATGGTCTGTTGTTTTCAGGTGTGTTGTGTCTGGGGTTCTGGCCTTTGTAGTTTTTGTTTGTCCAGGGGGGGTTTTCGGGATGTGTACTGTGCTTGTGTATTTGTGCGTGCCTTGCTGTGTGGACTTGTTGGCCATGTTGTGTGCGATTGTTTTTGTCAGCGGATGGTTTCTGTGCAGGGACGTGGGCGCCATGGCTTCTGCCGTGTCGATTCTCATCGGCGTTGTTTGCGCTGGCGGGCGGTATATTTGTAGTTTTCCCGCGCTCATGGCGGTGCGATCGTAATCTCACGTGCGGTGTGTCGGCCGTGAGGGCGGGCGGTTTTGTGTTGTCGTGCGTGTTTCCGTCCGTGGCGGGCGGTTTGACTCCGACTCGGACGATGGCGGGCGGTATCTTGTGTGATTTTTCCGCCGATGGTGGTTTTCGGTTTGTGTAATCGTAATGGCGTGGTCGGTGTTCAGACGGTGTGTGCGGGCGGATTTTTGCCGCTTCCATGCCTGGCGGATTTTTTTACGCCGGGTATCGTAATGGGCCCCTTATAATTTAAAAAAATATATCATATAATATTATAAATACATCTATACACATAAAACAATAATATAAATAAAAATTAAATAAATATATATAACAAACTAAAAAATGAAAATTATTTTGAATCTTTTAAAAATTAATTATATACTACATTAACTAAAATAATACAAAAAAATATTAGATAGCGGAGGTAATAAAATTACTATTCCAACTCCAAACAGTGCAACAGTAGGGAAAATGTTGGATAGCGTAGCGGTAAAAATTACTATTCTCACCCCAGTGAGTGCAACAGTAGGGAAAGTGTTGGATAGAGTAGGGGTAAAAATTACTATTCCCACTCCAGTGAGTGCAACAGTAGGGAAAGTGTTGGATAGCGTAGGGGTTAAAATTACTATTCCCACTCCAGGGAGTGCAACAGTAGGGAAAGTGTTGGATAGCGTAGGGGTAAAAATTACTATTCCCACTCCAGTGAGTGCAACAGTAGGGAATGTGTTGGATAGCGTAGGGGTTAAAATTACTATTCCCACTCCAGTGAGTGCAACAGTAGGGAAAGTGTTGGATAGCGTAGGGGTAAAAATTACTATTCCCACTCCAGGGAGTGCAACAGTAGGGAAAGTGTTGGATAGCGTAGGGGTTAAAATTACTATTCCCACTCCAGGGAGTGCAACAGTAGGGAAAGTGTTGGATAGCGTAGGGGTAAAAATTACTATTCCCACTCCAGTGAGTGCAACAGTAGGGAAAGTGTTGGATAGCGTAGGGGTTAAAATTACTATTCCCACTCCAGTGAATGCAACAGTAGGGAAAGTGTTGGATAGCGTAGGGGTAAAAATTACTATTCCCACTCCAGTGAGTGCAACAGTAGGGAAAGTGTTGGATAGCGTAGGGGTTAAAATTACTATTCCCACTCCAGTGAGGGCAACAGTAGGGAAAGTGTTGGATAGCGTAGGGGTAAAAATTACTATTCCCACTCCAGTGAGTGCAACAGTAGGGAAAGTGTTGGATAGCGTAGGGGTTAAATTAACATACTTATTAATTAAATAATTTTTGTAAAATAAATAACATTAATAATTAATTAACTAAAAAATGTATAATAAATACCAATAAAATTAAATTAATATTTACTTAAATAACATTACATTACTTCCCACCCTATTCCCCATAAACACACAACCCGCTACACATAAAAAGAACACAATTAATTTAATTATCAATTAATCAATTAATAAAAATTAATTACCAATTAATAATAAATTAACAATAAATTAATTAACAATAACAATAAATAAAAAATAATAAATTAATTATAATTAATATAATTATAAATTAATCAATTAATAAAAATGAATTACCAATTAATAATTAATTAACAACAAATTAATTATCAATAACAATAAATAAAAATATATTAATTAATTAATTATAATCAAATTACTTCCCACCCTATTCCCCTATAAACCCACAACCCGCTACACATAAAAACTAACATAATTAATTTAATGATCAATTAATCAATTATTAAAAATTAATTACCAATTAATAATTAATTAACAATAAATTAATAATCAATAACAATAAATAAAAACATATTCATTATAATTAAATTACTTCCCACCCTATTCCCCTATAAACCCACAACCCGCTCTGATACTAAAACGCAAAATTTACTTTAAAAAAATTGCTAATTTCTAAACATTTGATACATATATTTAAAAATAATAAAGATACATTACAAAAAATGTTAAACATACATATAAAATACATACTAAAATACATAACACTAATATAAATATCGATATTATTAACAACGATATTTTTGCTAACGATATTACTTACTTCGATATTACTTACTTCGATATTACTTACTTCGATATAAAAAAAAACGATATTACTTACCTTAAGGTCGATATTCTGGTCACCGATATTCTTGACATCGATATTCTGTCCCGATATTAAAAACTCGATATTAGTGTAGGTCGATATAAAAAAATCAATATTTTGACTGCGTACCGTCCAAGACATTTCTACATTCCTAATTCCTAATCTCTGCGCAAAATCCATGTGATCCACCGGGACAAAGATGGTTAATTCGTCATAATTGCAATTCATTAGCCTGGATGCAAAAACATACAATACTTCCTCCCTGTACAAACAATTAAACTGAGCTGGTGCCAGCTTCCGGGCACAGTTTATATGGGTAGGTACAGATTATGACAGTTGTTACAGATAGTAAATTTAAAGAGACGTGTCCTCTTGCTTGTTTAAATTTTGAAGCACCAGAGTTCTTGCTACACAATAATTGTCTGGTTTCGGTGGTCAAATCCGTTACATTTTGCTGGTTGAAACATGTCTACCTAAAAGTGCAAATAACAGGCTCTCTGCTGGAACACCAACCATACACAAATGTATACAGTGAACTGAGACAAGACTCGCACAAGAGCATATTTTTAAAATATACATTGTACTTTTTAATTAGAATTAGTGCACTTGGATATCCCTTAATAACAGTGCTGAGAACCCTGCACCAGTGTAATTTAAGACTCTGCTGTGTCCAGAGAACAGTAACTGTTATTTAGTGGTGCCCATTCACTGCTTAATGGAAGTACAGTATGATTTCAGTCTTGAGTTTTTAGTTTGCAAATCAGTGCATTCTTCATATTATAACGTAGGGGCTTATTACGATGGCGGGCGGAGACACGACCGC
Organism: Calotriton arnoldi; assembly: GCA_963921515.1. Lineage (NCBI taxonomy): Eukaryota > Metazoa > Chordata > Amphibia > Caudata > Salamandridae > Calotriton > Calotriton arnoldi. The sequence goes on along the minus strand of CAWUFW010003068.1, from coordinate 188,085 downwards.
GGTGCCGTCGGTGGCCTTAACACCCATTTACCGCACGCCGCCAGCGGTCTTCATGCCCGCCATATTAGGATGGCCACACATTGCACATTTCCCGCCCGCTGCGGTGCGACGCCGACCGCCATCAAAGTGCGCCCGCCACCGCGGCGGAGTGAGCCAATCACCACACACCGCCGTGCGGAATGACGTCCCGTACGCCGAAGATATCACGATGCCGGAAACAGGGCAGCGCACCGCGACGGAGAAACCGCCCAGCGAAAGACGGCGGAGACATCACAGCGGAGACAGAAAAGAAACACCCGGGACACACCGCAATGGATCCTGCCCTACACGCCTTCCCGGTGCTGTACATGATCCACCACCTGCAAGTTATCCACCGCCGCGGACGCCTCCGCAGGGACGTACAGACACAACAGTGCAAGTAACACAATACACAGCTCCAGGGTTGAAAAACATCGCATGGGTACACCACACACCCCTGTGGGGACAGGCACACAGCCATCACTGCGCACACACATGTCCCACCTGTCACAAAAACATCTCGCCACATACTGCCCACCCATGTACCGCATTCATGAACAAATGTCCCGGTCACGTCACCGCCGCGGTCAGTGTGCATGAAACCATGCACACAACGCAGAGCACAGGGCCAGCGCATGCCAAGGGCACCGTACAAATCGCACAGAGCCACAACTCCATCCACAACACACCAGCTACCTCCCTGAAGGGACACAACATGTGCCTCACAACTGCCACTCCTGCACAACAACCACACAACTACAACCACACCATGCCCCACGTCCCAACAACTGCATATACAGCCACAGCAGGACCCTTTGCAAAGGAACACATAGCACAGAAGCCCAGGCCCCAGCCAACACACACCACAACAACATCACACACAAGCCAAGAACACTGAGGCCAGGCACAAAATGTACACACACACAGATGAGGACCAAACACTTCACTGCACACACTACCTGACAAGTCACACACACACACCACCCTGACTCACAGCTACATACACACACCACATGCCAGCAGTAATGGAGGACAACATATAGGAAAGCCAAAGTGAGGTGCCCACAAATGGAAGGGCAGTGACACAACCATCAAGCATGTGTGATGCACATGCAAGACAAGACACATGTGAGAACACACACAGCCCATCACAGAACACATGGCTGACACAGTCAGTCAACACAAACTACGGTCACCCCAATGCAACAACTCCTGGAGACAGCAAGGACACCCATGTATAGGCACAGGGATGTAAGGAAGGCCCTGAACTCAAACACTGACCAGCCACACATAGGCATCCAAATACTGGACAAGACAATGTCTGCTGCACAACACACAGGGCCCAGTGATACACTACATGACAGCCAAGCACAAGTAGGATATGTCACACATACCTCCTCCCACAACAGCAACACACAATACTGCCATGTGCGCAAAACACAACCACAGGGCTAAACAAGTACACATACAGGCACACCACTCCAGGGTCACACATGGCAGTAGTTGACAATGCAGGTGCACACACGTCCACAGTCACAACAAAGTCACCCCCTTCACACCATACACTTCTCCACCACCCAAGTACACACATTGGAAGTAAGCCATGGGACCTGGATAACTCATCACCACAAGATGTCCATACACCGACACTTATTGACACACAGAAAGGAAGCTCACAGAGACCCCATGACCCTGGCCTGCCTACCTGTAAGCCTGTGCCCAAACTCCCACCCTGTGCTGCCATTGCCCACAAACCTGACATGTGTCCACCATAGATAACATGAGCCAAGAAGGAAGATGACTTCAAGATTTCATTGCCAACCACCTGCACTGCACCCATAAGTATCACAGTCAGGTAGAAATGAAGTGCCTCCCACCCCTGCAAAAAAATGAAATGTGACACAACCCATTGGCAATGTCGAAGTGGCATACTGAGCCTGTGACACAGTAAACCATGCACACACAGAAACAACTTTATTCAGGAAGGACACTGACACAACTCACTGCAGGATCAACTGTGTTTATTCACAATTTACATATTGAGACAACAAATTTGGCCAACAGCAAAGCCAGTGGGCATTTCAATATGCACAGCATTTACATGAGAAGCTGCACAGGCAGGGGGCAAACAGCAGTGAACCACAAGGCAAGTACAATGTGCAGAGTAGTTACATGAGAAGCTGCACAGGCAGGGGGCACACAGCAGTGAACAACAAGGCCAGTGGGCAGGACAAAGTGCAGAGTGAGTCCATGAGAAGCTGCACAGGCAGGGGGCACACAGCAGTGAACAACAAGGACAGTGGGCAGGACAAAGTGCAGAGTGAGTCCATGAGAAGCTGCACAGGCAGGGGGCAAATAGCAGTGAACCACAAGGCAAGTACAATGTGCAGAGTAGTCACATCAGAAGCTGCACAGGCAAGGGGCAAACAGCAGTGAACAACAAGGCCAGTGGCCAGGACACAGTGCAGGTGAGGTACATGAGAAGCTGCACAGGCAAGGGGCAAACTGCAGTGAACAACAAGGCCATTGGCCAGTACAATGTGCAGAGTGAGTCCATGAGAAGCTGCACAGGCAGGGGGCAAACATCAGTGAACAACAAGGCCAGTGGTCAGGACACAGTGCAGGTGAGGTACATGAGAAGCTGCACAGGCAAGGGGCAAACAGCAGTGAACAGCAAGGCCAGTGGCCAGTCCAATGTGCAGATTAAGTCTATGAGAAGCTGCACAGGCAGGGGGCACACAGCAGTGAACGACAAGGCCAGTGGGCAGGACAAAGTGCAGAGTGAGTCCATGAGAAGCTGCACAGGCAGGGGGCAAACATCAGTGAACAACAAGGCCAGTGGCCAGGACACAGTGCAGGTGAGGTACATGAGAAGCTGCACAGGCAAGGGGCAAACAGCAGTGAACAACAAGGCCATTGGCCAGTACAATGTGCAGATGAAGTCCATGAGAAGCTGCACGGGCAGGGGGCACACAGCAGTGAACAGCAAGGCCAGTGGCCAGTCCAATGTGCAGATTAAGTCCATGAGAAGCTGCACAGGCAAGGGGCAAACAGCAGTGAACAACAAGGCCATTGGCCAGTACAATGTGCAGATGAAGTCCATGAGAAGCTGCACAGGCAGGGGGCACACAGCAGTGAACAGCAAGGCCAGTGGCCAGTCCAATGTGCAGATTAAGTCAATGAGAAGCTGCACAGGCAAGGGGCAAACAGCAGTGAACAACAAGGCCATTGACCAGTACAATGTGCAGATGAAGTCCATGAGAAGCTGCACAGGCAGGGGGCACACAGCAGTGAACAGCAAGGCCAGTGGCCAGTCCAATGTGCAGATAAAGTCCATGAGAAGCTGCACAGGCAGGGGGCACACAGCAGTGAACGACAAGGCCAGTGGGCAGGACAAAGTGCAGAGTGAGTCCATGAGAAGCTGCACAGGCAGGGGGCACACAGCAGTGAACAACAAGGCCAGTGGGAGGACAAAGTGCAGAGTGAGTCCATGAGAAGCTGCACAGGTAGGGGGCACACAGCAGTGAACGACAAGGCCAGTGGGCAGGACAAAGTGCAGAGTGAGTCCATGAGAAGCTGCACAGGCAGGGGGCACACAGCAGTGAAACACAAGGCAAGTACAATGTGCAGAGTAGTTACATCAGAAGCTACACAGGGAATGTATGCAACTCTACCATGCCATGCCCAGCAACAGAGTAATGGGCCTGACAATGGGCATCACACGCACCCCTGTGGACAGACAGGTGTGTGAGGGTGACCACCACTCAGATGGGGCTGTCTGTCGGACTTGGAGCTGACTGTGTGTTGGGGTCAGTTGGAGGACTGCCCTGGGCAGTGAGAGTAACAACTGTGGAAGAGCCAACTGTGCATGTGGTAGCTGGGGGCTGCTTGGACCAGGTGGGGTGGTGGCCCGGGGAGGTGGACTCATGCCCTGGTGAGACACAGTGTGTGCCGGAGATTGTGGAGGGGTGCCTCTCCACTTCTTGGGGATCCTGAAACGCTTCCCTGTCTGGGGATTGAGGGGAACTGGGGCAGACACAACAGGTGACCCCAACATTGACAGTCTCATGTTGGCATCCTGTTATTGATCAATCATATGTCATCCATTTACGTGTATGTGTCACTTGTAGAGCCCTTGCAGCGGTTCTCTCTGCACAGTGAGTGAGCATTGTAGTTTCGTGCATACCTTTTCAATGTGATGTAGATATCTGTATTTGCAATTCCAGACATGCTTAAGTTTGCTTTAATTAGATCCTAGGTGGTCTGGACCACTGCTACTGTCAGATGGCATGTAGTGGTGTGCATGGTTGTGCTCGGAGTTCCATCGACATGTGTTTCAGTCATTCACACTTTGGTTGCTGTCACAGTTTCATTTTCTTAGGTGTGTGCACACTATAGTTGCCAATGCTATCTGGGTGTGCAGTTGTGCATTGAGAGGCCTGGTGTCCTATGCCAACATGTTTTTTAAATGCATATCTGGCTGCATGTTGTGGCTGTTGATATGTTGTGTTTGCTGTGTTTTCCTTGTATTTGTGAGACCTCTCTGTGTGTGTAGGATGAGGGCTTCCATCTTGGTCCAGTGTGGGACAAGTCAGCATGATATGTCCACATGCCAGTTCTTTTGAAGTGTACATTGCAATGACTGACACATGCATGTTGGTGCCAGGAAGTAATGGGTCTTGTGTGCTGGCGGTCAGGTGGGCCCGTGTGAGTTGTTGTGCAAGCTTCCCAGCCCCACACACCCCGACCTGTGAGATGCGGTTACCTACCTGTGAGTTGGGTGGGTAGCATACATTGCCTGCCACATGCTTCTCATTGGGGGTGTAGTGTCCCATCCTCCATAGTGGTGGAACAGCATGCATGTTGCATTTTGTGGGACGGATAGCCAAACACACTACACCGTCTCACTGTGAAGATGGCTAACTACCGTTTGAGGTGAAGGTGAGCAATGACATGGCTATGTGACTTGGTAGAAATCTTTGGATGGAATGTGCGTGTGGTGAGCATGATGTGTGTGTGGCTTTTTGTACCCATTGATTTCAGATTACATTTGGTCATTGGGTATAGCCCCCCATCACTGTTGTCCCAGCTATCTGGCTGTGGGGTTCACTCCCCCGACATTTGAAGGCACAATAGGGCAAGGGGTATGGTCTCGTAGCACAGTGGTGACATATAGCAGGGTGAAGATCTCACCCAGCATACATTTCCACACTGTCATGGTTTCATGGTATTTGTGGACCTGAGAACATGAGCCCAGTACTGGTGAAGCAGTTGTTCCAGGGCATCCATACACTGACATGTTGTGGTCAACAGTGGTGTGTGTGTGAGATGTACTCAGCCCTGTGCAGACAATGTGTGGTTTTGGGGCCAGACTATACCAGCACTGTTCAGACAGACAGTGTGAGATGTGAACATTGTCAATGAATACACACATTGGTGGTCCAAACAAGACACCTTTGACAATTTAATTCAGACAAGGTGCTGTTCTGCAATTCAGTGCAGCACTGTGGTAGCTGGGTGTGTTGCAGGACATTTGGGATGTGCTTAGTTTAGCATTGTGAGTCCCAGCTGCAGTGTAGTTTTTGGGTGCACTGCACTTCCACTGTTTACATTGCAACACTGTGGTATGTCAATGGTGATTTGCACTTTGCCATACAAACGGCCAGACACTGCTGCAGGGCAGCATGATCATTGTTAGTGTTGCAGTGTGTGATGCCTGGCACAGTGTACACAATGTGGGTCAATTTTGAACAGAGACTTGTGCATGGTGACTACAACACAACTGTTTTGCATTATTTGTGTTGGTGACTGTGGACTAAGTGGCATGGTGTCATGTGCGGCTGCACAGACGTCACATGCCTATGAGTGGGACTAGTGCTCCATCCTGCTCAGCTGGGGGCCTGGTGGGAGTTGTAGTGCAGGCCTCCCAAACACCCACCCACCTCCCGGTAAAGATGGCTACCTACCTGTTAGGTGAGGGTATAGCACACAATGGCTGAGGCATGCTTCTGGGTGGGGGCAGTGGTCCATCCTGCTCAGCTGTGGGCCAAGGGGGCCTGGTGCGAGTTGTAGTGCAGGCCTCTCAAACACCCACCCACTTCCCGGTAAAGATGGCTACCTACCTGTTAGGTGAGGGTGTAGCACACAGTGGCTGAGGCATGCTTCTGGGTGGGGGCAGTGCTCCATCCTGCTCAGCTTTGGGCCAAGGGGGCCTGGTGGGAGTTGTAGTGCAGGCCTCCCAAACACCCACCCACCTCCCGGTAAAGATGGCTACCTACCTGTTAGGTGAGGGAGTAGCACACAATGGCTGAGGCATGCTTCTGGGTGGGGGCAGTGCTCCATCCTGCTCAGCTGTGGGCCAAGGGGGCCTGGTAGGAGTTGTAGTGCTGGCCTCCCAAACACCCACCCACCTCCCGGTAAAGATGGCTACCTACCTGTTAGGTGCGGGTGTAGCACACAATGGCTGAGGCATGCTTCTGGGTGGGGGAGGGCTACATCCTGCTCAGCTGTGTGACAAGGGGGCCTGGTGGGAGTTGTAGTGCTGGCAGCATGTACACATGTACCCATGGTGATGTTGCTAACTACCTTTGGGGGCTTCAGGGGGAGTGTCTGTTGTATCTGTGAGAGATGTGTTGGGGGGAGTGTTGTGCACATGAATGAATTTGTACCTAGGAGGTATTATTTTGTAATAGTGCAAGACAGTACATTTGTGTGATGTTAGGCATTTGTTTGTACTTACCAGCCTCCACTCCCCGGGTATTCCTGAGAGACTCTCTGGATGTAGAATGCCAAGCACCTTCTCCTCCCATTCAGTGAATGTTTTGAGTGGAATGGGAGGGCCACTGCCTGTCCTGTGAGCCAGCTCATGGTTCTTGGCTCTCTTCTTTTGACCACTGCCTTCAGATCGTGCCACCTCTTCACGATTTCATCTCTATTGCGTGGCACGGTCCCTACTCCATTGACCTTCTCTACTATCCTTCTTCACATTTGCGTCCTTGTTGCTAGTGGTGTCTGTTGGACCTGGTTACCAAACAATTGTGGTTCTACCCTGATTATCTCATCGACCATGACCCTCAACTCACTCTCACTGAATTTGGGCATTCTCTGTGGTGACATGGTGTGTGATGTGTCAAGGTGTTTAGGGTGCAGGTTTGGGAGTGGTAGTGGTGGTTGTGATGTGTATGGTGTGTGCTGTGCAAAGGTGTTAGAGGTGCAGGTGTGGAAGTGGTGGTGGTGATGTGTGTGTGTTGTGCAGATTTGCCTCTCCTGTCATCTGTGGTGGATGTCCCTTCAGTTGTGGAGTTTTGCAAAGGATTGTGGTCTGTTGGGGGCTGGATTTATACTGGTGTCTGTGGGTGTGTCAGGATGGGGTATTGGTTGCAGGTGTGGTGTGTGTGTGAACCTGGGATTTGTAGTTTTGGAGTTTCCCATGGGGGTGTGTCTTTGGGCTGTGTTAGCTATTTTTGGGTGCATGCCTTGTATGGTTGGTGCACTTTGTGGCCATGTTGTGTGTTTTTCTAGCGACCGCCATTTTTTTAACGGAGCGTCCGCAGTGGTGGCTCGGCTATGGCGCTTCCGCCGTCTCACTGATTCTTCAATGTTGTCGACCGCGGCGGTCGGAAACAGCGCACTGCACCGCGGGGATGTCGGGAATATCATAATTTTGATGACGGTGTCTCCGCTGTGGTTGCGGGCTTTTGGGCTGTTTCCGCTGCGAAACCGACCGCCGCGGACGGGTTTGGGCCCTTTCCGCAGGCGTACGGCGGATTCTCGGGTCTCCTTTCCGCCGCGGTTGGAGTTTTACCGCCGAGGATCCTAATCTAGCCGTCGGTTTTCCCACGGTAGCGGCGGGCGGTGTTTTCCCGCTACCATGGCGGTCGGTTTTTTTTCCGTCCGCCATCGTAATGACCTCCTTAGTTTGCCTCAGTTGAACCACCTTCAGTGCTACTTTATGTAGAGGTGAGATGTCTCCTGCAGGCATAGAAATAACGTTGTTACTGTATGTAGTTTAAAAAAAGTCTTAACAGCATACAGAGTAATATATTTTAACATCCCCTTGTACGTAATAAAGACAAATTAGAACATTGGAATGTTAAGCGCTCCATTGAAGACAGCTCTCAACATTTCAAAGTTCTAATAAACAGTCTCTGCCTTTCTCTTTCCCTGCCCCTCCAAAATATATGGAGTTGACAGGGGAAAGCGAAAGGCAGAGGCTGTGCTCCCTAGCTCAGAGTCACTTGAGCATCGGAAGGAGGGAGGGGCAATGCTGCTCAGCTCCGGGTTCTCCCTGGCTTGGCTGAACTACAAAAAGCAATTCAGCCAAGCGGGGGAGAACCAGGGGCTGACCTCAGTCCTTTTTCACAGCTCTTGCTGTGAATGTTCACAAGCTAACAGCTGTGGCCCTGCACGTGCTGTTAGCTTTAGAACATTCACAGCAAGAGCTGTGAAACAGAGGCTTCGGGGCCCGAGGGGAAGCTAAACCTCCTCAGGCTCCATGAGGCCTTTGTTTTACTAATTAGAACATTCTACACTGATGGGGTGGAATGTTCTAATAGCTTTATAGCCCGCTGTAAATGGGCTATGCCAGTAATTAAAGGCCATCTCCCTTGTCAAAGGCCCTTGCCTTTGGCTTGGACCTTTAACACTGGTTGTGGGCCTTTAATAAAGCTATATTAGATCATTAGAATGTTGAGAGCTCCATTGAAGACAATGTAGCAGCAGTAGTTTATATATACTGGCAGCAGCAGGGCACACAGGAGCCTTCCCCTCTTCCGTAGCTCACAGTGCCACTAGAATCTTGGAAGGAGGGGGGATTGCTACTCAGCTCCTGGGTCTTCCTGGATCGGCTGAACAAGGAAAAGCAGTTTAGCCAAACCCAGAGCAAACTAGGGGCCGACTCCAGCCTATTTTCACGATTAATGCTGTGAATGTTCAACAGCTGATAGCCATGGCCCTGCACGCAGCTGATATCTGTTCAACATCCACAGCAACAGCTGTGAAATAAAGGGTTCAGAGCCACGAGGGGAAGAGTTCAACAGCCTTGGGCTCCTAGAGGCTTTTGATTTTTTTAATTAGGACTATCTGCCCTCATAGGGTGGAATGTTCTAATAGCCTTGTAGCCCACTTAGCGAGCTATACCGGCCATTACTGACCACTCCCTTGTTGTAAGTTTATATAAAGAAATTCCAATGTCCTGAAGTTAGAATCTAGTTAAAATATATTACTAAAAAACAAAAACCTAAAATCAGTAGGTTGCAAGTCCCCCAAATATCGATAACAACCAAGTTAAATTTGAAGACTGCATATTATAGCCTCTTATCTGTTAATTTCCAAGCTCCCCAGATATATTAAACAACCACTCTGTAAATCATATGAAGTTCTGTTCTCTAACACAGGACTAAGGTCAATTTGTGCTGGAAACTGGTAAAAGACTTGAATAGTAGCAGGATCAATGATTTGTGGCAAAATATCATACAACTTAGTATAGTATCTTTGTTACCTATGTCATAGTCACAAAGTCAACCCCGAAATTTAGATGGATGACATTTAAACAGGTATTCCCATGTGGGTAGATCAAGGAGGCAAACGTACACCAGGTTTTTGGCTGGATATTATCAAAATAAGGTTTCTAGTCTATCTGTGCTTGATCGTTCAAGCGGTTTGATGTCAAGGGGACTGGACCACTGGGTGTAAAATTTTGCTCATGCTTTATGTCCCAATTATGGGGCCGATTCCGATTCAGGCCGGAAATCACTCCGACCGAGCCGGACCCGGAGAGATTTCCGACCGAATCGGACTCTGGCAGCCCGACCGAACGAGTACGATGCGTACGCATGCAATCGGACTCGATTCGGTCGGACTCCCATTGAAGTCAATGGGAGCCGGTCGTACAACGCGTATGCGGCCTCCCATTGACTCAATGGGTGCGAGGCGAACAAGGGCGCCCCCTACAGCGGGTACGCGTCAATGCGAATCGCGCCGTACATGCACAGGTAGGGAGGACCCATGGGTCCCCCCTGTGTGCGACTCGCGTTGCTACGCATACAGGGGGGTCCGACACGGACCCCCAAAGTCCGGCTCCGACTGCCCTTTGGAGCCGGACAGCGTGAGTCGGTCGGACTGCTCGAGGCGCGCATCGTACTTGCCCGGCCGGGGAACGTCTCCATTGCGCGGTGCGAGTCGTGTCCGTGCGAGTCGGTCGGAGCGGTTCGGACCCGCGTACGAGTCGGTCGGCAATTTCGCGTGCGCTCGCATCGTACTCGCTCGCCCGGACGCACGTACGAATCGGTCGGGAAAGAGGGCTCAGAATCGGATCCGGTTAAGCTGAATCCGATTCGGTGCCCTACCGGCCGAGATCGGAATCGGCCCCTTAGTGTTTTAATTGTATCTGCGGAATACAGATATTCTAATGTGGGATCCTCAAAGTTCCCACGGACCTATTTCCTTTAGGTTGGATTTAACATGCTTAAATCAAGGCAAGTTTCTGGCACCCGGTAAATACACCACCTCTGCCAGTGTCTCTCTATATATCTGGGCTAGAGTGTTTTTATTCAGTCTTAACCAATCCAATACATGCAAAGTGCAATATCATTTGAGAGTGAATGTAGGCCAACTTCCAACTGAAGAAGAGTCAGTGGGGCTCCTCAGCCTAAACCAGGTAAGGATCTTAAAAAATATTTCCAATGCTCAAAACAGCATTGGTATGTAGGTGGCCCCATTATTCTGCGCCATATACAGCATCTGATATGGCTTTTGCCTTATAAATAAACAAGATAGCACTGATTTCTTGCCATACATATAAAAATAGCAGTTGTAGCCTGCCATATTTTTAGGATGATTACACAACAACAAACAAGCCAATACTGATATTACTCTTGGTCAATTTTTCATTGAGTCACACGTGACCCGCTCAATGTGACTCCGAAACTTCTATTTCTTTTCTGCTTTCTTTTTATTTTTGAAAGAATTTTTACATTATCAAAAAGAATAATAATTTTGTACAAACATTATAAATTTTTACAAATCCACAGACACAATTTTTAAGAAAACACACTGATCAACGTAAATTGACACTCAAAATGACCTAAACAACATATGACATACAACAAATAAAGACAAATTTAAACGTACTCAAAGACAAGACAATATGAACATATAACAAAACAGTATTGCCCAAATAGGTTTGATTATATAATTTTCAATTTTGCAACCTTACATTTGGGCAAGAGCCAAACAGTGTACTCTTTACAATATCCCCAACGTGTTTCAGAATGGAAACGGTTAGTTCCTATTTATATTCCTACAATTGCCAACAACAAAGGGTTAATATCTTTATATTGCACTTGTTTGCCTAAGTAGCGGTCGGCGCGTTTCCAACCCTATTCTCAATTCTTAGGGTTCTCTTCAGGACCAAGAGCTGGAAAGAGAAGAATTAAATTCTTATTACCAAATGTGTCTTATTGAAAACACAACTACACCTTCTCCGTAACAAACTGCTTCAACAAGAATTACCTAATGTTTGCGATCAGCCGATCTCATCGGTTCAGAACGAATCTAATATCATCCTCTCTCTTTCTTGTTAAACTGTCAAAAGAAATCAGAAAAGAGAAAAATGAAGAAAAATTCAGTCTTATGTCCAGTCTTATATTTGGCACAGCCAAAAAAGGTTGATGGGGGAACTTACTTCTATGTCTACAAAGAGGGGGAACTAAGGGCTTTTTCAACAGGTCCAGCATACATGCCCAGTGACAGATAAACACAAAAAGGGTATGCAGTTCCTGACAGGATAAAACAGGTTGTGTAAGCGAGCAGATGCTCGTTTAATATCTAGATAGAGGGGGGAATTCCTCTTGTTGGAATCAGGACCCTCACACACCCAGCCAGCTAGGTGTCATGCTTCAACATTGGGTCTGCTCTTCGTTAGGTCGGCGCTGTAATACCCGAAGGGCACCCATGAAGGGGCTCTTTGGCGGAGATCTTTTATTCCTTGCCGTAAGGTGCAGTGCATGTGAGGGGCCTAGTGGATGTAGATGTAAAGGAAGGTGAGGCTAAAATAGGAGGTAGGGGTCCAATCAGAACAATTTTAATGAGTATGGCCCCTCTCCCAATTAAAAATAAGTGTGGCGGCCCCTGAAGTAGTGTTACAGAGTACCGCGCTCAAAGGTCAACATGATTCTTGCCAAACTGTCTATTGGACGGCAATTCTTCAGGACCAGTATCAATTTCTATCTACACTATCAATCGTGGTCAATTATAGTGAAAGTGAGAGACCACATACAGCACCCTAAAAAGTGGTACCTGTCACTCTAGAAGGACAACCTGTAATAAAAATGAGGAATAACAGCATCAATAGATGTATTGGCATTCATCATACAGTTAAAAACATGCCCGTACAGCACTCAAACAGTGACGAAGACATGCTTCACGTTGAGGTGCTGTGATGAACACGTGCGGCGACGGTGTAAAATAAAGAAAGTGGCAGCAATTTTGTAATAACTCACTTCATTAGGGTCAATAATTTGTGTGAGCATATTCCAGCAGGTGTTGACACTGTAAGGACTAGTGCCCTGTAAATAGGAAGTGAGAGGTAGGGAAAACATAGTTGCCCCACCTGTCGCAACGGCCCGGGATTCAGAGGGGCACCATCAATCCGAGGTGACCGCGCATGAAGGTATTGTGTCCCATGGCATGGGGTACAGGGAGGGGCTGTGTCAGGAAGGGCTCACGCATGTTTGTACGGCGCAGGACAGTGCAGTAAGTGTGGTACTGAAAATTCTGGACCTGTGTCATTAACATCATTGTAACATGACGATTTTGGTATCAGCAGACCGGTAATGACAGGTATGCTATATCTGAGTATTTGCGTCATATTCGAGTGACGGGATCACTCTAATATTAACGATTCCCTTGTGAACCCTCGGGTTCCATTTTGTGTACGGCAGCCATTTTGTGGTTGCCCTCACATAAGGCAATGACTAAAGCCAAAACGCGCCTTAGGGGACACGTACACTTTCAGTGACCTGGGCAAGCTGACTCCACTGTCCAGAGCCAGAACCTGTTCGGCCAGTTTTAGTTCCCAGTGGCCGATCGAGATTAGGGGCCCAGGTGCAGCATGCCATAAACCCTTCATTGCACACATCTATATCTAAATCTTATCCACACCTGTCACTGCTCTTTCTTTATGACCTGCTTTACGAGGAGGAGGTGCCCGATTTTATTAGGGGTCCAGATTATATCTGTTGCAGGTGTTGGGCCTCAGTGGGTATTTGGTTGTGGGCTGGACAAACTGAAAATGGGCTTGTCATCATGAATCTGTCTTTGTTTTGTTGTAAGAAATATGTGAATGACCCACTGTAAAAATAAGGAATGTTTGCCTAAAGCATAATATTCTGTATAAAAGAGATAGCTGGTTTCCATGAAAAAGGGCAGTCTCCTGAGAACATACACATTGTTGTACTTCTAGGATACCTGTTGCTGGCTGCAGCCAATAAATTGATCTTTGAAGCCACCAAGAAGACTCTGTGTTTCTGTAGTCTGAGACAGGAAGAACTCGAGGTCATTGGGTGTGTTCCCTGGCACCGCTGGGTCCAATAAAACCCAGTACTTCAATTGGCGCCCAACGTGGGGCGATTTCAGCGGTACCGGTCCAAGCCAGAGGTCGTGAGGAGCTTCGTGTAAAATTCTGGAGGAAGGCCAACCACTTCATCGACCCCTGTATGTCGTTCGTGGTCCGAAAGTCTTTGCTGCGAGGTTCCCCGCGTCCCGACGGCTACGAAGGACTGCTGCCCTGACTATCGCCCTGTCTTGGACCCTTTTATGATTTGTAGAGCGAGACAATAGACGAGTCTTCTGGTGACGTCATCGATACCTCAGTTAAGTATAAGTGGAGCGTCTCCCAGTCCTTAGTCTTGGTTCTTAGTTTTGGGTATCCCATGGGATCTTTGATTTGTTAGGATCTTTTGATTTGGAACTTGCAAGTACCAAAGCCGAAGGACTCGTGTATTCACGAGACTGTCGTATTCGATAATCCTTTGAAGTTTGAAGCTAGACTAGTGAGCGAAGATGCCTGGTCTTAGCAGACTTGGAAATTTGTTTTGTCTTGGTTGTAATAGGGATTCCCGATTGGAGGACTCGTGTCCGGTTCCTCCAATTGGAACTCCAACCTATGAGCTCTACGTGAAGCATGGAGTGGGCCCTATCACGTATAATAACGTATGGGTTAGGTACACAAGGAAAGATGGTGTCCTAAAGTGGCCCCAATATGGTAGTTTTGACACCGAAATTCTGGATAATTTAGAGGTTAGACTTTTTAAGAAGAAAGCCCGGCCGGCGATGTTTGACTCTTTCCGCCTATGGCGAAAAGAAGCCAAACAGAAAGAAATTAAATTAGTAAAGAAGAATAAAAGAGAAAAGGGTATTTCAATAATGCAAGCTGCTATGCAGTATAAGGATGATGAAGAGGAACAAGCGAGTGAACAGCTGCACAGGCAACGTAAATTGGCAATTGATAAATGTTATCCAGTTTTGCCACCTCTTCAGCAAGATACAGTGAAGGAACTTGAGAAGGATCCTTTAATGTCTCATTTGTTGAATTCACCACCTCCTTATGCGCAGAGTGCTACAGCACCTCCGCAACCTTTAGTTGTACAACCCCCAGTTGTTGTACCTCCGGTTCTTCCACAACCACCAGCTGTTTTTCAGTTGGCACCTACTACTATGGCGCAGCCCCCTCAAGGGCTGCCACCTTTACTACCTGTTCCATCTTTACTTCCTATGACTTTGCCCCCTGCATCTATTTCCCTCCACACTATCCCTTCTGACACTGCCTCTGCATTTGCTTTGTCTCCTCCTGTTTTTCCTCCTGTTCATTTGTCAACTTCTCCTTCTGTCCGACAGAGAATGACAAACACTGTTACTAGTATTTTGTCTCCTTTCTTTGGGTCACCGACTACGACCCCCGTTTTAGAGCGTAAACAATTGCGTAGCCAATTGCCCGATTCTAGAGAGAAGGGAGTATTGGATCATTTGGCGCATAAATGGGTCACTGACCCTACAAGATATGAGTTAGAGTCTGTTATGGATGTCTTCCACCAATGGCAAGCACCGAAACAGAGATATGTTTTTGACAAAATGTGCGAAGTTCTTCTTGAAAGATTAAAAGATTGTGATATGGAGGCCAATCCGCCTGAGTTGTGTCGTGTACGGTTTGAGTTTTCCAAAGGCACGGTTGTGGGTTCCGATATTGAGAAAGCAGTTGCGACATTATTATCATTTAGGAGTGAGGGTATTTCTCGACTGTTGTTTGAGCCAGAACCCTCTGTTAAAAGGAAGGTCAGACAGTATCCCATGAGAGAAGTTCCCCCAGTTTGGAAAGAAGGAGACCTAAATGCTGTTCCACCTATTCAGCCTCATTTTCAACGTGTGTGGGTACATGTTCCATGGAAGCGAACTGAAGTCCTGGCTCTTAAGCAGACTCTACCCGACCCCCGTAAAAACCCTGCAGGTTATTATAAGGAATTATCACAGACTGCAGACTCCTGTGTTATGAATTTAGCTGATATAGACATGTTGTTTGGAAATGTGGTCCCACAGCCTTTATGGAGAGTGATCCGTCACACGGATCATGCGCCGGAGTTAGGGGACACATGGATTAATATCAATGCGGCAAATGACAGACAAGTAGGCGGTGCTAAACCAGAGCCTTTAGTAGCAGACCTCCCTGGTAGGATCGTTACTTACATGAAGACTTTGATGCCTGCAATGCGTGTAAATTGGGATAAATTGTCTGCATGCAAGCAGAAGAAGGAGGAAAGTGTATCTGACTTCTTCACTAGGTTTGAAGAGACATTTATCGACCACAGTGGTCAGGATATGAGTACAGAAGGTGGTCAAAGGTTGTTTGTTGACAAGTTTGTGCATAATTTGCTTCCCGAATTGTGTAAAAAATTGAAAGATTCAGAGAGTTCTTGGGCCGTTTCCTCTTCAGCACAGATATTGGCTACTGCACAATACTACGAAAATAGAGATAAAGATGAGAAAGATAGAGCAGACAAGAAAACTAAAGAGTTAAAAACAAAGGTTCTTTTACAACAAGCGTATCCGCCTCGTAGTAATCAGCGTGACTATCAGCAACCTCAACAGTATCAGAGGAATTCGCAAAGGTTTGAGTATCCTCAACAACGTGCTCTGATAGGCCCTAACCAATGTTCATATTGTAAGGAAGAAGGTCATTTTAAATATAATTGCCCTATTTTATTGCAGCGTATGAATGGTATTTCTGGCGCAAGAGGTCGAGGTGTTCCACAAGCACCTAGAGCTAGAGGACGCGGAAATTTCACCCAGAACGCGCGCCCATTTCCTCCTCAAAATTCAATGAATAGTTTTGATCAGCAGAATAACGCGTCTGGTAGGACGACTCAGTACTATGCTGATGACTACTATGCAGAAGGTGAGAGTATGGAAGGTGATGATTGCTAGGACAGCCATAGACAAAGAGAGGGAGTTGTTTCAGTTCCAGTAGATCAGAGTGGACCTTATATTGAGGTGATTACATCAGGTGTGTCAGAGCCTTTTCTGTTGGATACTGGTGCTACAAAGAGTTCTATTATGCACTCTAAATTCCTGGCGCACCTTTGTCTGGCGAAACTAATGTTTCAGTAGGTTTTTCTGGCGCCCGGTTAGGAACCCGATTTCTAGCCCTATGTCTCTTTCTGTTGGACCTTGTGAAATCGAAGCACCACTTATTCTAACGACAGGTTGTGGTGAGAACTTGTTAGGATTGGATCTGCTGAAAAGATTGTATGCGACATTGTATTGTTCTCCTTCGGGAGTACAACTCACATTGGGTAAGACAGTGGTTTCACCAATATATTTGTCAAAGGACAAACTTCCAACAGAATTGTCGTTTCTCCCTGATATTCTTTGGGCTACTGGTCCCAATGATGTAGGTCTTTTGGAAATACCGCCATATGTTGTAACGTTGAAAGCCAATGTTAAAATGCCGCGCATTACCCAATACAAGATCTCTAATGAAGGTGAAAAAGCGTTGCTAGCGATCATTTATGATTTGATTGAGAAAAATGTAATTGAAGAGACAAGAGGTAATGTTTGCAATAGTCCTGTTTTACCTGTCTTGAAGCGTACTGACTCTTCTCAGCCACCTGTTTACAGGTTTGTGATTGATCTTAGAGAGGTAAACAAGATAGTTGTGCCACAGTTTCCAGTCGTTCCCGATATCACTGCTTTACTGACAATGATTCCAGCCTCAGCCACTTGGTTCTCGGTGATTGACTTGAAGAATGCTTTCTTCAGCATCCCTATTGCCGTAGAGAGCAGGGATATTTTTGGATTCTGTTTAGGAGGCCGAAGCTTCCGATTTCAGAGAGCTCCTCAAGGTTTTTGTGAAAGTCCTTCTATCTATAGTCAGGCTCTGAAGTCTCAGCTTGACACTCTTGTGTTACCTGATGGCGCTACCCTTCTACAGTACGTCGATGATTTGTTAGTTGCTGCAGATACTAAGGAGATTTGTAAAGAAGCCACTTTGTCATTGTTGCGTCATTTGTCTGATTTACACCACAAAGTGTCTCTTTCCAAGTTACAGTATTGTCGACAAGAAGTGACCTATTTAGGTCACCTCTTATCGAAAGAGGGAAGAAGATTGACCCCAGAAAGAATTCAGGCAATTGCAAAATTAAGTGTGCCAATGACACAGAGAGAAGTGCGTGCTTTCTTAGGTATTACATCCTATTGCAGACAATGGATACCGAATTTTTCATTGATGGCTAAACCTTTGGTAGCATTGACCTATAAAGACACGCCGAATCCCCTTCCTTGGTCCGAAGATTGTCAGAAAAGTTTTTCCGAATTGCGTGATGCATTGTGTTCGGCTCCTGTGTTGGGTACCCCCGACTACAGCAAGCCCTTTACGCTGTATGTCCATGAGAGAGAAGGATGTGCATTATCAGTGTTAACACAGTCTTTTGGGGACAAGCAATGTCCATGTGCATATTTCTCGTCGATTTTGGACCCGGTAGCTAGAGCGTTGCCGAGTTGTTTGAGAGCCACAGCGGCAGCAGCTGTTTCTATTCGACAGTCTGCTGGTTTGGTGATGAATAATACGCTGGTCGTGATGGTCCCACATGCAGTGGATATTTTGTTAAACAGGACCAAGACACAGCACTTAACTAGTGCTCGATTGTCAGGTTACGAGTTGACACTTTTAGCGAGCCATGTGCACATAAGAAAATGCAACACGCTGAACCCAGCTACATTGTTGCCAATTATAACAAAGACAGATGTTCCGGAACAGCATGATTGCTTTCTTAGGACAGAAGAAGAAACGAAAGGGAGAGTAGATCTTAGGGACACTCCTCTTGTAAAGTGTGATGGTACCTTATGGGTGGATGGGTCATGCTTCAAGCTTCCGAATGGTGATACGACTGCGGCATATGCTGTCACGACTTTACATACGATTGTTGAAACTGCACGTATCCCACATAATTCAGCTCAAGCAGCAGAGTTGACTGCACTTATGAGAGCGTGTGTATTATCAAAAGGAATGAAAGTGACCATATATACCGATAGCCAGTATGCGTTTGGTGTGGCCCATAGTTTTGGACGCTTGTGGAAGGAACGTGGGTTCCTCACGTCTCACGGTACGAAAATACAGCATGGTCAATTGGTGAATGAGCTCCTGGAGTCACTTACTTTGCCATTGCAAGTCGCGATTGTGAAATGCAGTGCACATAAGAAGGTCACTAACGACGTTGGTCGCGGTAATATGTTTGCTGATGAAGTTGCGAAAGAAACAGCAAGAGATGTGATGAGTCGAATGTATGTTGCGGGCCCTGCAAGATGGATTGGTGACGTTGGAATGTGTGAAGATACGATAGAGAGTGTGAAGTCCATCCAAGCTGAAGCTACGGAGAAGGAATTAAGTACGTGGAGAGAGAGTACGGGTAAATTGGATGCAAATGGTTGTTGGGTTGAATTGTCAGAGCATCAGCGATGGTTGTTACCCGATACATATGTGCTTGCAGTGGTTACAATGGCACATGGGATGGCCCACATCAGTGTGAAAGGAATCTGTAAGTTATTGGCTCCAGCGTGGCAAAATGCTGGAATTCCCAAATGTGCAGAGAATGTGGTCAAAAATTGTATGGTTTGTTTGAAATACAATCCTGGTAAGGGAACCCCAACTCCAGCTGGTCATTTTGCGCCTCCAACGTATCCGTTCGAGGTTTTGCAGCTAGATTTCATCCACATGGAGAGGTGCAACAATTTGAAATACGTACTCGTTGTTGTTTGTGCCTTTTCAAGATGGGTAGAGGCATATCCTCTGAAAGATAATACTGCCTTGTCCACAGCGAAAGCCCTTCTCAAAGAGTTCTTCCCTAGGTTTGGTTTGCCGAGAATGGTGTGGAGTGATAATGGGGGTGAATTTGTGGGTCAAGTGATGAAACGAGTGTGTGAAGGTTTAGGAATCCGGCAGAAATTTCACGCTGCAAATCATCCCCAATCAGCTGGATTAGTTGAGTGCTATAATGGCACTCTTAAACTAAAACTGGCCAAGATACAAGCAAGCTCTGGCCTTAAATGGCCTGATGCGTTGCCATTAGCACTGTTGTCAACTAGGATGACCGTACATTCCCGAGTAGGACTTAGTCCTCATGAGATAGTGTTTGGTCGCCCGGCTAACATATGGGGAGTGCCGAGGCCAACGAAATTCAGCGAGATTGAACACCCTGTACTGCTTGATTACTTGCATGATTTGACGGCTAAATTGCGTGTTTTACACCAACAGGTTCATAATACACTGCCTCAGGCTTCTAAAGATCCAGGGCATGCAATCAATCCCGGATCGTGGGTGTTAATCAAGAACTTTCAGCGGACAAAGAACGATCAGCCCCGCTGGATTGGCCCCTATTTGGTGATTTTGTCCACAAGATCTGCAGTGCGAGTACAAGGGAAGAAAAACTGGATCCACGGCGTACACTGTAAGAGGGTCCCTTTGCCTCTACCATATGATCGGTGGGTCCAGGAGGGAATTGCTGACTCGGAAACTGAAACAGTGCCTCGTTTTCTGCCTTTTAGTGACGCACGCGTCACTGGGACAAATTCTGAGCGAGAAAGTGACGATCTTCTCCAAAGAGCAATACCATCACCACTTCGATTGGACACTACTGAGCCTGAACTTTTGTTTTGCGACCAGACATTGCCTGGAAAAAGCCGTTATAACTTGCGACCGAGAGTCATGGACAAATAAAATGAAATTTTGGTCCTCCCATCCGAAAACCTGTTTTTGAACCACCATCCGGGTTCAGCTGTAGGGTCGTGGTGAAAAGACTTGAGTGTGTAGCCTGCGGACACAAGGTCTACGGGTCTGGTTTGTTCTAGGGCGTTCCCTGGGACATTCAGAAACACTCTCAAGTGAAGAAAACCAACCGCCACGAACAGCACGTTAGAGGATGGAGCCTTTTCAGATGGAGAGACCTGTTGAAAGAATAAGTTTCAAGAGGAAAATATGTGCAACCATGAGCAGAAAATGTTTTCTAATTATGTGTCTTTGTATTTTACTTAGTCTAATGATGTCTTTAGTGGGGTATATCATATTCTCTTTTCAAGTGACATCTGCACCCACTGTACAGCCCATGCCTTCCTCTACTATCTCCTCACATTCTTTTCACCCTCTACCTGAACACGAGTCCGTTAGAAGATTAGAGTTTATGAACAACTCCTTTGTTCAGCTCTTACATCAACACCAGCTAGTAGTGAACAGAACCAACTGTTGGGTGTGTGGCCTTATGCCTCATACTACTGAGAAAGGTATTCCCTACCTAGTGCTGCCATTCAGCTACAATGGTTCTGTGTGGGCATACCGAACGATGTTCATCTATGCTCGCGAAATCCACCCCCTACGTTCCGTCAAAGACAACCCAAAGAATAGTGCTCTAGTTAAGGGGATAGTCGACATGATAAGGGGAACTAGTTCCTACGAAACTATCCCGGAAGATGAGACACTAGCGTATATTGGATGGAACGTGACTGGATATGGAGCGAGTCTGAGCGAGAACCAGCAAGCAAAAAGATCCGCTCCAATTTGGATTGTACCCCATCAGGGTCATCTATGTCTGCAAGGTAATGGCAAGAATCCAAGAGCTCAGTTAGGGAAGAGTATCTGCACTGAAAC
Source organism: Calotriton arnoldi (assembly GCA_963921515.1). Lineage (NCBI taxonomy): Eukaryota > Metazoa > Chordata > Amphibia > Caudata > Salamandridae > Calotriton > Calotriton arnoldi. The sequence continues at coordinate 166,880 of CAWUFW010003068.1, read as the reverse complement.
GTACATTTTTGCGTCTCAGACTTCCCCTTTGTTCTTAGCAGCTAGGGGTACCTACTTTATCTGCCATGATAGGGCCTAAACGTGGTTGCCCCCTGACTTCTCGGGCACATGCTTCGTTTCATTCCTGTTGCCTCCCACCTACACAGCTGCGGCAGATTACCATAAGATAAGAAGAATTAGGGGTGTCTTCAGCAAGGAAGACACTGCAGGACAAGAAGCTTTAGGGGTTTTCTGCCGTTCTGGGGACCTATGGCTAACAACAGGAATGTGAGGCAGTTGACGCGAGTGGTTGAATCCACCATAGTCGAAACTGTCGGTGCCCTTAATAATTTGACTGCTGAGCTCCAGTCGGACCGCCTTATGACCCTGCAGAACAGGGTCGCGTTAGACATCATACTTGCAGACCGTGGTGGGGTATGTAGAGTGATCCAATCCAGTTGTTGCATTTTCATTCCAGATAACGCTCCAACAGTGTACCAGGCCATCTCCAAACTACATAGGATCTCTGAATCCATCCATATAGATGAAGGAGACTGGTCGTTGATGGGATGGTTCTGGGAACTGTTATCCACCTGGGGATGGAAAGTTCTGATGGTCATTGGGATACTTCTAGCCATCCTTTTCCTGTTTTGTCTGTGCATACAGTGTGTTCCTGCCATATGCGGCCTATGTGTTACATCATGTGTAAGGAAACCTGTATCAAGGGACGAGCTAAGTAATAGGATGATGCTACAGCAACATCTCAATGAATTCATGAACATAGACCTAGACTCAGATTAGCATGAGTGTAAGTAAATTGCCTATGTAAGGGCAAAAGGAGGGTCTGTGGTACTGAAAATTCTGGACCTGTGTCATTAACATCATTGTAACATGACGATTTTGGTATCAGCAGACCGGTAATGACAGGTATGCTATATCTGAGTATTTGCGTCATATTCGAGTGACGGGATCACTCTAATATTAACGATTCCCTTGTGAACCCTCGGGTTCCATTTTGTGTACGGCAGCCATTTTGTGGTTGCCCTCACATAAGGCAATGACTAAAGCCAAAACGCGCCTTAGGGGACACGTACACTTTCAGTGACCTGGGCAAGCTGACTCCACTGTCCAGAGCCAGAACCTGTTCGGCCAGTTTTAGTTCCCAGTGGCCGATCGAGATTAGGGGCCCAGGTGCAGCATGCCATAAACCCTTCATTGCACACATCTATATCTAAATCTTATCCACACCTGTCACTGCTCTTTCTTTATGACCTGCTTTACGAGGAGGAGGTGCCCGATTTTATTAGGGGTCCAGATTATATCTGTTGCAGGTGTTGGGCCTCACTGGGTATTTGGTTGTGGGCTGGACAAACTGAAAATGGGCTTGTCATCATGAATCTGTCTTTGTTTTGTTGTAAGAAATATGTGAATGACCCACTGTAAAAATAAGGAATGTTTGCCTAAAGCATAATATTCTGTATAAAAGAGATAGCTGGTTTCCATGAAAAAGGGCAGTCTCCTGAGAACATACACAGGATACCTGTTGCTGGCTGCAGCCAATAAATTGATCTTTGAAGCCACCAAGAAGACTCTGTGTTTCTGTAGTCTGAGACAGGAAGAACTCGAGGTCATTGGGTGTGTTCCCTGGCACCGCTGGGTCCAATAAAACCCAGTACTTCATAAGGATCAGCACCCAGATGGAGTGCACCGGGAAAGGCTGCCGATGAGCCCAGTTAGCGTGCTCTCTGTGGCCAAGGTGACTGTGCTGTTCCACTGCGCAATACCTCTATGACATGAGGATCAAGAACATGTCAGCCGGCGGCCCGTAATCTCACAAAACTTAAAGGGCTCACCTGGGGCGGATGAGCCTTGAGAACCAAAGGCATTACCAAAAAGGGGGGAGGCAGTCAAGAAGTTGAATACTCACGCGTCTTCTCCATGCAATGGCGGAGGACCTACCCCTCACTCTGTTGGAGCCGGGAGGTAACTGCTAGCCGAGTCATGGCGATCTTAAACTCCTGGTCGGCAGCAGCAGGAGGCGGGGCTCTCAGTTACATTGGAGAAACCGTTAGAGCGCTAACCTTGAGCTAAAATCTATGGGCGCCATGTTGGAATCCCGTGAAACTCGGGGAAACCAAAACCAACTGAAAAGGTGTCGGCCATTTTGTAGTGTCTAAGGAGATCAATAATCGGAATGTATCTCAGGCCCTTTCTAAATGTCAATGGTTTGGGTGTCATGATGGTATGGTAAAGGTAAAATCAGCGTAAAGAAGGGGCCGATTGTCGTAGGAAAGAAGGTTGGGAGTCTGGTATGGGAACTGAGGTCTGGTGTAAGGGACAGGGACAGTTACCGCCATCTAAATACCAATCAGAACATAATGGGTGGATCATGTTCAGTAAGTGTTCCTTATCTAGTCAAAAGGCTCCATGGAAGTTCCTCATTTAATCCCTCTTTATTGGAGGCAAGCCGCAATACCCATCTCTGTTCAGTACGGAACAGTGTCTCCTTGTTCATTCTGGGGTGTGCTTACAAAACGATCCAATGTAGTGAATCTGGGGAGTGTTTCATCAATTCAAAGTGTGAAGTCATCTTAGTATTCGTTTTGTGACACCTGATATTACTTCTATGTTCCGTAATGCGTGTCTTGATAGGCCTGGTGGTCATGCCTATATACTGGAGTCCACACGGACAAGTGAGCATGTAGATGCAGTTTGTGGTGTTGCAATTAGTATGCCTCCTGAGTTGCCACCTAAACCCATTGGTGAAAGTTATCTCTTTGGTGGGTTTCATAAGTGGACATGCTATGCAGGCACCACATGGATAGTAACCCACCACTGGTGGGAGGTCCCACAAGGATCTCTGTGTGTAGGTGTTCGAGATCTTCGGTCTAGTGTGTATCAGCATGTCCTTCAGGTTCTCAGTGCATTTAAATGCAAACCTTGGAACTGGTAGATTAAGTGTGCCAGTGTTGAGAATGCCCCAATTCTTCCTGATGATGCTCCTGATTTTGTTAGAGTCTGGGGTGAAAGTAGTAACACATGTGAGCACATCACTGGGATCTTTTTGTCTTTTCTCCAACAATGCCTCTCGGTTATTGTTTCTAGCCCTTTTGAGTGAGAGTGCGACACTGCGTCTAGGACATTCTCTCCTGCGTAGGTTTGTTGCTAAAATGGCTACCTCCGTTTTAAAGTTGGTGATGGAGCTGCAGTTCCTCCTGATCCGGAGGAACTGGCCGAAGGGCAGATTTTCTTTTAAGGCTCTCGGATGGTGGCTGCTAAATAGCAGTAGACAATTTCTGTCCCTGGGCTTCCTATATAGTGTGGTACTGATTTGCCCTCCATCTAGCCTGATAAGGAGGTCAAGGAAGGAGATGTTTTTATCAGAGATGGTGCTGGTGAATTTTAGATAAGGGTTCAAGGTGTTGATCCAGTGACAAAAATCATCACATCCAGACCTGTCCCCATTCCAAAAAATGAGGATATCGTCAATTAACCTCTTCCATAAGACCACATTCGTGAGGTAGGGGTTAGATGGACTGTGAATCTCCCTTGCCTCAAAAGCAGACATGTACAGACATGCCAGGCTCGGCGCGAATGTGCTGCCCATGGAAGTTCCCTGGGTCTGATGGTAAAGTTGTTTTTTGTATTCAAAGAAAGTTTCGGTTGATGCCAGTGTGGCACATTCAAGCATAAATGATGGAGGGGTAGATGACTCCCTGTCCATTCATTTCAGGGCATCCTCTATGACGCTCATTGTGGCGAATTGTGGGATGTTGGTGTAGAGGGCCTCAAAATCCAGGGTAACCAAAAGGTTAATTTCTTCTGGATGTTGGACCCCCTCAATCAGGCGGAGGACATCAGTGGTGTCTTGTAAGAACGATGGAATTTGTCTGACCAAGGATTGTAAGAAGAAATCACAAAACCTGGACAATGGTTCTAGGATCGACCCGATACCCGAGACAATGGGCCTTCCGGGGGGTGGGGTGACCCCTTTGTGTATCTTAGGCAAGACGTAAAAATAGGGTATCTTAGGGTCCTTGGTGCTGAGGAAGTCAGCTTCCTTCTTAGTAATCCACCCCTCTGTCTCAGCCGTGAATACCATAGTAGAGATGATGGTGACTAGTCTAGGGGTGGGGTCATCCGCTATGGGAGTGTAATATCTCCGGTTGCTGAGTTGTCTTTGACATTCTGTGTCATAATCAATAGTTGTCATGATAATCGTAGCCTTAAAAGAAAATCTGCACTTCGGCCAGTTCCTCCGGATCTTTGAGTTTTGTATTCCTGGATTTTTGTGTTTGGAGAACATTTTCTTTGTAAAAATCTCAAAAAAACTAAGTTAGACTCTCAAAAACGGGAATTTATCAAGCAGAGACTACATTGCCCACAATCCTTAGAGGCAGGCCAGTAGATGTGATGACTACGGCCATCAAGCGGAAGTTTAAATACACCGCCGAAGAAAGCAGGAGAGAAGAACACACAGCCGAGACGATGCCACGTGCCGGCTGAAGGAGAAAGACGCCGTCACCGTTCAAAAAAGACGTTGTGAAGGTATGTGCCGATAAATTGTGTTAAACGTTCTAAGGAGAAGCCCACGGCAAGTGAGCTCTGAATAGGAAGACTTTGTCTTGGCGTCTACTAAAAAACATATATGCACACGTAGACGCGGTGTCACTGCTTGACACAAGCAGTTTTTAAAGCACGGACATATTGATTAAAGTTTTCAAAGAGGAATTCAGTACCGACGATTCTTTGAAAAATGGCGAGTTTCTAGCCTCAGTAAATACGCAAACGTAGATAAGGTGCGCTGGACAAATAGTAAATAGCAGTTAGCAAGTGTATGAAGGACGCGCAAGTCGTTTTGTATATACGATCTTGGAAGCTCTCTGAATGACAAGCTAAGGTTACTTTTGGATTGTTTATCTCTTGCTACAGATTCAAACGAATAAATACCGCGGCGTCTAGTTTGACGAAACGCGACGAATCAGAAGGTATGAGAATGGACGTTAATCACGCCCGCTTACTCTTATAATTCGAAGTATCTAGTCCTCCTATTGACTGTCCGTTTTCTCTTTCAAAAGATACATGTCTAATATGATTATTGGATGACCACAAGAGAGACAACATTCTATTGGATAGAAGTAAGTTCCCCCATCAACCTTTTTTGGCTGTGCCAAATATAAGACCGGACATAAGACTGAATTTTTCTTCATTTTTCTCTTTTCTGATTTCTTTTTGACAGTTTAACAAGAAAGAGAGAGGATGATATTAGATTCGTTCTGAACCGATGAGATCGGCTAATCTCAAACATTAGGTAATTCTTGCTGAAGCAGTTTGTTGCAGAGAAGGTGTAGTTGTGTTTTCAATAAGACACATTTGGTAATAAGAATTTAATTCTTCTCTTTCCAGCTCTTGGTCCTGAAGAGAACCCTAAGAATTGAGAATAGGGTTGGAAACGCGTTAACCGCTACTTAGCCAAACAAGTGCAATATAAAGATATTAACCTTTGTTGTTGGCAATTGTAGGAATATAAATAGGAACTAACCGTTTCCTCTCTGAAACACGTTGGGGATATTGTAAAGAGTACACTGTTTGGCTCTTGCCCTAATGTAAGGTTGACAAATTGAAAATTATATAATCAAACCTATTTGGGCAATACTGTTTTGCTATATGTTCATATTGTCTTGTCTTTGAGTACGTTTAAATTTGTCATTATTTGTTGTATGTCATATGTTGTTTAGGTCATTTTGAGTGTCAATTTACGTTGATCAGTGTGTTTTCTTAACAATTGTGGCTGTGGATCTGTAAAAATGTATAATGTTTGTACAAAATTATTATTCTTTTTAATAATGTAAAAATTCTTTCAAAAATAAAAAGAAAGCAGAAACGAAATAGAAGTTTTGGAGTCACATTGAGCGGGTCATGTGTGACTCAATGAAAAATTGACCAAGAGTAATATCAGTATTGGCATGTTTGTTACTGTGTATTGATTATTTGGCTTAGCCTTACTGATTAAGGGCCAAAACACTCTTTTGCTAGTATATTTTTAGGATGGCTATGTCTCTTTGTTCGACTCACGACAAACGTAGATCAACGCGCACTCCTAAATCATTGAAGTAGTTTACTCCTTCAAGTCCCCGACTGCTGATCTCGAAGGTTTGCATAAGGAATACAGCAGGATGCATAATCATGTATGTTGTCTTTGTAATGTTGATACTCAGATATGTCTTGTTGCAGTATTTTGTGAATCCACTGATCAACTGATGTTTTCCATTCTCTGTCATACCACATTATCTAAATAAAATAAAAGGGGAATCTTTTGCTGCACACTTGGAGAACATCCAAATTTACATATTTAGGGTAACTGGCAACATCGTTCAGAACTTTGCAGGGGCAGGGATGCAAATGTTGCTTATGCCTGCTTCTCTAGACAGAGCATTGGTGCAGTTCAACAATTGGCCATATCAAATGCTTGCCTTACTGTCTGTGTGTAGGTCCTTCACTGGCCCTAGTAGGGCACTGTCAAGGCCTTCCAACTGTAGTTCAAACCCAAGGTAATTCCTGTTTACCAAGTCAAAGTCGAATTTTAGATAAACAAAAGTAAAAACAAAATTAGATGTGTTACAAGTGGGGGTATTTTAAGCTAATTCACTGAAGTCTCATCGATTGATCTATTGTCCCAATGCCTTGTCGGAAGCCTACCTGACAAGAAGAAAGGATGCCATTTGTGGTCATCCATTTTTGTATATGAGTAAATAAAATTCAACCCTAAGTTGTTTCTGCACTGTTCAGCAGTAAAATTGGCTGGTAATTTGGAGGAAAAGTTTGGCTGCCTTTTTTATGCAGAGCAACGATAATTAAGTTATGCCAGTAACTAGGTGTGACATTCGAGGATAAGATTGCATTACAAATCTTGGTTAGAACTGGAGCTCCAATTGTGTGCAAAAGAGATCTCTGGGTATCCCAACTGGACTGAGCACCTTGTTTGCTCTCTGTTATAATACTGAGCATTCCATCACAATAAAGTGAAGGCAGAACTCTGGTTCATGGCATATAATGGGACTACAGTAGGTCCTATTGGTTGTGGCAGGGAGTTGGAAGACATAATTTCTTTTAAATGTGTGAGCCACTCCTTTGGCCCAATGTGATCTTTCAGAGTATTTTCCTGACTTCTGGAGGGCCTGGTTAATAGTTCCCTCATTTGTATGCCATCGTTCAGGTCAACAGCCATCCCCAGATCATGTCAGATCTTTTGCTGTAATAAATGCTTCTGTTTTTCCCAACAGATTCTTGTACTTTGCCTTTGTATTTCTTAATTGTAGACCTCCACACAGGGTTCTGCATCAGCGAATGTTCGATTTTCCATACCTGCACTTGTCGTCATGCCAGTCATAGTAGCTACCAGAGGTGAGAAATTCCCTCTGGTTGGTGTAGAAAAAACAAATGCTGTTTAGGTGATCATTTGTTAAAAAAGTTTGATCACTGATTTGAAAAAATTGATTTCATTGGAAAGCAAAATCCTTTCTGATTCTTCCAAGATACAAGGATAATTTGTTGAACCAGACACAGCATAATTCACAATTTTTCACTTCAGTGCTTTACAATTATTAAAGGGAACTATATTACTCTTCCTGTTACTAGTGTTGTACGGTTTTCACTTTCCAGTAGGAACTGCACATTGGTTGAGCAACATAAATGTTGGGATTGGTGCCAGACTGATTCTATGCACCCCCTCAGGATATGTTGTCCGACATACCAGCTAGCTTACAGTGCCACCATAAGTTCCCCTAACCTGGACGGGCAACAAATGGTTTGGGCAGCCTCAAAACATGACAACCCTGATCCCTCCCAGGAATCGTGGTAACAGATCTAACACCTTTTTACTCAGTCACTTGTGCACTCTTGGTGAGATATAAAAGACATACACAAAGGGGTGTTTTCAATGGTGTAGAGACTCAGGGGTTGATTCCGATCCCGGCCGGAAGCGCACCTAACAGTATTCGTCCGGAAAAAAAAACAGCCGAATGCGTATTTCCCGACCGATTCGAACATTCGTCCGGACGAACAAGTACGATGCGTATAACAACCCAGTTTCCGAGCGAGCCGTACTCACCCAATTCAGCTCCTGTTCCCCGCCCGAGCCGGATCCGTAAACGCCGTATTGAGTCGTACGGAAGCAAATACACAGCACCTTCCGGCCGGACGAGTACGATGCGCACTCCGTACGCGCCGAACCCGTCGCTACGTCCGGGACGTTTGAGTATCCGGGCGAGCCGTACATAAGCTCCGTTTCGCGCCACAAGACGATCCACGGCTACGAGACGAACAAGCCTGCTAGGAGTACGACTCGAAGACACGAGAAACCCGAACGAGACGATCCAAGCATGAATCCCATTGCGCAGGTCCTACCTATACTCTACATCTATTACCGGGACTGGCACGGACGCGTACGGCACAGACGGTAAGTCAAACACTAACAACACAAACAAACGACACGTACCCGAAATATGTCACACACACATAGGGATGCACAAATGACGTACACTAGCAACATCAGAACCATAGGGGTGGGATGGCCATCACCAATGCCATACACACCCATAGGGGCTGGATGCCTGCCACTACCACCACCCCACTCAGGGGGGCTGGATGCCTGTCACTACTACCATCCCCACCCTTAGGGGTATGGATGCCTACCACTACCACCACCCCTACTCAGGGGGCCTGGATGCCTACCACTACCACCACCCCTACTCAGGGGGCCTGGATGCCTGTCACTACTACCATCCCCACTAATAGGGGGATGGATGCCTACCACTACCACCACCCCTTCTCAGGGGGGGCTGGATGCCTACCACCACCACCACCCCTACTCAGGGGGGCCTGGATGCCTACTACTACCACCACCCCTACTCAGGGGGGCTGGATGCCTACTACTACCACCACCCCTACTCAGGGGGGCCTGGAGGCCTACCACTACTACCACCCCTACTCAGGGGGGCCTGGATGCCTGTCACTACTACCATCCCCACCCTTAGGGGGATGGATGCCTACCACTACCACCACCCCTACTCAGGGGGCCTGGATGCCTACTACTACCACCACCCCTACTCAGGGGGGCTGGATGCCTGCCACCACCACCACCCCTACTCAGGGGGCCTGGATGCCTACCACTACCACCACCCCTACTCAGGGGGCCTGGATGCCTGTCACTACTACCATCCCCACTCATGGGGGGATGGATGCCTACCACTACCACCACCCCTACTCAGGGGGCCTGGATGCCTGTCACTACTACCATCCCTACTCATGGGGGGATGGATGCCTACCACTACCACCACCCCTACTCAGGGGGGCCTGGATGCCTGTCACTACTACCATCCCCACCCTTAGGGGGATGGATGCCTGCCACTACCACCACCCCTACTCAGGGGGGCCTGGAGGCCTACCACTACTACCACCCCTACTCAGGGGGGCCTGGATGCCTGTCACTACTATCATCCCCACTCATAGGGGGATGGATGCCTACCACTACCACAACCCCTACTCAGGGGGGGCTGGATGCCTGCCACCACCACCACCCCTACTCAGGGGGCTGGATGCCTACCACTACCACCACCCCTACTCAGGGGGCATGGATGCCTGTCACTACTACCATCCCCACCCTTAGGGGGATGGATGCCTACCACTACCACCACCCCTACTCAGGGGGCCTGGATGCCTACCACTACCACCACCCCTACTCAGGGGGCTGGATGCCTGCCACTACCACCACCCCACTCAGGGGGGCTCTATGCCTGTCACTACTACCATCCCCACCCTTAGGGGGATGGATGCCTACCACTACCACCACCCCTACTCAGGGGGCTGGATGCCTACCACTACCACCACCCCTACTCAGGGGGGGCTGGATGCCTACCACTACCACCACCCCTACTCAGGGGGGCCTGGATGCCTACTACTACCACCACCCCAACTCAAGGGGGGCTGGTTGCCTGTCACTACTACCAACCCCACTCATAGGGGGATGGATGCCTACCACTACCACCACCCCTACTCAGGGGGGCCTGGATGCCTGCCACCACCACCACCCCTACTCAGGGGGGCCTGGATGCCTACCACTACCACCACCCCTACTCAGGGGGCCTGGATGCCTGTCACTACTACCATCCCCACTCATGGGGGATGGATGCCTACCACTACCACCACCCCTACTCAGGGGGCCTGGATGCCTGTCACTACTACCATCCCCACTCATAGGGGATGGATGCCTACCACTACCACAACCCCTACTCAGGGGGCTGGATGCCTGCCACCACCACCATCCCTACTCAGGGGGGCCTGGATGCCTACCACTACCACCACCCCTACTCAGGGGGGGCTGGATGCCTACCACTACCACCACCCCTACTCAGGGGGGCCTGGATGCCTACTACTACCACCACCCCAACTCAAGGGGGGCTGGATGCCTGTCACTACTACCAACCCCACTCATAGGGGGATGGATGCATACCACTACCACCACCCCTACTCAGGGGGGGCTGGATGCCTGCCACCACCACCACCCCTACTCAGGGGGGCCTGGATGCCTACCACTACCACCACCCCTACTCAGGGGGGCCTGGATGCCTGTCACTACTACCATCCCCACTCATGGGGGGATGGATGCCTACCACTACCACCACCCCTACTCAGGGGGCCTGGATGCCTGTCACTACTATCATCCCCACTCATAGGGGGATGGATGCCTACCACTACCACAACCCCTACTCAGGGGGGCTGGATGCCTGCCACCACCACCACCCCTACTCAGGGGGGCTGGATGCCTACCACTACCATCACCCCTACTCAGGGGGGGCTGGATGCCTGCCACTACCACCACCCCACTCAGGGGGGGCTGGATGCCTGTCACTACTACCATCCCTACCCTTAGGGGGATGGATGCCTACCACTACCACCACCCCTACTCAGGGGGGGCTGGATGCCTACCACTACCACCACCCCTACTCAGGGGGGGCTGGATGCCTACCACTACCACCATCCCCACTCATAGGGGGATGAATGCCTACCACCCACACCACCTCTAAACATAGGATGGGAAATGCATGACACAACCAGCATACTCCAACATAAGGAATGTCTGAAAATACATCCCACCAACACCATGACAAGCGTGTGTAGTCTGTGTCAAATGCCCACAACACTGAACATGTCATTGAGCATACAATGTGACCCCCTATCACATGTGTCACACATAAATGTGTGTGGGCTCCACAATGCAAGCAGACCATGACCACTGTGGCAATGGGGTATAACACCCCATCATCACAGTGACCAAAAGGTAAGTGTGGGGTCCATAGCTGAAGCCCATTTTGAACACTGTGGCAATGGGGTCTAAACCCCCATCATCACAGTGACCAAAAGGTAAGTGTGGGGTCCATAGCTGAAGCACAGTTTGAACATTGTGGCAATGGGGTCTAAACCCCCATCATCACAGTGACCAAAATGTAAGTGTGGGGTCCATAGCTGAAGCACATTTTGAACACTGTGGCAATGGGGTCTAAACCCCCATCATCACAGTGACCAAAAGGTAAGTGTGGGGTCCATAGCTGAAGCACATTTAGAACACTGTGGCAATGGGGTCTAAACCCCCATCATCACAGTGACCAATAGGTAAGTGTGGGGTCCATAGCTGAAGCACAGTTTGAACACTGTGGCAATGGGGTCTAAACCCCCATCATCACAGTGACCAAAAGGAAAGTGTGGGGTCCATAGCTGAAGCACAGTTTGAACATTGTGGCAATGGGGTCTAAACCCCCATCATCACAGTGACCAAAATGTAAGTGTGGGGTCCATAGCTGAAGCACATGTTGAACACTGTGGCAATGGGGTCTAAACCCCCATCATCACAGTGACCAAAAGGTAAGTGTGGGGTCCATAGCTGAAGCACAGTTTGATCAGTGTGGCAATGGGGTCTAAACCCCCATCATCACAGTGACCAAAAGGTAAGTGTTGTCATGGAAAAAGCTGCAACTGCCAAACAGCATGGATGATCCCTGGTCACAGAACAACAAATACATCAGTGGCAACATAGTGCTTGTGTCCCATAGCAACATACATTGGGTGAGGCAAACAGTGCAGTGCCAATAAGATATACCTTTGGCCATGTGCAGACAAACATCACCCATGGGGGCTGACATTGGCAACATTCCTCAATAACACAATGACAGAAGTGACCATCATAATGCAGCCCCACATATCTGCACCAATGGACACACAAATGTAGATATCCTTTGGAGACTGTAGATGTCAGGTGAACAAATACCATACCATGGCAGCAAAGGGACATACAAACCGTGATCATTGTGCTGACTGATGACCTAGGAGTCCCAGGGACAGCAGGGGAAAGCCAACAAACAACATACAGCCAATGGCACACTAAAGATATGCCAATGGAGTGGTGCAGATGCACAAACACAAACAGGCAGACTCACACTGCAGATCAAACACAACAGGTGATGGGGGGGTGTTCCAGTGTCCCCAGGCAACCACACAACACATGAGGAGGCCTGAATCACAATTACACAGATGTGTATACAGTGCCACACAAAAGTAACTCATGGATCGGATTCCCCTATGTGGGCAAACAGGCATTGTTAGATGAGAGGGAGCCCAAATTACACATGTCACATAAGCTTGTCGGAACAGCAAATAACACAGCAAGAGACAGACCCACCACAGCACTACCCCCAGGGACCCCACATCGTGTTGACCGTGGCCTGCATGATAATCCCACTGTGATGACAAAGCTAGATGTCGTTCACACTGTGAACCACAGTCATGTGTCCTGAGCAACAAACTACCATCACACCTACACAAGCACAAATCAATCAGCACGGCCTGTCAGCCAAGGCCAACATGGAGGTAGGGGTCTAGCCGTGCAACAACTCTCATTTGCACACACTCAACACCACACACCTTGATCTCCACCAATGTGCAGCAGTGAAGCTCACATGGACTGGTGACATTGCACATGCACCCATGACAATCCCAGGGGTGGTTGTGGGAACTAAGGTGCAGAAACCCATCACACCTGGCCAGTCAACAAGACTCGTGAATGTCTGACACACTGCACAGTACGCTGTACATGGGCATGAAGTGAAATCCACCACAATCAATGTGATCCCGGACACAGTCACACACCAATGAAGAAGTCAAGGTCACCCACAAAGAACACACATAGACAACTTCCAACATTGCAGCTCTGACCCAGAGGAGTGGCAGCAGTCACACACACAACGTGTCACAATCACTGAAAGCTAACACAAACTGTAAATTACATGACTTGTGTAACCAACAAGTGCCAAGGGGAATCCTGACTGTGTCTCATCTGCGTTTGCCCACAAACTCAGCCCTGACAGCAAACACACCTATGGATGACACCCTGATGACCAGTAATGTGCCATGCACCCACATCCCAGAGAACCCAGTGCAAAGATTTGGGTGGTACATAGGTCAACTCAGCAAGCATCACAAACAGGAACATCACTAGGGATCCCAGCCTGTGTTGCAAAACGGAAGTGAACACACACAGACATGCTCACACAACACACACCTTGGGCTCAGGCAATGTCACGGAATTACACACTGCCATGAGGGCACTACACTCCTGTGTAAGGAAAGCTGTGCCATACGTTGTCTCTGCAGGGCCCTATCATATCAGCAGTACACTTGGTCACTCAGTCAACAATTAGCACAAAATGAAGGCTCTTGTCACATCAGCCTCGTCATGGGAGTGTCACCGACACCATCTGCACAGATCCAACACACATGTATAGCAAGTTGCACTGATCACACAGATGAGTCCTTCCCCATTGATGCCCAAACTTGCATGTTCAGTGGAGATGGTCACACGGTCAGGGAAATAGACAAATTGAACAATGGCAAGCACAACAGATGTGCAGGGGTGTAAGCCACAGATGTGATATTGCAAAAAAAAATAGGAAATCCCATTGCCAAATATTGAAAACATGACACCCTCATATTGCTTCAAAGGATGACATGGATACACACCAGGATAGGACACATTCCCCCTGGACCACATGGGGTCCTGCACAGTAACACTTCATTTCCCTGATATCAAAAATCACCCTCAGTGCAGCAAGGGCACGGTTAGCAACATCAACATCATGTACATCAGAAGCAAAACCACTAGAGAACAGAAAGTAGCTTTATTCAGCATTTGTATGTGAAGAAGTGAAAGTCCAGAAATATAACAAAGGCCAGTGGCCAGTCCATAACAAGAGTCCAAACAGGGTGACAGTGGCAGATGTCACCCTTTGCATGCCTGCACAGCTACACATCAGGGACATTCCCCTCGGAGGGGCAAACGGGGGGGCAGGCCAGGCACCGCAGGGACAGGATCAGGGCTCACCAGAAGGAGACAGGGAAGGGGTGGTGGGTGCTGGAGAGTCACTGACAACTGCAGTGGAGGGGCCTGATTCACAGAACTAACTTACGTCAAAATCCTAAACTTACAACAATTTTGGTATTCACAGAATGAACTTACACATTTGGGTATTCACAGAATGAACTTACACATTTGGGTATTCACAGAATGAGCTTACACATTTGGGTATTCACAGAATGAACTTACAACAAGTTTGGTATTCACAGAATGAACTTACACATTTGGGTATTCACAGAATGAACTTACAACAATTTTGGTATTCACAGAATGAACTTACACATTTGGGTATTCACAGAATGAACTTACAACAATGTTGGTATTCACAGAATTAACTTACTCATTTTGGTATTCACAGAAGGCACTTACTCATCAATGAGTAAGTGCCTTCTGTGAATACCAAAATGTGTAAGGCTACACAAAGGGCCTGATTCACAGAACTAACTTACGTCAAAATCCTAAACTTACAACAATTTTGGTATTCACAGAATGAACTTACACATTTGGGTATTCACAGAATGAACTTACAACAATTTTGGTATTCACAGAATGAACTTACACATTTGGGTATTCACAGAATGAACTTACAACAATTTTGGTATTCACAGAATTAACTTACTCATTTTGGTATTCACAGAAGGCACTTACTCATCAATGAGTAAGTGCCTTCTGTGAATACAAAATATGTAATTTACACAAAATGTGTAAGTTACACAAAATGAGTAAGTTACACAAAATGTGTAAGTTACACAAAATGTGTAAGTGTCTTCTGTGAATACCAAAATGAGTAAGTTTATTCTGTGAATACCAAAATGAGTAAGTTCATTCTGTGAATACCAAAATGGTAGTAAGTTTAGGATTTTGTCGTAAGTTAGTTCTGTGAATCGGGCCCAAAATGTGTAAGTTACACAAAATGAGTAAGTTACACAAAATGTGTAAGTTACACAAAATGTATAAGTTACACAAAATGTGTAAGTGTCTTCTGTGAATACCAAAATGAGTAAGTTTATTCTGTGAATACCAAAATGAGTAAGTTCATTCTGTGAATACCAAAATGGTAGTAAGTTTAGGATTTTGTCGTAAGTTAGTTCTGTGAATCGGGCCCGAGGTGTCTGACATGGTGGGCCCGATTCACAGAACTAACTTACGACAAAATCATAAACTTACTACCATTTTGGTATTCACAGAATGAACTTACTCATTTTGGTATTCACAGAAGACACTTACACATTTTGTGTAACTTACACATTTTGTGTAACTTACTCATTTTGTGTAACTTACACATTTTGTGTAACTTACACATTTTGTGTAACTTACACATTTTGTCTAACTTACACATTTTGGTATTCACAGAAGGCACTTACTCATTGATGAGTAAGTGCCTTCTGTGAATACCAAAATGAGTAAGTTAATTCTGTGAATACCAAAATTGTTGTAAGTTCATTCTGTGAATACCCAAATGTGTAAGTTCATTCTGTGAATACCAAAATTGTTGTAAGTTCATTCTGTGAATACCCAAATGTGTAAGTTCATTCTGTGAATACCCAAATGTGTAAGTTCCATCTGTGAATACCAAAATTGTTGTAAGTTTAGGATTTTGACGTAAGTTAGTTCTGTGAATCAGGCCCGGTGTGTGCCGGCACAACTGGGGGACTTGAGTCAGATGGTGTGGGTGCCGGCACGACTGCAGTGGGCCATGCAGATGGAGTGGACAGGTTCCCCACTGCAATGCCCAAGTCAGACAGGGTGGTAGTGGACTCCACTGCAGTGCCTATCTCCAGGGGAGTAGAATGGGGTTCAGGTAAGGTGGGCAGGACAGAGGGGGAGGACACGCTCTCCACACCAGTGGCACAAACAAGCGCAGCGGGGAGGTGTTGCTGGAAGAGCAAGTGGTAGGGGGAGAAGGCCGGATCATTTTGGGGATGGTTATCTGTGGGTGGGGAACCTGGGGCAGGGTGTGGTGGGGGAACCTGTGGAGTGGGGGCCTGAGGGATGGAGGAAGGATACTTGGTGGTTGAGCTGCAGGGTGGCGGCGGGGTCTTGCTCTTCCGGGTCCGGGGGGACTTGCGGATGGGGGCCTCAGTCTGTCTGCACCTGGGGGAGGGTGTCCGGGGTGAGGGGCACTCCCCTCTGTGTGGGTGGACTTCCTCTTCCCCCTGTATGCTGGATCAGCTGGATTGGAGGGGAAGAGGCCGAGGTCACAGAGGAAGATCTGCTGTGTAGGTGGGGTTGCAGGTGAGGCAAGGGAAGGGGCCTTGGAGGGAGAGGTATCGGAGGACTGCGGAGTGACTGTGGATGCCTGTGTGTGTGTATGTACCCCATTCCCTGTGGGTGTGGCATCAGTCCCCTGAGGATGCCTGCGTGCACGTCTTGTTTTTGTAGTGGGTGTGTCTGTGCTGCTCGTGTCTGTGTGTTTGGGTGAATGTGCAGGTGTGCATGTGCTTGGGACAGGTAGGGTGCCAGGAAGTGTGGATGGGGCAGATGTAGGAGGGGTGAGGGACTGTTGGAGGAGGGACACTGCTGCCATCAGGGAGGAGTCCATGGACCTATTGCTCCTCTGTAGGGCAGACATGCCCGATGAGATGCCCTCCATAAACGACACCAGCTGAGTCAACAGAGTGGTGTGGGCATGGAGGACACTCAGCATTGCTGTCTGCCCTACATGGAGCTGGCGAAGGAGGTACACAGACTCCTCACTCAGGGCAGCAGGGGACACAGGGGCAGGGGCTGCGGTGCCTGGCACGAAGGAGACACGCTCCCGAACACGGGAGCCTCCACGGACCTCTGGAATGGGAGCCGATGGGAGGGCGGTGGTGGTGGTGGTGGCGGGGACAGCAATAGTAGCTGTGGTGTGGTGGCTGCTGACACCCGCCTCCACAAGGGAGTCATCCTCCGAGCTGCTGTGGTCCTCAGCTGAGGTGGATGGTGCTGAGGACTCCTTGGTGTGGCTCCCCTCGCCCTCCGTGCCACTGGGTCCCTCCGACCACTCATCGGCTGCTGACCCAGTCTGGCTCAGCGGCTCCTCCTGGTCCGTGGAGCTGTCCCCTCCTGTGGCCATGGACGTATCTGCAAAAAATTAGGGAAACAGACAGACATCAGTCACCTGCACTGACCGCACAAAACCACAGTATGTACAGCACATTACAGAGCAAGCCCTGGCATCCTTAGTTGAACATTGCCAAAAGTGCCCAAACAGAGTAGGAGAAGCCAATTGTCGGTCTGATGGTCAACCATGGCACTCACATCCCTCCTGGCCTTGCACCGATCGGTCTGGTGTCTGTCGGATGGCAATACACCAGTGTGGACACATGCACCACCTACACAGTAGTTGGACAGTGCAGAGAACACGGTGAAGTATGTGAACATGCACACATCACAACTCTTGCCACTGAGTCAGTACAGGTGTCCGGATAAAGGGATGGCCAGAGTCTATTTTGAAATGCATGTGATGCATACCAGCACCAGACACCATGATGCACCCATGTCCTGATAGTCAATGCCACAATGGGGTGCATGTAGCACATGTCACTCCCCTGCAGGATCACTCTTAGGAAGTTTAACGCCATGGCACAGGCATGCCTGCAAAGTCATACATCACTGTCTCCAGTCACATGGGCAGGGCAGCCAGACAACAACAGTCTGCACTGTGTCACAATCCTAGGTCATGGGGAATGCAAGTCCAGTAGCTGACAAGTGCACATGTCCATCCCCCACAAAGCACATCATCTGAACTCTCATTTGTCCACGTCATACCAATTGGACATATGGGAGACATGAAACACAACCCTCGGAACATGAGCACCTCACAATCTGCTGTGAATGGGAAACAGCTGCCTGAACTGCACAGTCGCATACCCCAGTATGCACGGTCAAGTGATCAAACACCTATATGTCACACAAGTATCGTCTCCTATGGTCACATCTCCGGTGGCATGCTGAGCCCTAACCCATAAACACCCCAGTAGTCCTGACAACAAAGCCACAGCACAATGACACAGAGGCAGACACCTGAGGGAACATTTCACTGAGCACAACGTGTCAGCTGATACACGGGAGTGGGAGTACAGAGTGAATTGTATGGCCTGGAGTAGGCATGACTGTCCTGCTCCACGTGAAAGAGGGATGAGCCCTGGACAGTAGGCAGGTGGCTAAGCATGTGTGACACACTTGATATACATACTCCTGAGGCCCAAACATTGTTCACAACTGCAGCATGGGTGTGTGCCAAATACCCCAGGCACATGTGGTGAATCAGATCAGCAATTGGACCACATATCAAAGTAACACGCAGATTACATGTTAGAACCCAGGCATTGTGTAAGCAATGGACCCACCCATGAAGCCCAACACAGAGTTACGGGTACAAATGCTGTCCCCCACCTTGAGCTAAGCAATATGCAAGGACACAGTACCCAAGTGACACAATTTCCTGACTGTAAGGGCCACACCTGGGTATCAGATGAGGAGTGGGCAGTGCACAATTGAGGGACATGGGTCCTGGACCACATAACTGATGTACTTTTGAAGTTTAACCAGGCCAGAGGAGGGCACATAGCATGTCAGACAAAGCTCACAGTGCAGTCATGGACTCACCCCCTCCTTGCTGCTGTCTGCCCTTCAGCTGCCCATCCAGATCAGGGAAGACCACCGCCAGGATCCTGAGCATGTGGGGGTCAGGGTCCGGTGTCCGCCCCTCCTGCGAGGAGGCGACAGCTTCAGCTGGACCCTTGCGGTCCTCCGGGTCCAGCCCCGAAGGTCCTGCCACCTCTTCTGGCAGTTGCGGATCCGGCGCTTCTAGACCCCCACAGACCTTACTGCCCGGGCGATGTCCAGCCATATTTCCTGCTTCTGGTGGGCATCAACCTGTGAGGATGACAAAGTGTAAAGGCCATTACTACACATGCAACAAATCCGTGCATCACACATTTGGATATACATGTCTCAATCACAGGGGCACATGTTGTACACGGGCAGTGCAAGGATGGCTATGAACAGTTTGCCAGCAGTTACTACATGGTATCATTGCCTGGGAAGTCAAACCTTGTTTAAATGCACTGTTACTGCACTATACCTGTTCAGTGCATGTAACTACACACTATGGGGGGTGAGAACTACTCAGTGAGCCTGCTAGCCAGTGGCGTGCAGACTGTAAGTCTGGCTAGTCAGACAACATGCACATTTGTAAGGCAGTGGACAGCACACTCACCTGCTCCCCTGGTTTCCCATACAGCTTGCTGTACTGTGGAAGGAGGCTGTCCAGCAGGGCCTGGTTCTCCTCAGTGCTGAAGGCTGGGGCTCTCTCCACAGTACCTGCCATTGCAGGATCCAGAGGATGCAGAGACAGCAGCAGTGGTGGTGGCAGATGTCGTCCTGGAGCATGTAGTGCAGGCAAGTGAGCTCCCAGGGGAACAGCCAGCATTATATGTGTGCTGCTGAGGCAGATACCGTCCCATGTGTCCAAAGTGATAGGTCCAAGTCGTTTGCATCTTCTGAATCTGGCCAATCCATGGAATTGCACCACTTACACACGCCCACAGCATCCTTCAAAAGTTCAACTTCATGACACCCATGCATTTGCAACATTGTTGTGGGAGGCCAACTGAATTCACAGCATCAGACTCGTTAAACTTTCGAAAACGCGTCCGTTGCCATGCCAGGCCATAGCCAATGCGTGCGCACCGATCGGTCCATTGCTGTACAACGCGTATTCCGGGTACAACGCGTACCCACACACAACAGATTCAATGGGCCGGCCGGGCACACCGATCGGTCCATTGCTGTACAACGCGTATTCCGGGTACAACACATACCCGCACACAACAGATGCAATGGGCTGGCCGGGCACACCGATCGGTCCATTGCTGTACAACGCGTACCCGCACACAACAGATTCAATGGCCAGTGCGTGCACACCGATCGGTCCATTGCTGTACAACGCGTATTCCGGGTACAACGCGTACCCGCACACAACAGATTCAATGGCCAGTGCGTGCACACCGATCGGTCCATTGCTGTACAACGCGTATTCCGGGTACAACGCGTACCCGCACACAACAGACTCAATGGCCAGTGCGTGCACACTGATCGGTCCATTGCTGTACAACGCGTATTCCGGGTACACCGCGTACCCGCACACAACAGATTCAATGGGCCAGCCGGGCACACCGATCGGTCCATTGCTGTACAACGCGTATTCCGGGTACACCGCGTACCCGCACACAACAGATTCAATGGGCCAGCCGGGCACACCGATCGGTCCATTGCTGTACAACGCGTACCCGCACACAACAGATTCAATGGCCAGTGCGTGTACACATCGGTCCATTGCTGTACAACGCGTATTCCGGGTACAACGCGTACCCGCACACAACAGATTCAATGGCCAGTGCGTGCACACCGATCGGTCCATTGCTGTACAACGCGTATTCCGGGTACAACGCGTACCCGCACACAACAGCTTCAATGGGCCGGCCGGGCACACCGATCGGTCCATTGCTGTACAACGCATACCTGTACAGGTCAGTCGCATATGTCACCATGCTTGTCACTGTTGAACGTATGCCAGCCACATATACCTGCCAGAGACCCAGGGGCACACCTACAACACCACACCCAGTCCACATTGTTTCCTAAGGCATATAAGGCTGCATTACCTTTTCTGTGTATGGGGGTTAACATGTGGTTTCTGTGGTGGCACTTGTGGGCAGCCACACCCAGGCTGTGCATGTGTGAATGGGGACAGGATCCTTTGTGTGTTGTGCACATGACCACTGTGATGTGCAACAGTTCATTTCGGAGCATGTGGCATGGTCACATTTCCAGGTTGTGTATGTGTGTGACATGTCACATACCCCCTGGGTCCCATGGGGGAAGGCATGTACGTCACAGGGTGACCCATTGCCACAATAGTGATGTCCCTCCACAGTCTGTGTGCATGTTGTGTTTCCGATGTCTCTGATTCCATGTGCACGATGGGAGATAGTCTCCACATCAACGTTGTTTGTGCATGGACTTTGATGTTGTGCGTCACTGGCGTCCATGTCTGTCCTGCGTAGGCGACAGGGGCCACTACCTGTGAGAGTCATGTTTGTTTTTCTGACATGTACATGATACGCCATGTAATGCCAGTGTCCATGTGGCAAGACAGGGTCACTAGGAATCTACCTGTCAATGAGCTGTGATGCCTGTGGCGCATCTGTCCAGACATGTCACTGTGGTGTGTGTGTGGAACGTGACAGCAGTAAATGGGTACTGTGACACAGCCTAATGGTTTCCCATAGCACAACCTGGAACCTGTTGTCCACACATGTTGTACTGAGTAGTCAGATGATGGCCATGTAGGTGCGAGTAATGTGCGAACAGAACGGCACACACATCAAGTACTTGTGTCTCGTAATGATGTATCATGTGAAATTGAGTATGGTGAATGGCACATATGTGGGGTGACTGACAATCTTTCTTTCCTCAACCTATGCACTGCAGGGCTCCAGCTGTCCATAGACCATTCCCTGACCTGGCAACGATGGTGGAACGTGACAGCATCCGACGGTACCGCTTCACCAGGCAGCTGATTGAGGATTTGGCAGTGCGCTTGGCACCACATTTGCAACCTGGCCGGCCGTACCCTACGGCGCTGACCCCCAAGGTGAAGGTAATGGCAGCCCTACACTTCTTTGCCACCGGTACCTTTCAACACACCGTGGCGACTGCCGGTGGGATGTCACAGACTATGTTCAGCTGTGTGCATCCGATGTTTTGGAGGCAATGTTGAGATGCCTGAACCAGTACATCTATTTCCCTACACGTCAACAACTCACTGACGTCAAGAGTGACTTCTATGCGCTGGGGAGGATGCCACATGTCATTGGCTCCATTGATGGGACACATGTGGCTTTGGTACCACCACAGGCACATGAGCAGCCATACCAGAACCGGAAACATTACCATTCGATCAATGCTCTGGTGGTATGCCTTGCAAATATGACCATAACACATGTGTGTGCCCGTTTCCCTGGTTCAGCACACGATGCCTACGTGATGAGGAGTAGTCGCATCCCGAGGATGATGGCACAGATGCAGAACCAGCATGCCTGGCTTGTCGGTGTGTACTGACTTTGTACCATTGTGTGTGTTCTGCTCTGTAGTATACCGCCCACTTTTCCTACTCAGCTAATGTGCACTTGTCTGTCCGTAGGTGACTCCGGATACCCCAACATGCCGTGGTTGCTGACACCCCTCAGGAACCCTGTGACACCAGCCCAGATGCGCTACAATGAGGCACATGGTCGGACCAGGAGAGTGATTGAGCGGACCTTTGGTCTCCTGAAGAGCCGCTTCCGCTGCCTGGACAAGACAGGAGGGGCCCTCCCATATGCCCCAGCAAAGGTGTGCAAGATTGTCATCGTCTGCTGCATGCTACACAACCTGGCAGTGTGGAAGGAGTTGCCTCTCATCCTGGATGACGATGACCAACGTCCGCCACCTGTGGAGGATCCTGGCCTGGACCACGATGCCAGTGATGATGATGATGATGATGATGGTGATGTCCGCACACAGCTCATCACCAACTTCTTCAGCTGAATGTGAGTATCCAGGAGATGTAATGTGAATGATGTGAGTTTGCATGATATGTGTGGGTGGTGCTCTGGTGCTGTTTGAGGGTGGCCATGTGCTACTTGACTGGATGAGTGCAGCAATGTGTCCTTACAGGTAGTATGTACTCCCCAACAGTTTTGACATGCTAACTTGGTTTTGTGTACTTGTCTTGTGACATGTATTGGGCATGAGTATTGCAGTTCGCTCCTGTTCTTCAGTGGTTTTAACTGTGTGTCATGTCTGTCCTTCACAAGGTGCTTACTGAGTACTTTGGTCAACTTGGATCCCCCGACACCATGATTCAGCTTTCAGGGTGGCAGCAGTAGTTTCCCTACAGGTGATGTGCCACACACCCCTGGACTTCATATCTTCTGCACTTGTTGACTGTGTGGCCACTGCCACGTGGGTAAACCTTGCATTTGTAGTGGAAACAACATGTTGCAAATGTGTAATAAACCTGTGCTTCACTTTGGGATGTGCGTTGTCTGTGGTCACACATCTGACTGACATTTGCTTACTGCACCTGTGGGCTAGTTGACACAGACTCTGAGTAGGTGTGGTGTCTGTGCATTCCACAGTATTTCCTGGCAACATCACTGTAAGCGATGAGTCCGATGGCCCTGGTGTCTCTGTGTTGTGTAGCCCTAGTGGTGTGTCTCCCTCATATGTGTCACGTCACCATGACTCACATGACGGTGTTGTACTTGCTGTAGCAGTTAGCATACACAGTGTAATTTAGCAGATCATCTTCACCATAACAGTATCCACATTTGAATTACAACAGAGGCAAGTATGGTGTAATAGTGATTTTATTTACAGAAATGTGTGTGTGTGTATAGTGCACAGGATGGTGGGTGCTGTACATTGGGATTGTGATCCAAAGTTCCCAGATGAGTTGGAAGTCTTGGTAGCAGAAATGTCCTGAGTGTAGTCCACAGTCATATGATACATTAGTCCAACTTGAACTCCCCATGTCATGTGGGAGAGTTGTGTTGCATTCGACAGGGTGAAAAGTTTGCACACAAAGGAGATTTTCCGGAACAGGTGTTGGCTTCCTGGGGGATGTACGTGGCCATCAACCTCTCAGTTTTCCTTCCTCGGATGACCCCTCTTCTTTGGGGGGGGACCCTCACGTGCAGGCTGCAGCGGTGCAGGGGAGTCTCCGCCAGAGTCCTCCTCCCTCCCTGTGACCGTGTCAGTTGTTGCAGCACCAGATGTTGTGGGCACACAGGGAGGTGTGGCCATGTTGGTGCTAATCTGGCGGAGGAATGTCAATATGTCCCTATGCACCGCTGTGAGTTCTTGCAATGTGTTCCACTTGGACTCCATGCGAGACATGTGTGTCTCCACATGGGACATGTGGGAGTCCAAGCGAGCATGATGGGCAGCCTGCTGCTGTTGTATGTCCTTGAGGATCCCCAATACCTGTCTGACCTCTCCGGTGCTATCCTGGTACGCATCAGCGATGCGTGCCAGTTGTGGGTCATCATGCAGTCCAGACCCCTCTGCAAGCAGCGACCTATGTCTACCACCCCTCCCAACACCCCTGGCGACACGTGCAGGACCTGCGGTGGCACGCACAGGTGACCCAAGGCCCCCTTGGGGGTTGTTAGTGGTGTTGTTGTCCGTTGCTCCACGGTGGGCCTGGGACCCTGTGCTGTTATTATCGGTGGTCCTTGGTCTGTCCGTGTCGGCGGGGTGGTCTGTGTGTTGGCAGTTGTTGGAGGGGTGGGTGCAGGGGGTGCAGATGTTGGTCCTGCTGGTGCTGCATGATGACTCACACCGGAGGTGCCAGGTAGGTCTTCGCCATCCGAGGAGGGCAGAGGCTGTTCCACACCAGTGAGCTCAGTGTCCCCCGGAGCCTGGGACAGGGACTCCTCCTCGCCTGCTGCTGTGTCCCCATCATCATCACCTGTATTTGGATGAGACACACATTGTATGTTATGTTTCTACAGGCATCAATGGTTCACACACCTGACAGTTGTGACTGTACCTCTGGATGCGGGCATGTACATTGCATTGTCCTAAGTTGTCACAGTAAGAGGTTGATATTGGTGTAGCACACTGTCCTGCATAACTGGGGTATTTCAATGTGAATGTTGAGGTGTGTGCATGGCCAGCATTGGTTGTATTTGGTGGACATCCGGCCATCCTTCTCCACCTAGCCCAGTTATCCCACCATGAAGCATGCCACCCTTGCAGTGGGTTCAGGTTGACTCTCAGGATGTCATTCAGTGGTGTTCTGCTGTATGTTGGTGCACAGTTCCCAGAAGGGCCTTGTGCTCCCCACAGCAGTACCCAGTGTCAGCCATCTTGTCAGTCCTTATCCACTCCCTGTGATGTGAGCATGGTTCAGAGTGGTGTTGATGGGCCAATTGTGAGGGTGAGCAATATCTGTGACTACAACTCCCATCATGCTATTGCCTACACCCCCCTTCACAGCATGCCCGTACTTCCTTCCTTTTGACTCTTCTTCCCTGTGGGTTAGTGTGCCTGTGCTGACAGGAAGGCTGACAGTGTTGTCCTTGCGTTTGTTTGGCTACAAGTCCCAAGAGTGTCCCTGTGCTTCACACAGCATTACCCAGGGTGGTGGTTCTCTGTGGGATCTTCATTTGGTGTGTGAGGCATTGCATTCTCCCAGGTGGGTTATGTGGAGTTTGTGTTGAGGGGGTGTGTGAGGAGAGCTGCTTGTAACTATGGTCAGTGCTGTCAGTCCTCCTTCCCACCCAGCCAGATATCCCACCATGCAACGTGCTTGCATTGCAGGCAGTGCAAGTTGGCTTTCAGGATGTCAGGCAGTGGTGTTCTGCTGTTTGTTGGTGCACAGTTCCCAGCAGGGCCTTGTGCTCCCCACAGCAGTACCCAGTGTCAGCCATCTTGTCAGTCCTTATCCACTCCCTGTGATGTGAGCATGGTTCAGAGTTGTGTAGATGGGCCAATTGTGTGGGTGAGCAATATCTGTGACTACCACTCCCATCATGCTATTGCCTACACCCCCTTCCCAGCATGCCCATACTTCCTTCCTTTTGAGTGGACTTCACTGTGTGTGAGTGTGACAGCAATGGCAAGATGGCTGACAGTGTGGTCCTGTTGTTTGTTGGTGCACAGTTCCCAGCAGGGCCTTGTGCTCCACACAGCAGTACCCAGTGTCAGCCATCTTGTCAGTTGTTTTCCACTCCCTGTGATGTGAGCATGGTTCAGAGTGGTGTTGATGGGCCAATTGTGAGGGTGAGCAATATCTGTGACTACAACTCCCATCATGCTATTGCCTACACCCCCCTTCCCAGCATGCCCTTACTGCCTTCCTTTTGACACTGCTTCCCTGTGGGGTAGTGTGCCTGTGCTGACAGGAAGGCTGACAGTGTTGTTCTTGCGTTTGTTTGGCTACAAGTCCCAAGAGTGTCCCTGTGCTTCACACAGCAATACCCAGGGTGGTGGTTCTTTGTGGGATCTTCATTTGGTTTGTGAGGCATTGCATTCTCCCAGGTGGGTTATGTGGAGTTTGTGTTGAGGGTGTGTGTGAGGAGAGCTGCTTGTAACTATGGTCAGTGCTGTCAGTCCTCCTTCCCACCCAGCCAGATATCCCACCATGCAACGTGCTTGCATTGCAGGGAGTGCAAGTTGGCTTTCAGGATGTCAGGCAGTGGTGTTCTGCTGTTTGTTGGTGCACAGTTCCCAGCAGGGCCTTGTGCTCCCCACAGCAGTACCCAGTGTCAGCCATATTGTCAGTCCTTATCCACTCCCTGTGTTGTGAGCATGGTTCAGAGTGGTGTTGATGGTCCAAATGTGAGGCTGCCCATTATCTGTTACTACGAGTCCCATCATGCTCTTGGCTACACTGACTTCACCAGCATACACAGGATTCCTTCCTTTCTGTGAGCTTCCCTGTGAGGTGGTGTTCTAGTGGTGGCTAAATATCTGACAGTGTTTGTTAGTTAGATTTGTGTCACTGCCTTGCTCTATTTGGTATTGGGTTTGTACATGTCATGACACAGTTACATATCACTATGACATGGCATGTATTGTGTTTATCTGAGTGACATACACTTCTTGGGATGATTATCTTTTGGTTGCTGTTGATTTGCTAGGGGTGCATGGTTTGACTATCCCCTTGACAGTGATGTGTGTATATTGGCACACAATATTGTATATATTAGTTGTGTACTCACCAGGCTCTGGGATGTTTGTTAGTCCATATACGCTCACTGGTGGTAGGATGGCCCGCACCTTCTCCTCCCAGGGCCTGAGGTATACTGGTTTGGCAGGAGGGCCACTGCCGGTGTGCTGGCTCAGGAGGTAATCCTTCTTCAGTAGGTTCCTGACCCTCCTGCGCACATCATACCACCTGTTCTGGATGTCTTCCTTTGTGCGCAAACATGGTGATTGTGCGTTCACCCTGCCGACGATCCTCGCCCACATCTTGGTTTTCTGTGCCATGGGGGTCTGTTGGACCAATGTGCCAAACAACTGTGGCTCTACCCTCAGGATCTCGTCTACCATGACTTCCAATTCACTATCTAGGAACTTTGGATTCTTCTTTAGGGGCATGGTGATGGGTGGTGGTGGTGATTGATGTGTGTGTGTGTGCAGGTGAGGGTGTGTGTGTGTAGGTCTTGCTGTGTGAGGGTGAGGGTGCTATTTGTTGAGGTGCTAATGGTGTGTGGCTTTTGTGTTGGATGAGCTGTGTGTGTGTCTGCTGTCTGCTGGTGTTCTGTGCTGGCAGGTCAGTGGAATTTGCAAAGGATCATGGTAGGGATTTGTGGCCTTTATGTAGGTGGATTTGGGGGTGTGTTCTTGTTCCATTTCCCCCCCCCCTGTATTTATTGGCTTTATCATTGCTTGTTTGGCCCTCTTTTTTTGTATTTTTTCATTTGTGATTATTGTGCATGTTGGAGTCGTTCTTCTGACCGAGTTGGACGTTGCAGTTATCTCGTGCCCGCCTCTCCGTGTCGTTCCCGCTGTGTTTCAGCTCAGTTTCATATGCGGCGTACGCGTCGGTCGCAGTGTATTGTGTTTGTTCGGCTGGGTTTTGTATGCGTGTTGGTCGTACGGCTTGGGCTCCGTGCGAATCGGTCTGCTTTTGCACCCATTGCATCGTACTGCACGGGTCGGAGTTCGCGGGTACGTTTCGTTCGGGTTAATTCTTGGTGCGTGTCGGTCGGTTCGATTCGCGTGGTTTCCCGGCCGGATAGCTTGTTTCCGTCCGGGTCGGTCGTTCGCCTTGAGTTCCGTACGAGTCGGTCGTGATTCACATGCATTTCATCGTACTTCCCAGGTCGGGCAACGCCGGTACGTGTCGGTCGGACTATGGTCCCGTACCGAGTCGGTCGGTATTTTTTCCGGCCCGAATCGGATTCGGCCCCTAAATATCGAACTTTTAATATCGAAAGGACAAAATATCGAGTACAAAATATCGAGAGGACAGAATATAGAAAAGACATAATATAGTTGGAAAAAATATCGACATATAGGTAAGTAATATTGAATGTCATTATATCGAATTTTATTATATCAATTTTTTTTAATTGTTTTATATGTTACTATATGTGTTAAAAATATATAATATTTTTTTAATGTATGTTACAATTTTTTTAAGGTAATGGATTTTATGTGAAATAATTTTTGCGTATATTAGTTCCGTAGCGGGTTGTGGGTTTATAGGGGAATAGGGTGGGAAGTAATTTAATTTACATTATAAAAATTATTAATTTATTAATTAATAATTTATTGTTTAATAATTACTATTGTTAATTAAGTTAATTAATTTATTATTAAATATATAAAAAGTGAATAATAATCTTTTTAAATTAATTGATAATTATGTAAATTGTTATTTTTTTATTAATTAGTAATTAATTACATATTAATTTTTTAAATTAATTTATTAATATGTTAATTATGTAAAAAAAAATAGTAGTGTGTTGAGTGTTGATAGGGGAGTAGGGTGGGAATTAAGTTAAATTTAATTCAAATTTTAATAATTTTTAAATATTATTTATTCAAAGTTATTTTATAGTGTTAATTGTGTTAATTAATTTAGATATAATGGTTATTAATTTGATTGCTAATTGTAATTAGCTAATTAATTAAATGTTAATTAATTAGGTTTATTTATTAATATTTTACACTGTTGGCGGTAACGTTTATAGGGGAAAATGTTGGAAGGTAAATATATTTTTATTAATTAATTATTTGTTAATTAATTTTAATTATATTGTAGGAGTGGGTCTACTCAATTATTCCCCTACGCTACCCAACACTTTCCCTACTGTTGCACTGACTGGAGTGGGAATAGTTATTTTTACACTCCCGCTATCCAACACTTTCCCTACTGTTCCACTCACTGGAGTGGGAATAGTAATTTTTAGACTCCCGCTATCCAACACTTTCCCTACTGTTCCACTCGCTGGAGTGGGAATAGTAATTTTTACCCTCCCGCTATCCAACACTTTTCCTACTGTTCCACTCGCTGGAGTGGGAATAGTAGTTTTTACCCTCCCGCTATCCAACACTTTCCCTACTGTTCCACTCGCTGGAGTAGGAATAGTAATTTTTACCCACCCGCTATCCAACACTTTCCCTACTGTTGCACTCGCTGGAGTCGGAATAGTAATTTTTACCCTCCCGCTATCCAACACTTTCCCTACTGTTCCACTCGCTGGAGTGGGAATAGTAATTTTTACCCTCCCGCTATCCAACACTTTTCCTACTGTTCCACTCGCTGGAGTGGGAATAGTAATTTTTACCCTCTTGCTATCCAACACTTTCCCTACTGTTCCACTCGCTGGAGTCGGAATAGTAATTTGTACCCACCCGCTATCCAACACTTTCCCTACTGTTCCACTCGATGGAGTCGGAATAGTAATTTTTACCCCTACGCTATCCAACACTTTCCCTACTGTTCCACTCACTTGAGTGGGAATAGTAATTTGTACCCACCCGCTATCCAACAAATTCCCTACTTTTGCAGTTGTTGGAGTGGGAATACTAATTTTATTCTCTTAGCTATGCAACGTTTTTAATTTTGTTATATTTAATGTAGTGTAAATTATTAATTAACATAAAAAAATTACTTTAATTATTTAAATTATATATTATTTATGTTTATATTTATATAATATGTTCATTTATATATATATGTAAATATGTTTTTAATAATGTTTTAAATATTTTATAATTAAGATGAATAATTATTTTATAATATTAAGTAAATATATATATGTTAAAAAATAATTAATATGTTTTTTTACATTACATTTATTATTTTTACATTTTAAGCTTTTTTACATTATTTTAACTATGTTTTATTTAATTGTGTTTATTATTTAATTACTTTTATATTATTTTTAATACATTTAAAAAATTCGATATTTTAGTTAACTATGGGGCATATTAGCAAGACCCACGTTAAAATTATCGCCGTTTTAGCGGCAGGAAACTGCCGCTAAAACGGCGATAATAGGCTTGCTAATATGCGTTATGGAATTCCAATAGAAGCCCAGGTTAGATGTCCTGCACATCTAACCTGGGCTTCTATTGGAATTCTATAACGCATATTAGCAAGCCCATTATCGCCGTTTTAGCGGCAGTTTCCTGCCGCTAAAACGGCGATAATTTTATCGCCGGTCTTGCTAATATGCCCCTATATTTTAAACATCGATATTTTGCACTCAATATTTTAGTACTTACCTGTTTGTAGATAGGGACTCAATATTCTGTCCCTCGATATTTTGGCATCGATATTCTGGACAGTCGATATTCTGTCCCTCGATATTTAGTCACTGATCCGTTTTCAATATGTATTGAACCATCCCTAACCTAGTTGTCTAGGATGTGTGTGATCTGTCAAGAAGTCCCTTTAGGATGATCTAACTCCCCTTTACCTGGAATCAAGGTATGTAGGTCCCCATCTTGGTCACAGGTTGCACAACTCTCCTCGCAGAGGGATCAACAGGAACCAGCTAAGTTAAAAAGCCAACACAGTGATGACCTCGCAAGTGACAGCCGAGTGCTTCTCTAATTTGAGCTTGGTAGTACATATGTATTTATAGCAGCGGCCTCCATGCTTCTATGTTGATGCTTCAGCTGAGCTGACATTGTTTATTAGTAGCATTGCCTCAGGAACAAAATAACAAATAACATTTGCACAATGTGTGTCGAGGCCTTGTACGAAATGTTCAAGGTGTAGTGATAGTGTACTTGCGAAATGGTTTTGTGAGCAATGTGGTTTCTGAGATACTAACCCTGCACTGTCACGTAAGGAAATGTGTGTCAAAAGTCATTGTGTGAAAGACAAGGCAACTCAGAAATGTGTGCTTGTTAAAATGGCAGTGTTTCTTCCCTGGCCTAACTGAGCCACGTGACAGGTCTATAGAGGGAGTAAGAGTGCATTTTAGGCATTTGCGCTAAGCTTGCAAATCGTATGTCATGGTCACTTCCAGGACATTCAGCAGCTTCCATATCCAGGGTTACAGGCCAAGCTTCTAGACTGAGTAAGATATAGTCACTCAGACTTGCTTTCTTGCCTGAATTGAATGTATATCTTTCTGGGTAGTCAGATGGAGTACAGCCATTAAAGTGATGGGCTCCCTAGTTGGCCATAAATGCTGCCAGTAAGTTGCTACATTTAGATGGCATATAGAGGCGTTTACTCAAACTTCAGTAGACACCAAAACTTAACTTCTTCAGGAAGTAAACACAAAAAGCCTTACACACTTAAGGATGTGTTAAAAGTGCTGTATAGTATAACAACCATTTTGACAATTCGTCATTTAGGCTCTAATTATTTTGCTCATGTTGCCTAGTAGTGACTGTCTGTCATAAAGTAGTGAAGGTTGACCAAGGGGAATGTATATGTTAAATAAGTTTACCATAGAACTCTTTCATGTGAGGCCTTCTAGATTAGTGTGCAGTATATATGAGAGCATAGTTGCCACTGGAATGGTTGTATTTTATACTGCATCGTTGTGGAGACCCAGGTGGTCAAACCTCTTGTTGGATGACCATAGAAGGCTTTGGGGGCAGCTTCATAATGGCAAGAATAACTGTTGAGATCAATCTATTTCACAGCCCTTCTTTCCTGTAGCCAACAGATGTCATGTTTTTTTAAAAATAAATTCTCTGTCTAGTCCACATTGTCTAGTGCTAGTAGCAGGCCAGCTATATTCTTACTAAGTAACTTTAGAAGGCTCCTTTTCTTCTGCAAATTAACCAAGGCAGTCAGACTAAATGTTTTTAAGGAGCGATTGACTTTATGCAAAGTAGCAGAGGCAGGAGCTACTGTGACTATGTTGACGATGTGCTTTTGAAGTAGTGGTAGGAACTGAGTTCAGCTGCAGGTAAGTTAAAGTATATGTGGCCCATAGGACACAGTCCTTTCCTGGGACAGGCCAAAGCTCCCAACAGCCACCCACAATTTTGTTTTATTCAAATGACATGAAATAGGGAGCTGCATTTGGATTTAAAGTAGATGGTACAGGTGTAGGTTCCATTACCAAATACTATTATCAAACAGTAACGCAGTGGAGCAAGTCACTTGCTGCACTGCTTTACAGGGAAAGGGCAAGAATGCCATGTATTTATCACAATACGGTGCATTCCTGCCTTTTCCCAGTGTTGGCGCACAATATGATGCCTAGTTCCAACACAGGCACCCTTGCACCATGGTGCAAGGGTGCCTTTTCATTGCAAGCAGGATTGTTTTTGTGGAAAGGGCACCATCCTGCAAAAAATAAAAAAAATCCCCTGAGGCATTTTCCTTTTTCTATGTGTTCTGCAGAAGAGTAGAAAGAGGAAGTAACAAGGAGAATTAAAGATATTTCTCCTCACTACGCCTCCCCTGGGAAGGGGTAGCATTTTGGCACATTTCCTGGTCTACCAGTAATGGTAAATCTGAGAATGCATCTAAATCCATGGGTGTTGCGTGGGAACACTCACACAACTCCCATGGAACACTTCCTTGGGGCAGAGTAACGCAACACAGCGATTGCGTTGCGTTGTGTTACTCTACATTTATCAAGGCACGCAGGGCCATGCAAGGTGACCTTGTGTGGTTTAAGAAATCTTACTTAGTGGTAGCGTCGCCCTTGGGCCTCCTTGCATTGCAGTACTCCAGATTTATCAAGCCACTCAAAGCCATGCAAGGTGGCCTTGAGCGGCTTGATAAATTACATTTAGTTGTTGTGTCGCGCATGCACCCCGTTGCGTGGTGCAAGTGTGACACAACTATTTGATAAATAGGGCCCCCAATACAGAGTTTGGAAATTGTAGGTGGCCCAATAGCTTTGGCTTTTGGCTCCTATTGTCATTGTTAGTTAGGCAGCAATCTGTATTTACGTGGACCCTTGATGTTGTGGTGCATGTTTCTTGCTTGCTTTCATTTACTACTTTTTCATGACATTTACTACTTTTTCATGATTTATCAGGAGGGTGATATTTGTGCCGTCATTTTTAGTGAACATAGGGTAGAGTCAGGCGATACATTGCCTACAGAAAGAGTGGTTTGCTTGCTGTAAGTCTCAGATTCATGACATTTATCATGTTTTGGTGCCTTGAACAGCTTTCTTAAGAAATATACTGTATCCATATCAGTGAGCCAAACTTCTTTGTTTTACCAAGCTTTATTTTAGTCTTTTTTAATTATTGTTGTGACACAGAGTATTAATGCAGCTGGTGTTGTAATGCATGTTAAAGCATCCAGCCCATTGTTGTCATTATTTATTTGGTGGAAAAAATCTGGGAAAGGTTGCAAAGAAATCTAGGTTATTTTCACTTTCGCATTCTGTGGAAAGTTCCGACTTGTTGGGAGCCTATAAAATTATTAGAACTAGCAGTTTGTGTTGCTTTGTGCAAGCACACATGACGATTGGGTGCTGAGCCATTTGGGTGTTTACTGACCAGAGCCTTTAATATCTCAGTGATGATCATTCTCCGAGATGGTTTTCTCCAGAAGGGACAAAATAGAATTTAGAATTCTGTGTAGTGCATGAATGGCTTCTGAGGGTTTTTGACCTTGCCACAGTCTGAAATTGCGGAAACATCATGCAATATTAGAGTAACAGAGAGTTCTGAGTCAACTTCTAAGCACTAAGAACATTAATCCATGGATACTCCTTCATGATGAAAGAGTTAACATAATGATTTGCAACATTAAAAAATAATGAGGCAGGATGTTCTTCCTGTGGAAATAGAAGTACTTGTTGGGGCCAGTGTGACTACAGAGTACTGAGAATAAAGGAACTGTGTCGTGGAGCATATGTTCCAGCAAACTGGAGGAACGGGCCAGTGAAGAAGTAGATGCATAGAGGGGGCGTGGCCGAACCCTCTGCAAGATGGCCGCGGGTCCGTGAAGCTCCGTCCATCATCGGAGGCTTTCACTGCATACGGATGGTGATTGGTTCTTATTCTTAAGGAGAGCATGCTGTGGTGATTCGGGTGCGCGACTGCAGAGAGAGCAGGTATTTTTCTTTTTGTCTGATTTTCAGCCGTATTTGCCTTGCTCTGGCTCTCCTGCATCGCGCAACTCAGATACGGCAGTTGCGGCCGCCATTTTCTGAAATAAGGAGCACGACGGAGCTGGCTTTCCTGCCCGGTCGTACTGATTGTT
This sequence comes from Calotriton arnoldi, assembly GCA_963921515.1. Classification (NCBI taxonomy): domain Eukaryota; kingdom Metazoa; phylum Chordata; class Amphibia; order Caudata; family Salamandridae; genus Calotriton; species Calotriton arnoldi. The sequence goes on along the minus strand of CAWUFW010003068.1, from coordinate 132,237 downwards.
TGAACTCTCCCGCGACAACGGGAGGACTACGGGCCATAATTATGGTCTTCCTTTAATTTATATTCTATTTTTTGCATGCTTTGAATACTAATAAGAACAATGCTGGCATTTCATGCTGTGGAGGCACCAGAAATCTACATTATTTATCCTGTCTTCGCTTGTACAGTGTGGATTCACTAAATATCAGTAGTCTTACTGAGAATTATTCGATATTTTTTTAATAGTGAGCTTCAGTCTGGGCTAACATCACCAGTTTCAATCCTTCCATACTACAATGTTCTGTCTACTTTGTTGAAGCTGTATTCTGACATTGCAGGAACACACTCTCACTTTAGTAATTTTTTAGTATGTGACTTAAGACTTTTTTGTGATAGAGTGTGAAACACTCTTCTTATGGAGGCCTCTATATCTGTTGCATCGTCTGCTATCATGCCCTCTGTACACAAAGACCCCAATGCTCCTACAAAGCGACAAAAAAAAGATCCTGGGTCCCCTACGAAGTCTCCTTTACCCTTGACGTTGGAAGACCTCATGGAGGAGATTAAGCATTTGAAGCCTTTTGTTATGGAGACTAACATCACGCGTATTGAAGAAAAGTGGTCCACTTTGGAGTCCAGAGTGTCATGCGTCGAACAGCGGATTGGTGAGGTGCAGGATGTGACAGCCAAGGTTGACGGCATGGAGAGGGAGATATTGCTCTTGAAGCGACATACAGAGGACTTGGAGAATCGAAACAGGCACAACAACCTCCGAATTTATGGTATTCTGGAGGGAGCAGAGGGGTCTGACATGCTTGCCTTTTTGGGGGTTCACATTCCTAAATTGGTGGGCCTTAAAGAAGGGACATGTCTCAACTTACAGCATGCTCACCGAATTGGCCCTAAATCTGCTGACACCTTGAGTTCTAGCCGCTCTAGAGGAATAATTGTTCTTTTTTGGAATATACTGAGTTGCTTATGGTCTTATCGGCGGCCAAACAAAGAAAGCAGATGTTATGGTCTGGTCAGAGGGTCTTTATCTCTCAAGATGTAGCGCGTGCAACTGCTGCTCGTCGGAAGGAGTTTTTATCCTTCCGCCCTATTCTACGATCCATGAATGTGAGATATGGTCTTGTGCACCCATGTTTATTTAAAGTCACTTATAAGGAACAAACTTTTTCAGTTGAGTGCCCAGAAGACGTAAAGAAATGTATTCTTCGACACAAAGGTGAAGTAATGGAACTTGGAAAGACTTGAACCTTTTCTTTGATGTCTTCTGTTATATGCTTGTATTTTGGACCCCTTCTCTCTAGCTTCTTTAGTTTCTCTGGGTTCTCCAAGTTGTTTATATTCACTATTTCTAGAAGTTAGCTTTAATATTATTAATGAAAAATTGTACATTGCCTAATGGTGTTCATATTATACATGTTGATTCCAGCTTATTTTCTATTTATGTAACTTTGTTATTTATTTATTCCCCTTTGCAGCTGTATGTTGTCTAACCCGGATCTCTTTCTCTGGTGTGTTGTCTCCCAAGTGCCTCCCTTCCTAGACCTCCTGTTTGCATATTATCCTCTTGTCTTGGTAAGTGGTATTTATTGGTATTTATTGGTTTTCTGTGTGCCTTGAATCCCATTTGTTGATCTATTTCTTTTATATTTTCTATTTTTCTTGCTAATATAATGAATTTCTCTGTCAGTACTGCTGTTCAACTTCTTTTGATCTTGGTCTGCTGTCCGTCTTTAGTTTTTGCAGTTCTCTACCCCTTCATCACATTCTCTTTACACTGGATGTGTCCCATTTTCTTCATGACTGTAGCCCTGTGGCTCTCTGTCATATTCCTCGTCTCTACCAGATTTATTTTTCTTCCCTCTGTTTTCATCTCTTTTTCCTCTCTTTCTTTTCTCTTTCGTTTCTTTTCTTCTTTCTTTGTCCTTGATATTATTATATATTACAGTTTTTCTTTGAATGCAACTGTTAAGATATTTTTAGAGTTATTTATATTTCCTTGTTTAGCTGCTTTGATAGCTTTTAATGATTCTTGCAGTCTAATATGTATGTTACTTTCTTGCAATGGAGGATACTCTTAAGGTTATTTCTTGGAATGTTAAGGGCTTGCGTAATCCTATTAAGAAGCAGCGAGTTCTTACACACTTAGCACGCCTCAAATGCTATATTGCCTTACTACAGGAAACACATTTACTTGATAAAGATTTAAACTCACTGCATAGGAATTGGGTTGGCCAAGTCTTTTGTTCTCCAGCCCTTGATCATAAAAATGGGGTCATTATATTGGTTCACAAATCCCTTCCCTTGGTAATAGAGAAAGAGGAAAGAGATGCGGAGGGCAGATGGGTGCTAATACATGCCACTGTTCATCACACGCCTATCTCCATCCTCAATATTTATGGTCCTACTGGTATTGACGTGAACCTTTGGGAGCGGATGTCAGTTGTGTTACACTCTTGCCCGAATGCAAATCTAATAGTAGGCGGTGATTTTAATCAGATTGTTGACCCTTTTTTAGATAGAAAATCTACAGTTAAATATGTTCCTAATAAAATGCAGAAAACATTCACACGATTATTCATTCCAGAGGTCTAGTGGATGCCTGGAGAATATATTCCCCAGACACGTTGGAATATACCTTTTATTCACCTACCCATAAATCCCAATCTAGAATCGATTATATATTTCTTTCGCCTTCCCTAGTTTCCTCACTTACGCATGCTGAAGTGGGGTCAATATTGATTTCAGATCATGCCCCTGTTATGGTTGACTTAGATTTATTACCTGAGATCTCTAAACCCAATAGATGGCGCTTTAATAATAGTTTACTGAAAGAGAAAGAATTTGTGAAGAATTTTGAAGGTTTTCTACAAGAGTTCTTTCTACACAATAGCACACCTGACATGCCATTTCATATAGTTTGGGATGCCTTTAAAGCTTCTGCTCACGGACATATAATTAATTATACTACGGCCAAAAGGAAAAAAGCTGCTAAAGAATCCTTATTACTGCTTAAATTTATTTAACAACTAGAACATGAATTTTTCACAACAAAGAAGGATAATGTGTTACACCGTTTAATTAATGCTAAATTTGAATTCAACAAAAAATCGACAGAAGAAGCTGCTGGAACATTGTTAAAAATTAACTCTAAATTTTAGGGCGGAATAAGGCCAGCAAATTACTTGTTAGTTATTTAAAGGTAAAATCTCAAAAGTCCAAAATAGTTACAATTATTGATGAAAGCGGGACTCCTCATTTTAAAAACACAGACATTTTTAAATGTTTTTCTGATTATTATCCAAACCTTTATACACCAGACCATTTCCCCATGGACGAGGCATTAGATGCGTATTTTCACTCTCTCCCACCAAGACAGCAACAGATACAGGATCTTTCTTTTTTAGACGAGCCTATTTTGATTTCTGAATTAAAGTCAGCTCTTAACGCATTACCCAAAGATAAAGCACCTGGTCCGGATGGTTTTTCTGTTGAATTTTATACCTGTTTTTCACATCTGTTACTCCCATATTTACTCACCTTATATCAGTATTATATTTTACAGGATGAAATTAAGGGTACTTTTTTGGAAGCTATGATCTGTTTAATTCCCAAACAAGATAAGGATATCTCCATATGTACCAATTATAGACCTATTTCTCTTATAAATTTAGATTGCAAACTTTTTGCCAAGGTTGTATCAATAAGACTTTCTCCCCTTATTTCGGATATGGTTGGTTTTGAACAAACAGGATTTGTTAAGGGAAGACACATGACTGATAACTCCAGGGTGTTTTTAGACATCTTACATGCGGCCTCTGCCAACAATACGCCTATGGCTGCTGTAACTTTGGATGCTGAAAAGGCCTTTGACCGTGTTAATTGGAAATTTATGAACTCTTAAATGGCATGGTTTTAGTCCAACTTTTCTCAAATATATAGCTATACTGTACTCTTCTCCGATGACATCTGATTTTTTAAATGGCATTCAGTCCTCATATTTTCCTCTTTTACGAGGTACTAGACAGGGATGCCATTTATCTTCTTTGCTTTTTATTTTATCCTTAGAACCTTTTTTGCATACACTACATAACTCCCCTTCATTTCGAGGCTTTCGACATAAAGACACTGAGATTACATTTACAGCATACGCTGATGATGTAATACTTTATGTTTCTGAACCGGAATCATCAATACCAGCTTTTAATTCTATATTATCCACTTACTCCAAGCTATCTGGATATACATTGATTTTTTCAAAATCTGAGGTACTTCCCCTGAATAAGTACTGTATGAAGGATATGTTTAATGGCACTGGGCTTAAATGGTCTCCACACTTTATCAAGTGTTTGGGCATCAAATATTCTACTTCCATAGCAAAAACAATTCAGTTAAATTTAGATGATGTACAATATAAGGTTTCACAAATGACAGAGAAGTGGCCCCCTTTGTATTTGTCTTGGTGGGGAAGGTTGTCCACTATAAAGATGATGTTTCTTCCTTAATTAATTTTTACCTGTCTATGTTGCCTATTAAACTTCCTTTAAAATTCTTTAAGTTATTAAATAAATTACTTAGAATATTTTTATGGAATGGGCAAAAGCAGCGTATTTTGTTAGCATCCCTTTGCAGACCTAAAGAACTGGGTGATGTATACTTTCCAAATTTTCAACAATACCATGCTGCTTTTGCTTTAAAACAAATATTACTCTATATTAGAGACACTGATTCTTCACCTACTAGTATTTGGTGTGGATTAGAAGATTCACTTGTCACCTTTTCCTTTTTACTATTTAGCACATTTTTCTAAGCCTCCTCAAGCTTTTTCTACTCTGCCTATTAAATATGCTATTATAGTATCTTACGGTATTCTTGCACGACCTATGTCTCCCATACAGGAATTTATAGAATCCTCTCTATGGCATAATAAATCCATCAAAATTTAGAGTCGTACCATTTTCTGGAAACAATGGGTGCGTAAAGGCATAATACAAGTTAAACAATTATTGTGTGATTTGACTCCTCTGTGTTTTTTAGAAATCCAAACCAAAGTTGATCTTTCTTCTGCCTATGCCAAAAAGTATGAGTCCCTCAAAGGTGTTCTTCTGCATACTATTTTGATGCTCAATCAATCGAAGTCTCCTACTCCTTCCTCACCTCGTGACCCCATCAAGCTTTCGTCATCCCTTAAAGCATCATATATATATATAAGTATTTACATTACACTACCCCCATCCGTTCCAAGTCTAAAACCGAACTAATGTGGGAGTCATCTTCTACACTCATTTTCTTTAAAGATCTGGGGCTCAATCTGGAACAAGATACATCATACCTAATGCAATGCCAGCACTACACAAACTCTGTATTATTTTTATAATAGACTTTATATTACCCCAATCTCTTTGTATAAATATAATTCATCTCTTTCAGATGTGTGTTATTATTATTTAACATTTGTTGAGCGTTTAGCTACCCGCAGGCATCCCAGCACTAGTGACAATAGGCAGACGACAGCAAGAGTTCTAGATCGTATTCTGGAACAGCCAGGTCTTCGGTAGCTTCCGAAAAGAGAAATGATGGGCAGTTGAGCGAAGATGGAGAGGAAGGGTGTTCCATAATCTGGCAGTGTTATAGGAGAAAGAGCGGACCCCAGAACGGGCCCTTTTGATTTTTGGGACTGATGCTAACAACAGATTGGCTGAACAAAGACATCTCAAGGGGCGATAGAAGGTGATAAGGGAGTGGTTGATTGTGGGACCTTTCCCCCAGAGGGTCTTGTGAGCTATACATAATGATTTGAATATTATGCGTTTGTTTATTGGCAGCCAATGAAGCATTTTAAGGGCAGGCTTGGCAGAATGAGTTTTAGGGGTATTAAGTAGCATCCTGGCTGCGCAATTCTGCATGATTTGAAGTTTCCTTGTGGTGGATTTAGGTGCACCAAGGTAGAGGGAATTCCCATAGTCCAGGTGGGAGAGAACCAACGCCTGAACCATGACTCTCCTAGCTGGCAACGGAAGAAGTGGTAGAATTTTCCGGATCAATCTAATGATGCTGAAGCAGGTAGCTGCTAGCTTTACTGCTTGGTGGTCGAATTTGAGAGACCTATCCAACCAGGCCCCCAAGCTTTTAATTTTAGATTTAGGGGCTGGAGAAGGGCCAAGACAGTTAGGCCAGCCCAGTCCAAGAGTGGAGATAGAGTGATTGCCCAAGATCATTAACTCGGTCTTATCTTCATTGAGCTTTAGGCACAAGTGATCCATCCATTTGGCCACTGTCTCCAAACAGATTTCCAGGTTAGCTGGAAGGTTATTGGGATGTTTTAGAGCTACCACCGGATGTGTATCGTCCGCATACGTAATGATATGGAACCCATGTGGCAGGACTAGCTCAGCGAGGGGTTTCATATAATCATTAAACAATGTAGGGCTCAGTGAGGAGCCCTGGGGAACTCCACATGTGAGTGGCATGCTCTTAGAGAAGTTGCTTCCTTCAAATACCTGGAATGATCTGTCAAGTAAGAAGGACTTGATCCAGGCTATGACGTCACCTGAGACTCCGACCATTCTAAGTCTGTTAAGAAGAATGTTATAGTTGACAGTGTTGAAGGCGGAGCTCAGGTCGAGGGGAATGATGGCAACAGCTCCTTCCTGGTCAAGGATTTTCCTAGATTCCTCAACTACTGCGAAAAGGGCGGTTTCCGTACCATGTTGCGGTCGGAATCCGGTCTGTGAGGTATGAAGTAAGGCGTGAGCTTCTAGGAACTCGGAGAGAATTCTATTAACATATTTCTCTAAAATTTTGCTTATCCCAGGGAGAAGCGAGACGGGCAATAGTTACTCAATATCTCAGGGTTTAGATAGTTTTTTTTAGCAGTGCTCTTATCATGGCATGTTTCCATGACAAAGGAACTTGACAAGTGGAAATAGATTTAGCACTTCCAGTAAGACTGGGAGTATGGTCTTGTAACGCCCTCCCAGGAACATATTTACATATGCTTTATTTCACTGTCCACCAATTACAGCCTTTTGGCTACAGGTGTGTAGAAATATTTCTGCTATTTGTTCCATTAATTTCCCGTTTGATATTCAGTGCATCTTTTTGGAAAGTTCCTCGCATGCCTGGCCTGCACACTCTAAATTAGGTAAATTTCTGGACTTATCATTTGCCATTGCATTTCAAGTCATTACATCCAACTGGAAGAATGTCAAAAATGTTAATGTTGCTGGTTGGTGGAATCTTCTGTGCTCTCACCATAGACATGATACAGCATCGGCTACATCTACATTACAGATAATTAATAAAGACTTAAGCAAGAAACCAAGGGGCATCTTCTCAAGGACTCATCGCCGATTTAGCGGCACTTTTCCGCCACGAAAGGGGCGATAGATTTATCGCCCTATTCACAAGCCTGCGCTAACAGCCGACCAGCAATTCATTCAGCAACATTCCAAATACTAATGCTCAAGATAATGATGACATCATTAAATTATCTAATCTTAAAAAGAAAATTAAAAGAATTGAAGCACATGGCGAGTTCATGTTAGATTATCTCAAAGCGGGAGTTATACCACAGGGACTAAGAGTCCGAAACATCCCAGGCCTATTTGTAGAATTTAGGAAATTTCTTGAGAAATGGAGCATGATAGCAAACAGATGCTCAAGAGACCTGATGATACTTATTATTGAAACAGCGAAAGAACTGGTATCCTCCCTTAAGAACGAACTAGCTGAATTAGAAGAGAAAATCAGAAAATCGAATGCTCTTGATGAAGCTAAAAAGAAATTAGAAGAGACAGATAGAGAGTTAACTTCTTTTACTGATTATCTGATTAAACGTAAAACTGATAAACTTAAAAAAGATATACGTTACAATTCAGTAGAGAAAACGTACCCATATCTGAGTGAGAATTACTACAAACAGAATCAATACTCCTATGAGAATGATTCAAGAACTCAGCAAGTTCGTACCTTCTCTGATACCTCAGATTCTGAAGGTGAAAGCAATGCATACTCTTATGAACTACCAGGCCCACATAACTCTTTCAATTCCAACTATAGAGGAAGACAGTCTTTTTTAGCCCAACGAGGGCCACGCAGGGGGCGCTTACGAGTACGGTTTCAACCTCAGATAAGGGGAAACTATCAGAACCAACTATTTCAACAAGACAACCAGCACATGCTGGAAACCAGGAACAAACAATACTGGCCGCAAGGGAGATAATACCCATTTTCAATTTATCATCGAATGTTTTAGAAAGTTCCGAATTGAATTTGTTATCTAAAGGGCTATCTTACGTACCTCACACTCAAGTAAACATATTTGAATTATACACTGACATTATGTCTTTTTTCGTAAGATTAGACTCAAGAAGTTCTTTTCTAATGAAGAACAATCCCCCTCAGAGCTACCTTATCAAACAGAATGATCTATTCAATCTACTTTTACTCCCTCCTTGGACCAAGTTGGTCCAGAAGTGGCAGTTTTCGAACATACGGTTCTTAACCCTCTCGATCAAGCCCTACGCTTTATTCCTAAACCAACCTATAATCTGAATAAAGATGAATTTCTGTCTCTGAAGTCCTTTGCTCACAATAAAAATGTCACCATAAAAAATTGTGACAAAGGAGGAGGCATCGTAGTTATAGACACAACTATGTATGAACAGAAAATGCTAACTCTTTTAGGTGATGAACAATTCTACACTAAATTAACTAGGAACCCAACCAACAAAGTCATCTCTGCCATTAAATCTCTTACGACCTCAGCATTTGAACAAGGATACATCAGTCAAAAAGAACGAGAATATTTGAACTATTCAAAAAGGAAAATACCTTGTATTTATGGGGTCCCCAAAATACACAAAAACACCTATGATCCCCCTTATCGCCCTATCGTATCTACAATTGGGTCAGTGACGGAACCCCTCTCTAGATACGTTGACAATTGGATTCGGCCCCATACCCCTAAAATTCCATCCTATATCAAAGATACTAGGGATATGATCATGAAAGTTGAGAATCTGCCATTTAACCCCCTCAACCAATTTTTAGTTACCTTGGATATTGAATCCTTATATAGTAACATCCCTCAGTCTGAAGCGATAGAGGCAGTTTCTTGGTTTATTGATACCTATCATGTTCCTTGTCCTAAAACTTTTGTCCTGGAGTGTCTCAAAATTGTCTTAACAGAAAATACGTTTGAATTTGGCAACACCTTGTTCAAACAGACAAAAGGAGTAAGTATGGGAGCATAAGTAGCTCCATCAGTGGCCAATATTTATATGGCCTTGTTCGAGACCAAATTTATTCAAAACAAAATTGCCCCTTTCTTTGAGTCAGTTCTGTCTTGGTCCAGATATATAGATGACATCTTCTTTATCTGGACTGACATTGAGGATAATCTTTATCAATTTTTAACATGGTTGAACCTCACAGACACTAACTTAAGATTTACAGCACATATCAGTCAACACCAAGTTGAATTTCTGGACATCTTAATTCGGCAGAATGTTGACCATCTTGAAGTTGACCTTTATGTGAAGCCTACTGAAAGAAACACTTTGCTCCATTTTAATAGCTACCATCCTAGAGCACAGAAGCAAAGTATACCATTCGGTCAATTTTTGCGATTACGTCGCAATTGTACGAACTTATCTGATTTTGACACGCAAGCTGCGACTATGAAAGCCAAATTCATAGCGAGAGGATACCCACATCGCCTGCTCAGAGAATCACTGAAACGCGCTAGATTTTACGATAGAGACCATTTACTACAAGCTAACCAACGTCTTAAGCCGACACAACTTGTATGTATTACGAAACATTCAATGATGAATGAAAAAATCAAACAAATAGTCAACTCCAACTGGCACATATTGAATAGTGACCCCGAACAACAGCTCAAACTGACAAAACCACTGTTTGCCCATAGACGTAATAAGAACATCAAAGATATTATTGTGCACTCACGCTTCCATACTAGTGCACCTTTTATGCAGAAGTCTATAGATGGCACGATGCCAGTGAGAGGAACTTATAAATGTTCCAACTGTAAATCATGCGATACAGTAATTGAGGGGGACACCTTCATCCATAACGGACACATAATATGTGCAAAAACACTAGTGAACTGCAAGACGAAGAATGCTATTTACTTTATCGTATGCCCATGCAATTTGGGCTACGTAGGAGAGACGTCTAGGGCAGTGTCCACACGTCTAACTGAACATCGCTCGGCCATTCGAACACATAAATTGAATGCACCTTTAGTCAAACACTACCTTGACTGTGGACATACAGTAAATGATGTCAAATGGCTCATTTTGGAAAAAATTGAGAGCTTAGATGAAAATAGAAGCAACGAAATAAGGAAAAAAAGAGAAGTGTTTTGGATATTTACCTTAAATACATATAAACGAGGTCTCAATAGCGAGTTACCTTGGGAAAATGCCATATTATTTAATAATGGTTAGAACACTTTCTCTAAGTCCTTATATCATTTTGGTTTCTGGATGATATATAATTTATTATATTTCTTTTTCCATCCTAATCATCATTGCATCATTTAGAGATAATTTAATGTCACCCTACCACCTTCAGAATATATTCATTCAAATGTCCAAGGATGCAGCTTAATCTGGGGTATGCAGTACCGCCCTTCTGATTTTTTTTATATTCATTTGTTTAAATTTAGTTATTCTTAAGAACTGCAAGCGGCTGAGACTATATATTATCAGTTATTTACATTCACCGAGTTGTAACAATAAATAGATAACCAGAGTTTACATTTTTATTTGGAAATTAGAACTATAGTATTCACTCGTAAATAACATTCTTGTCTAACTATAACAAGATTGTTAATAATTGCTGACATGTCTTGCTTTTTCCCCTGAAATATTTTTGTATCATTCTTTATTCGAGACACGTTCTATATTCTATTTTTTATTCTTTATCCATTTGGTTATTCATACCGGTATACGGCTCCCCAGCCATTAGTCTGCCGTTTATTTCTATTTTTCAGAAGTCAGGCTATTCATGTTGCTAAACGGCCTCTTAGACACCAGTCTGCTCTCTAGGTCCACTCATTACGCAGTCAGGTGACCTACGTATGTAAATCAGGCTGCCGATTTAAACTCGGAGAGCCCGTCCATTAGTGATTCCACTCGCCTATCTTGCAGAAGTGGAAGCGTAATTACTCCGCTAGCATCAAGGTAAGAACTCATCACAGCGCATATATTTAATCTTTGTGGACATCAGACACATACATAGTCCTAGAATTATTTTCACTGGCATTTCTTTTTAAACAGCGTTCATCTAAGACGCCAGGCCGCAGGCTGTTTATCATTGCCGAATTTACATCGACTCTTGAAGAGCTTTTAAATTCCTCGTGTTTCGCATATCATGTGCCAGCGCATTGAGCGCAACTAAGGTATTGTAATGAAGGAATGGAGAACTCGTGGTCAGTTTATGTAACTTAGAATCTGGTTACGATATTTTTAAATAATACACAATTTTGTTGTGATTCTTTTTTTTTTTTTTTCTACACAGTGTTAATCACTGACTTCAGCCTGCAGGCAGTTTTAAATAATTCCTTCACTCCTTCATATCGACCGTTGTGCAGTTAAACATTCAGGTTATACTTGGTTCATTGTGTACCAGCTATTCAAGCGCTATCAAGGTACCGTTACAACTTCTGATTATTTACATATGAAAGTACATTATTGGCTTAAGGTTTAGGTTTTTTAACCCACTATCTTTAGTACATGCTGCTTGTTAAGAATTCAAGTACCCAACAGAATTACAGCATATTAATCAAGATAATTTTTCTGTTCCATCTTTACATGTGTGATATACACTTGCAGTAATCTTGGAGTGTAAATTTCGGTATATATAAATATTATAGATAATTGAGAGTAGATTTTAGATAATATTTAGGACATCTTTCTTTTACTTTATGTCTATCCGCAGAATTGAATTGCTGTTTATCAGTCCTAGCAGTCCACTTTGACGACTTGTAGGAATTATACCTCATCCTTCGCACTTATCTAGTAAGAGGGCGTCATTAATTCTGCTTATTCTTAACACTACAGCCCTGCATGTATTATCTGGTATTGCCCATTTCACTCTCTATGGGGTTTCTGTTAGATTTTCTTTCTGAATTCTTTCATCCTCTATGTTCTGACATAGACATGAGCAAATATATTAGATTCTATTCTAATTGTCTTTTCTGTTTTTATTTCTGATTACTGCTTGGTGATGGTAATTTTTTCATTTTATCTAATTCTGTCCTTTTGATCAGGTAGGACACTTACTTGGTAATTTATAATTAATAGGTCTGGTGAAGGATTGTAGTGGATCAATTACATTTGTAAATTTTGTAACTCAGTGTTATATTACTATATCTTATATAGTTTTAATTTATTTCAGAGGACATTGTTTGTGGCTTTTCCTGATGAAGGCGCAGTGTGCGCCGAAACGCGCGTTGAAGAAGATCCATCTTTTAGCCACTGTTCAATCATCTTCAGTTTTATAATCATGTTATCAATTTAATTAATTTTCTACCGTACCTAATTTTGGATCTTTTGTAGTACACTTTATTGTATTCATGTTGTTTGTTTTGAAACTGTAATGATTGTTTCATTGTATTGATGAGTTATATATACATGTATGTCTAGCATTGCTTGTGTTTTTTTTTTTAAATGAGATTAATAATAAATAGAAACTTTTAAAAAAGTTATGTCTGTAGTTGACACTGAGTTAATTGCATCATGCCTGTTCTTGACATGAGTCTTTGACTGAATTTGACCATATGACTGCCTAGGGATTTATTTTCAAATATATCTAACAGCCGACATCGTCAGTTCACCTGCGATAGCTGCCGCTAAAAACATCGCCAAGGCTGACAGCGACAAGTAACGCTAATCATATGCAGAGTAGGCGTTCCCGTGCAAAAACTCACGATAACACCACTTCGAGATGTTCTCAACGACCAGCCAGATTGGCGATGCGTTCCAAAAACAGGCGATAAGGCACGTTAGCAGCAGGGACTTAAGACCTGCTTTTTTCTGGTCTTAAGGAGGACGAAAACCTGCAGTATAAAGGGAGCCCAGCCCAGAGCCACATCTGAAGACCAACAGATGCCATGGAGCTACTAATCATGCATCTTGGAGTCCCAAGAGGGCCACAACACCCACCGCCAACACCCCAGGACCACCCCCACCCCCTGGACCAACCCCCCCCCGGACTACCACTGAGGCAGCGCAGAACAAGACAGCTGGTCCTCCGGGGGGTTTGTCGGGTTCTGGTTGGCCTCTGTAGTTGCTCCAGCTTCCTCCATGGTGCTTCCCAGTTGTTTGGGTTTTGTTTTTATTTTATTTTATTTTGGCAGCTTTTATGGTGATTTTTCCCACTTGACGTGGGAATGGCAAGCCTGGCGCTGCTTATCGCTGATATTTTTATCGCTGTTGGGCCCATCGCCACTTTTTTCACGTTCTGGTTTCCTTTTTTATCCGCGTCCCTGTAATTTTAACGCGGACATTTGACGCGTTATCGGGAAACTATCGCCTGTTGCCGGCGTGTTGGGAATACGTCGTTTACACGGCGTTAGTTTCCTGCGATAGACGGCGTTATGGTAAATTGCGTTAACCTAGGTTGGCGATAATTACGCCCGTTCTTGAGAATATCCCCCATAAACTCTCCAAAGATTCTACAATGGTTTTCCAACACAAGTGACTGTTTTTCCCTTCCCTGTTCAATATTATATATAGTTATTTACCATTGCTTCTGTCTAAAGATATGCTGTTATATGACATGAAGTTGCTGTAAGAATATAAGATAATATATAATATACGGTGTATTATGTGATACATATACAGATATTTGCTATATTTTTTTCTTTTTTACTTTTTTCTTTTTCTTTTCCTCCTTTTCTTCTTCCTCCTTTCTTTCTTCTTCTTTTCCTTCTTCTTCCTCTTTTCCTTCTTCCTCCTTTCCTTCTTTTCTTCTTCTCTTTTCCTTCTTCTATTGTTGTTTCTTCCTTTTTTCTCCCCTTTTCTTTATTATAAAAATATAAAACAGGCAATCTTATAAGTGTAGAGTTGTGACATTATCAACAAATTTATTGTATAACCTATTTCCTTTTTATATTAAGTATTGCTTTTTGTAAGTATTTCTTCCTTTTTGTTTGTAATCACTTTGTCTCATTATCTAGTTTATTATTTTGAACAAAAAGATAATTTTGTACATTTGTATTACACTTCAATAAAGCTTGTATTAAACAAAAGAAGTAGATGCAAACTCTTGTTTTAATCCATTGTGGTCTCCAGCAATACTCGACTTGTGATGTCTTGGAGATGATGTTACAATTTCATTATCAGAATTGAGCATCCGTATTGGAGTTTCTTTGCTTTTGTATGTGTCACAGTGAAAAGAGCTATGCAAGAGACATTTCATTTCAGTCTTTAGGGCTAATTTTGGAGGGCTGTTGTTTACAGTATGGATTTCAGCCAGCATGTCGATGCTTGCCGCTATTGAACCCGTGTCGCATTTTTTGCTTTGAATTTTTTGTCATTTTGATTGGAATGTATCTACTAATCCTACGAAGATGGTTGGAACAGTTGGCTCATAATAGAGTTTAGCAAAACCAAAGGGGATGATGGACGGAGTGTTGAACATTGCAAGCACTCACCCCCAGTCAACTGATCTGGGTTTAATCCATCATCATTCTTTAGCTCACTCCGCCACCCCAGTTCAGACATGGCCATATGCAAATCAGTCTGACCCTGTGCCTCATGGGAACAGTACAGCCCGAACTGCCAAGCCATGTCTTCCCTGGACCAGAAACAAGCATCCTGGGACCGGTTTCTGGCTAACAGCCGTCATCAGCCAGGCTATCTTGAATTCAGTGGCAAAGTGAGCAAGGGACCCACGTCTGGGCATACCCTGCCAACTTAGGGCGAACATAGCAAAACCAAAGGGGATGATGGACGGAGTGTTGAACATTGCAAGCACTCACCCCCAGTCAACTGATCTGGGTTTAATCCATCATCATTCTTTAGCTCACTCCGCCACCCCAGTTCAGACATGGCCATATGCAAATCAGTCTGACCCTGTGCCTCATGGGAACAGTACAGCCCGAACTGCCAAGCCATGTCTTCCCTGGACCAGAAACAAGCATCCTGGGACCGGTTTCTGGCTAACAGCCGTCATCAGCCAGGCTATCTTGAATTCAGTGGCAAAGTGAGCAAGGGACCCACGTCTGGGCATACCCTGCCAACTTAGGGCGAACATAGCAAAACCAAAGGGGATGATGGACGGAGTGTTGAACATTGCAAGCACTCACCCCCAGTCAACTGATCTGGGTTTAATCCATCATCATTCTTTAGCTCACTCCGCCACCCCAGTTCAGACATGGCCATATGCAAATCAGTCTGACCCTGTGCCTCATGGGAACAGTACAGCCCGAACTGCCAAGCCATGTCTTCCCTGGACCAGAAACAAGCATCCTGGGACCGGTTTCTGGCTAACAGCCGTCATCAGCCAGGCTATCTTGAATTCAGTGGCAAAGTGAGCAAGGGACCCACGTCTGGGCATACCCTGCCAACTTAGGGCGAACATAGCAAAACCAAAGGGGATGATGGACGGAGTGTTGAACATTGCAAGCACTCACCCCAGTCAACTGATCTGGGTTTAATCCATCATCATTCTTTAGCTCACTCCGCCACTCCCAGTTCAGACATGGCCATATGCAAATCAGTCTGACCCTGTGCCTCATGGGAACAGTACAGCCCGAACTGCCAAGCCATGTCTTCCCTGGACCAGAAACAAGCATCCTGGGACCGGTTTCTGGCTAACAGCCGTCATCAGCCAGGCTATCTTGAATTCAGTGGCAAAGTGAGCAAGGGACCCACGTCTGGGCATACCCTGCCAACTTAGGGCGAACATAGCAAAACCAAAGGGGATGATGGACGGAGTGTTGAACATTGCAAGCACTCACCCCCAGTCAACTGATCTGGGTTTAATCCATCATCATTCTTTAGCTCACTCCGCCACCCCAGTTCAGACATGGCCATATGCAAATCAGTCTGACCCTGTGCCTCATGGGAACAGTACAGCCCGAACTGCCAAGCCATGTCTTCCCTGGACCAGAAACAAGCATCCTGGGACCGGTTTCTGGCTAGCAGCCGTCATCAGCCAGGCTATCTTGAATTCAGTGGCAAAGTGAGCAAGGGACCCACGTCTGGGCATACCCTGCCAACTTAGGGCGAACATAGCAAAACCAAAGGGGATGATGGACGGAGTGTTGAACATTGCAAGCACTCACCCCAGTCAACTGATCTGGGTTTAATCCATCATCATTCTTTAGCTCACTCCGCCACCCCAGTTCAGACATGGCCATATGCAAATCAGTCTGACCCTGTGCCTCATGGGAACAGTACAGCCCGAACTGCCAAGCCATGTCTTCCCTGGACCAGAAACAAGCATCCTGGGACCGGTTTCTGGCTAACAGCCGTCATCAGCCAGGCTATCTTGAATTCAGTGGCAAAGTGAGCAAGGGACCCACGTCTGGGCATACCCTGCCAACTTAGGGCGAACATAGCAAAACCAAAGGGGATGATGGACGGAGTGTTGAACATTGCAAGCACTCACCCCCAGTCAACTGATCTGGGTTTAATCCATCATCATTCTTTAGCTCACTCCGCCACCCCAGTTCAGACATGGCCATATGCAAATCAGTCTGACCCTGTGCCTCATGGGAACAGTACAGCCCGAACTGCCAAGCCATGTCTTCCCTGGACCAGAAACAAGCATCCTGGGACCGGTTTCTGGCTAACAGCCGTCATCAGCCAGGCTATCTTGAATTCAGTGGCAAAGTGAGCAAGGGACCCACGTCTGGGCATACCCTGCCAACTTAGGGCGAACATAGCAAAACCAAAGGGGATGATGGACGGAGTGTTGAACATTGCAAGCACTCACCCCCAGTCAACTGATCTGGGTTTAATCCATCATCATTCTTTAGCTCACTCCGCCACCCCAGTTCAGACATGGCCATATGCAAATCAGTCTGACCCTGTGCCTCATGGGAACAGTACAGCCCGAACTGCCAAGCCATGTCTTCCCTGGACCAGAAACAAGCATCCTGGGACCGGTTTCTGGCTAACAGCCGTCATCAGCCAGGCTATCTTGAATTCAGTGGCAAAGTGAGCAAGGGACCCACGTCTGGGCATACCCTGCCAACTTAGGGCGAACATAGCAAAACCAAAGGGGATGATGGACGGAGTGTTGAACATTGCAAGCACTCACCCCCAGTCAACTGATCTGGGTTTAATCCATCATCATTCTTTAGCTCACTCCGCCACCCCAGTTCAGACATGGCCATATGCAAATCAGTCTGACCCTGTGCCTCATGGGAACAGTACAGCCCGAACTGCCAAGCCATGTCTTCCCTGGACCAGAAACAAGCATCCTGGGACCGGTTTCTGGCTAACAGCCGTCATCAGCCAGGCTATCTTGAATTCAGTGGCAAAGTGAGCAAGGGACCCACGTCTGGGCATACCCTGCCAACTTAGGGCGAACATAGCAAAACCAAAGGGGATGATGGACGGAGTGTTGAACATTGCAAGCACTCACCCCCAGTCAACTGATCTGGGTTTAATCCATCATCATTCTTTAGCTCACTCCGCCACCCCAGTTCAGACATGGCCATATGCAAATCAGTCTGACCCTGTGCCTCATGGGAACAGTACAGCCCGAACTGCCAAGCCATGTCTTCCCTGGACCAGAAACAAGCATCCTGGGACCGGTTTCTGGCTAACAGCCGTCATCAGCCAGGCTATCTTGAATTCAGTGGCAAAGTGAGCAAGGGACCCACGTCTGGGCATACCCTGCCAACTTAGGGCGAACATAGCAAAACCAAAGGGGATGATGGACGGAGTGTTGAACATTGCAAGCACTCACCCCCAGTCAACTGATCTGGGTTTAATCCATCATCATTCTTTAGCTCACTCCGCCACCCCAGTTCAGACATGGCCATATGCAAATCAGTCTGACCCTGTGCCTCATGGGAACAGTACAGCCCGAACTGCCAAGCCATGTCTTCCCTGGACCAGAAACAAGCATCCTGGGACCGGTTTCTGGCTAACAGCCGTCATCAGCCAGGCTATCTTGAATTCAGTGGCAAAGTGAGCAAGGGACCCGCGTCTGGGCATACCCTGCCAACTTAGGGCGAACATAGCAAAACCAAAGGGGATGATGGACGGAGTGTTGAACATTGCAAGCACTCACCCCCAGTCAACTGATCTGGGTTTAATCCATCATCATTTTTTAGCTCACTCCGCCACCCCAGTTCAGACATGGCCATATGCAAATCAGTCTGACCCTGTGCCTCATGGGAACAGTACAGCCCGAACTGCCAAGCCATGTCTTCCCTGGACCAGAAACAAGCATCCTGGGACCGGTTTCTGGCTAACAGCCGTCATCAGCCAGGCTATCTTGAATTCAGTGGCAAAGTGAGCAAGGGACCCACGTCTGGGCATACCCTGCCAACTTAGAGGCGAACATAGCAAAACCAAAGGGGATGATGGACGGAGTGTTGAACATTGCAAGCACTCACCCCCAGTCAACTGATCTGGGTTTAATCCATCATCATTCTTTAGCTCACTCCGCCACCCCAGTTCAGACATGGCCATATGCAAATCAGTCTGACCCTGTACCTCATGGGAACAGTACAGCCCGAACTGCCAAGCCATGTCTTCCCTGGACCAGAAACAAGCATCCTGGGACCGGTTTCTGGCTAACAGCCGTCATCAGCCAGGCTATCTTGAATTCAGTGGCAAAGTGAGCAAGGGACCCACGTCTGGGCATACCCTGCCAACTTAGGGCGAACATAGCAAAACCAAAGGGGATGATGGACGGAGTGTTGAACATTGCAAGCACTCACCCCCAGTCAACTGATCTGGGTTTAATCCATCATCATTCTTTAGCTCACTCCGCCACCCCAGTTCAGACATGGCCATATGCAAATCAGTCTGACCCTGTGCCTCATGGGAACAGTACAGCCCGAACTGCCAAGCCATGTCTTCCCTGGACCAGAAACAAGCATCCTGGGACCGGTTTCTGGCTAACAGCCGTCATCAGCCAGGCTATCTTGAATTCAGTGGCAAAGTGAGCAAGGGTCCCAGGATGCTTGTTTCCGGTCCAAGGAAGACATGGCTTGGCAGTTCGGGCTGGACTGTTCCCATGAGGCACAGAGGTCAGACTGATTTGCATATGGCCATGTCTGAACTGGGGTGGCGGAGTGAGCTAAAGAATGATGATGGATTAAACCCATATCAGTTGACTGGGGGTGAGTGCTTGCAATGTTCAACACTCCGTCCATCATCCCCTTGGTTTTGCTATGTTCGCCCTAAGTTGGCAGGGTATGCCCAGACGTGGGTCCCTTGCTCACTTTGCCACTGGATTCAAGATAGCCTGGCTGATGACGGCTGTAAGCCAGAAACCGGTCCCAGGATGCTTGTTTCCGGTCCAAGGAAGACATGGCTTGGCAGTTCGGGCTGGACTGTTCCCATGAGCACAGGGTCAGACTGATTTGCATATGGCCATGTCTGAACTGGGGTGGCAGAGTGAGCTAAAGAATGATGATGGATTAAACCCATATCAGTTGACTGGGGGTGAGTGCTGCAATGTTCAACACTCCGTCCATCATCCCCTTTAGTTTTGCTATCATAATAGAGTTTCCCAAGCTTTCCTCATTTTCCAAAGGATACTTGGCTTCAGGGTGGTTTGACAAGGTTGCAAAAAAGGCATTAATTCCACCTTAATTTTTATTGGCACGCTGCTGTGGCATAAAGTTATCATGGCCGTATTTGTGGAAGTCTGCTGTAAGAAAATGACACTATTTGGCATAAACATCCCCAATTTATTTGGACCGATGCTGCTGGTTTTAAACTGTGTACACTTGGACTCTGCTGAAAATGCCCAGGGTATGTGCTCTGGCACGTAAAACATGTTGAATTCGGCTCTGCAGTAGCAAATCTGAGTCAGAGGATGAAATCACACAGGCATTGCATGATGTCAAGCCCTCTGACTTTTAGAAAAAAAACAAAGTCCGAAGGTAGAAATTTTCACTGGACCAGACACCGAGCAGCATCCGATCGAAGTCGAAGGTTTCCTGGGTGTGGACTCCAGACATTTCCTGCTTTGAGCTTTTTCTGCCTTTGGGCAGGGCTAAGAGAGCTCATAGTTCAACAACCCATCATAGACAACCTTGTCTTTTGATCCAATTTGCTGTCTTGCCCTGCAGGGGATCTACTTTCTCAGAACATTTCTAAGACAGAAGGTAACTCTTTCACCAGGACCAAGGCCTAATATCCGACCTCCACTCCATTGCGGTTGGCCTTAAATCTTACCTTTGTCCCTGTCTTGTGCAACAAGTTGTCTATGGTTAGCACTAAGCTCTTTTTGCCACTATTTTTTTTTTAAAACCATTACAAATTCCAATATCTAGTTCCTCATATTGGAGTTTTGTCATTGTGGTGTGATTTTGTTCACTAAAATATTCTCTATTTTTATTAATTGGAGTGGGACGTTTTTAATATTTCTAAATGCTTTTCACATTTTCTTACACTCAGGGCCTGATTCTGATGCGGGTTGGAAAGCTTCCCGACCTAATCGGTTTGGATATGGTTTCCGACCCACTCGGATCGGGAGAGTCCGACCGACGGAGTACGATGCATCCGGATGCTTCCAGATACGATTTGGTTGGACTCCCATTGACTTCAATGGGAGCATATGTTCCTAACCGCATCATAATTGGGCCCTGGGTCGGAAAGACACGTTCCCGATCCGATTTGGAAGGAGCAAATGCCATTAGGAGGCCTTCCTAACCGCATCAGTATCAGGCCCTCAGTAGGGAAGCTTTTCCAACCCGCATCAGAATCGGGCCCTAAGTCTGTGTGCTTGGTGCCTTAGCTACCAGGGGTTGAGCTCAGGTTTAAATTACTGAAACTTTTACTGGACCTAGCAAGAATAGCTCAGAGGCTGTGAATTCTTGATAGGCATACTATTGTGTTTAAAAGAAAAAGCAGTTTTACAGTACTTTATGCTGCTGACAGCAAACAGTTCAGAATGGATACTAAGCTACCATTTTACAGTTTGGCGGCAAGAACTTCATCACAAATGCAACCGATATTTCATCCTCCCTATTTCAAGTGCCTTGAGATATAATGGACTTGTAACAAGGCAGACGGGATATCCATCACTTCTGCCAATCAACCTCTAAGATACTCATAGCATTTACCGTAGGCCTTGGAAAATTGCAAAATAGTTTTACAATGTTGTTTATATGCAATCTGGGTGCCTACTGGATTACCAATTAAGGACGTTGAGCAGCAGGCAGAGGCACAAGCAGGTTAGTCACTTCTGTGAACTCCACTCAAGGCGGAGGAGCCAAATTGTCCAGCTGACATTGATTTCTACCATCAAAGGGCAATATGAAAGGCTAATGGTATCTCACCACAGAGCTGTTTGCCTCTTGCACTTGGACTTTGATTATAAGAGCCTTGCAGAGTTTGTCTACCATGAAAACCACTGTATGCATGGGTGTCAGAGCTATAATTTTGGCAATTTTTACCGACAGTAAGATTGTCTAAACCTGCTAAAATATAGCATGTGTAAAATGCCTGGTAAATATAGGCATATGCTGATTGTAATGCAAAACGCGCCAAAATCTGCATGTTATCCCTCATTGTCAGCTAAATATTAGTAATTCCTGATATTTACTACATCATATGTGATAAATAACACAGCAATAATGAAGGAGTGCATGTATCCAATAAATCACAATTATTTTCGTACCAATTCAAAAATGAACACTACAAGGATGAGTACAAGCTGAACTTTAATGGGGTAAGGGTAAACCTGCATGACATTTACTATTACCAAGCCATAAATCCACGGCATTACCATGCAATTATGAGTACAATTCTAGTGAATTGGAAATTTCCAAGTTGGACCAATTTTTCCATTCATAAATCATCACAGAACTCACAATTCTATGGAGTTTAAACATCTACATTTACCACCTACCCTGAGCAAGATGTAAATGTATCACAGGATGTGTGGGTAAAGTGAGAGGTGAGAGAGGGGGTGGTTGGAGGTTGAGAGGGAAGGGGAAGTTTTTTTCTGACAGGAAAAATAACAGGAATGAGGCTTGGTGTTGGACCTGGCCCTTTTTGCAGGTTATCCCCAAACATTTTGCCTTCCTTTGCCTATTTTTCTGGCATTCTTTTTGTTGGCTTTAGGACTCGGGGCACTTTACCACTGCTAATCAGTGCTAAAGGGCATGTGCTCTCTCCTCTAGAACATAGTATGTTTGGTTTCTCCTTGATTGGCATATTTGATTTACTAGTAGGTCCCTAGTACAGTGCACTAAATGTGCCAATGGTCTGTAAATCAAATACTATTAGTGGGCCTGCAGCACTGATTGTGCCATCCAAAAGAGTAGCCCATCAAACATGTCTCAGGCCTGCCACTGCAGAACCTGTGGGTGTAGTTTTAAACTGCTATTTCAACTTGGCAAGTTAACGTACTTGCTAGCGCCAAACCTTCCCTTTTATTACATGTAAGGCACCCCTAAGGTAGGCCCAGGTAGCAACCTGATCAGGGTGCAGTGTATGTAACAGGTAGGACACGTGTTTTTAAGTTTTACATGTCCTGGTAGTGAAAAACATCTCAATTTATTTTTCACTATAGCAAGGCCTATCACTCCCATAGGTTATCATTGGGGCTGCCTTATAACACTTTACAAGTGTATCTTCCAATTGGGAACAGATAGAAAATTGGAGTTTAGTGTCTCTGGAATAACAATTTAAAAATAGATCTTTTAGTGAAGTTGGTTGTTAAATTACCGTTCTGAAAATGCACTTTTAGAAACTTGGCATTTTCTTACTTTAACATTCTGTGCATCTGCCTGTCCCTAGAATAAACATCTGGGTTGGGGGACAGTTTGGTTTTGTGAATTCACTCTGGAAAGTCACACACAAAGGGAGCACTGAATATCCTGATGGCCCATCACCAGGCTGATGGGTCTTCCTGAGCTAGAGCTGTAGGAGGAGTTGGCACTTGCATCTGAATAGGGCTGTGCCTGTCCCCACACAAAGAGCTGCCTACCCCCCCTGTAGTGTGTCTGGAGCCAGGGCCATTGAGGGCAGGGTTGAGGTGTTCCAGTAAATCGCAATATGAGGGTATTGAATGAAAATTCAGGTTTATTCCAATATGCATACTCCAACCACAGCTATAACTCCATCTCCTCCAAAGCCCAAGTCTCAACTGTTCCCACAACATTCCACACACCAAGGATAAACATGAAGAACACTCCCAGCCATACATTCCACATTCCAGTGCTCTACCAACTCATGTCAGGATGCCACACATCTCCTTCCCTTATCAAAATAAAACAAAATACCTAATACAACACAAGAATTATCAACCTAACAAATATATGAAATATGAACCTAAGAGAATTTATCTAGACATGAAATAGTCATTGAACCTCAAAGGAGGTAAAACAAAAGCTTATCTGTACATGAAATAATCATTGAATCTCCTGGGAGATCTCGCCCTCCGTCTTCCATCACTCCGACCTGTACTCGTTATACTATTCTTGCAATCCAACACTTTGATTCAATTGTTTACTATTGTCGAGTTCACGCTTCTTCAGTAACTCTGACCACTCTATTGAGGTTCCAAATCCATCCATCTTCAAGTTTTACAACATTGTCAAATTTCTTTACTATTTCATGAGAAAACTGTATTTAGAAAATGGACCATGTGTGACAAGTGCTTTCACACTGACTACATCTCCCACCTTCACAATAATTATCTTGGCCGCCTTCCATCTGTCCATGCACACTTTCCTAGCTATTACCTTTTCCATCTCTCTTTCCTTCCACCCATCATCCTCAGCACACCCCTACAATTTTTAACCAGGCAGGGGATAACACAGAATTAGTTCTTCTACCTTTCAGTAATTCAAAAGGAGTGTTTCCTGTGGTACCATGGGTTGTCACTCTATACATTTCTAACCACTTCCATAGTTTACACATCCATTCCTTTTGCGCACTTGTTGCCAACTGTATAGCCTTCTTAATGGTACAAATCACTCATTCCATGGTACCATTGGTGTCTGGGTAGTACAACACAGATTTCTTGTGTGCAATAACTCTTTTGCACAAAAACTCTTCCATCTCTCTTGATGTGAACTGCACACCATTATCAGTCGACACTGAATCAGGCACACCTTCCCTTGCAAAAACCTGTGATAAAAATATAATCACCTTCTGTGATGTGACCTCATTGAAAGTCATAAGATACGACCATCTGGAATATGGATCCACCTACACAATTATGAATTTCTTGTGCTCATCAACATTAAGAGGCCCCAAAATATCCACAGTTACCACCTCCCATGCTTTCTTGGGTATGTTCCTTACCATCTTGGGTTGTTCCCTTGTCTTACAAACCTCTAAGTACTTCCTCGACTCTCTCTCAATCTCTCTATCTATCCCGGGCCACCAATAATCAGCTCTTAACCGCTCTTTAGATTTCAAAATTCCCTGATGACACTCATGCACCATCTTCACCAATCTCCCTCTCACCACCAACATAGTTCTTCTAAAGACCAAACCTTTATCACTGGACAACTATTCCTTGACACTCCAATATGCCTTTACCTCACTCTCAAACAATCTCTCTGCAAAACTTTGTCTTTTCCATTTTCCATTCTCCAATCCCCTTCATCAATCACACCATCAGTCACAACACACACTTTTTCCCCCTCCATGAAATCATTATCCTTCTCAATATTATTTGTCCCCCCCATCCTGGACAAAGAATCAGCCACCATATTGCTTTCCCCAGGAATGTGAACAACCTGAAATTCATATTCTTGTAACGCTACAGCCCACCTAGCAATCCTGCTGGAAACATGATCTACCATTTTTTACATAAACACGTCTTTCAGAGATTTACGGTCTGTTCTAATGACAAAATTCCTGCCCCAAAAAAACCTTTTAAACTTTCTTACTGCCCAAAAAACTGGAAAGAGCTTTACACTCAAACACCAAATACCTGCACTCCGCAGGCCTTAAATCATGAGAAATTAAAGTCACCATACTTTCTAAATCCTCATTCCTTTGAATAAAAGTCACCCCTAACCCAGACATTCTGCAACTCCTCCTTCAGGTGAATGAACTTATCTATTCATGGGTTACATTCCCAGTAGCGAATCCAGTTACAGATGTATTTCACTACTACCTAGAAGATGAAACACCAGCGGACTATACTCCTTTTGAGGAGTTAGAGGTGGAAACACCTGATACTCGGGTAAGCGCCCCACATAAGTTACATGAGATAACACTCCGGATGGAGGGGGACAAGCCCAGGAAAATTAAAGGTCTATTTTAGGAAAATTTGTCATCTGGTTATAACATCCTATTAGCAGAGCAAGACTTGCCGCCAACATTCGTCATGTAGTGCCCAAAGGGAGAAAAGGTAATTTTTCCAGCATTTTCCGACCTTGTTCCCCTACATCTTAAACATGCATATGCGCAGGAGTGGGCGGTTGCCCTAGGTCCAGCATTGTACAAAAATCATGCTGGTTGGGATGAGGATTCAACCCACCATGTGATCCCGTTAAAAGTTTCCCCAAATGCCCAAAGGCAATACCCTATAAAGCAGGAAGCTAAAAAACAAGTCAGGGAGATCCTAGATTAACTTGAGTACCAGGGGGTGATAGAAAATTGCACTTCACGTATGAACAATCCTTTGTTCCCCGTAGCCAAACCTGACAACACATATCGTCTAGTTTTAGACTACAGACATTTAAACACTTGCACAAAGATACTTGCAGTTCAAAATGCACACAGTGCCGCATTAATGAATAAATTGTGCAACAAAATATAAAACAACACTTGATATCTCAAATGGATTTTTCTGCCAAAATATAGCACCTGAAAGCAGGTATCTGACCGCATTCAGTGCGTTAGGGTCACAACGGCAATTTTGCCGGCTTCCCCAAGGGTATAAGAATAGCCCGGGGTTGATTTCAGCAAGGGTAACAGAGTTACTCCAAAATTTGGATGAAGAAGCATTGTCCTATGTAGATCATATTTATCTGACGGATGATGACTGGCCGAGGCACTTGACCAGGGTGAGCACCATTATTATGGGATTCGCCTCTGAGGGCTACAAATTTAACTTTAAAAAATCAAAGATTGCCCACCTCAGTGTCCTATTTTTGAGATACGAGCTGTCAAGTGAGGGAAAAAGCCTGGCAGCTAACTTTTTAGAAAAGTGTGCGCTGCTCCAACCTCCAAAATCATTAAAAAATTTACAAACAATTCTGGGATTCCTAAATTTTGGTCAAACATACATTTTGGATTACGCAGAAAGAGTAAAACCTTTCTACGACTTAATAAAACCTGATTTTTCAGTCATACAATGGACACAGGAACATACAAATATCCTGCGTTCCCTCCAGGAAGACATGATAGCTTCTAAACATCTACAGACACGCGTAAACGTACGCAACTTAGTGATCCCAGTAATAGCGGGTCAATGCGGGTACACTTATTTAACTTTTAATGAAGGTGAAACAGTACCAATCGCATACAAATCACACCTGTACACAAACGCAGAAAAGCGTTTCACTTCAACAGAAAAAATCCTGACAGCAGTGCAGACCGCTGTAGCAAGAGAAAGAGCTCTGGATCAGGGTAAACGCATAATTGTCGTGACCCCAGTACCAGCTTTAGAAGCTGTTACAAAAGCTAGCATTCCAAATGCGAAAGCCTTACATCCAAGGTGGATACAATGGGCTAATTCTCTTACTGCAATGGATGTTGAATACAGATTCAATCCAAGTTTAAAAACACAGGCATTCCTGCAATACGAACAAGAAAATCCTCTACCAAATGAAATTTGGCCTCTAGATCAGTATGAATACATTATTTACACTGACGGGTCTGCTCAACCGGCCATAGGGAGTAAGCAAGCTTACAGCGCAGCGTGTGCAATTGTTAAAGGTTGCATGCACAATGGCAAGTTCCATCCGAGATGCACTAAAACGCAATCTCTAGGAGACTGCACGGCTCAGTTGGCAGAACTCAAAGCACTGATACTGGCACTTATAAATACGGATCACGAATTCTCCACACTGATTGTGTGTGATTCCTTTTACTGTGTGCAGTCGTACAATAAATATCTACATCATTGGGAACAAAACGGTTTCAAAGATGCAAAAGGTGGCACAATTAAGCATAAAATGCTATGGGAACAGGTAGTGGAGTGGAGAAACGAACTACCAAGGGCACACGTGATACATACACTGAGTCATCAGCGTGATGGCGTTCACGTTGAAGGGAATTCATTGGCTGATGAAGCCGCAAAGGGGGCTGTTCGCACAGCTGCCGTAGCTGCAATCACTCGTTCAAAAACGAGAATAGATGGCAAGATTATGATAGCTGTCAATGCTTCACGCAAAGGCAGCACAGCAGTACCTAAGAAATTTCCACTCAACTACTCTTACAAGTTAGATGAACAAAAAATTCCATATGCTCAGATTCCTGGAGTGGGGGATAGAGTAATACCAAATATGGATCGTAGGCAAAGCTTAATTCTAGCAGCACACGAGGGTTTGGGTTCTGCGCATACATGCGTCACAGCGACTCTTTCTTTACTGAAACAGCGCTATTGGTGGCCAGGGTTAACAAAGCAGACTAAAGACTTAGGGGCCGATTCTGATTCGGACCGGAAAAAATACCGACCGACTCGGTACGGGAATTTAGTCCGACCGACTCGGACCGGCGCCGTACGACCCGGGTAGTACGATGAAATGCATGTGAAATCCGACCGACTCGGACGGAATACAAAATGACCGACCGAGCCAAACGTAAACAAGCCATCCGGCTGGGAAATCACATGAAACGAACCGACCGACACGCACCCGGATTGAACCCGAACGAAATGTACCCGCGAACTCCGACCCGCGTAGTACGATGCTGTGCGTGCAAAACACGACCGAATCGCCCGGAGCACAAGCCGTACGACCGACACGTATACAAAACCCAGCCGAAGCAACCCAATACTCCGCGACCGACTCGTACGCCACATATGAAACCTAGCTGACACACAGCGGGAACGAGTCAGACAAGATCGCACCAGACAACTGCAGCGTCCTACTCGGACACAAGAACGACTCCTACATGCACCAAAAACACCAAGGAATTTTTTTTTTTAAAAAGGGCCAATCAAGCAACCACAAAGCCAATAAATACAGGGAGGAAAAAAAATGGAACAAAGACACACCTCCAACTCCACCTACATAAAGGCCACAAATCCCTACCATGATCCTTTGTAAATTCCACTGACCTGCCAGCACAGAACACCAACACACAGCAACCACAGACACACTCACAGCTCATACATCACACAAGCCACACACCATTACCACACCTACAAATAGCACCCTCACACACACCCAGTTAAACCTACACTCACACACCCCCACTTGCACACACACACACATCAATCACCACCACCACCCATCACCATGCCCCCAAAGAAGAATCATAAGTTCCTAGACAGTGAATTGGAAGTCATGGTAGATGAGATCCTCAGGGTAGAGCCACAGTTGTTTGGTACATTGGTACAACAGACCCCCATGTCGCAGAAAACCAAGATGTGGACGAGGATTGTCGACAGGGTGAACGCACAATCACCATGTTTGCGCACAAAGGAAGACATCCAGAACAGGTGGTATGATGTGCGCAGGAGGGTCCGGGACCTACTCAAAAGGACTACCTCCTCAGCCAGCACACCGGCAGTGGCCCTCCTGCAAAACCAGTATACCTCAGGCCCTGGGAGGAGAAGGTGCGGGCCATCCTACCACCAGTGAGCGTATACAGACTAACAGACATCCCAGAGCCTGGTGAGTACACAACTAATATACACAATATGGTGTGACAACACACACACATCACAGTCAAGGGGATAGGCAAACCATGCACCCTTAGCAAATACACAGCAACCAAAAGATATTCATCCCAAGATGTGAATGCTAGTCAGACAAACACAATACCTGCCATCTCATAGTGATATGTAACTGTGTCATGACATGTACAAACCTAACAACAAATACAGCAAGGCAGTGGCACAAATAGAACCAACAAACACTCCCAGATATTTACCCACCACTAGAACACCACCTCACAGGGAAGCTCACTGAAAGGAAGGAATTCGGTGTATGCTGGTGAAGTCAGTGTAGCCAATAGCATGATGGGAGTGGTAGTCACAGATATTGGTCACACCCACAATTGGCCCATCAACACCACTCTGAACAATGCTCACATCACAGGGAGTGGAAAACAACTGACAAGATGGCTGGCACTGGGTACTGCTGTGGGGAGCACAAGGCCCTGATGGGAACTGGGCACCAACAAACAACAGGACCACACTGTCAGCCATCTTGCCATTGCTGTCACACTCACACACAGTGAAGTCCACTCAAAAGGAAGGAAGTATGGGCATGCTGGGAAGGGGGTGTAGGCAATAGCATGATGGGAGTTGTAGGCACAGATATTGGTCAGCCTCACAATTGGCCCATCAACACCACTCTGAACCATGCTCACATCACAGGGAGTGGAAAACAACTGACAAGATGGCTGACACTGGGTACTGCTGGGGGAGCACAAGGCCCTGATGGGAACTGGGCACCAACAAACAACAGGATCACACTGTCAGCCATCTTGCCATTGCTGTCACACTCACACACAGTGAAGTCCACTCAAAGGAAGGAAGTATGGGCATGCTGGGAAGGGGGTGTAGGCAATAGCATGATGGGAGTTGTAGGCACAGATATTGGTCAGCCTCACAATTGGCCCATCAACACCACTCTGAACCATGCTCACATCACAGGGAGTGGAAAACAACTGACAAGATGGCTGACACTGGGTACTGCTGGGGGAGCACAAGGCCCTGATGGGAACTGGGCACCAACAAACAACAGGACCACACTGTCAGCCATCTTGCCATTGCTGTCACACTCACACACAGTGAAGTCCACTCAAAAGGAAGGAAGTATGGGCATGCTGGGAAGGGGGTGTAGGCAATAGCATGATGGGAGTTGTAGGCACAGATATTGGTCAGCCTCACAATTGGCCCATCAACACCACTCTGAACCATGCTCACATCACAGGGAGTGGAAAACAACTGACAAGATGGCTGACACTGGGTACTGCTGGGGGAGCACAAGGCCCTGCTGGGAACTGTGCAACAACCAACAGCAGGACACCACTGACTGACATCCTGAAAGACAACTTGCACTCCCTGCAATGGAAGCACGTTCCATGGTGGGATATCTGGCTGGGTGGGAAGGAGGACTCACAGCACTGACCATAGTTACAAGCAACTCCCCTCACACACCCCCTCAACACTAAATCCACATAACACACCTGGGAGAATGCAATGCCTCACATCCTAACTGAAGATCCAACAAAGAACCACCACCTTGGGTTATGCTGTGTGAAGCACAGGGACACTCTTGGGACTTGTAGCCAAACAACTGCCAGGACAACACTCCCAGCCATCCTGTCAGCACAGGCACCCCACCCCACAGGGAAGCTGAGTCAAAAGGAAGGAAGGATGGGCATGCTGGGAAGGGGGGTGGAGGCAATAGCATGATGGGAGTGGTAGTCACAGATATTGGTCAGCCTCACAATTGGCCCATCAACACCACCCTGAACCATGCTCACATCACAGGAAGTGGAAAAGGACTCACAAGATGGCTGACACTGGGTACTGCTGGGGGAGCACAAGGCCCTGCTGGGAACTGTGCAACAACCAACAGCAGGACACCACTGACTGACATCCTGAAAGACAACTTGCACTCCCTGCAATGGAAGCACGTTCCATGGTGGGATATCTGGCTGGGTGGGAAGGAGGACTCACAGCACTGACCATAGTTAGAAGCACCTCCCCTCACACACTCCCTCAACACTAACTCCACATAACCCACCTGGGAGAATGCAATGCCTCACATCCTAACTGAAGATCCCACAAAGAACCACCACTCTGGGTTATGCTGTGTGAAGCACAGGGACACTCTTGGGACTTGTAGCCAAACAACTGCCAGGACAACACTCCCAGCCATCCTGTCAGCACAGGCACCCCACCCCACAGGGAAGCAGAGTCAAAAGGAAGGAAGGATGGGCATGCTGGGAAGGGGGGTGGAGGCAATAGCATGATGGGAGTGGTAGTCACAGATATTGGTCAGCCTCACAATTGGCCCATCAACACCACCCTGAACCATGCTCACATCACAGGGAGTGGAAAAGGACTCACAAGATGGCTGACACTGGGTACTGCTGGGGGAGCACAAGGCCCTGCTGGGAACTGTGCAACAACCAACAGCAGGACACCACTGACTGACATCCTGAAAGACAACTTGCACTCCCTGCAATGAAAGCACGCTTCATGGTGGGATAACTGGGCTGGGGGAGAAGGAGGCCCGGATGGCAAGCAAATACCACCAATGCTGGTCATGCACACACCTCAACATTCACATTGACATGCCACAGGTTGGCAGGACAATGTGCTACACCAATATCACTCTCTGACTGTCACAATTTAGGAGAATGCAATGTCCAGGCCCACATCCAGAGGTACAGTCACAACTCTCAGGTGTTTGAACAATTGATGCCAGTAGAAACATAACATACAATCTGTGTCTCTCCCCAAAACAGGTGATGATGGAGACACAGCAGCAGACGAGGAGGAGTCCCTGTCCCACGCTCCGGTGAACACTGAGCTCACTGGTGTGGATCAGCCTCTGCACTCCTCGGATGGCGAAGAACCAGCTGGACCCTCCGGTGTGAGTCATCATGCAGCACCAGCAGGACCAACATCTGCACCCCCTGCACCCACCCCTCCAACAACTGCCAACACACAGGCCACCCCTGCCAACACGGACAGACCAAGGAACACAGATGACAACAGCGCAGGGACCCAGACCCAAACTGGAGCTGGTGACAACGAGCCCAGGAACAACACCCAAGTGGGCCCACGGTCACCTGGGTGTGCCACCGCAGGTACTGCACGTGTCGCCAGGGGTGGTGAGAGGGGTGGTAGACATAGGTCGCTCTTTGCAGAAGGGTCTGGACTGCATGATGACCCACAACTGGCACGCATCGCGGATGCGTACCAGACTAGCACCGGAGAGGTCAGCCAGGTAGTGGGGATCCTCAAGGACATACAACAGCAGCAGGCTGCCCATCATGCCCGCTTGGACTCCCACATGTCCCGTGTCGAGACACACATGTCACATGTCGAGACACACATGTCACATGTTGAGACACACATGTCTGGCATGGAGTCCAAGTGGGACACATTGGAACAACTGACAGCGGTGCATAGGGACATACTGACATGCCTCCGCCAGATCAGCACCAACATGGCCTCACCTCCCTGTGTGCCCAGAACATCTGCTGCTGAAACAACTGAAAATGCCACAGGGAGGGAGGAGGACTCTGGCAGAGAGTCCCCTGCACCGCCGCAGCCTGCACCTGAGGTCCCCCAAGAAGAGGGGCCGTCCGAGGAGGCCAAACTGAGAGGCCGATGGCCATCTACATCCCCCAGGAAGCCAACACCTGTTCTGGAACTTTTCCTCTGTGTGCAAACTGCACGCCCTGTCGAAGCCAACCCAACTCTCCACATGATATGGGGAGCTATAGTTGGCCAAATTTATCAGATGACTGTGGACTTTACTCTGGACATTTCAGCTACCAAGACTTCCGAATCACATGGGAACTTTGGATTCCAATTTCTATGTACAGCACCCACCATCCTGTGCACCATCCTCACACCTGTATGTAAATAAACTCACAAATACACCATATCTGCCTCTGTTGTGATTCCAACGTGCTCTCTGTCATGGAGATGGTGATCAGAAAAATGACACTGTGCATGCTAACTGCTACAGCAAGTCCAACACCGTCATGTCAGTCATGGCAACGTGACACATATGAGGGAGACACACCACTAGGGCTACACAACACAGACACCAGGGCCATCGGACTCATCGCCCACAGTGATGTTGCCAGGAAATACAGTGGAATGCACAGACACCACACCTATTCAGAGTCTGTGTCAACTAGCCCACAGGTGCAGTAAGCAAATGTCAGTCAGATGTGTGACTACAGACAACGCACATCCCAAAGAGAAGCACAGGTTTATTACACATTTGCAACATGTTGTTTCCACTACAAATGCTAGCTAATCTAACCTGGCTGTGGCCACAAAGTCAAAAAGTGCAGAAGATAGAAAGTCCAGGGGTGTGTGGCACATCACCTGTAGGGAAACGACTGGTTCCACCTTGGAAGTTGAATCATGGATTCATGGGATCCAAGTTGATCAAACAACTCCGGCAGCACCCTGTGAAGGACAGACATGACACACAGTCAAAACCACTGTAGAACAGCACAGAACGGCAATACTCATGTCTAATACATGTCACGAGATAACTACACAAAACCAAGTTAGCATGTCAACACTGTTGGGCAGTACAGACCACCTGCAAGGACACATCGCTGCACGCATCCAGTCAAGTAGCACATGGACACACTCAAACAGCACCAGAGCACCACACACACATATCATGCAAACTCAAATCATTGACATTACAACCCTCTGGAGACTCACATTCAGCTGAAGAAGTTGGTGATGAGCTGTGTGCGGACATCACCATCATCATCATCATCTTCTTCACTGGCATCGTGACCCAGGCCAGGATCTTCCACAGGTGGCAGACGTTGGTCATCGTCATCCAGGATGAGAGGCAACTCCTTCCGCACTGCCAGGTTGTGTAGCATGCAGCAGACGATGACAATCTTGCACACCTTTGCTGGGGCATATGGGAGGGCCCCTCCTGTCTTGTCCAGGCAGCGAAGCGGCTCTTCGGGAGACCAAAGGTCCGCTCAATCACCCTCCTCATCCGACCATGTGCCTCATTGTAGCGCATCTGGGCTGGTGTCACAGGGTTCCTGAGGGGTGTCAGCAACCACGGCATGTTGGGGTATCCCGAGTCACCTACAGACAGACAATTGCACATTAGCCGATTTGAAAATGTGTGCGAGAAAACAACATAGCAGAACACACACAGTGGTACAAAGTCAGTACACACCAACAAGCCAGGCACGCTGGTTTGGCATCTGTGACATCATCCTCGGGATGCGACTACTCCTCATCACGTAGGCATCGTTGGCCGAACCGGGGAAATGGGCACACACATGTGTGATGGTCATATCTGCAAGACATACCACCAGAGCATTGATCGAATGGTAATGTTTACGGTTCCGGTATGCCTGCTCATGTGCCTGTGGTGGTATCAAAGCCACATGTGTCCCATCAATGGAGCCAATTACATGTGGCATCCTCCCCAGGGCATAGAAGTCACTCTTGACGTCAGTGAGTCGTTGACGTGTTGGGAAATAGATGTACTGGTTCAGGTATCTCAACATTGCCCCCAAAACATCGCGTAGCACACGGCTGAACATAGTCTGTGACATCCCACCGACAGTCGCCACAGTGTGTTGAAAGGTACCGGTGGCAAAGAAATGTAGGACTGCCACCTTCACCTTGGGGGTCAGCGCTGTAGGATACGGACGGCCAGGCTGCAAATGTGGGTCCAACCGCACTGCCAAATCCTCAATCAGCTGCCTGGTGAAGCGGTACCGTCGGATGCTGTCACGTTCCACCATCGTTGCCAGGTCTGGGAATGGTCGATGGACAGCAGGAGCCCTGCAGTGCATAGGTGAAGAAAGCAAGATTGTCAGTCACCCCACCTATGTGCCGTTCACCATACTCAATTTCACATGATACATCATTAACAAACACAAGTACTTGATGTGTGTGTCATTCTGTTTGGACATATATGGCACCTACATGGACATAATCTAACATCTCTGTTCAACAAGTGTTGACAACAGGTTCCAGGGTGTGCTATGGGAAACCATTAGGCTGTGTCACAGTACCCATTTACTGCTCTCACGTTCGACCCACATACCACAGTGACATGTCTGGACAGATGCTCCACAGGCATCACAGCTCATTGACAGGTAGATTCCCAGGGACCCTGTCTTGCCACATGGACACTGGCATGACATGGCGTATCATGTACACGTCAGAAAAACAAACATGACACCCACAGTTAGTGGCCCCTATAGCCTCTGCAGGACAGACATGAACGTCTGTGACACACACACACACAACATCAAAGTTCATGCACAAACCACGTGGATGTGGAGACTGTCTCCCATTGTGCACATGGAGTCAGAGACATGTGAAACACAACATGCACACAGACTGCGGAGGGACAACACTATTGTGGCAATGGGCCACCCTGTGACGTACATGCCTTCCCACATGTGAGCCTGGGGGTATGTGACATGTCATACACATACACAACCTGGAAATGTGACCATGACACATGCTCCAAAATGAAAAGTTGCACACCACAGTGGTCAGGTGCACAACACACAAAGGACCCTGTCCCCATGAACACGTGCACAGCCTGGGTGTGTCTGCCCCCAAGTGCCACCCCAAAACCACATGTTCACCCACATACACAGATAAGGTTATGCTGCCACACATGCCTTAGATACAGTGTGGACTGGGTGTGGTGTTGTAGGTGTGCCCCTGAGTCCCTGGAAAGTATATGTGGCTGGCATAGGTTCACCAGTGACCAGCATGGTGACATATGCGTGTGACCTGTCCAGGGACGCGTTGTAGAGCAATGGACCGATCGGTGTGCCCGTACGGCCCATTGCATTGGATGTGAGCGAGTGCGCGTTGTATCCCAGGTACGCGTTGTACAGCAATGGACCCGATCGGTGTGCCCGGCTGGCCCATTGCATATGATGTGGCTGCGTTGTATCCAGGCAGCGTTGAACAGCAATGGACCGATCGGTGTGCCCGGCCGGCCCATTGCATATGATGTGAGCGGAGTGCGCGTTGTATCCCAGTGCAGCGTTGTACAGCAATGGACCGATCGGTGTGCCCGGCCGGCGCATTGCATATGATGTGTGCGTGAGTGCGCGTTGAACAGCAATGGACCGATCGGTGTGCCCGGCCGGCCCACTGCATATGATGTGAGCGGGTACGCGTTGTATCCCGAGTACGCGTTCTACAGCAATGGACCGATCGGTGTGCCCGGCCGGCCCATTGCATATGATGTGGCGGGTGCGCGTTATATCCCGAGTACGCGTTGTAACAGCAATGGACCGATCGGTGTGCCCGGCCGGCCCATTGCATATGATGTGTGCGGGTACGCGTTGTATCCCGAAATACGCGTTGTACAGCAGTGGACAGAACGGTGCGCACACATTGGCTGGGGCCTGGCATGGCAACGGACGCGTTTTCGAAGCTCCAACGAGTCTGATGCAGTGAATTCAGTTGGCCAGCCACAACAATGTTGCAGAATCATGGGTGTCATGAAGTTGAAGATTTGAAGGATGCTGTGGGCGTGTATTAGTGCTGCTATTCCATGGATTGGTCAGATTCAGAAGATGCAAACGACTTGGACCTATCACTTTGGACACATGGGACAGTATCTGCCTCTGCAGCACCCATATAATGCTGGCTGTTCCCCTGAGAGCTCACTTGCCTGCACTACATGCTCCAGGACGACATCTGCCACCAACACTGCTGCTGTTTATGCATCCTCTGGCTCCTGCAATGGCACGTACTGTGGAGAGAGCCCCAGCCTTCAGCCTTGAGGAGAACCAGGCCCTGCTGGTCATCCTCCTTCCACAGTACAGCAAGCTGTATGGGAAACCAGGGGAGCAGGTGAGTGTGCTGTCCACTGCCTCACTAATTGTGCATGTTGTCTGACTAGCAGGACTTTCAGTGTGCACACCACTGGCTAGCATGCCCACTGAGTAGTTGTCACACCACAAAGTGTGTAGTTACATGCACTGAACTGGTACAGTGCAGTAACAGTGCATTCCAACTAGGTTTACTTCCCATGCAATGATACCATGTAGTGACTGCTGGCAAACTGTTCATAGCCATTGTTGGACTGCCTGTGTACATCATATGCCCCTGTGATTGAGACATGTATATCCAACTGTGTGATGCACGTATATGTTGCATGTGTAGTAATGGCCTTTTCACTTTGTCATCCTCACAGGTTGATGCCCACCAGAAGCAGGAAATCTGGCTGACCATCGCCCGGAAAGTAAGATCCGTGGGGGTCTACAGGCGCAGGATCTGCAACTGCCAGAAGAGGTGGCAGGACCTTCGTGGCTGGACCCGGAGGATCGCAAGGGTCCAGCTGAAGCTGTCGCCTCCTCGCAGGAGGGCGGACACCGGACCCTGACCCCCACATGCTCCGGATCCTGGCGGTGGTCTTCCCTGACCTGGATGGGCAGCTGAAGGACAGACAGCAGCAAGGAGGGGGTGAGTCCATGACTGCACTGTGCACTTTGTCTGACATGCTATGTGCCCTCCTCTGGCCTGGTTAAACTTCCACAGTACATCAGTCATGTGGTCCAGGACCCATGTCCCTCATTTGTGACATGCCCACTTCTCCTCTGATACGCATATGTGTGGCCCTTATAGTCAGGAAATTGTGTCATTTGAGGACTGTGTCATTGCATTTTGCTTTGTTCAAGGTGGGGGACAGCATTTGTTCCCGTGACTATGTTGTGCGATTCATGGGTGGGTCAATTGCTTACACAATGCCTAAGTTCTGACATGTAATCTGGGTGTAACTTTGATATGTGGTCCGCTTGCTGCTCTGACTCACCACATGTCCCTGGGGAATTAGGCACACACCCATGCTGCTGGTGGGAACAATGTTTGGGCCTCAGGAGTATGTGTATCCAGTGTGTCACACATGCTTAGCCACCTGCCTACTGTCCAGGACTCATCCCTCTTACAGGTGGAGCTGGACAGTCATGCCTACTCCAGGGCATGCAATACACTCTGTACTCCCACTCCCGTGTATCATCTGGCATGTTGTGATCAGTGAAATGTACCCTCAGGTGTCTGCCTCTGTCTCATTGTGCTGTGTCTTCGTTGTCAGGACTACTGGTATGTTTATCGGTTAGGGCTCAGCATGCCATCTGAGATGTGACCATGATAGACGATACTTCTGTGACTTATAGGTGTCTGATCACTTGACTGTGCACACAGGTGTTTGCGACTGTGACTTTCAGGCAGCTGTATTGTCATTCACAGCACACTGTGAGGTGCTCATGTTCAGAGAGTTGTGTTTCATGTCCCCCATATGTCCAGTTGGTATGACGTGGACAAATAGTAGTACAGATGATGTGGTATTTGGGGGATGGACATGTGCACTTGTCAGTCACATAACTTGCATTCCCCATGCCCTCGGATTGTGACACAGTGCAGACTGTTGTTGGCTGGCTGCCATGGCCATGTGACTTGAGACAGTAATGTATGACTTTGCACGCATTCCTGTGTCATGGCATTAAACTTCCTGAGACTGATCCTGCAGGGGAGTGACATGTGCAACATGCACCCCATTGTGGCATTGACTATCCGGACATGGGTGCATCATGGTGTCTGGTGCTGGTATGCATCACATGCATTTCTATTTAGACTCTGGCCATCCCTTTATCCGGACACCTGCACTGACTCAGTGGCAAGAGATGTGATGTGTGCATGTTCACATACTTCACCGTGTTCCCTGCAATGTCCAACAACTGTGTAGGTGGTGCATGTGTCCACACTGGGGTCTTACCATCAGACAGGCACCAGACAGATGGGTGCAAGGGCAGGAGGGGTGTGAGTCCCATGGTTGACCATCAGACTGACAATTGGCTTCCCGAATCTGTGTGAGGACTTTAGGCAATGTTCAACTAAGGATGCCAGGGCTTGCTCTGTAATGTGCTGTACTTACTGTGGTGTGTGCGGTCAGTGCAGGTGACTGATGTTTGTCTGTTTCCTAATTGTTTGCAGATACATCCACGGCCACAGGAGGGGACAGCTCCATGGACCAGGAGGAGCAGCGGAGCCAGACTGGGTCAGCATCGGACGAGTGGTCAGAGGGACCCAGTGGCACGGAGGGCGAGGGGAGCAACACCGAGGAGTCCTCAGCACCATCCACCTCAGCTGAGCACCACAGCAGCTCGGAGGATGACTCCCTTGTGGAGGCGGGTCTCAGCAGCCACCAAAGGCCAGCTAGTCTGTCTGGCCCCGCCACCACCACCACCACCACCACCCTCCCATTGGCTCCCATTCCTGAGGTCCGTGGAGGCTCCCGTACTCGGGAGCGTGTCTCCTTCGTGCCAGGCACCGCACCCCCTGCCCCTGTGTCCCCTGCTGCCCTGAGTGAGGAGTCTGTGTACCTCCTTCGGCAGCTCCATGTAGGGCAGACAGCAATGCTGAGTGTCCTCCATGCACACACCACTCTGTTGACACAGCTGGTGTCGTTCATGGAGGAGCATCTCGACGGGTATGTCTGCCCTACAGAGGAGCAATAAGTCCATGGACTCCTCCCTGACGGCAGCAGTGTCCCTCCTCCAACAGTCCCTCACCCCTCCCGCCTCTGCCCCATCCACACATCCTGCCCCCCTAAATGTCCAAAGCACATGCACACCTGCACAGTCACCCAAACACACAGACACGAGCAGCACAGACACACCCAAGAGAAAGGCAAGACGTGCACACAAACATCCTCAGGGGACTGATACCACAGACACAGGGGATGGGGAACACACACACACACAGGCAACCACAGTCACTCCGCAATCCTCAAGATCCTCTCCCTCCAAGACCCCTTCCCTTGCCTCACCTGCAACCCCACCTGATCAGCAGCTCTTCCTCTGTGACCTCGGCCTCTTCCCCTCCAATCCCGCTGATCCAGCATACCGGGGAAGAGGAAGTCCACCCACACAGAGGGAGTGCCCCTCGCCCCCGGACACCCTCCCCCAGGTGCAGGCAGAGTGAGCCCCCACCCGCAAGTCCCCCGGTCCTGGAAGAGCAAGACCCCGCCACCGCCCTGCAAGTCAACCACCCAGTCTCTCACCTCCATCCCCCAGGCCACCACTCCACAGGTTCCACCGCCACACCCTGCCCCAGGTTCCCCCACACACTGATACCGCATCCCCAAACTGCTTAGGCCCTCCCCCTGCCACTTGCTCTTCCACCCCAAAACCAGACGCTCTGCCTGTTTGTGCCACTGGTGTGGAGACCGTGTCCCCCCTCTGTCCTGCCCAGCTCTTCTGCCCCCTTCCACTACCTTGGAGTCATGCACTGCGGTGGAGTCCACAACCACCCCGTCTGACTCGGGCACTGCATTGGGGACCCAGTCCACTCCATCTGACCAGCCCACTGCAGTGGTTGCAGCACCAACACCATCTGACTTGAGCCCTGCGGTGGTGCCAGCCCCCTGAGTCAGACACCTCCACTGCAGTTGCCGGTGACACTCCTGCACCCACCTCCCCTTCACTGCCTCCTTCTGGCATCCCCTGATCCTGTCCCTGCGGTGCCTGGCCTGCCCCTCGTATGCCCCTCCAAGGGGGATGTCCCCTGTCCGTACCTGTGCAGGCAAGCAATTGTTGACAAGTTGTCACACATCACCCTGTTGGGACTGTATATTTGGACTGGCCATTGGCCTTAGTTTATTTTGGACTTTTGATTTGAGTTGCACACTTGCTGAATAAAGCCTCTTTTTGTTTACTTGTGGTTAATCTTTGGAGGTACATGATGTAGATGTGTAGAATCATGCATTTGCTGTTGTAATAGTGTTCAGATCAGGTAAATGAAGTTTTGCTGTGATGGGCTCCATGTGGTCCATGGGATATGTGTCCTAATCTAGTCTGGATCTATAGCATCCTTTGCTGCAGTCTGAGGGTGTAATGTTCAGCATTTGACACAGGGATGTACGTTTAGCATTTGTAGATTACCATCTTTGTCCTACACTGATGCACATCTGGTGGGCTTACCACTGTCCAATGTTCCTAGTACCCTGACTGTGTGCCCGTCTCCAATGGACATGCAGTTTAGCACATCAAATTTGGAGGACTCATCTGTGTACACAGTGCAAGTTGATTGACACGTGCCTTGGGTGTATGCAGATGACTGACGTGACACTCCCGTGCCCAGGCTGATATGAGCAGAGCCTTCAGTGTGTTATAGTTGTTGACTCACTGACCGAGTGTTCTGCTGACATGTTTGAGTCGTGCACAGACAAGGTTTGGCACAGCTGACCTTCCACAGGAGTGGAGTGCCCTCATGGCAGTGCGTGATTCCGTGATATAGGCTGTGCCCGTGTTGTGTGTTGTGTAGGCATGTCTGTGCGTGTTCCCTTCTCCTTTTCCTACACAGGCTGTGTCCCTACGGATGTTCCTGTTTGTGATGCTTGCTGAGTTGTTCTGTGTTCATCCAGCATCTTGGACCTGGTTTCTCCGGGATGTGGGTGCATGGCAAACTAATGTTCATGAGGTTGTCATCCCTAGTTGTCTTTGTTGTCAGGGCTGGGGATGTGGGCATAACGCAGATGGGACACAGTCAGGATTCCTCTTGGCACTTGTTGGTTACACGAGTAATGTGATTTTCTGTTTGTGTATGCTTTCAGTGATT
The DNA here is from genome assembly GCA_963921515.1 of Calotriton arnoldi. Lineage (NCBI taxonomy): Eukaryota > Metazoa > Chordata > Amphibia > Caudata > Salamandridae > Calotriton > Calotriton arnoldi. The sequence goes on along the minus strand of CAWUFW010003068.1, from coordinate 90,589 downwards.
GTGACACGTTGTGTGTGTGACTGCTGCCACTCCTCAGGGTCAGAGCTGCAATGTTGGGAGTTGTCTATGTGTGTCCTTTGTGGGTCAGCTTGGCTTCTTCATTGGTGTGTGACTATGGCCAGGATCCCATTGTTTGGGGTGGATTTCACGTCATGCCCATGTACGGCATACTGTGCAGTGTGTCAGACATTCACAAGTATTGTTGACTGGCCATGTGTGATGTGTTTCTGCACCTTATTTCCCCCACCACCCTGGGATTGTCATGGGTGCATGTGCAATGTCAGCAGTCCATGTGAGCTTCACTGCTGCACATTGGTGGAGTTCAAGGTGTGTGGCGTTGAGTGTGGGCAAATGTGAGTTGTTGCACGGCTGGGGCACTACCTCCATATTTTCCTTGGCTGGCAGGCCATGCTGAGTGCTTTGTGCTTGTATAGGTGTGATGGTAGTTTGTTGCTCAGGACACATGGCTGTGGTTCACAGTGTGGATGACATCTACCTTTGTCATCACAGTGTGATTGTCATGCAGGCTAGTGTCACCACAATGTGGGGTCCCTGGGGGTAGTGCTGTGGTGGTTCTGTCTCTTGCTGTGTTTGTTGCTGTTCCTACAAGCTTGTGTGACATGTGTAATTTGGGCTCCCTCTCATCTCACAATGCCTGTTTGCCCACATAGGGAATCCAATCCATGAGTTACTTTTGTATGTGACTGTGTTGACATCTGTGTATTAGTGAATCTGGCCTCCTCATGTGTTGTGTGTTTGCCTGGGGACACTGGCACACAACCCCCTCACCTGTTGTGTATGATATGCAGTGTGAGTCTGCCTGTTTGTGTTTGTGCATTTGCACCACTGCATTGGCATATCTTTAGTTTGCCATTGGCTGTATGTTGTTTGTTGGCTTTCCCCTGCTGGCCCTGGGACTGCTAGGTCATCAGTCAGCACATTCATCATGGTTAGTATATCCCATTGCTGCCATGGTATGGTATTTGTTCACCTGACATCTACAGTCTCCACAGGATATCTACATTTGTGTGTCCATTGGTGCATATATGTGGATCTGCATTATGATGCTCACTTCTGTCATTGTGTTATTTGTGAATGTAGACAATGTGGACCCCCATGGCTGATGTTTGTGTGCACATGGCCAGAACGATGTGTCATTGGCACTGCACTGCTTGCCTCACACAATCTATGTTGCTATGGGACACAAGCACTACAATGCCACTGTAGTGTTTGGTGTTGTGTGGCCAGGAATAATCCCTGCAGTTTTGTTTTTGCAGCTTTTACCAGGACTACACTTACCTTTTGGGCACTGTGGTGATGGGGCTTTGGGCCCCATTGCCACACTGTTCAAAATGTGCTTCAGCTATGGAGCACACACTTACCTTTGGGCACTGTGGTGATGGGGCTTTGGGCCCCATTGCCACATTGTTCAAAATGTGCTTCAACTATGGAGCACACACTTACCTTTTGGGCACTGTGGTGATGGGGCTTTGGGCCCCATTGCCACACTGTTCAAATGTGCTTCAGCTATGGAGCACACACTTACCTTTTGGGCACTGTGGTGATGGGGCTTTGGGCCACATTGCCACAGTGGTCATAGTCTGCTTGCATTGTGTAGGCCACACACACAATTATGTGTGACACATGTGTTAGGGGGTCACATTGTATGTTCAATGTCATGTTCAGTGTTGTATGCATTTGACACAGACCACACACGCTTGTCATGGTGTTGGGGGTGGGATGTAATTTACAGACAGTCCTTATGTGGGAGTATGCTAGTTGTATCATGCATTACCCGTTCTATGAATAGGGGTGGTTGTGGTGACAGGCATCTAGCCCCCCATGAGTGGGGATGGTAGTAGTGGTAGGCATCCAGCCCCCCATGAGTGGGAATGGTAGTAGTGGTAGGCATCCAGACCCCCATGAGTGGGGATGGTAGTAGTGGTAGGCATCCAGCCCCCCATGGGTGGGGATGGTAGTAGTGGTAGGCTTCCAGCCCCCCATGAGTGGGGTTGGTAGTAGTGGTAGGCATCCAGCCCCCATGAGAGGGGATGCTAGTAGTGGTAGGCATCCAGCCCCCATGAGTGGGGATGGTAGGTAGTGGTAGGCATCCAGCCCCCATGAGTGGGGATGGTAGTAGTGGCAGGCATCCAGCCCCCATGAGTGGGGATGGCAGTAGTGGTAGGCATCCAGCCCCCATGGATGGGGATGGTAGTAGTGGCAGGCATCCAGCCCCCATGAGTGGGGATAGTAGTAGTGGTAGGCATCCAGCCCCCCATGAGTGGGGATGGTAGTAGTGGTAGGCATCCAGCCCCCATGAGTGGGGATGGTAGTAGTGGCAGCGCATCCAGCCCCCATGAGTGGGGATGGTAGTAGTGGTAGGCATCCAGACCCCCATGAGTGGGGATGGTAGCAGTGACAGCCATCCAGCCCCTATGGGTGGGGATGGCAGTAGTGACAGGCATCCAGCCCCCATGAGTGGGGATGGTAGTAGTGGTAGGCATCCAGCCCCCATGAGTGGGGATGGTAGTAGTGGTAGGCATCCAGACCCCCATGAGTGGGGATGGTAGTAGTGACAGGCATCCAGCCCCCTATGGGTGGGGATGGCAGTAGTGACAGGCATCCAGCCCACCCTGAGTTGGGGTGGTGTTAGTGGTAGGCATCCAGCCCCCTACGGGTGGGGATGGCAGTAGTGACAGGCATCCAGCCCACCCTGAGTGGTGATGGTAGTAGTGACAGCCATCCAGCCCCCATGAGTGGGGATGGCAGTAGTGGCAGGCATCCAGGCCCCCATGAGTGGGGATGGCAGTAGTGACAGGCATCCAGCCCCCATGAGTGGGGATGGTAGTAGTGGTAGGCATCCAGCCCCCATGAGTGGGGATGGTAGTAGTGGTAGGCATCCAGCCCCCATGAGTGGGGATGGTAGTAGTGACAGGCATCCAGCCCACCCTGAGTGGGGATGGTAGTAGTGGCAGGCATCCAGCCCCCATGAGTGGGGATGGCAGTAGTGACAGGCATCCAGCCCCCCATGAGTGGGGATGGTAGTAGTGGCAGGCATCCAGCCCCCATGAGTGGGGATGGTAGTAGTGGTAGGCATCCAGCCCCCATGAGTGGGGATGGTAGTAGTGACAGGCATCCAGCCCACCCTGAGTGGGGATGGTAGTAGTGGTAGGCATCCAGCCCACCCTGAGTGGGGGTGGTGTTAGTGGTAGGCATCCATGCCCCTATGGGTGGGGATGGTAGTAGTGGCAGGCATCCATCCCCCTATGGGTGTGTATGGCATTGGTGATGGCCATCCCGCCCCTATGGTTCTGCTGTTGCTAGTGTACGTCATTTGTGCATCCCTATGTGTGTGTGACATATTTCGGGTACGTGTCGTTTGTTTGTGTTGTGGGTGTTTGACTTACCGTCTGCGCCGTACGCGTCCGTACCGGTCCCGGTCATAGATGTAGAGTATTGGTAGGACCTCTGCGATGGGATTCATGGTTGGGTCGTCTCGTTCGGGTTTCTCGTGGCTTCGACTCGTACTCGTCGCTGGCTTGTTCATCTCGTCGCCGTGGATCGTCTTGTGGCGCGAATCGGAGCTTATGTGCAGCTCTCCCGGATGCTCAAGCGTGCCGGGCGTAGCGGCGAGTTCGGCGCGTACGGAAGACGCATCGTACTAGTCCGGCCGGAAGGTGCTGTGTATTTGGTTCCGTGCGACTCGATTTGGCGTTTACGGATCTGGCTCGGGCGGGGAACAGGAGCTGGAATGGGTAAGTACGGCTCGCTCGGAATCTGGGCTGTTATGCGCATCGTACTTGTTCGTTCGGTAGAGTGTTCGAGTCGGTCGGAAAACACGCGTTCGGCTGGTATTTTTTCCGGACGAATACTGTTAGGTGCGCTTCCGGCCGACATCGGAATCGACCCCTTTGTCTTGAAATGCGACATCTGTCAGCAGATGAAAGGCTCCACCGTAACATGCCCAGCACAGACACCATTACTGAAATCAGACAAACCTCTTGCATGTGTTTATTTGGACCACTGCGGGCCCCTACAATCTGATGGGTCCAAGAAATACATCATGGTTGCAGTGGATTCCTGCTCTAGATTCCTATGGGTTTGGCCTCAGTGCTCGGCTGACGCTCGAACTGTTATAAAAGATTTGCGAGTCTTTATCGGCACATACGCAGTTGTCACGTTACATTCTGACCGTGGTCCGGCGTTTAGCTCTCGGGCTTACAAAGAGGCCATGGAAGGAATGGGCGTAGCATTGCGGTACTCCTCTCCGTACCATCCCGAGGGAAATTCTGTTGTGGAGAGGAAAAACTGAGACTTAAAGCAATCTTTAACAGCTAGGGTATTAGGCAAGGGTGGTAGATGGGTCGATCACCTTTATTGGGTACAGCGAGCGATCAATAATCAGCCAAGAAGCTCTCTAGGGGGTGTCACTCCTTACGAGGTCCTATTTGGGACAAGAATGTGGGTACCTGATCTTGATTGTGAAGGCACAGTGGCAGATGAAAAACCATTTGATATCCATGATCGTTTGGCTGTTTTACAGGATCTAAATGAATCCAGGACACAACAAAGTGACGTGCTCCAGAAACAGGCCGCCACTGAGGAAGTCAAGGCAGTAACAGCAAGACCTGTCTGGATCCCAAAAGTCGGGGATCTGGTCAGAGAAAAGATTGCTGACAAGAAAGAATTTGGGCCATCCTACAGAAAACCTGTACCGGTCCTAGCAATCCAAGGCACAAGAACTGTACTTCTGACACCTCTTGCTGGAAAAAAGGAGAAAAGATTTGTCTCAATCGACTTAATCAAACCACCCTATGGGGCCGATACTAAACAGTAGGCCACGTGGACTCCACAGTAGCAGACGCCCTCCTCTCGCTACAATCCAAGAAGTTCAAACAGAAAGACTCATCACGTTTGAAGAGCCACCTGTTCGGAATGAAGGACTGAGCAATGATGCTATGGAACTCGTTCCACTTCAACAAGAAAATCATCTTCAAAATGAAAATCAACTTAACAACCAAGTTGCAATCAGACCGACTACAGACATCTACGTCAATGTGCCTCGTCAAGAGCAAAATCCGATTTCAACAAATCCCGATGCAATTCCAACAATTGATCGAACTGCTTCTGGCTATTTCATGAACTTTGATACGTTTTCACTGGATCCAAGCGAACCGGAAAAGACGCAAGCCAAAAATCACTCCAACCGAAACTCAATGACTTTTCGAACTTTTTAGAAAGACTTACCTGGTGTCACCTTGGATAGAACTATGGTATATCACTGCGATTTTATTTTTTCATTTTCTGGCTAGGTTTAATAATAACTTTTAGTATGCTTTTTAATGGACGATACCTCCAGCAAAGCTCTACAGCCCAAAGAGTCAATTTGATTTTAAAACCACACCAGTCTTCACATCGTGAACCAAGAGACTTGTCCTCAGTGAACATCACAGCAGTTCCTATACCGGACGGTATAGTATGGGACAAGATTGATTATGATGTATTCGGTCCGACTGAACTTTTAAAGCTTAAACATGTATTTAAAATTTCTTTAAATGATATCATTACCTCCAATACATTTTCTGATGATTGGGACACTGATACTGTGAACAATTTAATGTCTGATTTAGAAAAAACTGCTGCATTTCCGAACAATGAAATGTTAGAAGGTACTTCAGACTATGATACATTGTACTGTTAGCAGCAATATGGTCATCATTTCTTACACAAGTCTATAACACCTAGAAATGTATTTGAGTACCACCAGTGGGAACACTGCCCAACACCTCCAAAAGGTAGTTTGCAAGCATTTGCACAGAAATTCACATACTTCTCAGGGTTTAAAACATCAGACCCAAAGCCTTTTTATCATAAAATGGCGAAAATTTCAGCTCAGAAAATTATGTTAACAAACACCAAACATATTTACTCTGCATCCTTTTTGAACCAGTTGTCAAAACAGGGTTTCGATCTATGAAAAGACACAATAGATTCAAAATCGATCTGGGGTTCTAGGGACTGGCAAGTCCAGGGAATAGAAACACTTTTTAGAGCATGCATCATTCCGCAGCAGATAATATTTCTGAATGAAACTGTGCAACAAACAACCTGTCTTGGATTAGCCAAAGGCAAGCAAATGAACACACCGGGTTTTCCAACACCATCGCAGATGGGTGGGGGGCAGAATTCAACTACACATGGGGTGAGATTAGATGACATTTTCCAGAACAACAGATCAGATCCTGATTGGACAGAATGGCTGGTTTGGCCCATTGACACAAACAAATGTCAGCAGAGATTTATGAATACAACCGAAGGGTTTAGTATCCATAGGCCAGACCCACGCTATGTACAGAGACATCACCCGGGGGTAGTGACATCCTATAGTGTTGGGAAGTTGTGCCTTGATTGGCTAGAGACCTCAACACTCACAGAAGTGAAGCACCACTTGACCTTACTCACACCTGACATGGATCTTAGAGATTTCTACTAGGACCCAGGAAACAACGTCAGAAATGTTTCATATATGCAGGCCTTTATGTCTACTATAATGAGAACTGGAAAATATCCCAACAAGAGGCAGCAGAAAGGATACGGGAGATAGACCGTATTAACTTAGAAAAGGCATTAGCTGTAGTGGATAATGGGTTAACAACTTTGACCTCCAGGATTTACTCCTTGGGCAACATTGTGTCTTTGGCGATCGACATTTTAGAACAAGATCTGGCCTTGTTACAACACGGGCAATCTCAGCTACGTCCTATTATGATGTTAAGCTGGACGCTGCAATCTTTGCGTGCAGGCTATGTGCCCTGGCGTTTTATAAACACCACGTCGCTGTTTTCAGAATACAATCTAACTGATAAACAGACAGAAATGGCACAAAGGGGAGCCAAATATACAATGTTGCGTATTGAGAAACTGGAAAGGCTACCTTTCACTGTAGCCGAATCACCATCAACAGAATGGCTAATTTATGGCCAAATCACTCTGCCGGTCACTACGTTTCAGTTTCAATATTGCCTTGAGCAAAGGCAGGCAAATATGAAAAAATGGGTAAGGGATACATTAAGGAATCTTGGGAGTTACCATATAGATACCAATGCCGGAATGGGGATCGAGAAGTGTATCTGTGTGGTACAAACTGCAAGAACGCTTTAAGCGGTTCTCTCATGTGTCATATTTCTCTACACAGAGCCTGCAGTGGTTCAGTGGCAAACCTATCTTGTCACATGTCAGGGACCCCAGCAGCCATGATCACGCCGGTTTTCAAGCTGCTCTCGAATGGGAATTACTTAATGCTAAATGATCAAGGTTGATGTGGGATGCTTCCGGGCGTCGCATATCTAGTCACTGTTAGCTCCAGGGTTACTTGCTGTATGCAAGTATTGTTTCCGCCACTGAACACAGTCAGGGAGGCGCCGCTATGGCCTTCGCTGAATGTTTCTTTCATACAATTTGATACTCTGAGCAGATTGAAAGCCATGCTTTTACAGCAACCCGTGCCCTTAACCTCCGCTCGAGAAACCTATGAACTTCAAGTTGCAAGGACCTCGACTGAGATACAGGCACTTATACGTACAAACTGCCCCTTTCATTTCATAGAAATGGTGGGACGTATCTTCAATATGTCTGATACGAGCGGTATTGTACACCTATTTAAGACCATAGGGTCAGGACTGTTAAGCACCTTTCAGACAGTCCTCGGAGTAATCCCAAATTTTATACACTCCGTATTGGGAAGCGTATTTGGAGGATTCCCGCTTATCCCATTGCTGGTTGCAGGGGGCCTATTCATAATACTACTGCTATGCAATGGACGGTCCAATTCCCGAGGGAATGGTGAACACGCTCCTGGAGCGGACATACTGTGAAAGCATGGTACAACTTCTGGGCATTCCTTGCTTGCGAGAACTCAATGCCTCCTTGTTTCTATCGTTTAGACCAGTCTGGGTAGACTGCATCTTACCTGTTCTTCGATGCCTGTTCTGCGGAGAAGAATGCACGTTGGATCTTTGTCTAACATTTCCATCAGATGCGCCTCCGGACACGGATGCAATGCTGGACCTCATTAAGGCCCACGCTCTGCGTTGTCCCCAGCAGCTTCCAATTCTGATGAATGCATTCCTGGAGAATCCACAGGTGCTGTTTGCTCCTGCTGGGTTAGGTGACTCCTCCACAGGCACCCAGGTAACAACTGCCGCACAAGCTGCCGCAGCACCGACTGTTGGCAGTGATACATTCCATCTATGTGCGATTGACGTTCTCTGTGAGGCGTTGGATTTGTCGTCTGCAGCAACTAACACCGATAATATTGTGCTTCCCAGCCAGGACGCTTAATTTTGAATTGGCTCATCGTGTCCTGGGAAAGAATTCGGCTTCTTCACTCGTTTCAAAACAAACAAGCAAAATTGGAACATTTCCTAAATTGACACATTCGCTTGAGAAAAGCATGGCCTTCTTCCGCTTTGAGTGAGGCAACTTATATGGAGAAACAAAATAGACATTCTTTTAGTGCCAATTGAAATTAGCTGAATTACTAACATTTTAGAAGAACATTTTTTTAAAAGATTTTAAAACCATGTTTTTACTTGCTTTTAAATATGATTTTAAATTGTCCAGATTTTAAGTATGGTCATTGTTATCCAATTCGGAAGAGGAGTGGGTGTTATATCCCGCATAGAGGCCCTAATGTAGACCAGTTCATACATGCCCTAAAATGGACATACTCGTATTTGCCCTAATATGGTCATATTTGTACTTGCCCTATTATGGTCATAGCCGCATATGCCCTATTACGGTCATAACCGTACATGTCCTATTATAGTCATGATTCCTTATATAGGCATGATCATTCACCTACATTGGTCCCAGCTAGTACACAACGAGCTCTGAGGGCTGAACGTTATCTATCCTGTGGTTTTGATTACAGCAGGGTTTTTCCCAAACACAGGCCCACACTGTACTCATCAATTATGCATGGCTCTCTAGGAATACACCACCTGCGTAATATGTATGTACAAAGTTCACCCCTGACGTCTTCCTCATGTCTAACGACAGACCAATACAATCCATACTAAGGACCGAGACTCTTTAGGGTATAAATACACCAAATCTTGCCCCGGTAAGACAGAGGGAACCGAGACTTCCTTGCTGACACACTGACCAGAGACGCTGAGGCTCCTGCATGCAGTCGCTCCAGCTGACATCGGTCTGACACAGCCCTGGCGGGGTGTCTAACTCGAGACCAGGACGGGGTCCCACACTCTCTCTATTCAGGTATGGGGGTTCGACTAAATCTTAGAAGGATTCTTGTCTCTTAGCTTTTAGACCTACACATATGCTAGGTACACTCAGGTACATCTAGTTAGGCATCGTAGGAGTACGCGCACTTGCATAATGCTTTTATATTCATGTATGTACTCATGATTATCGCAATATGGTAGAATATGGTAGAACTGTTCTATCCCTTTGCTTTTATCTTACTGCTGATAATATATCTCTGCTATTGTCTGCTGATTGCTGCAGCACATATATTTTACACTAGAATAACAACTGTTCAATAAATACTTATTGAAACGCCCGACTGTTTATTCTGTGTAACTCTTTGAGACAAACCGAATAAGTAAGCATGAGTGACTGAGCGAAAGGTAGTACATTGTTTCCACGATTCTGAGGAATTTGGGTTGTCATGATCTAAGGTTGCCAGAACCTAATCTCTCCCCGAGAGAAGGAGATTCTAGTGGCACTGTGAGCTAGCTAATGCAAACCAGGCTAACATATACGGTGGGGGTGGCCAGAGTCAATCTACCACCAAGCCCACAGTATATGTTATCCAAACGCGCAGGTCCTGCAGGGGTACTATAGGAACTACACGACAACACTCTCCACACCACCTGAATTCCACATTCTTCCTAAGTAGATGTTAGAAATGGGGTTTCTGGTTGGCGTGGGTGTACACCTAAGCCAGGAAGAACCCACCACTCTTGTCAGGGTAAGGGAGTTACAAATCCAAGATAACCCCTGCTCACCCCGTGGTAGGTTGGTAGAACAGTCAGGCTTATCCCAGAGGCAATGTGTAAAGAGTTTGCCCAACACACACATACACCAGTGACACACTAGGCACACCACAAAAGAGACTCTACACTAGGCCTGGGCGGAAAACTACGCTACGCTCGCGTAGTTTGCGTAGTTTGCGCAACTATGCGCTACGCGAATTGCACGTAGCACAGTGCAAAAACGCGTAGTGCAACGGGCATTTTTTGCTTGCTCACGGTCCTCAACATCAAGTTGGCGACCGCGAGCGAGTAAAATGACATCCCGGCGAGACTTTTTCCTCGTTCGCGATCAGCAACATCAAGTTGCCGATCGCGAGCGTGAAAAATAAACCTCCCGGTGAGATTCTCAACGCAAGGAGGTCAGGTTTCTCATTGCGAGTGGTCGCGTATGCTCGCGACCGCTCGCGATGAGAAACTACCAGTCCGCGTTGAGAAAACTGCTGCTTGAGTACAAATCTACTCGAGCGGCAGAAAACGACCATTTGCACTGTGCAAGATGCCGTTTGCAATTATTGCACAGTGCGGACAAGCATCCGGCACTGTGCAATCATTGCGAACAGCATTTTTTACCGCACTACGCAGTTCGCGTAGTGCTACGCGTAGCTCGCGTAGTGCGAAGTGCACTTCGCGTAGCTACGCATAGCGCTACTATGCGAACTACGCCCAGGGTTACTCTACACAAGGTTAAATAAGAAATATCCTTTCTATTATGCATAAAAACACATTAGACTACAATCACATAAATCGCTGCGCCACTAGGCACTTTTCATGATGTCACATAGAACATAAATCACTTGGTAGTATGTAAAGCACATTTAGACCACCACTCACATAAATAACTGTGCCACTAGGCACGTATCATATTAATGCATATAATACACACAAATCACTTTGTAAAGTAACTAACGATGTCAATTAGGCAAACATATCACTTGCAGTAGTCAATTTACCGAAGCATAACTGTTAGAGCCTTGTCATTCACATTTCACGGTTAGTTGAACCATAAATCATTTCTAATGCACAACACAGGCTGCCCCAGTCACTAGGAAACAGGTTATACTCACCAAAACAAATCAAAATGTCCTGGGGCCTCTGTCTGCTATGGTACACGGGAGCCACGAGGAACCCTTCCTCTCTCCTTTATTGCTGCCAGTCGTGGTGGGTGGGCACGGCAGTCCTTGCTGGCCCGGCCCACAGCAGGGCAGCAGTGGACGCCCTCCGCTCACTCTCCACAACATGGTCCTGGCTGGCCACGCCCGCACCCAGACTTGACCCTGTGGCCAGGAACCTCTGCCTGGTTTCCGGCTGCTTCCTGGTCGCCTGGGGAGCGTCCTCGCTGCTTGCAGCTCAGCATGTCGTCCTGCTGGGCTGCAACCAGCGTGGCTTCTCTGTTGTTCTGGGAGGTTTCAGGCCAGCAGCAGTGCTGAACGAAGGGATCTGCTCTGCCCTTGATCCTCCCTGTGCAGAGGCACCCTTACAGTACTTACCACACGCTTCGGTTGGTTTTCTTCGGCCACGGCCACATGGGGAAAGTGCAGCCCTGCACACACTCGGGTGAGCCAGCACTAGGACTGGAAAATAGTGCTCTCACCACCCTGTATGGCAACTACTAGCACTCACAATGCGCTGGACTTGTGACAAGAAGTGCTCCTCATGCACTTTTCACTTTAGAGAAAGGGGAGGATACAGCGCTCACCACACGCTCCAAAGGAGTTACCATAAAGCGCTCAGTGCAACCTTTCCTCAAAAAGGGTGAAGAACAGTCCAGTCCATGCCTGCTCTAGCCAGGAGCAGCAGCTTCAGGCCATCCCACCCCACACACATCAGGGGCAGCGCTCCTCACACAATTTCTCCAGCTCTCCTCCCAGGCAGGTTAACCTTAGACCCAGCAAGGGTCTTTCTCCATGAAATCTTTTGTATCCCTGAGACTTTCAACAGGAGGCCAGCACACACAAGCCCTTGGAGATTCTTCACAAGCAGGATACCAGAGCAGCACAAAAAGAGTCAGCCAATGTGCGAATGACCTGCATAGCAGTAAAGAACCAATGCCACAACTGCCTTAGCGACGCCTCACCTCCTGGGAGCCTTTCATAGTCTTTAATTTGCAATGTCTCCAAGGTACTGTAATGGGGTCTCGCAACTCCATAGCCGGCCTGTGCTCCATCACGGTCAGCCTGAACTTGTGGGTTCGACTCCGTCCAGCATGTCGAGATAGCCCAGACAGGAGCTATTTTGTTTCTAAGTGCTATAACTGCTTTTAACCTTGAAGAAATCATATCTTGACTTGTGTGTGTTAGATTTTTGTCTTCTTGGTCTTGTTTTACTCAGATAAATATTGGCTATGTGTCTAAACTGGTGTGGAGTACTTTTATGTTGTTTTCACTATTTTACTCTGTATGTGTGTGCACAAATACTTTACACATTGTCTCTTTAGTTTAGCCTCTATGCCAAGCCACCAGTGGGTGAGCACAGGTAAACTTAGGGCCTCATTTACTAGACCATTGCATCACTTTTTTTGATGCACCGATGGCGCACTGTGCCTGCCCATATTTACAAGGCCACGTAAAGTCATCTTGCATGACTTTTCATTGCCTTGTAAATATGGGCCCCTTTCACACAATACTATGCGTGAAAGGGGCGTTCCATAGATGTTTCGGTTGGTGTTCCCATGCAACATCCATGGAACATGACACATTCTCAGATTTACAGAGTTTTGTATAGCTGGGAATGTGTCAGAATACTACGCCTCCCTAGGGTAAGCTTAGGAGTAGCACAAGAAAGAGAAACTCTTTTATTTCTCCTTGTTTTTTCCTCTGTCTCTTCCTGCACAAAAACAATCATCCTCACAATGCAGGCAACCCTTGCAACATGACACAAGGGTGCCTGCACTGGTGCATGGCAGACAATTGTGCGCCAGCGCAGGGGAAAGCACACAAATGCATCATATTGTTGTTAACATGACGCATTCCTGTGTTTTGAAATGGCACAGCTTGCCGCAGCAAAATGGCTTGCGGTACAGTGCTGCATCATTTTTTTGTAAATAAGGCCCAGTGTGTGTACTACACTTACCATGACTATAATGTGCGTCCCTACTTGGACAGGGTGCCAACCATTGCCAACTTGAGACCTCATTCCTTACACTTGGCTGCTGCTGTCAAAGCCTCATGTGATTTTTCCGCACAGGATTACTGGCTGGAAAAACTCTATGGTTCTCCAACACTCAGAAAAAACAGATGTAGGAAAAGCTGCCCACTCTGAATCAGGCGGAGAAAAATTCTGAGGAAAAGTGTTCTTCTGATCGGTATCATTTGTACCAGGACTCCATTGTTTTTTCATTGCCATTTCGTGTCAAACACTTCCACACGACCCACCTGGTCGTTTCTGCTGATGCCTGAGGAAATTCTAACTAACACGACAAAAACCATCTTGCAGCCTGCATTTCTGCCCAGGAACTGTCGCACACCCAACCCCCTGTTCTTTGCAGTTCGACAGAAAACCATGAGACACTCACGCCCTGTGTAAATGATTTGTTTCCCATCTCCTGCTCCCTGCCTGGTAAACATCCTTGACACAGTGATCAGGTTATCTGGACAATGGTCTGACTGCTGGGCCTTGATCAGGGTGATTGGACAATGGTTTGAATGACCGAGCTTTGATCAAGCTGATCGAACAATGACCTGAATGACCGTGCTTTGATCAAGCTGAGTGAACAATAATTTGAGTACCAAGCCTTGATCAGGTCACCAATTACAAACACCGTCTGGATCTGGTTATCAACTGCAAACACTGCCCTGATTGAACAATGGACTAACAGCCAAAAGACTGGAATGAAAAAGTATAAAAGGCTTGTAAGCTGCGGAGTAAAGCAGCAGCCTCCTCTGTCTTGTTTCTAACGAGCTTGGGACTCTGTTCCATAGCCCGGGCTATTTGAATAAATCTGGGTTCCTCCTGCAGACGAAGGCTCCTGTGTCTCCTTTTACTACGTATGAAGGGTATGGAAGACTTGGGCAATTCCCCCGCCGCCGAGACCCAGTGAGTGGGTTATTCCGGTTCTTCAAATGGCGCCCAAATAGGGACTCCACGAGTACGAAGGTCAGGCCCGGTGGATGTGAGGAGGTGCACGGAGAGACTCCGACGGAGGCGCCCTACCCGAGGGATTCTTGCAATCCGGTAAGCCGAACGACTCGCCCGCTGTTCCTCCCCACCCGGTCCGGGCCACATGACCGCGTCCTCGCTGGAGTCCCCTAGCAAATAATTTCTGGAGCAGGACACAGCCCTACGTCTGCAGAAGAGAACTACCCCTGTAAGGTAAGGGTGGACTGATCACCCACCAAGTCTGTATGATTCTGCTGTTATTGACCTTTGCAAAAGCCAAGCAGGCGAGGTGAATTTTAAAACCCGCTGGTGTCTGTTACCTATTTACAAGCATGCCAGTCAGTAGTAAGTTCAAGAAATTATGTTGTTGTATGTGTACGCAGGACTCCCAGCTGGAGGCGGCTTGTCCGCTTCCTCCAGAAGGGACCCCTGGCCATACGATGCATGTTAAACATGGCCCTTCTGCCATAATGTTTTCCTCATTCTGGGTAAAATATACGAAACAAAGTAACGCGGAATTACAGTGGCCACTTTTCGGCTCCTTTAATTCCCAAGTTCTCGCCAACTTAGAGGAACAATTAATGAAAAGAAAAACACGCCCGTCTATGTTTGAATCTGTCCGATTTTGGAGGAAAGAGATAGAGCAGAGAGCTAGAAAGCAGAAGGCTCAAGAAAGAAAACAGGAACGCATGTCAATGGCCGACCACGCCAGAGTAAATTTACAAAATCAAATGACAAAATCGGTAGAAATAGCCAACAGGGAGCATGGGGCCCGGGTACAAAAATGCTATCCAGCTCGTGAGGAGAAAAGAAAGGGCCATATGGATGGGGGAGAAGAAGGTGATTCCTTGCTTGATACCATGCTAGAAAGCCCTCCTGCATATGCCCCAATGTATCCTGCCCTGATGCCTCACACCCCACATGTCCCCCCGCCACCGCCCACTCCTGCCCCCACTGCCCCTCCTACTGTTCTTCCTGTCACACCAACCCTCCCGATTTTTCCTATGACACCGACCACGCCCGCTAACCCTGTCCTCACTGCGGGAATGACAACAAGTCTCCATCCGCCCAACCCCTGCGGCTTTACCCCTACCCGCCCTTTTCCTACTTCCCCGTGGTCTACAGTTAAGCAGGATTTATATAAAATGTTCAATTCCCCCGACTGGCCTCCTTGCGCTCTGCAGTCAGCTTTTCGTCCCTTCGAGAAAATGACCTACAGAAGCAACAGTGTGAATGTTGGATAAAGAACGGGAATATTTATGCCTTTAAAGACATATGGTCCACCTTTTCCCAGTGGACGATTATGGAACAGACCACCTGGGCTGAATACATGTGTACGCTGGTCATGCAAAAATTTGAGAATGCGCTTATGCAGATACCCACTGGATTAATGGACCTTAGGTCACAAATAAGAAGAGGCGATGTTCAGGGAGAGGGATGTTTGGTGCTGTGTCTGCTTTAATGGCTTACCGTGATATGACCGCTTTTCCAACACCCCTCTAGAGACAGCTATGCCAATGAGAGAGGCGGCCCCTGTCTTTGTTAACGCACTTACCGATGCCCAAAATAATGGCCGAGGGGCTGTTGAGGCACACTGGTGCAGGCTTTGGGTTCATGTTCCTTGGAAAAGGTCAGAAGTAATGCAGTTAAAAGAACAATTACCAGATCCCCGGAAGAATCCGGCTGCCTTTTACAGAGAATTAGGTCAGATTATATCTGCAGGTACTCTCGTTCTTGAGGATATAGATTTACTTTTTGGTACGGTTGTTCCCACTGAAATTTGGGACAAGATTCGACATACTGATCATGAAGTGGCGTTGGGAGGTAAATGGGCTGACCTAGAGGCTATGGAAGAAGCAAGGGTAGGAGGGACTAAACCAGAAGCTGCCATCCTGACTTTGCCCGGTAAAATAATAACGTTTATGAAAACACTTTTGCCGGAAACTGTCATTAACTGGGATAAAATAAACGCCTGTAGGCAGCGAAAAGATGAAAATGTGGCTGACTTCTTTACCCGTTTTGAGACAGAATACAAGGGACATAGTGGTTTGGATCCCCGGACCCCAGGTTCTGGCCCAGTGTTTGTCGATAAGTTTGTCAGCAACTTGCTTCCTGAGATTTCCACCAGGCTTAAGAAAGTTGAAAGTACGTGGTCTGCCCAAACTATGACTGGTATCTTGGCTATGGCACAATATCATGAGAATAGGGAGAATGAAGATAGAGACAAGGAGAGTAAGAAGGTTAGGGATCTTAAGACTAAGGCACTTCTGCAGCAGGCTTATCCTCCCCGAGGTCCCGATGCCCGCGGGAATTTCAGACCTCAACCCCAACACCCTCCGAGGGCTCGCCAGTCTACCCTCCAGCCCTCAACATACGGGAGCCCTCCAAACAGATCAGCGTGCTTATTGTAAGGGGTACGGCCATTGGATAGACGAGTGTCCCGTGTTAGCTGAAAACATTCGAACAGGGAAGACTCGGCCTCGCGCTCCCAGGGAGGGTAGGCCGACTAGGGACCATGGCCCGCCCCATCCACAGGATAAAGAATGTAGGCCCAGGGATCACGTTCCCGTCCGGCCGCGCCCGGCCAATAGGTTTGATGGGTACGAAGCAACACGCACTTATTACAATGATGATTATGACGAAGTTGATGAGATAGGGTCCTACCAAGCATAGGACAGCCAGGAAAGGGGTATTACCAGAGTGCAAATTCCAGTGGATCAAAGGGGCCCGTATGTTCAAATGTCAGTTGTGGGGAACGATCAGAATTTTCTTTTTGGATACTGGGGCCACCAGGTCTTCTATTGCACGTCTGTCAGTCCCGGAGGCACCCCTTTCTGGCAAAATAAATGTCTCCGTGGGTTTTGCAGGAACACCTGTGACGAGCCCTGTCTCTGAACCCCTCCCTCTCGATATTGGCCCTGCACATGTTGACGCTCCCTTGGTCCTTACTACAGGTTGCAGTGAAAACTTGTTAGGCATGGATTTACTGAAAGCTCTGTATGCGACCATATCATGTAGTCCCCAAGGTGTATCCCTAACAATTTCTCCCACCGCAGCTTCCTATATGTATCTGTCTGGTCCCCTCCCACCAGAATTGCAGTTTTTACCTTCCTCCTCTGGGCATCATCAGACACTGATGTAGGGTGTCTCAACATATCCCCTCATGTGGTACGCATCGAGCCAGGTGCACTTCTCCCCCGCCTCCGGCAGTATCGACTACCCGCGGAAGGAGAAATGGCCCTTTAACAATAATATCTGCATTAATGGACAAGGGCGTAGTGGAGGAAACACGTGGCAATATCTGTAACAGTCCCATTATTCCCGTTCTTAAAAAGACCAATGGAGATGCTCTCTCCCCTAAAATATACAGATTCGTGATTGACCTGAGAGCCCTTAACAAAATAACAATCTCCCAATATCCTGTTGTCCCCGACATTACAGCCCTCTTAACGATGGTCCCTTCTGACGCAACGCCCTTTTCTGTCATAGACCTGAAGAATGCTTTTTCAGCATTCCTATACATCCTGACAGCAGAAATTTTTTTGGTTTCTCCCTTGGTGGGCGAAGCTTTAGATTCTGCCGCGCCCTCAAGGTTTCACCGAGAGCCCCAGTATCTATAGTCAAGCCCTCAAAAGTCAACTAGATTCCTTGGAACTCCCTGATAACTCCACACTATTACAATATGTAGATGACCTCCTCATTGCTGCAAATTCTGCCCCATCATGTAAAGAAGCTACTCTCTGTTTGTTACGCCACCTTGCCCTCCATAATCACAAAGTCTCTTTAAAAAGCTTCAGTTTTGTCAAGAGAAGGTGACCTATTTAGGTCATCTCCTCTCGAAGGAGGGAAGGCAGCTCACCGCTGATCGTGTAGCCATTATCAATGCTATGACGGCCCCACGAACACAAAAGCAGGTGCGAGCCTTCATAGGCCTAACCTCATACTGTAGACAGTGGATTTCCAACTTTTCGGCCATGGTCAAACCTCTTCTTGCCCTCACCACTAAAGACATATCAGACAGTTCCTTTCCATGGACTAGAGAGCATGCGCAGGCCTTCCAAGATTTAAAGAGGGCTCTGTGTACTGCTCCAGTCCTCGGTACTCCTGATTATAGCAAGCAATTTTTCTTTTTGTACATGAGACAGACGGCTGTGCATGCGCTGTCTTGACCCAGATGTTCGGAGGTCACCATCGGCCATGTGCCTATTTTTCAGCCACCTTAGATCCTGTTGCAAGGGCTCTCCCAGGATGCCTACGGGCGACCGCTGCGGCCGCCCTCATGGTCCGTCAGAGTGCGGGGATCATCATGAACTCCCCCCTGACTCTGATGGTCCCCCATTCTGTAGATACCCTCCTTAATTACACCAAGACACAGTACCTCACTAGCGCACGACTCACAGGATATGAACTGACACTCTTTTCCAGCCACATTAACATCAAGAGATGCACTGTACTGAACCCCGCAACATTACTCCCACTGGATACTCAGGATGCCCGCTTAGACCCACATGACTGCTTATTAAGGACAGAGGAGGAGACGAAGGGACGGGTTGACTTACAGGATACCCCGATAGCAGAACCAGAAGGTACACTATATGTGGACGGATCATGTCTCAGAGGGCCAGATGGTAACACCTCAGCCGCCTATGCCCTCACGACATTAGGACAAGTAGTAGAAACAGCTCAGATTCCGCAGTGCTCTGCTCAAGCAGCAGAATTAGTGGCCCTCACTAGAGCCTGTGAGTTAAGCAAAGGGATGACGGTAAATATTTATACTGACAGCCAATATTCCTTCGGGGTGGCCCACAACTTCGGGAGGTTATGGAAAGAAAGGAATTTCCTTACTTCCCATGGGACCAAGATTCAACATGGCCCCCTAATTCACCGATTGTTAGACTCCCTGACACTCCCCAGAAAGGTGGCCATTATAAAATGTAAGGCCCACAAGAAAGTGACAGATGATGTTGGAAAAGGCAATGCCCTGGCTGACCAGACGGCCAGACAAACAGCTCTTAGAAAAAGGGAAGGAATGTATGTAGGAGGTCCCGCTAGGTGGGTGGCAGACGAGGGCATGGTTGAAAACACAGTACAGAGTGTGATCGATATTCAGTCCCATACTACTCCTGAGGAACTACGGGTGTGGAAGGAGCAATTAGCAAAGGAGGGAATTGATGGTTGCTGGGTCCGCACGACTATGGAAAGACAATGGATGTTACCTGACAGTCATGTGCTACCAGTAGTTACGATGGCCCATGGTCCTGCTCACATTAGTGCAAAAGGGATATGTAAACTGTTGGAACCTACATGGTACAACTCTAAGATACCAACATATGCTGAAAAGCTGGTTAAAACATGCATGATTTGCCTAATGTATAACCCAGGAAACGGCACAGTTACTCCTAAGGGAGGATTCTCTCCTCCTACCTTCCCTTTTGAAGTCCTCCAAATAGATTACATCCAGATGGACCGATGTAACAATTTAAAATATGTCCTAGTGGTGGTCTGTACCTTCAGCCGATGGGTGGAGGCCTACCCCGTCAAAGACTGCACCGCTATCACTACCGCCAAAATGCTATTAAAAGAGTACCTCCCACGATTCGGTTTGCCCCGCTTGGTCTGGAGTGACAACGGGACACACTTTACGGCTCAAATTATGGAATATATCTGTACAGCATTGGGTATAAAACAAAAATTTCATGCAGCTAACCACCCCCAGTCAGCAGGTCTAGTGGAGGTGTACAATGGCATCCTAAAAACTAAAATGGCCAAAATAGTAGCCGAGACAGGTGTCACTTGGGTTGATGCTCTGCCCTTGGCCCTATTGTCTACAAGAACAACAGCCCACACCAGGATAGGGCTATCCCCCCATGAGATTGTGTTCGGGAGGCCTGCCAATGTATGGGGTGTCCCGCGGCCTAAGAAACTGTCTGATGTTGAATACCCTGTATTAACTGATTACCTGTACAGTCTAACTAATACCTTTCGTACTCTTTATCACCAGGTGCATGAGGCCATACCTGACAAAAGCGAGGGCCCAGGACACGTTATCCAACCTGGTGATTGGGTCTTAGTAAGAAATTTTCAACGGACTAAGAGCCTTGAACCCCGCTGGACACAGCCCCGTCAGGTGTTGCTGGCCACCCGCACCGCCGTGAAAGTAGAAGGTCGGAAGAATTGGGTGCATTCGTCCCACTGTAGGCGTGTGCCTCTGCCCCTCCCCTACGATCAGTGGGTGAGGGAAGGACAAGGAGACTCAGAAACAGAAACAGTCCCGACGTTTGTCCCATTCAGCGATGCCAGACTGCATTTTACATCTACGGAAGCAGAGAGTGACAGCATACTGAAAGGAAGGGTGGAACCCTCCCTTAACTCTGCTCAACGTCCAGAACAATTGTTTCCCGACCATACTGACCCTACTTCCGACCGATATAACTTGTGCCCCGAGGGAAGGCTTGCCTTTGACTTCGCCAAGTGCCTATAGGCTGTAGGGCTGTGATCTCCCCGGCCGAGAGTAGTGCTGGTGTGTCAGACTAAGGTACGCCATAGGGCTCTTGGCACCTGCGCCCAGTGAAGCAACCACCAATCACAGACAGCCACTAGAGGTCCCTGGCTTAGCACAATGGCTGCCGTCCAAAACACTTGAATCCAGAAACAATATGTCAGTCTCCGACATAGTAAATGCTTCATGGCCACCGTGGTGACGCTGTTTGTCTCCCTCATCCTGTCTATTCTTGGTTGGCTGTTACTAATCTACCATCCTGTTACCTCACCAACCCCTACCCCAACTCCTGCAGAGCACCAGTATTACATGCTACCAGCCCACGAGTTACCCCGCCGTGCAGAATTCTTCAATAACACCTTCATCCAAATGTTGCATCATCATCAGCTGATCAACTGCTGGGTTTGCTGACTGATGCTGCATTCCATGATACACCCTGTCCCATTCTTTCCCTACCCCTTTTCCATCTCTGGGTCTTGTCTTGCATGGTGGATGTTGATACAGGAGGCCTACACTGTCAATGGTACTGCCAATTCTGCCCTTGGAACATTTCAGGATGACTTCTGGCAGAACAGATCTGGCCTTGCCAATGCTCCTTTTGCCCGACCAGCTCATCCACATCGCTACTATCACCAGATGAACTCGGTGAGATGGTAGTATTCAACTCAACCACTCGACGAACATTTTCCAGATTCCGCACAAGAAGGATACTGCCCGAAGAACGAGACACTGTGAATGTCATAAATGTGCAAGGCCGTGTCTGCATCCATGGCCTAGGGACTAAGAAAGTTGGTACCAGTACTTGTAATATCACAAAATCTTTAAACTCTACATCTCCTCCGAAGCTGGTGGCATCCCCCAACACCTATTTTATCTGTGGCACTGCCGCCTACACTTGGCTCCCCCGTAACTGGTCTGGTACCTGCTATCTGGCCTTCCTCCTTCCGCCAACGTATTCTACCCATGGGAGTTACCACCTGTTGATGAAGGGCGCTCTGCGTCACTCACGTAGGGGCGTCATATCAGCCGAGGATACAGCAGGCCAGGAAACAGGGGACTTCCTTAAAGGTTTCCTTCCATTCTGGGGCCCCATGGCAAACAGTCGGGCTGTACGAGGACTGACCAGGGTCCTTGAAGCCACCATAACAGTAACAGCTGGTGCCCTCTCCAACATCACTGCAGAACTACAGGCGGACCGCCTTATAACACTGCAGAACCGCATGGTCTTAGACGGCCTCCTTGCTGATCGTGGTGGTGTGTGTAAATTGATCGGCTCCAGCTGCTGCGTGTACATCCCAGACAACGCACCTTCAGTGTACTATGCCATCCAACGTCTGCATCGCCTTTCTTCCGAAATTCATCTGGATAAAGGCAACTGGTCCCTCACAGGCTGGATCTGGGGCCTCCTTTCCCAGTGGGGGTGGAGGGTCCTCATCTTCCTTGCCTTGGGAATAACTGTCCTGGTCTCCTGCTGTTTGTGCTTTCAGTGCCTGCCAGTGCTCTGTACAATGTGTGTCCAGACCATCCAGCCTCCACCCTCCAACATTCACAACACCAATATGATGATGATGCTCCAACAAGAAACCGATGGCCTTATGAACATTGACATTTCTTAAAGTATTTGCCACTCAATGGCAAAAGGAGGGTCTGAGGAAAAGTGTTCTTCTGATCGGTATCATTTGTACCAGGACTCCATTGTTTTTTCATTGCCATTTCGTGTCAAACACTTCCACACGACCCACCTGGTCGTTTCTGCTGATGCCTGAGGAAATTCTAATTAACACGACAAAAACCATCTTGCAGCCTGCATTTCTGCCCAGGAACTGTCGCACACCCAACCCCCTGTTCTTTGCAGTTCGACAGAAAACCATGAGACACTCACGCCCTGTGTAAATGATTTGTTTCCCATCTCCTGCTCCCTGCCTGGTAAACATCCTTGACACCGTGATCAGGTTATCTGGACAATGGTCTGACTGCTGGGCCTTGATCAGGGTGATTGGACAATGGTTTGAATGACCGAGCTTTGATCAAGCTGATTGAACAATGACCTGAATGACCGTGCTTTGATCAAGCTGAGTGAACAATAATTTGAGTACCAAGCCTTGATCAGGTCACCAATTACAAACACCGTCTGGATCTGGTTATCAACTGCAAACACTGCCCTGATTGAACAATGGACTAACAGCCAAAAGACTGGAATGAAAAAGTATAAAAGGCTTGTAAGCTGCGGAGTAAAGCAGCAGCCTCCTCTGTCTTGTTTCTAACGAGCTTGGGACTCTGTTCCATAGCCCGGGCTATTTGAATAAATCTGGGTTCCTCCTGCAGACGAAGGCTCCTGTGTCTCCTTTTACTACGTATGAAGGGTATGGAAGACTTGGGCAATTCCCCCGCCGCCGAGACCCAGTGAGTGGGTTATTCCGGTTCTTCAATTCCATGTGGTAATTTTGCTCCGCCTTACTCAGAATCGAGGCCAATTAGTAAATTTGACCATTAATTCCACCCACATCCAAGAGTTGCTTATGCTTGTTCTAGTCAAATTGGTTTTGGATCAATATGAATGTGTAATGTAACATGAAACAGAAAGGCGATAGGAAAAGGACTGAAACCATAAATTAGAATATTTAAAGTTGGACCAATAAAGAAACATGATGGTTTGAGAAATGTGAATAAATGAATAAAAAGCTAGAATTTAAAATTAAATGTAAAAGTGTGCAAACTGTTACTATGCATGATGTTTGTTCACACACAGACACACACAGACAGACAGACACACACACACACACATCGGAATTGAAAACCAATGATCAAGAAGTCACAGAAGAGGACAGATGAAAAGGGATTAAAATGACCAGTGGTTTGTGCTCTGAATTCATAAAAGTTCAAAATCAATTTCTGCTCAATGAAAACGCAATTACAATTCAATCCAAAGCAACGTGACCCACAGAGACCAGCGGTGTCAGCCTTTCAAGATGTGGGCACACCTGGGAGAGAGGACTGGAAGTACAAATTGGTCCTGTTTGAGTGCAAAACTGAATAGAAACCCAAGAGAGGTTTCAAGAGTAAAACTGATTTTAAACAGCTCAGGAAATGCATCCGGGGATTGTAATTTTGTTTGTTTCTTTCTATCTGAAAGTAATACACCGAAAAGTCGAAAAATGAAGCTTTACACCTGGCAATCTTATAGCGCACGTTTGCCCAGAGCAAATGTTTACTGAAGAAAAGCTGCTTCTTGTTTTGTTTAAAAATGTCAATTGCATGAAAAAAATAGACTTTTTTCCACAAATCGAGAATTGTACTACTAAGACGTATGCCTCACCATGCACTGAAACAGAACAATCAGAAAAGATTATGAACATTGATAGAACATTTGTGCGGAACGTCCTATTATATGAAAGTGCTTTACAAATGCCATTGATTGATTGATTGAAGTATACATAGGACCATGGCATCAGTAGAATTCTATACTTATCCTACAGACTAAAAATCAGAGGGGCATATTATCAAGCCCTTTATCGCCGCGTAAGCGGCACTTTTCTGCCGCTAATGCGGCGATATTTTTATCACACTATTAACAAGCTGCAGCTAACGGGCCTTAGCGTGCGTTTTGGCGATAGCGGACGTTTTTTTTATCTCTAAGCATGTCAGCGATATATATCGCTAATGACATGCAAAGTAGGCGTTCCTGACTTAAACTCCTTTGAAACAGTCACAAACACAACTTCCCTCTATTATCAATGCCCGCGAAGCGATAAGAAAAGTCGCGCTTATCGCTGGAATTTAACGCCTGAAAAAAACTTGCCTTAACCATCTTGTCAATGGGGGGTGGATTGTTAGGTTAAGTACACACTTGCCTATTAGCAAGCTTTTCATTAGCGCAGTTAATTTAGCGCTGGAATTCTCACACTATTGCTGGTTTTACTCGCTATCGCTGGATTTCCTATCGCCTTTGCGATACGCGTTGATAATACAGAGCTATCACGGCGAGGAAATCCAGCGATGGCCGGCGATAAAAAAAACAGCGCTAAGCGCGCTTTGCGATAATTATCGCAGATCCTTGATAATATGCCCCAGAGACCTTAACAACTAGGTCACCACCAACAGTCCATTAAGCTGCGTGAAAAGCCTCCATTGATTTCAGATGTCATCAGTAATATATGATCTCGTAAGCAGTTCATCACGGTGGTGCAAGTTATACTTCTGTCAGTTAAGTCTAACTGGTGAATTTCAGTTTTTTTAGTTTTTAAACAGTAGTGCTTTTTCAGTGAATTTCAAAGTTTTTTTAAACATACATTAAAATATTATCACCTTCCTCACATATCATCTTTGTTTTTTTTCCAGAATTTTTTTTTATGTTTTTGTTAACCCGAGTTAAAATTTTACTGCGTTACTCATGTATAACTCCACTTCAACCTTTGTTTTTTCATTGAATATCTATGTTTTATAAAATAAAGTAATATATTAATAAGATAGGTTTTCCACCAACCCCTTGCTGTGTACAGGGGGGTGGGTTAATAACAAGGCCAGGCTTTGGGCCAGGTCCTGAGCCCAACCCATTGGTTCACGTGGCTTTTGGCTGTGCACAGCAAGGGGAGGGATGTACCCAAGTCCCAGTGATAACTCAACCACTGCAGTGCATTCCTTCAGCGATGTGAGGAAGGGGGTTGGCTGAAAAACCTAGTGGCCAGGTCGGGCTATGCACCTAACCCCCATGGGTTGTCCACACCCCACAAGTGGTCATCCAACAACAGGCCACCACACCTCATATTTTTGTTTTATTTTGGCTGTGCGGGACTCCATGTGGTTCCTGGGGAGTCCCACAGAAATACACTGGGTGTTGCGCTGGGTAATGCAGAATCAAAAAAATGCCCAAAAAGCATTTCTGGGACCACCCACCATCAGTGACAGAGTGCCCCTCTCCTGTCCACTGATGTTTCTTGTTGAACATTGTGCTGCTGGTTGAGGAGGGTGAAACCCTACTCAAGCAGCAACCACAATTTCTTTTAGGGTGAAATACAAGCAACCCCAAATTAACCCCTGATTAACCCTCTAGTAGCTTGGCACAAAAACAGTCCGGCTTAACTTAGAGGAATGTGTAAAGTATTTATGCAGCAATTCAAACAGCAATGATGTGAGAACACAACTCAATAACAATCCCACACCAATTTGGAAAACTAAAGTAAAAGTTAATAAATTATTTGAGTCCAAAACAACAAAAATGTTTTAGGTAAAAATAGTGCCCATAAGCACACAATGCCAACTGTGGTTATCTGGTTGCACCAGACAGGGACAAAGTCACAAGTTCAGGCTGACCGTGATGGAGTGTGGGCCTGATACAGGGACCATGTTAGACTCCTGAATGAAGTATCTTAAATCCTGGATGTGAAAAGTTGCGTGATTGCACATTGAGGATTGTGTTACACAGCACCAGTTCTGAAGAGCTGCGAGGCTGAGTTCTGCCTCTTCTTCGAGGATATCTTTGATAAGAGGCTTGCGATGCGAAGTCCTGCACCGAAAATGTTTTGCACACTGGTGGTTCAGAAGTAGTGGCAAGGCTGTGATGTGGGGTCTTGCATCATCATCAAGGATGCTGTCGATGAGGGACCTGCGATGGGAAGGCCTGCTTCAAGGATGCGTCATGCAGCACTGATTCCGAGGAGACTGAGGTCTGCGATGCGAGGTGCAATGTTGGTGATACGTCACACTGATGTGATTCCAATAGAGGTGGAAGGGATGAAGGACGTTGCATCCTGGATGAACAGCAGCTGCTTTAAACTCAACTCGGAGAAAATGGAAGTCCTCATCCTTGGGTCCACCCCCTCCGCATGGGACAACACCTGGTGGCCCCCCGCCCTCGGAAACCCACCCACCCCTACAGACCACACCCGCAACCTCTGCATCATACTCGACTCCTCACTCACCATGAACCACCAGATCAACGCTGTGTCCTCCACATGCTTCAACACCCTCTGCATACTCCGCAAGACCTTTAAATGGACCTCCCGACTCTAGGAAGACCGTCACCCACGCACTCATCACCAGCAGACTGGACTACGAAAATGCGCTCTATGCAAAACTCTCCTACGCAAACTCCAGACCGTCTAGAACGCCGCAGCAGACTCGTCCTCAGCCTCCCACAACATGACCACATCACCCATCACCTCCGTGACCTCCACTGGCTCCCCATCAAAAAAAGAATAACCTTCAAACTGCTCGCGCCTGCCTACAAAGCCCTCCATAACACCGGACCCCAATAGCTCAACAAAAGAATCTCTTTCCACGCCCCCAAGAGAATCCTCCACTCCACCAATCTAGCGCTAGCCATGGTCCCCCGCATCCACAGGGCCATAATGGGTGGCAGATCCTTCTCCTACATCGTGGCCAAGACCTGGAATGAACTCCCCCTCCACATCAGACGTAGCCCGACACTGCACCCACTCAGAAAATGTCTCAAGTCCTGGCCCTTTGGATGTCCACAGAGCTGCCCGTACCCCCCCACCAGCACCTTGAGACCCTCACGGGTGAGTAGCACGCTCTATAAATCACCTGATTGATTGATTGAAGGGAATGTGTTGAGCTGCATTGGTTCTGCTGCCAGGATCACAATTGGCCTGGCAGGGCACATTGAGGCCCACTTCCAAGGGTCCACAACTGGGGTGGAACCATGGGGTTCAAGGTGGTTGGAGCCTTTTCTGTCCATGTGGGTCTAACCAGGAGGCCAGCCAACTAGCCCTTGGTGTCAGTGTATTGGTACTGGGTTCGAGATGCAGGGTCAGTCCTTTCACCCGGGAGACATCCATTACCACGCGGGCATTGCATCGCAATGCCTTTACATCCCGGGTACTTACAACGCAAGTCGTTAGAACGACTTGCGCTGGATGGCGCTCTAACCTAAGGAATAGTATGATTTACTATTCCAACACCTTCCCTACTGTATGTAGACTGGTGTTGGAATAGTAAATGATACTATTCCTAAGTCCAGCGCCCTCCAGCGCAAGTCGTTGTAATGACTTGCGTTGTAAAAACTGCGATGTAACGTACCGCGATCATTTTGATCGCGTTGTAACGTCACATATTCCTTTCACTCAGGCTGCAGGGCAGTAGAATAGCAGTCCTTCATGCAGAGCAGCACAGCAGACCTTCTGAGCCTTCCACAAGTACAGAGGTGCACTGAAGAGTTGAGTCTGAGGGTCCATTAATTATACCTGGTGCCCTCTTTGTAGTAGGAGATGGTTCTAGAGACTGGCTGCATGAACAATGCAGTGATGACAAGTCTTTTGTGTAATGGCAGGGCACAGCCTATTACGTTTCAATGGAACTGTGCCCATCTCTGTCCCCCGTTCTGCCAGTTGATGGCACATCCAGGCACAATTAATCCCTCTATTGTGTGGCTGTCTGGGAGGATTAAACAAAGTCCAGCTTCCAACTATGCTCAGTCATGTGACCTAGAAAGAGACTGTAGGCACCAAATAGTGCAGGAAAATGCCAACTGTCTAAAAGTGGCATTGTCAAAATTGTAACTTAAAAACCAACTTTACGATTAAAGAGTTTTTTTAATTACAATTTCTCATACACCAAACATGAAGGGTTTATCTGCTCCCAATCGAAAGTTAGCACTTATTAAATGTAATAGGATAACCCAATGTTATCCTATGGGAGAGGTAGTCCTCACAGTAGTGAAAAATGAATTTAAGAGTTTTTCACCACCTGGGTATGTAAAACATAAATGTACATGTCCAACCTTTTAAATGCACTGCACCCAGCCCGCTGGGCAGTGTAGGGGCTACCCTAGGGGTGACTTGGGCGTATTAGAAAGGGAAGTTTGGGCATGGCAAAAAATGTATCTTCCCAGGTCAAAATGGCAGTTTTAAACTGCACAAACAGCCTGCAATGACAGGCCTGACACATATTTAGCAGGGTTCTTAAGTGGGTGGCACAATTAGTGCTATAGGCCCACAAGTACAATTTAATGTACAACCCCTGAGTACATATAGTAGCACTTTTCTAGGGACTTGCTGTACCAATTGGGTGTAAGTCAGTTTTGCCATGTTTAGAAGAGAGAGTACACGTACTTTAGCACTGGTTAGCAGTAGTATAGTGTGCAGAGACCTGAAAAGTCAACAAAAACGGGTTCAGAAAACAGGAAGGTGAAGGCAAAATGTTTGGGGATGACCCTGCAGAAAGGACCAAGTCCAACACTTATTTCTTTTTACATTTACAGGGCTTGGGAACTGAGTACCCATATCCTGTAATGGAGGTCACAACTTTTTCTTTCATGTTGTGTCCAGCCAATCCGATCGCTCGATTCCTCAGGATTGTGATTCCCATAGAGGCAAGCTGACCAATGAGAAAAGAAAGTAGTGACCAATCATAGCGCTCCAATTTTTGAATTTGTGTCCCACGGGACTCCTGCTAGAGTTTCACAGGATTGCATGTCAATATATTTATTAGTTTTGAACCATAATTTCTCAAAAACTACTGAATAGATTTACAACAAATCATACTAAGCACTTTTTGGGTAAATATCTAACTTTCTGCCACATTTGGTGTAACTCTGTTCTGCTGTTTTCTGTGTATCATTCTTGTGTCATATTATCAAAATGAAACAGTGGACCATACATTGACGAGTGAATGAGTAAGAAAACATCGAAGTGCTTGTGATTCACAAAATGGGTTTAGCAAACATCCAAGTGGAAAGCAAAAATGAGGGTAGAAAAGGCTCAATAGATCAGAAGGCTCAGACCTCAAACAAAATGGTTGTGCCTACCCCTCTGCAACAACCTATTACAAAATACTAACAGACAGAGTTAAAGAGCTCTTCTTATCTTACATAGATACCTTGCTGGAGATTTCTGTTAATTTAATTCTTTTAATAAGCAATTATTTTGCCACAAGTTCAATTCTTTGTCACTTAGGAACAAAGGCCAACATGTGTTTCACAACTGTTAATGTTGCATCATCAGGACCAGCGAATATGTTTATACCACTGTTGAAAAACAGAGCCTATTTGATAATAAGGCCAATACAACAAACAGAAACTCGTAAAGAGGAATAGAAAGAAATAACAGAACAAAAACCTTATTTAAAATTAAATATTATAAAAATGCGTTTTTATTTTGTAAAGTTTCATGAGTTACCTCAAAGTAAGAAACAAAAGAAGTGAAACACAAGGAAAGCTCCTCTCTTTAATCCCTAATGTGACCTGCTGTCAGGTGATAGAAAGTAGAGCACCCATGTGAAGGAGAATCTATAGAAGCTCGAGTATCTCCACCAAAGGCATTGAGAAAATAGTTTAAATAAGTCTAAAGAGAGACGAATAAAGCACCTACTCCCAGTGAGCATATCTTGCTCTATATACAGGAAGTAATTACCCAAAAATATAAATCTTGAATGTAAGTATAAAGCTCCAATAAAAAACCTTATTCTTTTGATCAAATTGTACGGTAAAAATGTGACACTAATATGAAATGAATTATACAATCTCAAGGTGAACAGAACAATAAAAAACAAGTTAAAAATAAATAATCTAAGAAAACTACTATTAGTTTTACATAAGTAGTGTGAATGCACAGCATACCTCATAGATACTTCAGTTTTCAAACTGTATTTGCATGGCTCCAATTATTTATACAACCACGCATATGAACTGCTAGTTTTATGTACTACAACATTTGTATGGCCTAGTTTACGAGGTTTTGGCACAGGAAGGTGCAGAAAAGAATCTTGCAGTGCTGCCCTGGATCAAAAGAAAAGGGCAAGAATTTACTGTATACTGTATCGATAAGATATGGCAAATTTCTGTCCTTTTCCCCTTTACTGGCGCACAATGAGCTGCCATGCAACAATGCGGGCATCCTTGCACCATGGTGCAAGGGTGTCTGCATTGTAGGGGTTATTGTTTTTGTGCAGGAAGGGATGCCTTACTGCACAAAAATATCACAAGAGGCGTTTCCTCTTCCTATGTGTGCTGCAATGCAGCACACATAGAGAAAGGAAAAGCGAGGAGAAAAAAGGTATTTCTCCTTGTTGGGCCTCCCTTAAGCCTCCTCTGGGGGGACATAGGAATCTGACACATTCCTAGTTTTACAAAACCTTGTAAATCTGAGAATGCATCAGATTCCATGGATGTTGTGAGGGAACACCCACAGCAACACCCATGGAATTCCCCTTTTTATGCTGAGTAATGCATGAAAGGGAGCCGTATTTACAAGGCCATTAAAAACCACGAAGGGTGGATATACATGGCCATGTAAATATGGGCAGACACACTGCGCCGCGGTGCGTCTAAAAAAGTGATGCATCGGTGGCGCAATGGGCTTGTAAATGAGCAGTGACAGCCAGGGTAGGTAAGAGCGGTGGGGTGGTGTGGTGAGGAGTCGACAGACGACGACGAGGGGAAAAAAAAGAAAACCACTTACCTTGTGCTCTCCCCATCGCCAACTCAGCAAAGTGGCAAGCTCAAGATAAGTGGTTTACTTTATTTTATATTTTCCCTAGTCGTCCTCTGTTGACTCCCCCCCACCCGCCCCACCACTCTTACCTGCACCGGCCACAAATGTAAATAAGCCCCTTAATTTGTAATATGCATCCTGCAATCTCTTTGCCTAATGCTGGTCCTTACAACTTCATTCAGTTCTAAGCTCGCCCTAATGAAAAGTGCATCAGTATTATCTAGTGCTGAGGCTATTTGAGAATCAAATTTTGACACAACCCACAACTTAACAATGAGTCAAACATGTCATTATTGCTCGTTATAACGTGTATTTTCCTAAGACACAAGTCATCCATTGCTGCAGAAAATTATGAGTGTTCCACTGCTTTAATACAAATCCAATACTATGGTACTGTCAGCTAATCACAAGTGCTTTACTGATACAATATTAATTTACTGCAATAGATTCCTCACAAACAAGCAACCAAACTAAACCCAACATAAACACTGGTGCTACAAAACCCGGATATGGTAATCTCATCAAAATACATCAAGCGAGAGGCTTCTTGTGTCTGCTATTTTCATTTCCCAGCATAAACAACCATACTGCGCTTGTCTTCAAATAAATAAGTTCCAACATCCAAAATTAAAATTTATAGATTATGCCGCCTGAATACATATACTATCTGTGCCTGCCGACAATTCTTGAAAAAAAGCCAAACTCACTGGCATGGTAGCCGGATCCATCATTCTTGCTGGTTTCCTCATACCTATTTCAGGCGCTTCAGATTTGGTCGCAACCCCCTACGTCATCACATCACATGGCGCGATTTAGTCTGAGTGCATGAATAGAGTGCTGACATGTAGGTTTACACTCTCCTGAAATGGCTGCCATTAGAGCACATGTACGTTCAATTTCCCTCAGACCACAACCAACCTACGCTAATCTTTCACGTAGTGCAGTACTGGCTTTGAGCACACTAAAGTGCTGACCATGGGCTTGCAATCTCCCGAGACGTCTGCCATCCTGCTTCATACGCATTTTTAATAATAAAACAATTTATAGGGAACACTGGGAAAACTCTTTTTCTAAAAAGGAAACTCAAGCATTTCTCCTGAATTAATGAATAACAATCAATGCCATTCAACACTGATGCAACAATATTATTACACAGTTGAAATAACACCCTCGCTGTAAATATATAAAAAGAAATCTTTATTTATTGAAAACCTTAGAAGGCACCATCAATTTTATTAAAGTCCCAACCTATTTAAATCATCTCACGGCTAGTCAATTAGACACAAACACTTGTTCTATGCTTGCAATAAGTTAGCCAATGTGGCCAATTATCTCAAGAACCAAATTAGCCTATATGTCTGAATTAGCACTTTGAATATATAATGCATGAACAATGGTAGAATAATAACTTTAGATCATTCCTTCTTACAGTGACCCATGTTCTATTTCCTACCATTGTTAACTGTTGCGTTCATTATAATTTTAATAAGTAGTATAACTCTTCTTTTTGAAACCATATTCATATGCTCCTAGATTAAACATATAAAACTCTCTTTCATGCAAATTTAGGATCTGATCACCACCTCTTTAATAATGCATTACACTTTCAATAGCTACAAATCTATTTCATTCATGTTAACTCCACACGTGGAGTCCCTCAAATGCAAAGACATTGAGTATTTATCTGTGGGATTTTTAAAAGCTCTTAGATGTTCTTTCCATCTTTCCTACACAGGACAAATAGTAGAGCCCACATATGTTTTGAGACAAGCACAAGTTATGATGTATGCGCATAACTTTGTGTTACAATTAAGAAGTTTTTGTATAGGATAACTCTTTTTCCTAAGGCAGTCAACAAAAATTCATATGTTTTCCATTAGCAAAGTAACAGCAAATAGAGATTGCACATTTGAAAACACCTGGATGTCACAGAGAGTTCCTTTTCTATTAGGCGCCCTTGAATACCCAATGGTGTTACTAGGACATAATACATCCTTTAAGGAGTTGCCCCACCTAAAAATAATCTCAACGTTTTCATTTATATGTTTGGAAATGTCTTTGCCAATTAACAGCAGATGCCAGTGTCTCTTCAAGATCTGATAGATCTTTGAACTTTCATGGTTATATTTTGTGATTAATCTGACAATTGTGTTGTTATTGCCTTTTACCTTAAGTTTGTACTTGGATTGCATCTGTAGCAGCTCATTCCTTGAGAATTTACTAGCTCTCTCTCCTGCTTTATTGTGTGTCACAATTAGTGTAACACCTCTCTGCAAACCTTTTATCTAATGTTTTTTATTTCTTTATGATACTCCTGCTCTGCACTACAAACCCTGAATGTTTGAAGCTTGAATGTGAAGTGCTGTTCACTCAAGTGGGTTTTTTACACATTCTGCTCAAAATCTTCCCTTCATCCACATACATCTCACAGTCTAGAAAGCAGATTCTTCATTTGCTAAATTCCAAAGATGATTTAAAATAGTGTCTTTTGATTTAATATGGAATGAAAGTCAGCCTCTTCTCATGCCCCTTTCAAATGACACAAATATTGCCTATAAATTGCAGCCATAGAAATATATTATTCTAAAATCATTGCGGATCCGAACTAGACAAATGTTCTTTTTAAAACATCCCCATAAATAACAGGGTATAGGAATGAGCAAAGTGTGACCCCATTGCAGTCCCGCAAACTTGTTCGTACAAATCATATTCATAAAATGATTACATTTTTTTGTTTTTTACATATAAAAGAAAAAAATGCTGGTCAAGCCAACCTCTGTCATTTATAAAAGCATCCTGCTACGTGGTAGTAAAGTTACTGTTGAGAAAATGTTCCATACTCAAGAAGCCATCTTCATGTATCATACATGTATATAATTACTTCACATCCATTGTAACAAGAATCAGATAATTTTTCCATGATATGATATAAATTATTCTGGAAACGTTAGTTGTGTCACTAATGTATGAAAGGATGTTCCTCACTAAAGATGCTATGTAAATGTCAATAAATTCAAATAGCCTCTCTGTTAGGTAACCAGTACCAGACACTATAGGTCTGCCATGAGGGTAAGAGGATTCTGCATTTTGGTAAAAAATAAATAACTGGTACCCCTGAGAAAGCAATGTTCAGATACAAATATTCATCATCCGACAACAGGCCCAGCCCTTTCCATTTCATCAATAAAGTTGTTACGTTCTTCATTTCTGCTGATTTCACAGCTGCCGTCATCACATTCTCATAACACTTTACATCTATTAACTGTCTCCTAGCTTTTTTATAGTAATCCTCATAATTCATTACAACGACTTAACCTTCCTTGTCAGTTTTCCTTATAGCAATATTGCTATTGGTTTGAAGGAATTGTAAAGCTGCTTTCTGCTCTTTATCGATATTCATTCTCATCAAATCTAAGTAAATTCATGTTTCTCAACACAAATTTTTCAAAAATATCAATATTATCCTCCTTTGTGAGTTTTGGAAAAACTTTGATTTAGATTTTAGTCTGCTCTCTACAGACTGGTCAAATACAATGTCTAGATGTCTTGCTCTT
Source organism: Calotriton arnoldi (assembly GCA_963921515.1). Classification (NCBI taxonomy): domain Eukaryota; kingdom Metazoa; phylum Chordata; class Amphibia; order Caudata; family Salamandridae; genus Calotriton; species Calotriton arnoldi. The sequence continues at coordinate 55,935 of CAWUFW010003068.1, read as the reverse complement.
GTTTCTTAATCACCAGGTGCTGCATGTGTGTGTGCCATTAAAGTCTGAATTCCATTAAATTTCTAATGGTATGTTCAGTAGAAGGTTTATTGGCTATGTCTGGAGATCTTTTTGGTGGAATGATTTTAAATAATATTTTTCAATTTAAGCTTCGTCACAAAATTCAATAGGCCAATTCTGAATGGAAAAAATCAATGTCCTGCTCTGGAACAAAATTCAAACCTGTATTAAGAACCCACAACTGTTCTTTCTTTAACATCCACAATATTCAGTTCTTGTTTATTTCTTGTCTGGATTGTAGTCTCGTCTTCATTCCTTTTTGATTTCTTTCTTCTTGTTTCATTGCCATAGTAGTTGATGTGAACACTAAAAAATCATTTTTGTGACATTGCATTTTAAATAAGAGTTTTTGTTCTGTTATTTATTTCTTATCTTTTTACTGATTTTGGACATCTTCTCTATATTGTGTTGGCCTTATTAACAAATAGAACAATGTTATAAGAATGTCTTCTGGCCCTGATGAAGCGACATTAACAGTTGTGAAATATGTCTTTGCCTTTGTTCCTAAGTGACAAACAATTTAACTTGTGGTGAAATCATTTCTTAATAGAAGAATAAAATAAATTGAAGAAAAATAGTGTTGGTATCTATGTAAAATAAGAAGAAACCTCTAACTGTGTCTGTTAGTATTTTGTAAATAATAATGGCTTTGTATAAAATGTTTGCAGATTACAAATAATTGTTTTGTTTATGTTGTCACTAATTTGATTATGGTCCACTGTACTAAAAATTCTATGCAGATTGGTATATGGTATCTTATTTGTCTAATAATTAATTTCTGTAATACATTATTGTTTATAGCATAAGGTTGCATTTATTACATTTACAAAATTCATTGTCCCTTTAAGTAATAACTTTCTAAAAACTGTCTGGAACCACTGTTATTAGATAATTTGATTAACCCCTAATACCCTTGCATTGTGGTACAATGCTTTACATATTCTCATCAAGTTGATGTAACATATCTTCCCCTGAAAGTGAGATTTTCTTTTCACAATAACCTGGTATTCTTCTAGCAAGTGCCAATTGGAGCATGCAGTCAGTCTGTAATGGAGGTTTTGCAAGATCCTATCAATTAGAAAAAACCCATCATCAGTCACATATGATGGCCCGATTACGTCTTTGGTGGTGGGCGCCGGGTCCGCCCCGCTGCCGCACTGCCAAAGCCATGGTCAGACTTCCCCTTTAGAGTTGGGGTTTCCTCCTGTCTGCCAAGCTGGTTTTTGGTGTTCCCACACCTGTGCCTCTAAAAATTGGCACCACAATGGGACCGCCAAAAACAGTTGCAGCAAGGCATGGACTGAAAAGTCCATGCTGTCCTAGGATGCTTGTTTCCGGTCCAGGGAGGACCTGGCTTGGCAGTTCGGGCTGGACTGTTCCCACAAGGAACAGGGTCAAGACTGATTTGCATATGGCTGGGTCCAAACTGGGGTGGTGTGGTGAGCAAAAGAATGATGGATTTAACCCAGATCCTTGTGACTGGGGGTGAATGTTTGCATTGTCCAGCATTCCGTCCATCAATTGTTTCTTTTGCATTTGTCGCCCTAAGTGGGAAGGGTATGCCCAGACGTGGGTCCCGTGCTCACTACACCACTGGATTCAAGCTAGCCTGGCTGAAGAAGGGTGATGCCCTGAAACCGGTAATAGGATGCTTGTTTCCGGTCCAGGGAGGACCTGGCTTGGCAGTTCGGGCTGGACTGTTCCCACAAGGAACAGGGTCAAGACTGATTTGCATATGGCTGGGTCCAAACTGGGGTGGTGTGGTGAGCAAAAGAATGATGGATTTAACCCAGATCCTTGTGACTGGGGGTGAATGTTTGCATTGTCCAGCATTCCGTCCATCAATTGTTTCTTTTGCATTTGTCGCCCTAAGTGGGAAGGGTATGCCCAGACGTGGGTCCTGTGCTCACTACACCACTGGATTCAAGCTAGCCTGGCTGAAGAAGGGTGATGCCCTGAAACCGGTCCTAGGATGCTTGTTTCCGGTCCAGGGATGACCTGGCTTGGCAGTTCGGGCTGGACTGTTCCCACAAGGAACAGGGTCAAGACTGATTTGCATATGGCTGGGTCCAAACTGGGGTGGTGTGGTGAGCAAAAGAATGATGGATTTAACCCAGATCCTTGTGACTGGGGGTGAATGTTTGCATTGTCCAGCATTCCGTCCATCAATTGTTTCTTTTGCATTTGTCGCCCTAAGTGGGAAGGGTATGCCCAGACGTGGGTCCCGTGCTCACTACACCACTGGATTCAAGCTAGCCTGGCTGAAGAAGGGTGATGCCCTGAAACCGGTCCTAGGATGCTTGTTTCCGGTCCAGGGAGGACCTGGCTTGGCAGTTCGGGCTGGACTGTTCCCACAAGGAACAGGGTCAAGACTGATTTGCATATGGCTGGGTCCAAACTGGGGTGGTGTGGTGAGCAAAAGAATGATGGATTTAACCCAGATCCTTGTGACTGGGGGTGAATGTTTCCATTGTCCAGCATTCCGTCCATCAATTGTTTCTTTTGCATGTGCAGGAACTAGGGCACATGCACAGAGGTGGGCACATGGGCGCCACATGTGTGCATTCCCATGTGGAGAAGGCATGGGGGCGCTGCAGGGCCCCCTTTGTTTCCTCTCTATAATAGTGTTTATGGAGGAGGAACCTCCATCACACCGCCGGCGGAGAGGAAACTCGTAATATGCTTGGTGGGACAGCAGCGGTCCCGTGACGCATTTTGAGGCCTCCTGACCACTGCAACACCACCAGGGAATGGCGGTTCCCTGGCAGCTGTGGCAGGGCTATGGTGGTCTGACTGCCCTAGCCGTAATAGGGCAATCGGGAGTCTGCCACCGTCGCGCCCCCTTGAGCATTGTGGTCTGTGAACCGCCAGACTCGTAATTGAGGCCTTAGTGTTATTGCTGGATAGTGAGCAGTACCAACGAAGACTTTGCTGCAATGTCTTATGCTGTGACTCTTTACAAAGAATATTTCTCCAAGATTTTACTTGGGTTGCAGCAGAACCAGTTTTAGGTGGCCATCTGCAATTGTTGCCTTAAAGATGTCCTGGATGCAGTATGACACATGCCTTAATACTTCATCGACTAATTTTATATATTTCTCACTTTCTCCAAATGTTTGTATGCCACAAAAGCTAATTGACTGGCTTGCAGAAGTAATTTTTATACACCACGAGAAAGAGAGTTTCTGCAACTATGGGAATGTTTTTTTCAACACTCAAGGATGACATAGAGAAGGAAACATTAAAAAAAGAGGCATTCGGTCTTTGTGGTTCGTTTCTACCAGGAATGTATGTCATGCATAAGTGGAAATGGCAGCACCTACACAATTGCCTCTTTCTCAATGTAAGAAGAGTAGAGTTGCTTGGTAAAGGGCGGGTGTGACTGTTCTGGACATCAAGTGTCAATTTCTTGTTGATTTGTGGCTGCAAAAGGACAGTCCAAGACCTTTGGTGCTGACATAAAAGGCCAGTTTGATGTCTTTTTATCATAACATTTCAGCAGTTAGAACATTTTTGGTGGCCTGGAAAATGGCATGTCTTTTTCATACCACAGCCATATGGACAACGACTTGAATGAATCATGGAGTGGATTGGATATGGAAATCACATTCCTCTGTAAGGTACAGCAATAGGTTACCTTGCCTAGGAAGGTCTGAACTTTTAGAACACTTCCAAGAGAGATACACTTCAAAATCTTTGAAATGTGTGGGGTCAGATGCAACACCTTTGGTTGTCAGTTCTAATCCAATAAATGTAAAATGTTTTGCAAGAAATTCTATTTCTTTATGTGAAGTACATAGCTTTAAGTCTTTGCAGAACAACTAGCATTTTGATCTGCAATCACAACTGTTCACCCCAAATGTTTTTGTTAACAATTGTGGGACAGATTTATCAAGGAATATATGTTGTTACTTAGCAGACCATTACTTCGCAAGTTTTTACTATGATGTTTTTACATCGCAAATACCATTACTACGCAAGATTTAACTGCGCATGCTTTTAGTTCGCAAATACATTTAAAAGTGCTAAATATGCATTTACTTGGCAGTATATTACTAAGTATACAACTTCAACGCATTTTTGACTCTTTTTAACTATAATAAACACAGTAATAGAAACGTATCCACTGTTACGGGATGACATGGTAATATGTGTTTAGGGTGGGAGAATATTTTTAGAAAACGACCATTAAATCAATATTCCTTTTTTAAATAAATACCCTTTTTTTTAAAATAAAAAAATGAAGTATTTGTTTCATTACACAAATTTAGTATGCCTTTAACCCTTTCTTAAAATTAAAAAAAGATTTTTTTAAATTAATTTAATAGTTAATTCTAAATTCCCAAAACAAACATACAACGTATATATCATTATGCAAACGATTTAAAATGTCTTTATGTTAAGAATACAATTTCTTTTCAAACTAAACTGTACCAACTTCCACTATTTCTACACATTCTCAATAACCAATAAAATCACAACACTACCCTTACCCTCATACACTACACTACCCTACACTACCCAAACACCAATACACTATCCTAAACCCTAAAACACTACCCCCTACACGTCCTACACCCTTCTCCCAGTCCTGTCCCTACTATCTTACACTACCCTGCACGACCCCCCCCGACACTACCCTTAACCGTTAAACACTACGCTACACTACACAAACACCACACCACTACCCTAAACCCTAAAACACTACTCTACACTAAACAAACACCACAACACTACCCTAAATCACTACCCCCTGCACGACCTTTCCCCTTCCCCCACTCCTGTCCCTACACTCAAACACAACCCTGCTTGACCCCCCCCGACACTACCCTAAACCCTAAAACACTACCCTACACTACACAAACACCACAGCAGTACCCTAAACCCTAAATCACTACCCCCTGCACGACCCTCCCCCTTCACCACAACACTACCCTAAACCCAAATACACTACTCTACACTACATAAACACAACCCTAAAACCTAAAAGACTACCCTACACTACACAAACACCACAACACTACCCTAAACCCAAATACACTACTCTACACTACATAAACGCAACCCTAAAACCTAAAAGACAACCCCCTGCATGACCCCAAAAACTACACTGCCCCACTTACCTCTCTCTCCTCGTGGTCCCTCGCTTCACCGTGCTTCCTCTCTTCTCCTGCTTCAGGCGTCGTCAGAGCTCCACGTCGTTATCCTCTCTTCTCCTGCTTCAGGCGTCGTCAGAGCTGCACGCCGTTGTTTTGAAACGGAAGCGCCTCCTTTTCCAAACAACGATGTGAATAGTCAGCAAAGTAATTGACTTTGCGAAGTAACGGTATATGCGAAGTAGAAGCATGCGAACTTAAAGCATGCAAAGTAAAAGATCCTGCTAAGTAAAAAATGTGTAGTAATGGTAAGTCGTAGTAGTGCTCCAAAAGACAAACAGAACCTGTTTGTATATAAGGACGCACTGTTCACATGCCCTTGCGGTGCTTTTTAAATAAATGAAACGTTCAAAGTAACTTAGCAATCTTTGCTGTCTATCAACAATATTTTCTGCAAATGTATGATTACAAATGTATTTCTTATTTTACATGTAAATCTTCACATGCAGTTTGACATAAGAAAACAGATTTATAACATATAACAAACAAATAACAATCAATATTTGGTTATTTATTTTCTTGATCATTTTTCATTTTTTCATTTTTTCATTTCTTCATTGTTCGAAGCAAATATTTATATTTCCCAATGCATTTCGGTGAGAAACCTTCATCAGGGGAATACTGCAAATAATACAATTCAGTCTTTAAAAAACAAATTCTCTTCGAATTGGAAAACACAATAATATCAACAATGTACAACATAGGGAGTGTCGGATAAACACTAACGGTCCCACAATGGTAATTATGTTTGTCTTGCTCATCACCCATGCAGATCTGGATCACACACAATGGACACGTCAAAAGTGAACACCTTAATACAAGTGTGTGCGCTAATGTCACCCAGTGTTAAAATCAGTTAAATGTGTGCAAACACAACACCTAAACCCAACTCCGCAATAAAACTTCATTCTCCGTGCTACCCTAAACCTACCACCAAAACCAAAACGCTCACCTTTACATGAGCTGAAATTCATCAGCCAATATATGATGTCTGTAAAAAGCGAACCACAAATTAAATGAAAAACACGCCGTCATGTAAAATCAACCATATGTCCCATCACTGGCTTCAACACCAAACAAAACGAAAAACCTACTTACTATCCAAATGTCGTCCCTCTCTGCTTTCCTGAAGGTTATCTGATAGTAAACCCCGTATTCTACAGTAAATAACAAAAGTAGTCATGTAATATATGTCAAACCACATTAACTGGATTGAATATGCAACCCCTCCCTATGGGTCAACCTAAAATCATACCTGTCTGGAGGTTCATGCAAAAGAATGTTCACTTCTCTTTCCCGCGTAGTCAAAGTTTACCGGGAGACTCGCTCCTCGCTAATGAATCTCACGTCTGCGTCTGACGTATGCAACACGCGATAAAAATGAAAAACAGACTCTCTGTTACGCTAATAGCAAAATATTACTACGCAAAGGAAGACTTTACCCAGTATCACCGATACCTCAACCTATATCATAACTACACACTATACAAGCATACTGTTGATCATATTTACGTGACCTCATTGTTTAAAAAGACTCATACGACAAATATTGGTGAATAATGGTAACCAAGAATCATCAACTAACGTATGTTACTGGTGTGCTGAAATCCATTTCTCTTATTAACCTATTCTTGTGACATTGACATGAGCTTAAAAAATCATCATTGTGTTTACTCATATACACAGATAAAAACAAAATTCAATTGTGCTAATGTGTGCAAAACATGAAAAAATAAATAAAAAAAAAAAATAAAAAAAAAAAAAAATGTGTCTGTATCTTGCGTGCCTTACATTAATATAACATTCTGCGTGCCCCAGTTCACATCCTGTAATGAGCCAGAGAAACAGTTTCTAACAGAAACTCTCTATAACAACAAAACAACTACTGTTACAGCATTCTACAATCATAAAAACTTCTGCAATCATAAGAAGCAAGTCATTTCAATTTTGTCATTCAGACCACAAGGAATGAGTGTTTTTAAAAAACGTATCCAAAATGTTTCTCTCTGTGCCAGATGTCTATTAGCGTCAACATGTGGTGGTTCTGACACCCTTTCCAGTATCGTGAAACGTAACTGTGGTATGGTATGCTTCATCTCCCCCCAGTGTAAAGCTAAACATGACTTAATGTTAGCAGTTCGAATCATGCTTTTATGTTCAGTCATTCTAACCTTTACCTTCCTGGTTGTGCGTCCTACATACACTAGCCCACATGGGCATTTTATGGCATAGACTACCATACTGGTATTGCAATCTGCGGTATGCTTGAGTTTAATCATTTTCCCTGTGTGCGGGTGCGCAAAATTATCACCAACAATAACATTCCCACAGTGACCACAATTATAACATTTACTCATGCCCTGATTTCCAGTATCTATATGTGTCAGACCCTTTTTCTTGAGAATTTCCTTAATATTTTTTGACCTCGAATATGCAAAAATAGGCCGTGCCATAAACACTTGTTTAAAATCATGTTCCTGCTCAATGATCTCCCAACGTTTTTGAATGCTATGTTTTATAGCAGATGCTGCAGTAGAGAACTTCAAAACACAAACTTCTCTAACTGATGTCGACTTTGTTGTTTTTTTTAACAGCTCTGTTCGGTCTAACCCAAAAGCTTTTTGTTTAGCTGAATTTAGTACAGTTTCTGGATATCCTCTTGTTCTATATTGATAGAATGAATCCTCAATATCTTGATTACCCTGAGTCTCATTAGAACTTATCCTCCTAATTCTAATGAATTGCGAACATTGTAAATGGTTTTTAAGAGTGTGTGAGTGAAAACTGTTGAAATGTAATGCATTGTTTCTATCTGTGGGTTTTTGTACACCCTAGTGGCCAAATTATCTCCTTTGCGTTCAATTAAGATGTCTAGATAATTGATGGCAGTAGTACTCATGGAATGTGTGAATTTGATGTGAGAATGACATTCGGTGGTATCGTAATATTCTGTAGTTTATTGAGACAGTCGGTGGTATCTTGCACATATGTTACCCAACTCTGAACCAAAGGTTGTAAATAGTAATCTAAAAATTTTCCCAATGATTCATGAATTGACCCACATCTCAATAAACTACAGAATATTACGATACCACCGAATGAAGAAATTTGGTTAAGTACCATTGATGTATCAGCGTTATATACATCAATTCCACATGGTGAGGGTATAGAAGCTGTGGAATGGTTTCTGTTAAAACATGATTACGAGGAGTCACTTAATATCTTTTTGTTAGAACTCTTACAATTCAGTTTGTATCATAGTTACTTCTCTTGGAAGGGTCAATTTTTTCTCCAAAAGACATGAACTTCTATGGGTTTTACGGGGGCACCCACATATGCGAATATCTTTATGGTCAGATTTGAGGACACACATATTTTGCATAACACTGCATGGACACAACATTTATTAATGTACCTCCGGTACATTGATGACATTTTGATTCTTTGGAGAGGTTCACAGAAACAACTAGAAAATGCTTTAGAAACTTTGAATAATTGTCATTCTCACATCAAATTCACACATTCCATGAGTACTACTGCCATCAATTATTTAGACATCTTAATTGAATGCAAAGGAGATAATTTGGCCACTAGGGTGTACAAAAAACCCACAGATAGAAACAATGCATTACATTTCAACAGTTTTCACTCACACACTCTTAAAAACCATTTACCATTTTCGCAATTCATTAGAATTAGGAGGATAAGTTCTAATGAGACTCAGGGTAATCAAGATATTGAGGATTCATTCTATCAATATAGAACAAGAGGATATCCAGAAACTGTACTAAATTCAGCTAAACAAAAAGCTTTTGGGTTAGACCGAACAGAGCTGTTAAAAAAAACAACAAAGTCGACATCAGTTAGAGAAGTTTGTGTTTTGAAGTTCTCTACTGCAGCATCTGCTATAAAACATAGCATTCAAAAACGTTGGGAGATCATTGAGCAGGAACATGATTTTAAACAAGTGTTTATGGCACGGCCTATTTTTGCATATTCGAGGTCAAAAAATATTAAGGAAATTCTCAAGAAAAAGGGTCTGACACATATAGATACTGGAAATCAGGGCATGCGTAAATGTTATAATTGTGGTCACTGTGGGAATGTTATTGTTGGTGATAATTTTGCGCACCCGCACACAGGGAAAATGATTAAACTCAAGCATACCGCAGATTGCAATACCAGTATGGTAGTCTATGCCATAAAATGCCCATGTGGGCTAGTGTATGTAGGACGCACAACCAGGAAGGTAAAGGTTAGAATGACTGAACATAAAAGCATGATTCGAACTGCTAACATTAAGTCATGTTTAGCTTTACACTGGGGGAGATGAAGCATACCATACCACAGTTACGTTTCACGATACTGGAAAGGGTGTCAGAACCACCACATGTTGACGCTAATAGACATCTGGCACAGAGAGAAACATTTTGGATACGTTTTTAAAAACACTCATTCCTTGTGGTCTGAATGACAAAATTGAAATGACTTGCTTCTTATGATTGCAGAAGTTTTTATGATTGTAGAATGCTGTAACAGTAGTTGTTTTGCTGTTATAGAGAGTTTCTGTTAGAAACTGTTTCTCTGGCTCATTACAGGATGTGAACTGGGGCACGCAGAATGTTATATTAATGTAAGGCACGCAAGATACAGACACATTTTTTTTTATTTTTTATTTTTTTTTCATGTTTTGCACACATTAGCACAATTGAATTTTGTTTTTATCTGTGTATATGAGTAAACACAATGATGATTTTTAAGCTCATGTCAATGTCACAAGAATAGGTTAATAAGAGAAATGGATTTCAGCACACCAGTAACATACGTTAGTTGATGATTCTTGGTTACCATTATTCACCAATATTTGTCGTATGAGTCTTTTTAAACAATGAGGTCACGTAAATATGATCAACAGTATGCTTGTATAGTGTGTAGTTATGATATAGGTTGAGGTATCGGTGATACTGGGTAAAGTCTTCCTTTTGCGTAGTAATATTTTGCTATTAGCGTAACAGAGAGTCTGTTTTTCATTTTTATCGCGTGTTGCATACGTCAGACGCAGACGTGAGATTCATTAGCGAGGAGCGAGTCTCCCGGTAAACTTTGACTACGCGGGAAAGAGAAGTGAACATTCTTTTGCATGAACCTCCAGACAGGTATGATTTTAGGTTGACCCATAGGGAGGGGTTGCATATTCAATCCAGTTAATGTGGTTTGACATATATTACATGACTACTTTTGTTATTTACTGTAGAATACGGGGTTTACTATCAGATAACCTTCAGGAAAGCAGAGAGGACGACATTTGGATAGTAAGTAGGTTTTTCGTTTTGTTTGGTGTTGAAGCCCGTGATGGGACATATGGTTGATTTTACATGACGGCGTGTTTTTCATTTAATTTGTGGTTCGCTTTTTACAGACATCATATATTGGCTGATGAATTTCAGCTCATGTAAAGGTGAGCGTTTTGGTTTTGGTGGTAGGTTTAGGGTAGCACGGAGAATGAAGTTTTATTGCGGAGTTGGGTTTAGGTGTTGTGTTTGCACACATTGAACTGATTTTAACACTGGGTGACATTAGCGCACACACTTGTATTAAGGTGTTCACTTTTGACGTGTCCATTGTGTGTGATCCAGATCTGCATGGGTGATGAGCAAGACAAACATAATTACCATTGTGGGACCGTTAGTGTTTATCCGACACTCCCTATGTTGTACATTGTTGATATTATTGTGTTTTCCAATTCGAAGAGAATTTGTTTTTAAAGACTGAATTTTATTATTTGCAGTATTCCCCTGATGAAGGTTTCTCACCGAAATGCATTGGGAAATATAAATATTTGCTTCGAACAATGAAGAAATGAAAAATTGAAAAAATCAAAAATGATCAAGAAAATAAATAACCAAATATTGATTGTTATTTGTTTGTTATATGTTATAAATCTGTTTTCTTATGTCAAACTGCATGTGAAGATTTACATGTAAAATAAGAAATACATTTGTAATCATACATTTGCAGAAAATATTGTTGATAGACAGCAAAGATTGCTAAGTTACTTTGAACGTTTCATTTATTTAAAAAGCACCGCAAGGGCATGTGAACAGTGCGTCCTTATATACAAACAGGTTCTGTTTGTCTTTTGGAGTATTACTATACCTGACAGGGGCTAGTCAGGACTAGAGGGCTGCACCACGGAAAGATATTGTTAAACTTGTATATTTTGATGAAATTGAATACTTTTCTAGGTGTGCAGGTTATCAGCACTTTTATATAGATAAGTCGTCGTAGTGGCCACGAAGTAATGGTAGATTACCTTTATCAAGTAGTTGCGTCGCCATTGCACCATGCAATGGAGAACAATGGCGATGCCACTACTAAGTAAGATTTCTTAAACCACGCAATTCCACATAGAAACCATCGAACAACTCTGCAGCCCTCATAGAAAGAGGAACCTGCCTCTCTGGATTGTTTTTCTTCAGGAATGTGTCCCTACCTGCACAAAAACAATCCTGTTTAGAAGGCAGGCACTCTTCCACCACGGTGCAAGAGTGCCTGCATTGGTGCTAGGCAGCACATTCTGCACCAGAAAAAGGAAAAGACAGGAATGCCCTGTATAATGTTAAATATGGTGCATTCCTGCCCTTTCCCTATCAAGCAGTGCAGTAAGGTGGATTGCTGTGCTGAACGGCGTGATTTTTTGATAAATGTGCCCCTATGAATATAGTATTCCCAAGTGCACCTCCTTGATACAGTTCTGAAACACTTTGATGAGCTTTGGTTGCTGAAACTAATTTGCATATAGCCCTGCAGATGCACGTGTGGAAAAAGTGGAGATGTACTGTCTGGGTCTAGGTCAATGAAGAACTGCTAATATCCAGAGGTTAGCTCAATCTTCAAGAACCACTGGGTGACAGTGTGCTCTGTGACTAAATTAGCCGCAATTGATGTCAGATTATTTTCTCATTCGGTGATAGTTTCTAGTAAGGGCATGATTACATAGATGCATGACTCCCCAGGCTACTTTGGTTTGCTGGTGACTATAGTGGAAGACATCTATGGTTTTGCAACTTCAACCCTCTCAATAATGACTACTTTTTGAGCTACTCATAAACCTATTTCTTCTTATCAAGCAGCATTCAACCATGCTGCATTGTAGTGCCACTTGTGAGTTCTTCAATGTCCGGTTTAGTGAGATTGCCTTTAAAGTTCCCAAAAGCCCTGGAACAGTTTCTTGAGATCCTCAAGAATACAGCGTAGTTTCAATGTTTGAACAGAGCCTGCGAATTGTAAGAGACACTAATATTTGGCTAGGTAGCCACTGAGTAGGGTCCCAATGCCTCTGTGCCACACTCTTTGGTGGTAGCAGATCGCTCACCACTTAATGTATCCACCAAGAGCAAAATGGGAAACGTACAGCCTGAAAGGCACATTTACATGAGTATTGGGTGTAGGGGAGGAGCAAGTGTAATGCGTGAACTCGTCTCAAGACATTTCATGAACAGATGTGGCAGTCTGTTAGCACCAGAATAGTGTGTCCCTGAAAAATGATAGAGCATCTGGATCGTGTTTTTTTTAGAAAGGAGCTGAGTCATCAACAGCAGGGAACATTTTTTTATTTGCAGGTGCCCAGAACTGAAGCAAACCAAATTAATGCAGAAACTTGCTAAGCCACCAAAAGTGTGCTTCTCCAGCTGTGCTGTGTTATAGTGTGAATGCCACCAGGTTTGATGTGTGCACCTTCGTAAGAAGGGCAACTAGAAATTGTACACTTACCTCATATTTTCTGTTATGGCTTTTGACTGTTTTGAACCAGTATCATGTTCCTTTAAGTTGGAACCCTGTGCCTTGGTCATCATTCAACACAGCAGCCCACATTTCATGAAAAGCACTATTGACTTGAGGATACCCAGGAGGAAGAGTTAAATGAAATAAAATCACTTTTTGCTATGGTTAGCTGTAAAACAGTGTTAAGAGATGGTTTTCCCACCCCATTTGAGATTTGCACTTTAAAGTAGTGCCAGGCAGAAAAGGCTAGTTGGGTCTCCTCAGGTTTGGGGAAACTGTGTACACCACTCAAAAGAGGAGAAGGGTGTTGTGTTTATGCACGGGGCACTGTTGGGACATTGAAGGGGTTACAATGGTTGTCTACCATGGATAGAATGTTCGATAGGCAGGTTGTGGAATGTGGGAATGTTGAGAAGCTTTGTATGAAGGGGAGCAGTTGATGAGAGGCAGTTGAAGAAGAGTGCTGCCTTGCTGATGCGAGAGTTTGAGCTGGAAATAAACTTATCCAATTCATCAAGGTGTAGCAGTCATAACTTAACAAGTGACGACGAGAGGTTCTTACTACTAGGACCCAAATCGCCACCTGCAGTCGGAAGTCAGAACTGTAAGGTGACTTTATGTTATTTTATACAGCGCTGCAGTTTGATTACTCTCGGCATATTCTTTAAAGGCACGTATCAACACTTTGCGGCTGTCCACTGATAACATTGATCAATTAATATTGGGCCAACTTACTTTACTCACTTCTATACCATTGGATCATGGCTTGTGGGCTACTCTGCTCGCGCTGTGCTGTGACTGGATTCTGCGCTCCATGTGCGTACCAGATGATGTATGGAAATAGTCCTCAATGAGGCCACAGAGGAAGGACTCACGCACAGCTACGTGCGTCACGCGGCCATTTCCGTTTGGGATGTAGTAAGGCCGCACGGTGACACGCACACCAGTGTGTTGTAATTCATTGCATGTCACCACCTCCATTTATATTATGGGTGCTTCACTGCATTTCAGTGATACGCTCACCTTATTTACGGTGATACGCACACTTTTTCTTTGCGTGTCACTCAAATACAGCAGCATTTATTTATTCAGTTTACCACAGCGTGTTCTCAGCTTCAGATGTCCTACTAATCCAGCAATTAGGGTATTGTTCTGATGGTGATACACAAACTTTACCACAGCGTGTGAGCGTACTTTGGAATCGCGTAAGTGGTGACACGCACACCTTTCATCTTCAGGTTAATAACAATACATTTCTTCAGAACCTACATGAACATTCATCATCTCTATTTTTCATGTCAGGATAATGTACAGTGGTTCTTGTGGTAAAGCGCAATGTTTTAATTAGCACGTAACTTGGTAGTTCTCTTCAGTTTGAAAGTCAATATTTATGCACAGTAATATAGTACGTGGTAATGGCTAATACGAACCTACCCGCACCTCAGCCATTTATGGTGACAGAAGGGGAACCCATTTTAAAATGGGAAGAGTGGAAAGAGTACTTTGTCAATTATATTTCCACAATTGACCATGATGATTTGTCTCCTGAAAGGAAGGAGGGTATTCTATTACATTCTCTGGGTCCAGGGGGTTTGAAACATTCAACTGTTTGGAAAAGAAAACTTGCTCAAAGAATGTGATATTTTTTCAAGATGACATCCTGGTAATGGGCAAAGATAGTGCAGGTCATGATGTATAATTGAGGAAGGTACTGGGGATTTGGAGAAACATGAGCTAGCTGCAGAAAGAGACAAATGCAAATTTGCACAAAACAAGGTAACGTATCTAGGACATCAGATTACTTCTAAAGGCATCACACCTAAATCTGAACTTGTAGAAGCGATTGTACATGCTCTGGTTTGCCTGAAAGAAGATGATGTCCATTTATTTTGGGCCTAGCAGAATTCTATTAAAAATTTGTACGCAATTTTTCTGCTAAAGTTTATTCCATCAGACAGCTGCTCAAAAAAGGTAGCCCAATTGTTTAGGGCGAGGTTTGCCAAACAACATTTGACAGCATTAAATTAGACATTTATAGAGCACATGTTTTGCAAGGTTTTGATCCTTATTTCAACAGTATCATCACCACTCTAGCGGCAAAGGACTAGGAGCAGTATTGTCACAGATACAAGGAGATGGTACAGAACAAGTGGTAGCCTTTGCCTCGTGAGTTTTGACCTCTACGGAGAAGTACTCCATGATTAAAAGAGAAAAATTAGGGTGTGTATGGGGTCTTAAGCATTTTAAGCAGTTTATTTGGGGAACTAAAGTGTTAGTAAGGTGCACCAAAAACCTTTGACCAAGGTTTTAACATCACAGGGGTGTAGTAATATCTCACCTAGGATCACCCGATTATCTATGCATATGTTGGATTATGTATATGAGGTCTGTTATGTTCCAGGTGCTTGCAATAAGATCACTGATTTTTCAAGTAGAATGCCATTACCCGTGAGAGAGAGGACTAGCAGTGAATGGAATGAGTGGTTGGGGCCCTAATTTCACCTTAGGAAATGAGGAGCATAGATACCAAAACTTGTTTAGCATTTCTAGAACAAGATCCTGTACTTACTAAAGTCATGGAATTCGTGAAGGAAGGGTGAACGGAAAAGAAGCAAATTGAGAAAGATTTAAATGTATTTTGGATAGTAAGGGATGAACTGTCGGCGGAAGAAGAATTTCTTTTCAGAGGGGGCAGATTAATTCCCCCTAGCGTTTTACATGCTAAAGTCATTAGTTTGTGCCATGAAGGGCATTTGGGCATTGTGGAAATTAAAGCTAGAGTTAAGCAGTCGTATTGGTGGCCTGATGCTGATACTGAGAATGAAAGGCTTGTGAGAGTGTGTAATGTGTACTAATGGGGATAAAACCAAAGTTACTTTCAACCCACCACTTTATCCTGCGGAGATTCCTAGCATGCCATGGGAGGGGATTGATGTTGATATTTTTGGCCCCATTCAGGGTCAAGATGGTGTGAGCAAACTTATCTTAGTGGCTATTGACCATTTTTATAAGTGGCCGGAAAATTAAAATTGTAAAAAAAGCTGATGCTAGTGAGGTAGTGAAGATTTTGGAGGAAATATTTTGTAGGGAAGGATTACAAAAGCTGTTAATAGGTGACAATGGAGGGCAAATTTTGTCATATGTGTTCTAAGGACTCATGACAACCACTGGTATAGAACACAAGACCACTTCTCTTTATCACCCAGAAGGTAATGGGTCCATAGACCGATTCAACAGGGTGATTAAGGGCATTACTGAGTTTTTCCCAACAGCAATAGCATGAATTGGGAGAAGGAAGTATTCAAAACCATTGGTGCCTACAGGATTACTCGATGTGACTCCACTTAATTTAGTCCTTTTGAATTAATTAGGGGGAGGAATCCCCGTACTAAAGACAACATAGGATGGTTACATAAGACTGATAAGGTGGAGTGGTCACCTTTGAAGGTGAGGGAATGGATGCAAATGAACCAGACGATGCAAACAAAGCTATGACATTTTACACAGTGTGAAGGAAGTTAATCTTAGGATTGGTGATTTTATAAGAGTAAAAAAAGGCAGACTGGTCAAGAAAAGAGAAAGTAGAGTTTCTGAACCTTTAAGAGTGGAGAAGATATTATGCAACTCTGCATTGTTAAATGATGGGAAGGTTTGGCATGCTAAAAGACAGGCCAGATGTAAGGACAATAGTGTGAGTGGGAAGAAGGAGTGTGAAGTAGAGTCAAGAAGGTATGATTGGATTGATGATATAAATCCAGAGTGTGCTGCCACTAAACCCACTATGACTAGAAGGCGTCAGGATTCAGGTGCTGTGATTTCTCACTGAAGTATTAGAAGAGAAATACATAGGGGCCGATTCCGATCTCGGCCGGTAGTGCTCCGAATCGGATTCGGATTTACCGGAGCCGATTCGGAGCCCTGTTTACCGACCGAATCGTACGCGGGTCCGGCCGAGCGAGTACGATGCAAGCACCCGTGAAATCGCCGACCGACTCGAACGCGGCTTCAACACGCTCCGACCGACTCGCATGGACACGACTCGCACCGCGCTATGGAGACGTTTCCCGGCCGGGTAAGTACGATGCGCGCCGCGGGCGAGTCCGATCGACTCGCGCCGTCCGGCTCGAAAAAGCTGTCGGAGCCGGACTTTGGGGGTCCGTGTCGGACCCCCGTGCGCGTAGGCGCGCGAGTCGCACACAGGGGTGACCCATGGGTCCCCCCTACCTGTGCATGTCCGCCGCGATGCGCATGGACGCGTACACGCTGTAGGGGGCGCCCTTGACCGCCTCGCACCCATTGAGTCAATGGGAGCCCGTGTACGCGTTGTACGACAGGCTCCCATTGACTTCAATGGGAGTCCGACCGACTCGAGTCCGATAGCATGCGTGCGCATCGTACTCGTTCGGTCGGACTGCTAGGGTCCGATTCGGTCGGAATTCTCTCCGGGTCCGGCTCGGTCGGGGAGAATTCCGGCCGAGATCGGAATCGGCC
Source organism: Calotriton arnoldi (assembly GCA_963921515.1). Taxonomy (NCBI): domain Eukaryota; kingdom Metazoa; phylum Chordata; class Amphibia; order Caudata; family Salamandridae; genus Calotriton; species Calotriton arnoldi. The sequence continues at coordinate 38,443 of CAWUFW010003068.1, read as the reverse complement.
CCATAGTGTTGAGCCAAAAGTTACTAGATCAGGAACACGCATTGTGAAACCTAGGCATCTTGACAACTATGTGGCTATGGCTAAATAGAGACCAATTTGTTTTAAGTTTTTTCTGTTTCTGTAATTTTATTTGCAAGCAATTTCCTCTACATTTCACCTGGTGGAGTGTTGTACTATTTCCATTTTTTTAAAACCTGTTTCAGTTTGTTTTTTCCAAAATTAAAGGGGGGAGTTGTGTTGTGTTAATGTATGGGGCACTGTTTGGGCATTGAAGGGGCTACCATGATTGTCTACCATGGATAGAATGTTCAATAGGCAGGTTGTGGAATGTGGGAATGTTGGGAGGCTTTGTATGATGGGGAGCAGTTGACGGGGCATGGTTGAAGAGGAGTGCTGCCTTGCCGATGCTGGAAGTTAGAGCCAGAAATAGACATATCCAATTCATCAAGGTGTCGGAGTCATGACTTAAAAAAGGGACCCCAGGCTCACAACACTTAAGAAGGTTTTGTGGATACATGTCAATGCTGCCCCAGCACACACCATCCCTTTAGAATTCTGACCTCATTTTGAATGTCTGTGTGACTTGTCTCCATAGATATGGCAATGCCAAAAATCCTTGTAATGCCTACAGGGGCATTTGGTGGCTCTGATTTACATTTGCAATTGAAATCCACAAATGAGATAAAAAGTCAATGAATTTCTCTCCCCACCCACATATTGCCAGTTACCAGCTGACATTGCTGTTGTAAGGTGGTGCCTCCAGCTGTGGGCAGAGAATTAACTTAGTGGCTCTGATTCTCAATATTAACAACAGTGACTGCCGGCACACACCCATCCACACTGTCACACCATTTTGGGACATCTCACATGACTTGTAACTGTGCAGTTTAGGATACTCCACGCCTGTCCTGTTGCTATTTCTTTTTACTATTTCTTCTGCAATGCCTTACGCTGTTTTGTGCAACAGAATAAAGTAAGAGCACTGCTGACAAACTCATACTATTTAAACAACTATATTAGTAATACCTTTATATCATTCATTTCAAAGAACATGCAGTGCTTTTCTACTTAATCTTTGAGCAAGTTAGTATTTGTCTACATATAGATTCTTTGCTTTAGATACATTTTACTGTTAATATGGAATTTGTGACTCCTCCAGTATCCTTTTTGAAAAGTCCTGCACAGGGTACCATGGAGGAGCGATTTAACTCCTTCACAGTTTATTTTGGAAGTCATTGTCCAGTTTCTGTCCAATTAATACATGCTGCATTGCCAAGAATTTCTTGAGTATGGATGGACAAAATATAGTCAAACATTTGCCTGGAATTGATCCTCCTGAAGGCAAGAAATATAATGAATATGTTGGGACAGTTACAAAGCTAGAAAATAATTTTGCAGGTGAAGCTGTGGAAATATCTAACAGTATACGCAGGTGAAACCAAATAGCTCAATAAACAGCGACATATATTCATAAATGTACTGCACACCACTAAAACCAAACAGGGACAATGGATAAAAACTCTAATACTACAAGCAACTCTGGTTACATATATGGCACTGTCTCACACAGTGCGAACTCAAAACGTGTCCAGCATAAAAAACATTGTGTAACAAATGTGAGGCAGCAAATAGTAAAGAAGCACCTGGGCAAGGTGGATTATAACTTATGCGGGCATAACAATTTCAAATCAATCAAGAAACAGTCGTAATGAATCAAACATATATTCAAAAATAGATATTTATTAAATACAATCATATACAAAAAAATATTTTTTTCCTCTTTTTTCTTGATTTATATATGTGTATCAAATGTTAAATAGATAAATTGATATTCAAATCACTTTTACAATCATTCAGTATTCTCTTTGTAGAATTAATATTGTACAATTTGATATACAGAGGTCAAAATACCTAGAGATATACCACAAACGATTCAAAATATGCAACAAATAGTTCAACAGTCAAATCCTTGATTGCAATCCAACAATGTAGCGATGAATAAATACTGTACGTAGAAACTGGCGGTATGTTGTTATTCAATCAATCAATCACAAGATTTGTAAAGCACACTACTTACCCGCGAGGGTCTCAAGGCGCTGAGGGAGAGGAGGGGGGGTGTTGCCGCTACTGGTCGAATAGCCAGGTCTTGAGTCGTCTCCTGAAGGTCAGCAGGTCTTGGGTCTGTCGTAGGTTGAGGGGAAGGGTGTTCCAGATCTTGGCGGCGCGGTGAGAGAAGGATCTGCCTCCGGTGGTGGTTCTCCGGATGCGCGGGACGGTGGCCAGGGAGAGGTCGGCGGAGCGGAGCTGACGGTTGGGAACGTAGAAGGAGAGTCGACTGTTGAGGTAGGCTGGGCCGGTTTTGTGGAGTGCCTTGTGTGCGTGGATCAGGAGTTTGAAGGAGATTCTCTTGTTGACGGGGAGCCAGTGCAGGTTTTTCAGGTGGGGGTGATGTGGCTGTGGCGTGGAATGTTGAGGATCAGGTGTGCAGAGGCGTTTTGGATTCTTTGCAGTCGTTTGATGAGCTTGGTCGGGGCTCCTGCGTAGAGGGCGTTTCCGTAGTCGAGTCTGCTGCTGACGAGGGCCTGGGTGACTGTTTTTCTCGTGTCTGTCGGGATCCACCTGTAGATCTTGCGGAGCATGCAGAGGGTGTTGAAGCAGGAGGAGGAGACTGCGTTGACTTGCTTGGTCATGGTGAGCGTTGAGTCGAGGATGACTCCCAGGTTGCGTGTGTGGTCGGTTGGTGTCGGGGGAGCCCCTAGTGACGAGGGCCACCAGGAGTCGTCCCAGGCTGATGGGTTGGAGCCGAGGATGAGGATCTCCGTCTTGTCTGTGTTCAGCTTAAGTCGGCTGCACTTCATCCAGTCGGCGACGGCTTTCATTCCTTCATGGAGGTTGGATTTGGCGGTGAGGGGGTCCTTGGTGAGGGAGAGGATCAAATGTGAGGCAGCAAATTACTTTGCAAGGATGCATAAAGCTAATAATAAGAAAACTAAATATGAGAGGTGAGTATTATATATTAATAGTCAAAGTTAAATGTCTACTTTTCTAGTTGCATGAGTACTTTCTCCTCAGATGTTTCCTTCACTACTTTTACCTTATTATTGAGCATCCTTTTTTGATGTCATCAGAATTATCTGTTCCCTCAAGATGAGATATCTGCAGTATGATCTGAAATTAGATATATTGCTCATTGTTACTGCTGATTGATCAGACACCCGTACCCAGTAGAATGTCTCACCCTTGCTCAGCAAAATCCATGTAGTGTAAGCATACAGCCTAGAAGTGCAAGCACTGATCATAAATATCTGACCAAAGGAATATTCTCAAATTAAAAAGAGGAAAGGTTAAGATTGTTCCAATATGAACATTGATGGTAATGTTTTAAGATTTAAGTTGTTATGACTCAGCATGTATATTCTGAAACCATCCATCTTCCTTCCCTTTGATTGGGCAAGACCTGTTAGTTTCTATCAGAGTTGGACCCCTAACACAAAATGAGACCTTTGAGGATTTAGAAAATCACAAAAAATGCAGTTTCAATCAAAATAATTGTTAACATCATGAAAGTATATCATGCATTGTCACTGCTGAAGAAGGTAAACTAGGAGACTGAATATTTCATTTAATTTTCTTAATTGGACTGAATATTTTCTGTCCACTAATCTATGGTGATGGACATCATTGGATGTGCAACCACAAGATCTGCATTTTTGAACACATAACAATGCTTTGCCATCAGTTCAAAGATTACAGTAATAACTTTTGCTCTTTTCAGAATTACTTCACAAGATACAAGTATGAAGATTGAGAATAAATAAAGGCATGCAAATAAGTGTGCAAAACTGTAAACGCTCTCCCACCGCAAATTCATATATATTTTTTTTAAAACAGTTCACAAACATTGTAAAGCTTATAAAAATAGTGTAAAAATATTCAGCCAAAGTAGATTTACTTGCAGTTTGCAACAGTCTGAAGGAAAAAAATACAATTTCTCGCACTCCTTAACAAAACATTAAAAAAGACAATTGTTCTATAATCAAACATTTTAAAACATTTTGCACATGGATTTTGTCACATTATTTAATGTTTGGTTTAAAAACAATGAATATCTATATGTATAATCTTTTTTATGTTTGAGTTTATTAAGAAAACAAAAACAACAATGCAATAATTAATATAAGTCTTAACCCTTTCCATTCGTCGGATGCGTGGGAGCTGTGCGACGCATAAGTGCTCATGTGTGTCGGACGGCTCCCCGTGTCCGACGCCATGGCACAGGGAATCCCTCTGGTGCGGGCACCAGAGGGATTCCCTTTTCCCCCCCAACAGCCTCTGGAGCTGGAGAAGAGCTTCCCCAACTCCAGAGGCTGCATTTTTGTTTTGTATGAAATGAGGATCAGCGCGCACGTCGCACTGACATCATTTCATAGAAACTGAAATGAGCTAATAGGCTCATTTCCGTTTCACTTTCTACATGCTCGGGGGGCTATCTCAGACCCCTGAGAATGTAGAAAGTCGGGAGAGGTATTGTAGGAAGAGGGAGAATCTCCCCTTTCCAATGGTACCCCTCCCTAGTGGATCCCTGCTTGGGGATCGCCCCAGGAGGGCGATTACCAAGCAGGGATCCACCCACTAGCCACCAGGGAGGGGGGAGCGGCCCCTTGGGCAAGGGCCTTTGCTCCCCCGATATAAAATCGGGCACATTCAGTATTTCTGCCCCCCGGGGTGGAGAAAGCCCACAAGATACCAGGGATTTTTTGGCATTTTGAATTAGGGGTGGCGGCTGCCCAACATGGGCATGCCAATGCCCCTGCTCCAGCAAAATAACAGTCTTTCTGTCCCCCTGGGGAGCAGATAGGGGCAGTAGCCCCCAATCTGCCACCCCGGGGGGGCAGAAAGCCCACTAGATGCAAGTTTTTTTTTCCCCATTGAATTTAAGGGTGGGGGCTGCCCAAGATGGGCATTCCAATGCCCCCACCCCTCCCCACAAAATTCCAGTCTTTCTGCCCCCCCTGGGTGGCAGATGGAGGCAGTATCCTCCAATCTGCCCCCCGGGGGGGCAGAAAGCCCACTAGATACCAGAATTTTTTTTTTCACTGCAATTAGGGGTGGGGGCTGCCCAAGATGGGCATGCCAATGCCCCCACCCACCCCACAAAATTACAGTCTTTCTGCCCCCCCGGGGGGGCAGATGGGGACAATAGCCCCCTATCTGCTTCCCTGGGGGGTAGAAAGCCCACTGGATGCCAGGGATATTTTTTCCTTGAATTTAGGGGTGGGGGCTGCCCAAAATGGGCATGCCAATGCCCCCCCCAAAATCCCACAGTCTTTCTGCCCCCCCCCTCATAGGCAGATGGGGCAATAGCGCCATATCTGTCCCTGGGGGGACAGAAAGCCCACTAGGCCCCAGGGATTGGTTTTTTTTTAACAAGTAGAGGTGGGGGCTGCCCAAAATGGCCATGTCAATGCCTCCACCCCCACAAAAAAAATGCCATGGTTTTTCTGCCTCCCCTGGGAAACAGATGGGGGCAATAGTCTCTAATCTGCCCCCCGGGGGGGGGAAAATCCCACTAGGAGCCAGGGATTTTGTTGTTTCTATTTATACGTAGGGGCACTTGGCTGGCGGTGTGTGGATGGCGCTTGGCTGGCGGTGTGTGTGGATGGTGCTTGACTGGTGTTGTGTGTGGATGGTTGTGTGCGTGTACTGACTCTCGGCTGGTGGTGTGGCTTGCATGGATCCCCCAGCGTTTTCTTACCCAGAATCCCCCGCAAACCTCAAATTTACTTACAAAGTCACATTTTCCTCACATTTCTAAGTGGGTGCGTTGTAGGATCACCGTGCAGGCACAAATTTCCTACTACTCAGCATTCCCCTTGGTCTCCCGAGAAAAGTGATGCCTCACTTGTGTGGATGCCCAAAGTAGCGTCAGCCGAAAAACGTATAAACCAACTGTCCTTTTAGACCCGCTTTGGGCCCCCCTGAATTTCTTTATGTTTTGCCCTTCTATGTCATAGGCACTTGGCACATCCACACAAGTAAGGTATCATTTTTATCAGGAGACTCAGAGGAATGCTGGGTAGTCGGAAATTTGTGCCATAAAGTGATCCCACAACTTTCCCACACAGATATTAGAGGAAAATGTGACTTTTTAGCTAAATTTGAGGTTTGCAGTGGATTTTTGGAAGGAAAATGTTGGAGATCAACGCAAACCAAACCTCCCTAGATTCCCACAGATGTCTAGTTTTCAGAAATGTCTGGGTTTTTTAGGTTCCCCTAGATGTCTGCAAACCTGGGACCAAAAACACAGGTGCCCGCCTATCTATCACAAAACTACCTGGTTTTTCAAGGGGGTCACCTGCGTTTTTGGTCCCGGGCTTAGCGGTCATCTAAGGAAACCTACCAAACCCACACATTTCTGAAAACAAGACACCCGGGGGAGTTCAGGGAGGTATTGCTTGCGTGGACCCACTAACGTTTTCCTACCCAGAATCCCCTGCAAACCTCAAATTTAGCAGAAAAAAAAAAAAAATCTTACATTTCTGTGTAGGAAAGTTGTGGGATCACGGGGCTGACACAAATTTCCTACCACCCAGCATTCCTCCAGGTCTTCCAATAAAAATGGTATCTCCCTCGCATGGGTGGGCCAAGTACCTGCGACAGGCAAGGGACCAAAACATATTGTGGAGACATCAAAATTACCTATCACAAAACGACCTGGTTTTGCAAGGAGAGTCACCTCGGTTTTTGGCCCCAGGCTCGACGGCCATCTAGGGAAACGTACCAAACCCACACATTTCTATAAACTAGACACCCGGGGGAGTCCAAGGAGGTATGGCTTGCATGGACCCACCAAAGCTTTCCTACTCAGTATCCCCTGCAAACCTCAAATTTAGCTGAAAAAACATCACATTTTTCTAGAATTTCTGTGTGATAAAGTTGTGGGATCAATGGGATGACACACATTTCCTACCACCCAATGTTCCCCCAGGTCTCCCGATAAAAATGGTACTTCACTCGCGTGGGTGGGCCAAGTACCTGTGACAGGCAAGGGCCCAAAATGTATTGAGGAGACATCAAAATTACCTATCACAAAACGACCTTATTTTGTAAGGGGGGTCACCTGGGTTTTTGGCCCCGGGCACGGCAGCCATTTAGGGAAACCAACAAAACCAACACATTTCTCAAAACTAGACACCACCCGGGGGAGTCCAGGGAGGTATGGCTTGCGTGGACCCACCAATGTTTTCCTACCCAGAATCCCGTGCACACCTCAAATTTAGCTGAAAAAAATCAAATTTTTCTAAAATTTCTGTCTGGAAAAGTTGTGGGATCAACAGGCTGACGCACATTTCCTACCACCCAATGTTCTCCCAGGTCTCCTGATAAAAATGGTACCTCACCCGCGTGGGTGGGCCAAGTACCCGTGACAGGCAAGGGCCCAAAATGTATTGAGGAGACATCAAAATTACCTATCACAAAACGACCTGGTTTTGCAAGGGGGGTCACATGGGTTTTTGGCCCCGGGCTGGGTGGCCATCTAGGGAAACCTACAAAACCCACACATTTCTGAAAACTAGACACCCGGAGGAGTCCAGGGATGTATAGTTTGCGTGGACTTCCCAACATTTTCCTACCCCGAATCCCCTGCAAACCTCAAATTTAGCTGAAAAAAAATAACTTTTTTCACAAATTTCTGTGTGGTAAAGTTGTGGGATCACGGGGCTGACACAAATTTCCTACCACCCAGCGTTCCCCCAGGTCTCCCGATAAAAATGGTACCTCACTCGTGTGGGTGGACCAAGTAACCGCAACAGGCAAGGGCCCAAAACATATTGAGGAGACATCAAAATTACCTATCACAAAACGACCTGGTTTAGCAAGGGGGGGTCACCTGGGTTTTTGGCCCCGGGCTCGGCGGCCAACTTGGGAAACTACTAAACCCACACATTACTGCAAACAATGTGTATGTAAATATTATAGACATGAAAAATGGTAATGGTGACGATCTGTAGACATTGTGAAAAAGAAAGAAAAAATAAACATCCTGTATGTAAGTTTATGAAATTGTATACATCTTTTCATTAGCATAAAAATACATCTGATACAGTAATTTTTTTTGATAGGTGAGTCAGAATGGGATAAATACGTAGTTAGTGTAAGCAATAAGAGATCACTCCGTATGGCTAAGGATATATGAGAGACATAATTGACGTCTAGTCTATAATGAAAGCAGATAGCATTCCACCAGGACCTGAAAGTAACATTCTGAGCTCGTTTACAGTTTGATGTTATTAAATGAAAAGCAACAGCTAATAGTAAATCTATCAACTTACAACGTGGGAGTACATGAGGCCCCTCAGGTGCCAAAATACCTAGAAAGATGTTAGTTAAGGAAAAAGGAAGATCAACTTTAAAAATCTTGTTAATTTGAGTCCAAACAAGTTTCCAAAAGTGATGAATAGAGGGGCAGTCAAATAACATATGCTTTAAATAAGCAATTGAGCATGAATATGACCAGTAGGAAAAGGTCGCAGTTGGAGAAAAAAAATTTTGGTCATGGGGTAAATAACAAACAATGAAAAACAAAGAAAAGGGCTTGTGTAGTATTTGCAGTCCAGGGAGTTTTATGAAGTTTAAGCCACATCTTATCCCATAAGGTAGTGGGCCAATGTTCCATTAAATCTCTTTCCCATGCTAGTTCAGTCTTTTTCTTGGGTCTATCTGACGTCAATTGTAGTGATTTATAAATAGTGGATACGGATGTATCATTGTTTCATAATGGAAATATTGTATTGAAATGGAAGGAGGGAGGGAAGTAGCTGGTGATGTGGAAATGTATTGATTGAGGGAAGCACATAAAAGTACATGTTGTGTTTTGGATGTAGATGGCAAAGAGAATTTAGCCTGGAGGTCAGAAAAGATTAGAAGCTGATCATTGGCAAGAAGTTCCGATACCCAACATACACTTCTGGCTCGCCAAGTCTTCCAATGTATAGAACAATTCTTAATTCATATTGGCTTATTATGCCAAATAGGATGTTGTTGATAGGTAGCAATCGAGGGGTATGTTGATGGTAGAAGAGGTGGCAGAAGTTTACAGGAATGGGAACTAACTGGAGAGTGTGAATGAGAAACATTCATTGTGAAAGCAAGATTTTCTTTAAAATCAAGAAGAGTGATAAGAGATTTCTCTAACTGTAGCCACAGAGGAGGGTGTAAGGGAAGGTCAATAGAGAACCATTAGACAGTTTGAAGAGAAAGCATAATGCTATTTTTCAAAATCTGCGAATTTAAGGCCTCCCTTAGATTTATCCTTTTTTACTAAGGATATGACTATATGAGAGGATTTGCTTTTGTAATGAAATTTCAAAAAGAGAGAATATATTTTCTAAAAATGGCAATCAGGGATGTGAATGGGAATCATACCGATAACATACAATATCAGGGGAATAATCATCATCTTAATAAAGTCAATTCTGCCCCACCATGAAAGAAAGAGTGGGTGCTATCGGGCAATATTTTCATTTAGTGTTTTAGTAATGTAATAAAAATTCAATTTTGAAGTATCTTTTATCGACTATAAAAACCACAATCCCAAGTCCTTTATTTTGGAGGATTGCAAATCCAGTGTGATCAAAAAGTTGTTTGCTAAACAAAATTTTTTTTGAAGAGCGAACACTCAATATCAAACAATTGTATAATTCTATACAATTTCAAACAAATTTCCATACATAATTTCCACCTTTAATTACAAATATGAAGAGGGAGTCAAAATTTAATTTTGTCACAAAGTAGCATCTTTATTCATTAACATATTAATTGCCATACATGATTGACTGGTGGGTATGCCAGTCACAAGAACTGACCTGATTTGGATCAGGAACATGCCCCACTGCAAACCCTGATGAAGTCCTTGATAGGACGAAACACATTGGCTGGGCTGTTTGAAGACTACAGTATTGATGGACATGAATTAAGATGTCACTTTGTGACAAATCGAATTTCAGCTCCCTCTTCATATTTAGAACAAAAAGCTGGAAATGAAGCATGGAAATTTGTTTGAAATTGTATAGAAGGATACAATTGTTTGAAATCAAATGTTCTCTCTTCAAAAAAGGCTTTGTACGAATTCTAACAGTTTCAGAGCAGTAAGGCAGTCGGAGGTTGAGCACCAGTGTTTGAAACTGACACCAGTGCGATGGTTCTTAGGCCAATACTGCTATTTTCTTGGTTATGGTTTTAACAATACAATTAAAGGTAACACCTCAAACTTATCAGTATTAAGCCAATAACCTAGTAAATGGGAAAATATGAGAACTTGTTGAAAAAAGCATGAAGGGAAGCTGTAGGGTTAGAACAATATAAAAGGATGTCATCAGCATATACTGACATCTTAACTTGGTGAAATCCAGTTTGAAAACCTGAAATAAGAGCATCTTGTTGAATTTTAGTTAAAAGGGTTCAAGTGCAATAATAAATAAAAGAGGTAATAATAGACAGCCTTTGGGTCCCCCTCTGAACAGAGGACAAAAATCTGAGAGCATACCATTGACACAAATTACAGCTTTAGGGCCTGTGTATAATAGGGAAATTAAAGCAATCAATTTGGATTGAAAATCAGTCCATTTTAAAGCCTGAAACATAAAATCCCAACCAATTCTATCAAAAGCTTTTACTGCGTCCAAAGCAATAGCGGCAATTGGATGATCCAAAGTAGAGGCCTTGCTTAGAACATTGAAAACGTCTCGAGCATTGTCAGAAGCTAAAGGGCCCTTAACAAAAACAGACTGCTCCAAGCCTATGAGATCAGGTAAAATAGGGTCAATGCGCATTGCCAATTTTTTTTTGCAAAAAGTTTGTAATCAGTATTAACTAAAGAGATAGGACAATCATTCTTACATTGTGAGAGATGCTTATTCTATTTTGAAATTAAGCAAATCATGGCATCCTGGAAGAAGCTCCTTCTTTCACCACAAGATCAAGACGCTCTACGACAACTTCGATGACCAAAAACACAGCTCTGCCTCATCTCCCACCCCCAATGCCGCCACCCAACAGACTCTTCTCTCTTGAACCCCTCTTACCACAGAAGACACCTTAAAGACAATGAAGATCATCTACTCCAGAGCATCCTCTGACCCCTGCCTGCTGCACATCTTCCACAAGGCTGCCACCACCATTGCACCCAAACTACGGCAAACAATCAACTGCTCTCTCAAAACCGCTACATTCCCAGACACCTGGAAGCATGCCAAAGTCAACCCTCTCCTAAAGAAGACCTCCCCAGACCTGACGGACCTCAAAAACTTTAGGCCCATCTCACTGCTTCCCTTCACAGCCAAAGTCATTGAAAAGGCTGACAACACCCAGCTAGCTCACTTCATAGAAACCAACGACATACTGGACGCCTCCCAGTCCAGATTCAGCAGCAACCACAGCACTGAGACCGCCCTCCTCGGCGCCACTGATGACATCCGTGCCCTCCTTGACCAAGGCCACACAGCAGCCCTTATCCTCTTTGACCTCTCAGCAGCCTTCAACACCATCTCTCACTGCACACCAGACTCCACGACGCCGGCATCCAAGGAAAAGCATTAGAATGGAGACAATTCTTCCTCTCAGGCAGAACACAGAGAATAAGACTCCTGCCCTACCTCTCAGAACCGACAGAGATCAGATGCGGAGTCCCCCAAGGATCCTCCCTCAGCCCCACGCTCTTCAATGTCTACATGGCCCCCCTCACAGCCATCGTCAGAAGGAATGGGCTCAGCATTGTCTCCTACGCCGATGACACCCAAACTCATCCTCTCCCTCACCAAGGAACCCAAAACCACCTACATGGCCCCCCTCCCTCGGAAACTCACCCACTCCTACAGACCACGCACGCAACCTAGGCATCATACTCGACTCTTCACTCACCAGGAACAGCCAAATTAATGCTGTATCCTCCGCATGCTTCAACACCCTCCAAGTACTGTGCAAAACGTTCAAGTGGATCCCCCTGACTCCAGGAGACTGAACTACAGCAACGCCCTCTATGCCGGAATCAGCAAAAAGCTCCGCAAACTCCAGACCATCCAGAACGCCGCAGCCAGACTTATTGTCGATATCCCATGACTAGACCACATCGCCCAACTCCTCCGTGACCTTCACTGGCTCCCTGTCAAAAGTAGGATAACGTTCAAGCTGCTCACACAGGCTTGCAAGGCCCTCCACAACATCATACCACAATACCTCAACGACAGAATCTCCTTCTTCGCCCCCAAGAGAAACCTCCGCTCAGCCAACCTCTCCTTAGCCACTGTCCCACGCTATCACAGGATGAGAGCCGGCAGAAGATCTTTTTCCTACCTAGCAGCCAAGTCCTGGAATGAACTCCCGTTCCACCTCCGATGGAGCCTGACACTGCACCAGTTCAAGAAGTACCTCAAGACCTGGCTCTTCGACGGACCCCACCAGAGCTGTGCAATCCCTCCCCCAGAGCCTTGAGACCCTCACAGGTGAGTAGTACACTTCACAAATCCAGATTGATTGATTGATTGATTGAGCCTTGAGAAGCACCTTTAGTGACAACCTAATTCAATACCAGTTAAAGGATGGGAAGGAGGAGCTTTGTGAAATGGCTATAAAATTCAATAGTAAAGCCATCAGGCCCAGGAGCTTTCCCTCTCCGTACTATAGAGACTACTTGGATGATTTCTGAAAGTGATATATCTGCCCCTAGTTAATCAAAGTCAATGTGATGGGAGAGAGGGGAAGCAATCGATTGAAAGTATTTGATCAAATCTGATTAAAAAAGGTTGTGTCTCTGGATAATATAGATTTGTATAAAATTTTACAAATTCACTTAAGATGTCCTTATCTTTAAAGATAGTAGTCCCCAGCCGCGGTCCTTGCAGGTAACAGCGGTGGGGCGGTGGGGCCGGGTGGGGGGGATTTCGAGGGACGATGCAGAGGGAAAATTAAATAAATAATTAATTTTCCCTCAACATCGTCCCTCGAAATCTCCCCTTACACAGCCCCACCGCCCCACCGCTGTTACCTGCATGGACCGCAGCTGGTAGTCGCCATACTGTTTCATGAGGATTCTATTCTAGTTCTGTCCTTTCTGATTTTTTAACAATTCGCAAGCAATTTCCCCAATTTCCCCATCTTATCTTGGCCCCCATACTTACATGCACTGCTCTTCAAGTGGTAAGAAGAGGCGGCATTCATAGTTAATCTGTTCAATGTGAATGTGAATTTGGCATGCATGAGATGACATAGGGAGGTGTCATTTTTAGAGTAATAATAAGTATATTCCCATTTTTTTATTTTATCGAGTAATTGGCTGAATTGTGCATCCAAAGATTTTATCTTTTATTAGACAAAATGTATTATAAACCCTCTGGACGCTACCTTAAAAGAATCCAAATCAATGCAAAAGAAGATTCACATGCCGAGTGTATAACAAAAAATTCAGAAGCAAAGATTTCAAATTGAGAAGTGAATTTAGTATCTAAAAGCAATGAATTGTTAAAGTGCCATCTACCTGCGTGTGGTGAATAGGGTAGAAGATCGAAGTCCGTGTTCACTGGTGCGTGGTCTGATATCAAAATTTAAACTATATTGGACTGAAGAACATGTTGAGTCAATGACTTACTGAAGAAAAGATCATCGATGCAGGATTGTGAGTGGTGTGGGGCCAAACAAAAATTATATTCCCAGAGGTCCGGGTGGCATAACCGCCAAATGCCAACTAACGATTTGCGTTGGATGGTAGATTTGAATTGCGAGTGCATTTTAGTGTGGAGAAACTTGACTATTGAATTTCTATCCAAGATAGGGCCATGGATATGGTTACAGTCATTGTCAAAAGTAATATATTCATCATCACACACAAGCAATTCATCAGAAAGTTTGGCCCAGAAAGTATAATCAGAGGAAACTGGAGCATATACATTGAAAATGGCTAAAGGTGTATTATTAACAAGAAACTTAACAATGATCCATCGACCTTCAGAGTCAGACTCTTTGTTAACCACTGTAACAAGTAACTTTTTATGCAAAGAATCAGTACTCTATTCTTCTTCCCCAAAGCAGGGAAAGCAAACACATTAACTACTCAGTATCTTTTTAACTTAGCCACCTCTAGCTCTGAAAGATGGGATTCTTGAAGTAATGTAACATCTGTTTTTAGTTTACCTGAATGGGATAACACCCTCTGCCGTTTAATAGGGTTACCTATCCCTTTAATGTTCCATGTTGTAACCTGCAATTAATTGTTGAAACATTAGCATGCACAATCAATATGTCTACAGTAACAAGATTAATAAAGAAATAGATGAGATACTGGGGAAGAAAAAAGTTTTGCTTAATGAGAAAAGGAAGGGAAAGAAGGATGATAAGACAGGAAACAGAAAAGAAGACAACATAGAATGGAACCGTAGAAAGAAACATCAGTAATGGAATAATAAAACAAAGAACAAAAGGACAGTCATACAAATGGCAACTGAAAAACATACCTGCAAAACACATAAATGAGAGGGAGCATGGCAACACTGGTAGACGACAGCAACAATACTCGAACTGCAGAGGACGGCAGGACAGCTTTGAATTGGGAGAAGACATAACATAAAATTGAGACCTTACAGGAATGAGACGTGAAGACATAAACATGTAGCATAAGAAAAAGACATTACAGAATTAAAACATTGTCTGGCAAGAGAAAAAGACATCATAAAACATAGACATCAACAAAACTATTACTTAATTATTATTAAAAGAGAACAGGTAAGAGAGACAAAATACCAATCAAATAATTCTTGAAGTGTCCATATCTCCAGCGCCGCATTGTTGGATAAATCTCTTAAGCACACGAGGCTCCACATAAGTGGTTGTTTTTTCCTTGCATATCACTTTAAACAGGCAAGGATGAATGAGTCCAAATCTAGTGTTCATAGCTCTCAATTGGGGACGCATGTCAAGGAATTGTTTCCAGCAATCTGCGGTTACTTTGGCCCCATCATGAGAGATAAAATATCTGTTACCGGCCCAGAGAATCTGCTTTTTGGCTGTGACAGCCGTCATAACTTGTAACAAGTAAGTATATTATAGGAGGAATAAAATTACTCCTCAAGGTTTTGAAGAAACTCTGGGGCGAAGCCTATGTGTCCTTTGTATGTTGAGAGAGTAGAAGTAAATATATCAAGATGTTTTGGCAGAAAAGATTGAAAGTAGACAGTCAGATCAGAGCCCTCAGTTTTCTCAGGAAGTCCATTTATGCGCAGGCTATTAATACTATTTCTATTTTTGAGATCCTCACTATGTTTTTCGAGAAGAGAAATTTCTGACTCCAAATGGTAAATACATGTAGTCACAAGCTGAAGACCTTCTGTTTTTTGTTCCACCATTAAAACTCTTGATTCCAGTGAGGACCATATGCCATCTAACTGTTGGAGGGCCTTGGTAATCTCTTGCTTAAAGGGTTTCAATGCACTGATTTCCTCAAGAATCACATCCATAATAGACAATGTGGATTTCACTGGATCTTTTTTAGGTCTTTTGTTTGATCCCATAGACATTTTAGTCAATGAAAAACATTGGGTATGGTACCTGAGTGAGACTCAAAGTTCCGGGAACTAGCATCATCCATATTGTTATGAGTAGAATCAGACAAAATAACGTTGCTGGATGCGCAAGAAAGTTTAAGGTTCCATATTTTCCCCATATACAATAAACAGGCCAGCGAAAAAAGGAATAAACTCAGAAAAATTGCCGAACCTCCACATGCGTCTGAGACAAAGGCTTGAATAAAAATACTTTACATGCATTCATACGTTACAAATTGAAAACCTGAAATATGGGCACTATAACTGATTTCATCATGAGTCTACAGGTGATGAAAAAAGAAAGTCTAGTATTCTTCTATGAAAAAGATAGCTCGTCAAGAAAACAAATCAATGATCCAAAGAACTGAGAAAACAAAGAAAAAACAGCTAGAATATTATGCATAATACATGAGAACATTTAGAAACACTCATATTAGAAATTGTTAGCCAGTAATATTATTATTATCCATAAACCAAAGTTCAAGGAAAGCACTATATTTGAGGCACCATATTGAAGCACATGAAGACACTTCCACAGCGTTTGCTAGCTATTGAGGAGAACAAAAATGTCATTTATAAAATTCAACAGCAGCAGTGGCAAGGCTGTAGATAATTCACTTGCAGTTTATAGTGATAAACAGGTTTTAAACATTTTCCTAAAATAATGAGGACGAATTTGAAATGGTAGCCGGTTCCATGGGGCTAAATAAAAAAGAAATGGCCCCCATTTTGAGTTGTATAAATATGCCATGGAACTGCTAGTGCCTTATTAGATGATAACAGACTCCTGCCCAGATGGTAAAGCTACAGCTCCAATTTTGGCACTTTGTTAGGTAATGCCTCCGCCACCTTCCAAAATGGCGTCAGTGACCACTTACTCTGAGGCAGAGTCTCCAGGGGCTGGCTACAAGCAGAAAGGAAGATGTTGAAGCTTGTAAAGAGCTTCAGCGACTCACTGGTGCTTCAGGAGGAGATACATGGTTGTCTCCTTAGCCAAGAAAGTGCCAGAGCGGTCTCAGGAAAGCTGAAGGCTCCTTCGTATGTGGAGCTCTGCATGGCACCACCATCTTGGTTGGTGTCATAACCAGGTCCCCCTTATCTTATCTTCTTTAAAACATCAAATAAACCATTGCCATTTCTTGACATAATTTGCCATTTATTTCAAACACTCTTGAATTTAAACTTTCCTTGTTGCATGTTAAACATAATTTCTCATCTACATATATTGCATTGCTGTGTGCAGTGAGCAGCAGAAACAAACTTTGAGCTATTAAACCATTATAACGGTGCTAGATTTAAATTATAATGCATGACGATTGCGAAAGCACGAAGAAATAGTCTCAAAAATTTACATTTTTGAAGATATTGTAGCAAGAGAACCAACAGAATGCAAAGTGTAGCATGTTATTAAATTGTGTGTCACATTCACCTCGAATATCTCAAAGTAGATCTTTTCCCAATTAATGCATTCTCAAAGTAGTGATTGAATCAGTTCTTTATTTAACCTATTTACCTATAGAATGATTTCTTGTGTGTGGGAGCATAGAAAATTCAACTTTTACAGCCCAATTTTTTTAAACATTTTTCTCAGTGTACTTTAGTGTCCCACAAGGAGGTATAAAGTCGCCAATTAGGCTAGAATGTTTTGTGTACACATAGAGCAAAGGATAAATTGAAGTATCTGTGCTTGTTATGTGTTCTTGAATTCCCAATGTGATAAAAAATCACTGTAAAAGCTGGCATCACGAGCACACAGTGCTACCTAAAGACTTTAATTATAGAAATAAATAGCATAATTTAATAGTGGAGATAGGACAAATTATTTCTGGCTTGCAGTTGCCAGGGATCTAAAGATATACTACACAGCACTAGGGGATTGTTAAGTCAATTACTAGTTTATGACAAATTCCTTCACAATTAATTAAAGACAAGAGTTCATAATTAGGGATTTAACTTAACTGATTCTAATTCTCCAGATTCCCATCTCTGCTCAGTAAACATTATACAGCATTGTTAACATTCATTAAAATAACGTGATGCAAATAACCATGGTATTATAATAAAATATATTAAGGGTCTGGAGAGATAAAAGGTCCAGACAGTTAACAGCTGAAATAAAAGAAAATGCGTACTAATTTATTAGGCTATGAAACACTGATGAGAAGCAATGTTCTTCTATTGGCATTAGAGTTAAGGTTCCCAGTATAATCAAGATTACACCTATATATAGCTCTGATCCTTAGATAACCCCTATAAAAGTCAATAAGGCTTCCACCATAGGGGTGTCCATCATCAGTAGATCGGGGTTACGCCCATACCGGAATTTAAGGTTAACCTTCAACTATGCATAACATTTACATTCAGATTAGTTGTCTAGTATGCATATTCATCTTCTGTGGATATCCATTGCTTTATAGGATGAGAAGATCACATTTCACTGTGTATCTGCTGTTATAGGTTAATCCAGTAGTACATAGCAAGGGTAATCATAATAGACTGGATTCATGCTAGATGTTCATGGTAAGCAGAACGTGCAAATGCCTTGTATCTAATTACATTGTATACAAAGGCACCCAGTTGATATATCGTGAAAATATGGCAATTGTCAAGCAATGCTCTGTGCACTGGCCATGGCTACCCTTGTATGGAGACTACATAGGACGTAGCCCTCATCACCGGCAACTTCGACTACATAGTGGTATATGGGACATTCACACTGAAGGCCATGTCCCTTACATACCATATATAGGAGCATAAGATAATAAACTAGCATGGAGCACAGACAGATTATGTCCCTGGGCATGACTTGCTCATGGTACGTACTGACTCTTTGGGCCCACCATATTCCTTAGCCTGTAACATCGATGATGTTTTGAGTGTTGTCATATTTTACATCATTGGTGATGTAATTGATTATGTCATTTTTAGTATTTTTAGACATGTCAGCCTTAAGATGGCCTTCCCCCAAACTTTTGCCTTCTTCCTCCACTTTTGCTGATCTCGTTGTTGTTGGCCTCATGACTTTGTGCACTGTACCACTACTAACCAATGCTAAAGTGAAAAATTGGCTTAGCCCCAATGGGCATGTTTAATTCACTTATAAGTGCCTGCATCACTTATTGTACCACCCACTTAATGTCTCAGGCCTTCTGCAAGGCCTAAACTCGTATCTTTTGATACATGTAAGTCACCTCTAGGGTATGTCCCTGATGGCCCAGAGGGCAGGGTGCAGTGTATTAAAAAAGTAGGACATGTAATTCCAAGTTTAACATGCCCTGGTCGCGAAAAATCCTAAATTCACTTTTCACTTCTGCAAAGCCTACCTCTCCCATAGGATAACATTGGTTTTAACTTATTACATTTAGTGAGCTGTAATTTCCAAGAGGGAACAGGTAACCAGTTAATATTTGGTGTCTTTAGGATTGCAATAAAAAATAATCCCTTATGGTAAAATCAAATTTTAAATTATAATTGTGAAAATACCACTTTTAGAAAGTTTTGGGTATTCCTCCTGAACAGCAACACACAATAGAGAGCTTAAGTGTGTCTGGCTGGGCTATCACTAGCAGGATGGGAGGGAGGAGCTAGGCACAGCCCTACTTATGCTTGAATAGGCTGTGCTCTGCCTCCACACAAAGAGATGCATACCCCCTGTAGTTAGTCTAGAGCCAGGGCAGAGAAGGCAGGATGTCCGTGGATTTCAAAGGGGAAAGTCTAGAAGCGTATCCCACTTTAAAGGCAGACTGAGCATAAATATTGAACCACAGACACAAACTCTTCAGTACACTGCAGATATTCTGCCAGGAAGAAGGACAGCTGTGCTGCCTGATAGGACTGCCACTCTGTGGGACTGCTGCTCCCAAGGACTGCTGCCTTTCTATGCTGACCTGCTGGCTGCCTCTCACTCGCCTTAGTGTGAAGGACTGGACCTGCACCTGGAGAACCTAGGACCTCAGAGTGACTCCAAGGGCTAGTTGGCTAGCCTCCTGATGAGAACCTCAGTGAAAGAAGGGTCCCACAAAATTAAACCCAGCACATGGAGTCTGTCATCTGTGAGTCTTACCCTGCCAAGTGGTGCCAACCCAGTCTTGGACCCTGGGAAGTGGGCCTGAAGGTGCTGTACCAGCCCATCTGTTGACCTAGCAGAATTGATGCATTCCCTCTGCTGCGCAGTGCAATCCCGAGCAGAACCATTGCATCATCTCTGCTGCGAGGGTTCTTTCAGCAAAAGGACTCCACATAGACCTCGCAGCTCGCATCGGAACCACCACCTTTGTGAAGCTTCCCCGATGCCAGACTTGCATGCAAATCTCTCATTGATAGCAACCTCGACGACAATACAGGTTCCTGCTTCGCAGCCTCACATCTCCTTGGAACTGACATATTGCCTTGACTGCACAATGCATCGTCAACACCAGACTTCACATCACACACAAGCCCTCATCAATGGCATGCTCAAAAAAAATTCAGGATGTCACATTGCATCTTTGAGACATCTCAGAATCGACACATTGCCTCAGCTGCGCGGCACATCCTTGGCGCTGGACCTTGCAATGCTATGCAAACCAGGATTTAAGGTACTCTTGTTCAGCGGGCCTAGCTAGGTCCCTGTATCTGGTACACGCTCCATCTCATTCGGCCTGAACTTTTGATTCTGCCCCAGTCCGATGCGACCAGCTAGCCACAGTTGGAGATTTTTGGTGCTATTTTCACTGTAATCTTTAAACCTACTGATCTCCAATTCTACTGATTATATTTTTGTTGTTTTGGTTTTGTTTTATTTATAAAAAAACACTAATCTGTTGTAGGATCCGTTTATGATGTGTTTTCACTGTTTTACTGTCTGAAGTTTCACACAAAAACTTTACACAATGCCTCTAAATTAAACCTGACTGCTCTGTGCCAAGCTACTAGTGGGTTGAGCACAGGGTAATTTAGGGTTTGCTCTGACTTCACCCTGACAAGGATTGTCCCTTCTACTATTAACTCAATTACTTACAATTTTTATTTGTTATGTTACATGTAAAGTCATGAGGAGCGCATTTGAATGGTGGAGCTGAATTTACTAAGCTAACTATACATTTAAATTAAGCAGTGCACATGTTTTAAATCATAATATTCCATCATCAATGTTTTTCCTGTGCGTTTAAGGTTATTTTATGTAAATAACAATGTTATGTGAAAGAACCGTAAAATATATTATCCAAAGTTTTTCAGTATTGTTTTAGAATTTTGCAAATATGCAGTTGAACTTGACTCGCTCTGCAGGGTCATCAAAACTTTTTGCCTTCACCCTCCTGTTTTTCTGAACACGGTTTTGTTGGCTGTTAGGACTCTGTGCACTTTACCACTGCTAACCAGTGTTAAAGTCCTTGTGCTTTCACCTTTAAACATGGTGAAATTGGCTTACAACCAATTGGCACACTTAATTTACTTGTAAGTCCTTAGTAAAGTGGTACTAGGGCCAGCTGTAGGAAAGTGGAATATTATGTGGTATGGCTGGGTGGCCTTGCCATGTAATATCATCGGGATACCCCAAAGATGGTCCATGGATTCACACTATTAAATCCTTAGCTCAGTCCTGTTAGAGTGTCAATTAGCAGCCAGCCTTTACTAGAGAAATATTTGTTCAACATTTCAGAGTACCAACATGAACGATAAGTAATTGACACAACTCGAGAGAAATCTGACACCAGTTTATAAAAATTGAGTGTATTTTTATCTTATTTTAGACACCCAAATGAATGGGATATCAAACATATAACCAGAGTTATAGATTTTTGAAACAATATTAAATCTGTGCAGAAAAATACATTGACAAAATAACATTGTGGTCAATGGCAAAATCCACTATTGACAGTCATTTGCAGGTCAAGTTACTTGTAACCCTTATAGGAGTAAAGTCATGCAGGCCCCAGGACCAGGTCACAACAGTCAGATCAATTTTACCTAGCCCTGGAGTCCGGATGCAGATTTGTTCTGGCTGTCCTTGGTGTTGTACGAGAGCAGCAGGTGGTGCTGTTTTTACCGCTTACACAGTGCTGCAAGAAACAAAATGCAGAAACACAACAGGTACACAGCTGCTGAAATCTGATGATGGTTGCACAATGTTTTCTGTAGCTGCAACATTGAGTGTGGGGTTGTTTACCGGACTGGTGACAAACAAGCCTTGGCAGCGGTAAGCACAATGAAAAGCTTTATGAACTTCCCTGTGTCCAGTGGAGGAAGATGTGGACTGAGACCTCGGGCAGGTAAGGCTAAAACTCCCACAGTGAACTGGACCACGTGGATTTGGGAGATCCCTCAGAGGACCCAATGGCCAGCAATTCTTTAAATCCAAATGAGCGTTTCTACCTGCAGTTTGCAGAACACTAGTGCAACTAGACAAGGGGAGACTGAGGATGCTTCCGGCTTCCATAAGGGTCCCTCTCTTCGGGAGTGTTGAGTTATAGCCAAGGATGAAGATTGTTCACTCAGTTCCAAGTCTATTGCCTCAGGGACAAATTATTAAGCCCGGGCCCGGGTGCGGGCGCATGCGCAGTCCATGCAAGACGTAAAACGTAGAGGGTTGTGACCGGAAATGCGAGGAGGAGGACGGTGGCAAGGAGGAGACACCGTGGCGAGGAGGAGGGCGACCCACAGACACCAGAGAGAAGGTAAGTGAGTTTTTTTACCCTTTTTAAAACAAATATGGTGGGACTGGGGCGGAGCGGGGTTCCACTGAGGTTTTTTTAAACTCTGTAGAACTCCGCGGAGTGCCACTTCGCATACTCCACCTAGGGTTACAAATTATCCCTCTTTTGCTTTATGTTGGTGGGCAAAATCCTATTTTCGGCAGCACAAGTTTCCTCTTGGACCTTCCCTGAAGTAAGTTGTTCAGATATGAGGTTCTGGTGTCAGAGGGGTTCCTTAAATATTAGATTTAGGGGAGTTCGGGGTGTGGAAGCTAGTAGCCAATGGGCAGCTAGTCCCTGCAGCAAGTCTGCCCTGAGGTGACCACATCCGGGTTGTAGGTCACCTTTTCTACCTAGACCGCACTATAAACTATTCTTACCCTCCAAAAGATGTCAAATTCAACTTTAGGTGTACAGACCTGGTTGCTCACCCTTGAGGTGTGGCCAGCTTACCTGGGGTTGTACACCTCCTGCATAGCTAATTTTTCACCTTGCCTGGGTACAAGCACGCCTGGAGCAGGGTAAGAGCTGTTTCCTATGACAGCCTAGATGCATATCAGAGGTGGTGTAGCCTTTGAAGGTATCAGCTCTGATGTGTCAATTCACTAGCAATTTGGGGAGAAGGGAGGTGTAACCTCCTTCCAGCCCAGCCTGTGTCTCTGACTCTTGGGAGTGATCACACTGCCTGGCAGGAGGTCAGAATCTTGTCTTGGTGGCAGCAGGTACAGGAAAGCAAAGGCTGGTCAGGCAGAACACAGTAAAGCTGGGGGCAACCACGGGGTAACCTCTTAGGTACCCTCTGGGTGCATGCCACATCACCCAGGGCACAAAAATTGTGTAAGGGGTGTAATGGTACATTGTTTGATACCAAACATGAATTATTTTAGTGATCCATCATGAGGGTACCCGGTTGACAGCCCATGTTATTTTATGGACTGCTAACACAATGAGGGCCCGATTCCGAGTTTCGATGGTGCGGGAGCAGGCGGTATACCACCTTCGCACCCCTGCACCTCTGAGACTCGCCGCCTGCCAGATTACAGCTTAAAAGTTGTCTGGCGGGCGGGCGGCATTGCGGTCCTTTAATTTCAGTGAAATAAGACCTCCTAAGCTTGGCCTTTTCTTTCAGATCCTGGTGCCAGGAAAGGTTATGTTTCCCTATTGTTTATTGGTAAGAAGCTACAGATTTGTAAATACCATAGTCACCCTGGAGTGGAGGAAAATAAAATGTTCATTTCATTTTTTATTTTGTAGAATTGATCCATGCCTCTCTCTTCTATTTAAGTACAATAGCGTGCTTTTCTTTCTGTCTTTTCAGTTTTTGAGAATACTTTTAGTGAAAAAACTTTGCTTTGCTGTGCTGTGCTCAATTCTAAAATAAAAATTAAAAACCTAAATGAACATTTTATTTTCCTCCTCTCCAGAGTGACTATATTATGTATGACTCTGTGGTTTCATATAATTAAACAAGATGGAACCAGGATCTGTAAAAAAGACAGGGCATAGGAGGTCTTATCTCACTGAACACTGAGTGTAAAAGGTCGGTAGTAGGAGTTTAAGGGAAGTCTGGGATTAGAAGGAGAGTGAGTTTAATGAAACACCTGACTGATAGATGACTGATTCCCCTCAGGGGCATGAATGTATAAAATTTGAAGCCTTGGAACCTTGTAGGAAAACAGATGGTCTTGGAAGTGACTCTCCCATGAGATGTGAATGAAAGTATAAAAGAATGGCATCAGAAAAATTCACACAGTGCGCAGAAGTAGTCAGAATACCCCCCTTGATAATTGAAATGCCCCAGGAATGTTGAGTCAAGTACCATGTTGATATTCTTTACACTGAGATTTGATGCCAAGAAAAAATAGTGGAGTAATTGTTATTATATATTTCTCCAGACAGGTTTGTAAACTATCTGTTGTCAATTTTTGTGGGAGATTGTGCAACTTTTGTTTTTGTCTTGAAGAATGTGGCAACTCATCATAAACTCCACCAAAATGCGTTGACGTATTTGTAGATGCAGGATCCACCTGACATTATGATATGGTAGATAATTACCCTTGTGAAACACTAAGGGGCAGATTTACAAGCCCCTTGCGCCATCGGTGCGTCACTTTTCTTGACACATCAGTGTTTTTTTTTTACACAAAATTTACAAGGTGACACATCTACGGAGATGCGTCACGTGACCAGAGATGTGACGGAATGGAACTGCGCGAGAACCGGCTGCGTCACGTAAGTATTAAAATATGCAAGGTAGGCATTCTGACGTTAAATCCAACGCATTTTCGACGCAGGCATATTTACAACAATTCACCATGGTGACGCATCTTTTGGATGCGTCACGCAACTTTGAAATTGCGCTTGCAAGCCTACGCCTCCTAAACCCACATGCAGTAAATGACGCAAGTACCACATAAATAGAATAGAAGTCCAGCAGAGCAGTTTTGCAGCAGATCAGACAACATGGACCTCCTAATCCTGCAGCTGGGAGTTGGCCCAAGAAGACGACAAGCACCCCCAGACCAAATACCACAACCTCAACCTCCACCATCACCACAAAGGCAGTGCAGGAGAAGGGAGCGCATCTATCGGCAAAGGACCATCCTCACTGGACTCCGTGATGAACAAGTCATCAAAATGTATCGCCTCAAGAAAGTGTCCATTTTGACTCTGCTGCGTCAGATCTCACCATGGCTACAGACACCAAATGACAGGGTCTGCAACATTCCACCGCAGACAAAGCTACTGGCGGTGTTACACATGTTGGCCTTAGGATCTTTCCAAGCAACAGCAGCACGAGTGGCAGTGGTCTCACAGGTATCTTTCTCCGCCTTCCTCCCTTCTGTCTTGGATGCCATCATTCAGCTCACACCACAGCACATTCCATTTACCCAACACATCACAGCAGCAGATGGACATTAAACAAGGCTTCTATGCCATCGCTGGCTTCCCACATGTACTTGGTGCAATGGACGCATGTCCAAATGGTACCACCTGCAGCAACTTCTCACCTATACCGCAACAGGAAGCACACACACTCCATCAATGTCCAGGCCATTGTGGACCACTGGGGACTATTCATTAATGTACTGGCAAAATATCCTGGGAGTGAGCATGATTCATATTTCTACAGGAACAACATCATCAATGAGCGTTTCCAAAATGGACAATATGACAATGGGTTCCTTGTAGGTAAGCATCAATCAATTAACACATAACTATACTCTGCATGAATAGCTGGCCCTCTGGCACATTACGTGCCCTTGTGTCAGAATGACGCAATAAGTGAATGTTAAAATGCAAAACCACATATACACTATAATCACATAACATACAGTCCAAAGCTGCATTCATACCTAGCAGCATAACAGAAAGTGTTAAGGGATAACAGATAGAAATGCAAGCGAATATCCCACAAAAACTCGTGAAGACAAATAAGTCACACTGTCCACATATGCACACACCTCATCTAATTCAGTTTAACCATTGAAAGGTGTAATGCATTGTAAAGCATCCATGGAAATAGCTAACCAGCCAAATGGAATGTGTCCGTGCATTAAGGTGTCCATTTGTGTACAAATATATTATACACAGGATGCATGTATCAGTGCACCATGGGACAAAGGTGCCTGTGCAGGGCCAGGTCAACCAAATGTGTGACAACGCAGGGGCAAAGACATTGAACCAAAAAATTCACTAAATGTGTTGGATCACTATGCCTTGCAACTGACTCACTTTTGCACAGACAAATCATTTGCTGCACTCACATATTGAAATGTGCCTAGATGTGCCATGCACAATCTGGGAAAGTGTGCATCAAACATAATAATTACAAAGGTATCACTCACACATTGCAACACCACACACCTTTCACTCAACAAATCATGCACTGCAAAGCACCGTCCCCTGTCATGCACATCAAGTGATAGACAGCAAGTCAAGTGACATGTGTCACTAACATGGTGAAACTCAATGTTAAACACAACATCTAATCATCACAAACAGAAATCACAATCAAAATGTATTCAAACATGATGTACAACACATGCATGTATACTGAATTCCCACTAAAGTTATCACATGCATCTTACTTTCCACTTACAGTTGGACAAGGATATGGCCTACAGAAGTGGCTGATGACACCATTTGGCAATCCCCAGACTGATCCGCAAAAGGCATACAACCATGCACATTGCCGAACAAGAAACATCATAGAAAGAAGCTTCAAAATGCTCAAGTCCAGGTTTCGCTGCCTGGATTTATCAGGTGGAAGGCTACTCTATTCACCAGAAATGGTGTGCAAGATGATCATGACATGTTCAATGCTGCATAACATATTTGTCAAAACAAATGTGCCCTGGGATGAAGAGGAACAGCCCCCTGAACAAATGGATGATGGTGATGACTAATCTAAACCCGAAGGACGAGCCATACTCAACACTGCTGCAGGGATAGGACGTCGCACACACATTGTCACTCAATTCTTCACACGATGTAGCAATTCTACATTTGCAGCAATAAGCACTAATCTCACAATAAAAAAAAAATCAGAGGATCATCGCCTTTGTGTCCATTTTGTATACAGGTCATATGTGAAAATACATAATATGCAAATAGCTCTATCAACATGTAACATCTCATGTCATGAATGTTCAAAATGATCTGTGTATGTACACATGTGTACACATGGTTTTGGGTCACACATAGACAAAAATGAAAATGAAGGTGTTGCATCCGCTTGTGTGTGCACCACATTGATACAGATAGGACATGTGCATTCATCATGCCATCAACATCTACAGATGTGACACACAGATTGTCATATGTGCACCGCCACATGCAAATGGCAAACTACATCAGTCTTCACAAGCATGTCCACCTGCCTCAAGCAGTGACTGCCTGAATTGTTCAGGAGAGGCATTGACATCAATATTACACATGTCGTCACACATCATGCCTATATGCAATGTCATTACATCCGCAACAGTGCATAGTATGCAACAATGTGATGTGTCACATCACAAACATGAACATCTATCATGTGAAGTGGCAATACTGTGCACAACTCTCCCTGGGAATGACAATCAAACTATGCATGCGTATGCAAGGACATTTGCTGAGTCAAGCTGGGACATGAATGATGCACAGACATGCAACATACTTGCACACACATGTTCTTCTTTGCGTTGTACTCTGTGCATGTGCACAAGCTCATGGCATTCATTGGCAGAACAACACCTGCGCCATGGTCCAAGGATGGCTGTGTGGTGTGAATGACATGCATAGCTGCAGAAAGTGGCACCTCCCATCACTCAGAAAAACACATTTAGTAAGATAATTGCTTAAGATGTGTGATGTGTGAATCATCACATATTGGAAGAGTGAAAATGCATGTGTACCAAAAAAATGACATCTCGTGGCTTGAGACATCAACGCAGGTGTCGTGTACCAATTGAATGCAGAGATGCATGTATTCATGCACATAACTGTTGCAATGCAAAAGTGGACATGTGTGTTGTATGCAAAATCCACACCAACACCCATGTCTACCCCCAACATGAAAAGTTACCAGGAGAGGTGGTATTTGACACAAGCATATGTGAAGACACACAGGGTGCCTGGCTGTGACATGGTAAGAAATGTCCTGCAGGCTGTGCTGATGATGCGTGATGCAATGTTATCAACCTGCTGTGCAAGTTGAATGTAAAAGTGACACAAACAAACCAAAAAATCAACATAGCAAAAACTATGGGGCTTATTTTCAATCCTCTTGCGCCGCCGGTACGTCACTTTTTCCCCTGTTAAAAGTGATGCACCAGTGGCGCAAGGGCCTTGTAAATAAGTCCTTTTGTACACATATCTCATGATGTTCGTGAATGTCTGTAACTGAAATTAACTCAACACATCCCAAAATCATGCACCATTTTGAAAATGAACACATACATGTGCCTTACTTGACACATCACTTGCACAATACCACACATCCTCACCTATTCATCCCTAAATCAGGGTTGAGTCACTCAGACACCCAAAACGTGTCGCATCTGACCGTAATATGTCGCAAAATTAAAAGCGTGAAGCATCTTCCAATCAGGGTTGAGTCACTCAGACACCCAAAACGTGTCGCATCTGACCGTAATATGTCGCAAAATTAAAAGCGTGAAGCATCTTCCAATCAGGGTTGAGTCACTCAGACACCCAAAACGTGTTGCATCTGGTCGTAAAATGCAGCAAAATTAAAAGCGTGAAGCATCTTCCAATCAGGGTTGAGTCACTCAGACACCCAAAACGTGTTGCATCTGGTCGTAAAATGTCGCAAAATTAAAAGCGTGAAGCATCTTCCAATCAGGGTTGAGTCACTCAGACACCCAAAACGTGTCGCATCTGACCGTAAAATGTCGCAAAAGCAAAAGCGGGAAGCAACTGTATAAATCTAGACGCAAATTTACAAATGTGATGCTTTTCATGTACAACTGCCTGTTACCGCATGAGGCCTAATGCAACAAAGATGAAACACACACAAAACAGAGAAACATCACGCATGCATGTAGGAGAGTAGGATCTGCTTCACATGGGTACCCCCACTTTTTGCCGATGCTCCACTGTTTTTCGACATTAGTCTGGCTGGGGCCCTGCTAATCAGAACCCCAGCCTAGCTGCTTCCTCTCTAAAATGGTTTCCATGTGCCTTAGGCACATCACTGATTGGAATCTGGAGTGCCCTTATAAGTCCCTAGTATATGGTATACTATGTACCAAGGGCATAGGTACCTCAGAGGCCTACCAGGGGCTGCAGCATGTATTATGCCACCCTGGAAGGCCATCCAAACTGGCACTACAGGTCTGCTACTGCAGCCTGGGTAAGGTGGTGCATGCACCCCGTACTGTGATATAGGTTACCTATATCACTAAATACATACACACATATAAACCTATAAGTCACTCCTAAGGCAGGCCTTATCAATCCTGAAGGCAGAGTGCATGGTTCCTATGTGAGAGGGTGCCCCTGCATGAGCAGGGCCCCTCTGCAGTGTTCGGAGACCCTTCTCTGATGCTGTTTGTAGTGCAGCCTGACCATATACTCTTAAGCGCATTATAACCTCGCGTTAAATGCTAACTTTGGAATGGCTGCACCTAAACATGTCGTGCTTGGTGTCAAACATCTTGGAATACTACCCCCCGCCAATTCTGGCGGCGGGGGTAGCATTCCACCCTTCTAGAGGGAAAGACATGTTAACTCTGGCTAGCCCGGTAACTTCTTTCTAAAGCCCTGGCATCACAAAATGGATGCTGCTGCCACAGACACGAGTCTGGCCTCCTGCTGCTGGACGAAACTCCGGCAGGGGAGGCCTGGGCAATAGGTTTCCTGTCCCAGGGAGGTGTGACCACCTCCCCAGACAGGATAATGTGTATTGGGGCTGGGCGGGAGCACTTTCGGGTGCTTTGAAGTCCTGCACTGGGGGCACATTTGGTGTCCCTGTGCATACCCCAGTTCAAACCGGATCAGGGCTTGCAGCCCCTGCTTTGGTGTGAACTGGACAAAGGAACGGGGTGTAGCCACCCCTCTGCCCTGACCCACCCATAGGTGGGGCCACAGAGTAGTCCAACCCCTAAACTTGGTATAAGTATAGGAACCCAGTCCTTAGGACTTTAGATTATCCCTGGATGAAACTCTGAAACAGAATCCTGGACCTTCGATGGTCTACTCAAGATTAGAGGACAGAAGAATCTCCCTTGGGGTCAAGGAGTGACTCCCCGCATCTGTCTGGTCTGCATTTCTGAAGCTCCCGTCGGACGCTGAAGTCTTCGCATCACCAGAGGTGGATTCTCAGACTTCCCCGAGGCTACCCTGAGTCCTCAGCAAAGCTGAGGACCGTAGCTGTCGTGGGTAACGTGAGACTGTGACCCCTGGACACCGAGCACATTTGCAAGTGCATCCTCTTCTGGGTCTCCCACGAAGTCGTGCTTTGGGCTCCTAGTAGCCCTAGCCTCCAGCACCAACTGCACCGAAGATCACTGGCCTCCACTCCACGAGTGTCCTGTGAGCCAGATCCACGTGCGACGTCTTGAGGCTCCTTTGCGGTCGCTAGCCCGTTGGCTAGTAGCCCTTAATGAAGGCCAATCTTTTTATTCTTGGGCATGCTGATTGTTCCAGGCCTGCCCTCACTTACCTTCGCTGGGTGAGTTCCCCAGATCTTGCTGGTCTGCACCATCGACGATCTTCATCTTCATCGAGACTTGTCGTTGCCAAGGCTTGTTGGGTCCAATCCGGTCGCCGACACCTCAGCACTCGACAGACATCGTGTATTAGCCCGAATCCTGCTCCTGGTTGCCGACAACGCCTCCTGGACATCGTGGCTGAAGAGTCAAGACGACCATCAACGCACCTGAAGCACTCGACATCGGTGGGCATCTGTCCATCGCCTTCCTGGTCACTGGCTAGTGACCCAGACTCTGTCCTCTCTGCTTTCAGGTTCTTCAGATCTCCGATCCACTCTTGGAACCACCCGGACCCTTTCCACTTGGTCGCCAGCAGCACTTTGCAGCAGATCGCCATTCAAATCGACGACGAAACCCGACCCCGAAAGGCACCTATGCACCCGGCTTCCCTGGGTGAGGTAACACGAGTACTCCGGTACTCCCGTGGGTAGAGACTCTTCAAAGTACTAGTTCTCAAAGGGTTTGCTCCAAGTCCTCCTTTAAGTGTCCCTTTTCTTTAATTTCCTGATCGCGACTTTCTCCATAGAAGTCAACGGCGTATCGCGGTTGTGTATTTACACTGCACGCGTCCCCCGTGGGTCCCCTGTGTCACTACCTTGGGTGGTTCCTTGTGGTCCAAGCACTTCTAGAGGCTCTAGGCCTAGTGTCTAGTTCAGTCGTAGTTCTTATACCACTTTATTGGTATATGGTTTGGTACGCCCCTAGGGCCCAAACGTGTATTTGTGCTATTACTGTGTTTAAATAACTTATAACGTGTGTACTTCGAACTCTAGCCTCATAAAGAGACTAGAGGGGTGTGTTTAGCAATAAATACATATATTTTGAATATATACCTGGTGTGGTGCTCTTTCATTTGATCACTCAAGAGATTATAGACTGGTAAAACAAGCTGCTTTACATTCCTTCAAGACTTAGCCTGAAGGCTGCTCTCCATAGCTACCACTAGGATAGCTTTCAATAAGGTTGTCTTTAACCTATCTCCAATAAGGGGTTGTTTGGACTGGTGCAAGGTGCCCACTATAATTAGTGGACAGCATATGCCAGGCCAACTTCTCACATTGGTGTGCAGCGTGTGGGATTCCAGCTTGCTATTGTTTTACCAGATAATCTCAATTGAATTGATCAACTGAAAACCACTAAAGGTACCTAAGGTACATATAATTTAAGCTTAGAATACAGTAAGTTCTACTGAACTTAGAGTTGTGTGTTAAGGGATAGCACACCCTTTCTACAACTCAAGAGAGTTTAGTAGGCCACACTAGAGTAGGTAGTGCATACACCACACCACACTAGTAATGTCTTAAAAGGTAGGATCTAGAGAATCCTTGCCAGAAGCCACTGGGCTTCTTCCCTCCAAGTATGATACACTCCCATTCTTGGAATTGAGAGCTTCATGTAACTTGAGGAAATTAAGGACAGGCCAAAGTCCCACCACCCAACACCTTAAAGAGTTGTTGGTGGCTTATGACCTTAGTAAGCCCTTGGGGACTGAAGGGGTAGGAGCTGAGGGTGGGGCAGAAGAAGAGGAAGGGGCCAGGGGTAGAAATACCCCCAGCCCCCCTCTGAAACTGGCCAGGAGGGTGACAATGACCCTGACCTGGATAACCCAATCCCTCCTGTGGAAGATGAAGAGGATGATCAGGATGATACCCTCTTTGTCCCCCAGGAAGGATTATGAGTGTGCCCAGAAAGTCTAGATCTCCTTCTCAGGAGTCTAACCACTCTGGCACCTCAATAGGAAGCTCTGTCTCATCTCATAGGAGGGAATCCTCTCATGAGAGAAGAAAGAGGCTGATTCAGTATGAGGAAGCTCAGCTTGAACTCAGAAGGAAGCAAGTAGCCTTAGACAGGGAGTCCCTAGATCTCTTTAGAGAGAAAAGAAAGTTGGGACTAGAGTCCCATGTGGCAGCCATGTCCCTAGAGATAGGGAAAGGTCCTATGACCATAGGAACCTGAGCAAGATTGTCCCTCCCTATCAGAATGGGGATGACATCCACAAGTGGATAACTGCTCTAGAGAGGGCCTGTAAAGTACAGAAGGTCCCTCAGGAGCAGTGGGCAGCAATCTTGTGGCTCTCCTTTGCAGACAAAGGTAGAGATAAGCTCCTCACTGTTAGAGAGGAGGATGCTGATAATTACAAGGTCTTGAAGAGTGCTCTTATTGATGGGTTTGGCCTAACCACTGAACAGTACAGGTTGAAGTTCAGAGATACCCAAAAAGCACAGACTCAAGACTGGGTAGACTATGTGGATTGTTCTGCCAAGGCTCTGGAAGGCTGGTTGATGGGCAGTAAGGTGTGTGACTTCTCAGGATTGTACAATCTGATAATGAGGGAGCAGATTCTTAATAACTGTCAAAATCAGCTGTTGCATCAAAACCTGGTGGACTCTGATCTGACATCTCCCCAAGAATTGGGAAAGAAGGCAGACAAATGGGTCAGAACCAGGGTGAAGCATAAAGTACAGAACCAAGGTGGGGACACTAAGAAGCAAGATGCTAAGAACTCTGAAAAGGGTGGGGAGAAGGGTAAAGATCAAAAGTCTTCATCAGGCCCCCAAAAATCTTCTTCAGGTGGGGATTCACAGTCTACAAAAGGGAAAGGCCAAAGAAAACCATGGTGCAAGGTCTGTAAGCAAAAGACCCACTGGACCAGTGATTGCACCAAGTCCAAAGACTCAAGTCCAGCACCCACCAATGCCCCTAAGGCACCTGTTCCCCCTAGTACAGTTACAGTTGGTGGGAGTGCTCCAGCCAAGGGTTTAGTAGGGTTCACCCTGGGTACTGAGTTGGGCTCTGACCTAGTCAGAGAACTAACTCAGGTTGTGTTAGTCTGTGATGGAGGCATGGATGTGCCCTCCTCTATGAGTCCCAGTAATCTGGTCAAGTACAGACAACAGCCTTTAATCAATGGATGAGAGGCTTTGGCATTTAGGGACACAGGGGCAAGTGTCACCATGGTGACACAAGACCTTGTGAATCCTGGGCAAGTTATACTTGGTGAGATGTACCAAGTGACCAATGCTAGCAATGTCAGAACAGACCATACTCTGGCAGTTGTTAACTTCTCCTGGGGAGGGGTAACTGGCCTTAAGAAGGTTGTGGTGAGTGCAAACCTACCAGTCGAATGCTTGCTTGGCAATGACTTAGAGACTTCTGCTTGGGCAGAAGTGGAGCTCAGGACCCATGCAGAAATGCTGGGGATCCCTGCAGATGTGTTTGCTGTGACCAGGTCACAAGCCAAAATGTCTAGCACTGAACAGGCCTTGGATTCTGGAAGAATGGACCAAGTGCCTTCCAAGAGGAGGAGTAGTAGGGTTAAGGCAGTGCCTTCCCCTTGGCTCAGGAGGAAGATCAGTCCCTTGAGGGGATGATCTCAGTCCTGAAGAAGGAACTGTCCCAGAGGAACTTGAACCTGACCAGGTTGAGTTCTTGGGGACAGGGGGACCTTCTAGGGCAGATCTGAGCCAGGAGCAGCAGAGCTGCCCCTCCCTTGAACCCCTCAGACAGCAAGCTGCTGCTGAGGCTGCTGGGAAAGCTAGTGGTCCCCATACAGTGTATTGGGTTGATGGACTCCTGTACTCATAGAGTAGAGACCCCAAGCCTGGTGCTACCAGGAGGTTGGTTATACCTCTAAAGTTCAGGGGCTTCCTATTGACCCTACCCCATGATATTCCCTTGGCAGGTCACCTGGGCCAGAACAAGACTTGGGACAGAATTGTCCCTCACTTTCACTGGCCCCACATGTCTGAAGACACCAAGGAGTTTTGTCGCTCCTGTGTAACCTGCCAGGCCAGTGGCAAGGCAGGTGGCACTACAAAGGCCCCCTGATACCACTACCTGTGGTGGGGGTGCCCTTTGAAAGGGTAGGGATTGACATTGTTGGTCCCATGGATCCCCAAACAGCATCTGGGCACAGGTTTATCCTGGTGGTAGTGGATCATACCACCAGGTACCCAGAAGCTATTCCCCTCAGGACCACTACAGCACCTGTGGTGGCAAGGGCCCTCCTGGGAATTTTCTCAAGAGTGGGCTTTCCTAAGGAGGTAGTATCAGACAGGGGTGCTAACTTCATGTTTGGGTAATTAAAAGCAATGTGGAAGGAGTGTGGAGTGACTTATAAGTTCACCACACCCTATCACCCACAATGCAATGGTTTAGTTGAGAGATTCAACAAAACCTTGAAGGGCATGATTAAAGGGCTCCCAGAAAAGCTTAGGTGAAGATGGGACATACTCTTGCCCTGCCTTTTATTTGCATATAGGGAGGTGGCTCAGAAGGGGTTGGTTACAGCCCTTTTGAACTTCTGTTTGGCCACCCTGTGAGGGGTCCACTGTGCTTGGTGAAGGAAGGATGGGAGTTACCTCTCAAGCCCCCAAAGCAAGACATAGTGGACTATGTACTTGGTCTCCGCTCCCGGATGGCTGAGTATATGAAAAAGGCAACCAAAAACCTTGAGGCTAGCCAGGAACTTCAAAAGGCCTGGCATGACCAAAGGCTGTTCTGACTGTTTACCAGCCAGGACAGAAGGTGTGGGTGTTGGAGCCAGTGGCCCCAGCAGCTCTCCAAGACAAATGGAGTGGACCCCACACTATTGTTGAGCAGAAGGGTGAGGTTACCTACTTAGTAGACCTAGGAACACCCAGGAGTCCCCACAGGGTTCTCCATGTCAACAGGTTAAAACCATATGTGGACAGGGCAGACATGGGCTTGCTCATGGCTACTGATGAAGGGCAGGAGGAAGAGAGTGACCCACTCCCTGACCTGCTCTCACAGAACCCTGACGATGGGTCAGTAGATGGTGTAGCCTTGGCAGGCAGCCTCACTACCCAGCACAAACTGATTGTAGACAGGTGCTCAATCAGTTTAGACATATGTTTTCACTGACACCCAGTCAGACCACCTGGTGCACTCATGAAGTGGACACTGGGGACAGTCTGCCTATTAAAAATAAGATTTATAGGCAACCTGACCATGTCAGGGACTGTATCAGGACTGAAGTCCAGAAAATGTTGGAGTTGGGAGTTATTGAACCCTCAGATAGCC
The DNA here is from genome assembly GCA_963921515.1 of Calotriton arnoldi. Classification (NCBI taxonomy): domain Eukaryota; kingdom Metazoa; phylum Chordata; class Amphibia; order Caudata; family Salamandridae; genus Calotriton; species Calotriton arnoldi. The sequence continues at coordinate 2,917 of CAWUFW010003068.1, read as the reverse complement.
CTTGGGCTAGTCCAGTGGTTCTTGTGCCAAAACCTCACACCAGTGGTGGAAAAAGAGAGATGAGGTTTTGTGTGGACTACAGGGGTCTCAATGCAGTCACTAGGACTGATGCCCATCCAATACCAAGGGCAGATGAGCTCATAGATACTTTGGCCTCAGCCAAATATCTCAGCACATTTGACTTGACAGCTGGCTACTGGCAGATCAGACTAGCTGATACTGAAAAGCCCAAAACAGCATTCTCAACCCCTAGTGGGCATTATCAATTTGTGGTGATGCCCTTTGGTCTGAAGAATGCACCTGCCACTTTCCAGAGGTTGGTGAATACAGTTCTCACAGGTCTGGAAGCCTATAGTGCAGCATATCTAGATGATATTGCTGTCTTTAGCTCCACCTGGGAGGATCACCTGGTCCACCTCAGGAATGTTTTACAGGCCCTGCAAAAGGCAGGCCTGACTATCAAGGCCACTAAGTGCCAGATAGGGCAGAGTCAGGTTGTGTACCTGGGCAACCTTGTGGGTGGAGGCCAGGTTCAACCTTTGCAGACCAAGATCCAGACTATCATGGACTGGACTGCTCCAACTACCCAGACTCAGGTGAGAGCCTTCTTAGGCCTGACTGGGTACTATAGGAGATTTGACAAGGGGTATGGATCAATAGTGACACCCCTGAATGACTTAACTTCTAAGAAAATGCCCTAAAAGGTTCAGTGGACAGCTAGCTGTCAAAAGGCATTTGATGACCTGGAAGCAGGCCATGTGCACTGCTCCCATTCTACAGAGTCCTGATTACTCCAAGAAGTTCATTGTTCAAACTGATGCATCTGAATTGGGGGTAGGGGCTGTACTGTCACAATTGAATGAAGAAGGTCAGGATCAGCCAGTAGCTTTCATTAGCAGAAGGCTGACCCCTAGAGAGAAACGTTGGTCAGCCATAGAGAGGGAGGCCTTTGCTGTGGTTTGGGCTCTGAAGAAGTTGAGGCCATACTTGTTTGGTACCCACTTCCTGGTTCAGACAGACCATAAGCCCCTCTTATGGCTAAAACAAATGAAGGGTGAAAACCCCAAACTGCTTAGGTGGTCCATTTCCCTACAGGGGATGGACTTTACAGTGGAACATAGACCTGGGAGTAACCATGCCAATGCAGATGGACTCTCTAGGTACTTCCACTTAGAACATGAAGACTTAACTGGGCAAGGTTAGTTTAATGCCCCTACGTTTGGGGGGGTTGTGTAGGAGAGTAGGATCTGCTTCACATGGGTACCCCCACTTTTGCTGATGCTTCACTGTTTTTCGACATTAGTCTGGCTGGGGCCCTGCTAATCAGAACCCCAGCCTAGCTGCTTCCTCTCTAAAATGGTTTCCATGTGCCTTAGGCACATCACTGATTGGAATCTGGAGTGCCCTTATAAGTCCCTAGTATATGGTATACTATGTACCAAGGACATAGGTACCTCAGAGGCCTACCAGGGGCTGCAGCATGTATTATGCCACCCCTGGAAGGCCATCCAAACTGGCACCACAGGTCTGCTACTGCAGCCTGGGTAAGGTGGTGCATGCACCCCTTACTGTGATATAGGTTACCTATATCACTAAATACATACACACATATAAACCTATAAGTCACTCCTAAGGCAGGCCTTATCAATCCTGAAGGCAGAGTGCATGGTTCCTATGTGAGAGGGTGCCCCTGCATGAGCAGGGCCCCTCTGCAGCGTTCGGAGACCCTTCTCTGATGCTGTTTGTAGTGCAGCCTGACCATATACTCTTAAGCGCATTATAACCTCGCGTTAAATGCTAACTTTGGAATGGCTGCACCTAAACATGTCGTGTTTGGTGTCAAACATCTTGGAATACTACCCCCCGCCAATTCTGGCGGCGGGGGTAGCATTCCACCCTTCTAGAGGGAAAGACATGTTAACTCTGGCTAGCCCGGTAACTTCTTTCTAAAGCCCTGGCATCACAAAATGGATGCTGCTGCCACAGACACGAGTCTGGCCTCCTGCTGCTGGACGAAACTCCGGCAGGGGAGGCCTAGACAATAGGTTTCCTGTCCCAGGGAGGTGTGACCACCTCCCCAGACAGGATAATGTGTATTGGGGCTGGGCGGGAGCACTTTCGGGTGCTTTGAAGTCCTGCACTGGGGGCACATTTGGTGTCCCTGTGCATACCCCAGTTCAAACCGGATCAGGGGCTTGCAGCCCCTGCTTTGGCGCGAACTGGACAAAGGGAAAGGGGTGTAGCCACCCCTCTGCCCTGACCCACCCATAGGTGGGGCCACAGAGTAGTCCAACCCCTAAACTTGGTATAAGTATAGGAACCCAGTCCTTAGGACTTTAGATTATCCCTGGACGAAACTCTGAAACAGAATCCTGGACCTTCGACGCTCTACTCAAGATTAGAGGACAGACGAATCTCCCTTGGGGTCAAGGAGTGACTCCCCTGCTTGGCAGGCACCAAAGACGCATCTGTCCGGTCTGCATTTCTGAAGCTCCCGTCGGACGCCGAAGTCTTCGCATCACCAGAGGTGGATTCTCAGACTTCCCCGAAGCTACCCTGAGTCCCCAGCAAAGCTGAGGCCCGTAGCTATTGTGGGTAACGTGAGACCGTGACCCCTGGACACCGAGCACATTTGCAAGTGCATCCTCTTCTGGGTCTCCCACGAAGTCGTGCTTTGGGCTCCGAGTAGCCCTAGCCTCCAGCACCAACTGCACCGAAGATCACTGGCCTCCACTCCACGAGTGTCCTGTGAGCCAGATCCACGTGCGACGTCTCGAGGCTCCTTTGCGGTTGCTAGCCCATTGGCTAGTAGCCCTTAACGAAGGTCAATATTTTTATTCTTGGGCATCCTGGTTGCTCTAGGTCTGCCCTCACTTACCGTCGCTGGGTGAGTTCCCCAGACCTTGCTGGTCTGCAT